>JARHVA010003875.1:0-1200000 GCA_037957365.1 Torreya grandis | reverse complement strand
AAAAAGTATTGAATAACCTCATTAGGCAAACTCCAAGTGCTTGTGTCATAGTTTGATTTTGCCTCTAAAGTATACCCATCAATTACAATTATCTCCATCACATACAACACAAGTCTCTAACATAGATTAGCTACATAATCTACCAACGAGTCAATGACATGAGTGGTTTGTATCTCATTAAGTATGCCATGAATGCTCACAAACCAATACAAATCTACCTCACCCATGTTTCCATCCACATGTGTTGTATTGACATTAGTGGCTGGTCCACTAAATGTGTGTTCAACCTTTCCTCCCAACATTAAGACTCGAGCCTTGAACAGGTTCTCAACTAGAGGCAACTCATGAAACTCAAGATGTAGATTAGGTGCACAAATATAACTTTTTGAATTATACCTCTTCTCTTATTCATGCACATCTGCACGTTCCCCTTGCTTCCTCATCTCAAGAGGCCCATCCTTTGTATGCTCCATCTCCATGTCTTCTTCCCTTGAAAGAAATAGTGATCAAAGATAGGCTTCTCTTCATTGTCTTGCTTGATCTATATGACTACAATGTTCCTTGACCTCTTGCAAGCGCTATTTTGCTTGAGCAACCAACATCTTTGCCCTTCTAGCTCTTTGTAACCACTCACTACACCTATCTTGTGTCTTTTCCACATCTTTCATAGTATGATATGCAAAACTTGAATCTTTGTGGCTTAAATTCCCCATGCATTCCTTATTTTTGATGTTCACATCTTGAAGGTCAACATTAGAAGATTCCTCAACATCATTCCCCTCATGTGCCATAGTTGTTATCCCATTGTTATCCTCAATAAGATGACTGCTGTCATAGAACTAAAAATCAAAAATGACATCATACCTATTTGTAGTGTCTTCAAGGGACTCAACCAAGTCTTCACCCTTTGCTAGTTGTTCATTGCCAAGTTCTGGTCCAAGAAGTGAATTCAATGGAAAATCAAGTGTGTCATGTGCCATAATTTCTATCTTGTGGCTGCAAGCTAAATATGCATGTGTAGAAACTAGGTCTTCATCATGATCCATCAAGGGATCTCCATCAAAATAATGAGTAGAGTCTTCTACATCATGTTCTGCCTCTTTAGCTAATCTAGAAAGAGTATGCATGGCTATAACCTCCTTAACTACCAAGGGATCTTACAATGTCAAATCAATCTCATCTAATTTACTTTATTTGCTACATACTGAAATGTTTGAATTGCCATCATATGCGTGGGCAACATCTCACTTTGGGACTCTAAAACCCCAATTTGACTCCTTCCCAAAATGATGTATCGGTGATGAAATAATGCTCTGCTCAATTAATGAAACATCACAGAAACCCATACCTTAATGTAGTTGATCTATCATGACTAGTTTGACAACCTTCATGGTGGTATCCTCTTCAATCTTCTTATTCTCCTTATTTGTAGATACTTTGCAACCTTCAAGTGTGAATGAGGGGATTGCATTGTGATCAACCAAAGGAGCACCAATATAATCCATGTTGTCATAAGGTTTGTCAAATACAATATTTATATCACCAACATAAAATCTTTTGCACACCCCTCTTGTAGAAGCATCAAGTGGTTCTCATTCCTTAACTTTGTGCAAATCATTCTTTAGATCCTTACTTTCTAATTTAGTAAACTTCAAATCTACTAATTGTTCCTCCTCAACATTATTATAGGGATCAATGTATTCTACTTCCTAAATAGAGGTACATGAGAAATTAGTAGCATCGTATCCGTTTAGAACAATTTCAATCACCTGTAATTCCTTTCCAACCTCTTCATTAGGCTTGGGCCACTTTGATTTCTCTTTTGGAGGAATGTTGGGTGGTGTAAGCCCAATCATTTTGTAGAATCTTCCCATTTTGAAACAATCTTATAACAAAATAATTTCATGAGGAATCCCACAACACAAGACCACACACGCTGGCAAGATGCACAGCTTTGATTCCACTGTAATATCCCAACAAAGAGAATGCTAATAACTAGATGAAACTAAACATTACTTAAGTCTGATTTCCATGAATACATTGCTCAGAAATGAAGATCAGGGTTACACATGTTCAGAAATAATACATTTCTAAAGTACAACAGCCCTTGAGAATATAAGATGACTGATTATGCAAAGAGTACTACCTAAAACTGCTTAATAAGTCTGTACTAACTTAGATGATAACTGATTACAATAAGAGTGAAATAGTAGATATATCACAAGGTTTGAACATTAATATGGTTGTAACAAAACTATAGATTCTCCTCAAATATATTTTAAATAAATAGCAATTGCAAATATAGTCTAGATTTTACTCTTTCAATGCAATGTACTAACAATTATCATTCCAAAATGTGAACAGCTAACACCTACTCAGAATGAGTATGATTTGAAGCATAACAGTGTTACCTAGAAATCTAAGAACACACTTATAGGCAGATTCATATAAATGTAACTTTCAGTAAGATATTCAAGTATGCAGATTACAATACACAGTCTATAAATACCAGTCCTTCGATGGGTTTCCAGGTAACAAAAGCCTCCAACAAGTATTACCACTGGCAAAGGAGTTTTGGATTGTAGAAATAGAATGTCTGTGACTATAGCAATAGGGTTCCTCCTAAGAATCACACCTAGTACAGCCTCATATGCCTAGCATAACATCTACAGCCTCCTTGGACACTTTCTAACTCCTTATTAAGGTATCTAGACTCAGAAACCTCACGTCCAGGCAGATATGAATTTCTATAGTAGGAAATTACCATGCCCTAAATGTTATTAATTCCTAAGTGAAACCCATGGCCTGATTTTTGAATGATACCTCCTTGATGGCCCTCTCAATCAATACCAATCTCAACACTTAATTAAATGGAAATAATCTACAAACCCTTGCCTGGCAATGATGAACAATTTATATGCAATATTCTGATAAATTATCAAACTCTTGATAAATTATTCAATCCCTACATTTGCTACTTAAATTAGACAAGATGAACTAAAATGGCATGAGTTTACTGTAGCGCGACACTGTAGCATGTGTGGGTACTATAGTGCAACACTGTAGCAAGTGTGGGTACTGTAGCGAGTAGGGTATTGTAGCAAGTACGAACACTGTAGCAAGTATGGGCACTATAGCAAGCTTCCAAAAATCATTAAATCTTTCAAATCTTCATTAACTTCAACTCACTAAAATTGATCGCAAACCAATATGTGCAAATGTGAACTCCTAGGAAGAGTCAGGTTTTCGTCCAACCCTTTTCCAATCTACTGAAGGTTTTCATCGTCAGAGATTTAGCTGAATCTAAGATTCAAGCCCTTGCAAGAATGTATAAGAAATATTAACTCAATAATCCATGCTCAAATGCCTTGCACTCAACTCCTTTTAAAGGCCCCAATGAATCTTCTAGAAGAAGCCAACTTGTAACTAACCCCAACTTCTAGAAGAATTTTTATTTAACAAAGTGACCCTTTTATATTTATTTATTCATTTAAAGTCACTTTATAAATATTATTTAATTTAATTATTTAATATTACCCCTTTTAAAAAAAACTTTTGCCAGGGAATATCCAATAATTTAATTAATTAATTAATTAATTTAGCCCTTGTGACGGTGGAATGGAAAACGGGGACATTACAAAATGCACCTGAAAGTTTCAACAAGCCAAAATTTAATCTTATACAGCCTAAATATACTATAGTACAGCCTTCCAATGTCCCATATCTCCCAAAAACCAGTTTTTCTTAGTTAAAATTTCATCAAATAGTTTCAAAAATTGCCAAAACCTAAAATAGTAAAGATTTGTACAGATTTACTCAGTCCAAAATAGTACCAGAAGGGTTTCAAGATTATCTAGATCAGCCATGGCATTAAAATTTCAAGGATGGCATTGTAATATTATTGGAGAGTAAATTTTTTAGATTTTACAAAGTTTAATATAGTTTTTGAAAATAATCTAGGATTGGTGGGAACCACATGAGGCTTGGAAAGAATTGTTTTTTAAATTTGGAAAAAAAATTCATGGGATTTTTAAATTTTACTCATCCAAGTATTTTTTTTTTATCATAGAGCCCAAAATTCAAGTTTATATAAATTTTTTTATCTTTATAAAATTGTAAATGCTCATAGAACACTTGGAAAGAATAATTTTGTAAAGAGCTTTGAAGGGAGGAGGTTACAAGTTCAAATCTTCTTTTTGGAGGAATTTTCATTTTGAATATGCTTTCTTGAAAAATAATATTCCCTATTTTGAATCTTTTATATGCTTTTCAAGTTTTAAAAGGCATACTTGTTAAAATTTTGCATGTGAAGTTGTTATCTTTTGCTATTATATATCTTGGTGAAATAAGGGTGTACTTAGTGGAATAAGGTTGTATTTTGGTGAAATAAGGGTGTAATTTTGATTTCTTGGTGTGGTTAAGTACAAAACCCATCAAAATATCTTTTTTCCTCTACATGGAGTAAGTGAAAAACCCTACAGAAATAATGTCCTGTGCAGTGAGTGTGGTGTTTCTTTACCTTATTATATTTATCTTGCATTTTGTCACACTTACCTTTCCTTGATACACTTGCATTTAATTCAAAGATGCAAAATATTCAAAATTTAATTTTAGATGGTGATAGATTAATTATTTCAAATTATTCATATTGGAAATGTTTGATGAAAGCTTCATTAGTATTTAATGAGTTATGGGATATTGTTAAGAATGAAAATCTCACATTGCCAATAGAACAAGCTAAACTTGATGCATTCAATTTGCATGATTATAAGGCCTTAGCATTGATCAAATGTTTTTTAACTCATGATACTTATATTCATATTGAAAATTCTTCTCATAGTTACACTACATGGAAAACATTATTTGATTTGTATGACAAGAAACCTAAGCATAAGAAGATAGACATTCATATGCAGTTGTTCACTTTGTCACTAGATCAAGATGGGGATATGGGAGAATATATGTCTAAGTTGAAAAATATTACTACTAAGTACACTAACGCTAGGTTTGGAAAACTAGATGATGATCTCATAGTCACTACTACCTTGAAAGGACTATCTGGGTCCTATAGAAACTTTGTAGAAATGTTGCATGTCTCTGACAAGATCATAAGCATCACTTTTAATAAGTTGGTTGAGTTGCTCATCTAACATGACCTCTCTCTACCCAATAAATCCAATAAAACTAAGGAATCCCATATTTTAGAGTTTAAGATTAGTTCATCTTCATCTGGGCATCAAAATAATAGAGGGAACAATTATAAAGGAGGTAGAGGTTATAGAGGAGGCAGATATCAAAATAGAGGTAGAGGTTATTCAAATCAATAATAATCTAGCCATTCTCATTCTAATGATACAAGTGATGGAGGATGTGGTCACAACTCTTATAGGGGTAGAGGTTGAGGTAGATCAAACATTCAATGTCATAGATGTGGAAAATTTGGTCATATTGCCTCTCATTGTAGGATTCCTTTTGACAAAATATAGAGGCCACAAAAAATGACTAAATCTAACTCTACTCAATATGTTAATCATGACTATGATGTGTCAAATAATGTTTCCCATGATGAGTTAGTTCATAGTGATGTATGTGACATGAAAAAGTCATCCATTATAGGGTGTAGATATTTTGTGTTTTTTATTGATGATTTTTCTAGGATGACTTGGGTGTTTTTCATGAAAAACAAATCATAAGTTTTCACTAAATTTGTCGATTGGTTACACTTAGTTAAAAAAGAAACAGGTTCACACTTAGCCACTCTTCATTTAGATAATGGTGGTGAGTATACTTTGAATGAGTTTTTAGATTATTATTGGGAGCATGGAATTCATTGACAATATAGTAATGCTTACACTCCTTAATAGAGTGGAGTATCTGAATGAATGAATAGAACCTTAGAGGGCACAACACATGCAATGTTACACTATAAATAACTTGATGATAAGTTTTGGGTAGAATCCATTGGTACTACAGTGTATTTGAGAAATACATCCCCTACAACTGCAATTTTGGGAGAAAATCCATATGAGGCTTAGTATGAGTTTAAACCAAAAGTTAAACAATTGAAAGTTTTTATATGCCTTTGTTTTGCTTTAGTTCCCATTGAAAATAGAACTAAGTTCAAACTGTGAAGTCAAAAATACATCTTTATTGGATATTCAAAAAATAAAAAGGGGTATCATTTACTTGCATAAGATACAGATAAATTCGTAGTGAGTCAAGATGTCATATTTGATGAGTTTGGGACCATGAACACTACAAAGATTGATTCTCAACTTGACAGTTTAGAGAGGAAAAATGCAAAATGAGATAAGGGTTTGAATAGTGGGGATAATTCTTTGAGGTTATGGTATGAGACTCAAATTCCTTCAATTTCCTCTCTTTCATCTACTAGTTAACAGGTTGATGACTTAGAAGTTGTTGAAAATCATTTAAGTCTTCCTTCAAATGGTGCTCATGATGGTGCACATGATGAGAATTTTGGTGTTCCTGATTTGAATAATTTGTCTACTTATCCAAAATGGGCTCAAAACACTTTTTTAAACTTGGAATCAGATGAAGTTGGTTTAACAAGTCCCAAGAGTTCTCAAAAATAGGTAAACTATGCTATGGTTGTTTCCACTGATCCATCTACTTTTGAAGAGGCATCTACTAAACATGTTTGGCAATAGGCAATACAAAGTGAGTATGATGCCATACTTAACAATAATACTTGGGTTTTGGTTGATTCTCCTCTACATGTTCAACCCATAAGATGTAAATGGGTTTATAGGACTAAGTATAAATCATATGGCTCCATTGATAAACATAAGGTAAGAATTGTTGTAAAAGGATATGTGTAACAAAAAGGTATTGATTATGAGGAAACATTTACATGAACTGTCAAATGGCACACTATTCATATGGTACCTACCTTAGTAGCACAAAATGGTTGGAAAGTACATCGAATGGATTTTAAAAGTGATTTTTTGAATGATGATTTACAAGAAGTATACATGAAACAACCTCTGGGTTTTAAATAGGTGGGTGTAGAACACAAAGTGTGTAAATTGATAAAAGCTTTGTATGGGCTCAAATAGGCACCTAGGGCTTGGTATGAGAAAATGGATCCATACTTTAAATCTATTGGTTTTCAATGTAGTGAATCTAATGATACTCTCTATTTTCAAGTGCAGGGTAAGAAATTGGTGATTCTTGTTTTCTATGTCAATGACTTATTCATCATAGGCAATGATGAAAACCATAACAAGTCTATGAAGAAGGAATTAAAATATGGGTTTGAGATGACAGATCTTGGACTTATTCACTACTATCTTGGAATAGAAGTAACTCAAAAAGAGCATATTATTTTCATTTCACAAAATAAGTATATTTCAAAGTTATTAGATAAGTTTGGCATGAGTGATTACAAAACTGCCCTCACTCCCATGAAAAGTAACTTAAAATTGTCTAAGGATGATGCTAGTGTCTTTTTTGATGGCATAAAATAGAGACAATTGGTGGGAGGTTTGATATATTTGATGACTACCAGGCCTAATATATCATTTTTAGTTGGAATTTTGTCTAGGTTTATACATGACCCTAGAGAAATTCATTGGCATGAAATAAAAAGAGTACTTCGTTACCTTTAGGGAATGAAAACATATGGCCTTGAGTACCACCACAATAGGAACTTCAAACTTGTTGGGTATTGTGATGCAGATTTTGGTAGATGTGTGGATGATAAAGTGTCCATGACAAGATACACTATGCATATGGGTTTAGCTACCATTTATTGGTGTTGTAAAAAGCAAGATGCAATGGCAAATTCATCAGCATAATTAGAGTACATTGCAACATGGGATGCTTCCAGAGAAATTGTTTACTTATGGCATATTCTTGAAGATCTTCAAGTTTATCAGATTGCTCCTGCAAAGTTATACATTGATAATTAGAGTGAAATCAAGATGTCCAAGAATCCAATATTTCATGCAAAAATAAAACATATGGATGTCAAATATCATTATCTGTGAATGCTGGTGGCAAAGAAAACTCTTGATCCAATATATTGCTGAACTATTGATCAGATAGCTGATATTTTCACAAAACCCTTTGATAGAGTCAAATTTGAAAAATTTAGAAAAATGCTTGGTATGTGTCCAAAGACCTAACTTCGGATCATAGGTGGATTTGTTAGGACTTATCCAAAGTCTTAACTTAGCTTAGGATTTTGATGTGTTAGATTATTTTAATAAATGTAAATGGGGCATGCATCTTTTATAAAAGACACCCCCATAAATATTTAAGTTAGATTTTTGTAGATTTATTTAAGTTAATAATATAACTTCCTTTCAAGTTTAATTCCTGTAAATGGTTGGTTATAAGAAGTTAGTTGGTTTTACCAGTCATGGGTAAAATCTATAAAATAAATGTTTGGCTTTGTAAAAGAGTTAACAGAGTAAAAACACCCTTTCTATGTGCATATTTTTTCTATGATTTATAAAATACTTGTGGATCTACACTCAGTGGGCACAAGATTCAACCTAATTGGTTTGAGTGTTATCACCAATGGTTGAATATAATGGACATGTGAATGTCACACAAACATAAGAGGCCAAGGTCCAACACACAAAGCATGATGATGCCATACAAATAATAGGGTGTATGTTGAATATATACAAGGCCAAGGGCCACATACAATAAATAAATTGAAGTATGCTATGTAAAGAAACAAGCATATGAAATAAGAATAGAGAAATCAAAGTGATACATTTTGAGCACATTTATATATGTGCATGTTTAATAAATAGCATATTAATCATGGTTCATCTAAAGTATGAATGAAAAGGGACATATATTTTTTTTATAGCTCAACATGGAAAATAGGATTTGGATGAATAAAAACTATAAGAGTGTTCATATAAAACAAATAGATACCCCAAACTAGGTAAGATTTTTGAGTAGAAGGCCATCCATCATTGAAACCATGAAAAAGTATGCCCTAAAATTAAAATCTGAATTATATATGAGTGTGATTTCTTCTATGTGATCATAATTAATAGAAGAATTCTTGGTAATTGTGTTTAAGTTTAAAATAGAATTAAAAAATGTATAGGGATAGGAACACAATATAGGATAGGGATGTAGTGCATTGTTGTCTAACTAGTGCATTTTTATCCTAATTAATTGTATACAATGTTTTCCAATCAGGATAACTTCATATATGTATGAATATTTTTTATTTCTATTTAAATGTGTCATGTTGCACACTTATATACCTTGTGAGAAGCATTATTTATTAAAATGTAATAAAATATTATATGTACTAAATATAAAAAATATATGACATATGTGAAAAGATAATCTAACAACATGAAAGTATATCTATAGGTTCTAGTTTTGATGTTTTTGCAAATATTTTGATTTTTTTTAAATTTTTAACATATAAGAATATTTTTGTATTTTTTTCCATATTTGGAAGTAAAGCATGCATAAATGAAATTTTAATTTTTTTAAAGCAAACAATAAGATGTCAAAAAGGAAGGAGTGTAGAACAACCCTAAAAAAATGTGAAATAAAATCAAGGAAAGGTTGAGGGTGAGTGAGATGCCCCTCTAATGAAAATAGAGCCAAAGGCTAGAAGGAATGGGATAGGTGCAAAGGAATAAGTAATAAAAGTATGGACCACAAAGCTATGCACATGTAGGTACTAGGAAAATAAGATAATCAAGGTCCTTAGCCCAACCATGGGTCTAACAAATGATCTCATCAATAGGATGTTCATATGTGTATCAAAATTGTTGATAGGAAGGAGTAATCTCTTGTGTAGAAGTTTATGAATTTGAATAATAACCATTTTTTAAAAAATAACCCTCTGAATCTAAAGAACCACGTGATATAAAATAATCCTTTGAATTAGTGCCCATATATGCCTAAACATATATCCTCGTGTATGGGAGGAGATGATGCAATAATATGAACCTATGCGGGAACCTTCTAAAGAACCTGTGATGTTGTGTTAGATAAAAAACTTGTATTATGTGCCATTACATGCTTAAAAGTAGCTATCTTTCTCTTTCTAGACAAATTATCATGCTCATATGTAATCATATTATGCTCAAGAATAGATGGATAAACTAAAATATCTCCACGATCACAATTAGTTAAAGAAATTAAAATATGATCACATTCAGAAGTAGGTGTAAAAAATAATTTTTAAATAAGGATTTTTTAATGTAAATAATTATCTTGAATATTTGTATAAACTAATTCATTACCTATTTGCTTAATAACTATGTCAACCAACTATTGTGTAATAGGAGTAGGTATCCATGGTTCCATACGATATTCATATTGAATGCCTAAAATTTTAACCACTTGATTATCATGAATATATTTTAGACATTTATGAATTGTAGAAGGAACTACTCTAATTTTCTGTAACCAAGGTCTCCCTAATAACATCAAAGACACATGTGCTTGGTAATACTAAGAAAGAAGTGGACAATATGAGAGGTCACACTTGTAGAGGAAATGATACATGTCCAAGAGTACCTTGTGTATAGCTATAAAATGCTTTAAAAACTCTAGATGTATGTTGTATATATTGTTCCATATAACCAAGAGAATGTAGAAGTGTTACAGTATATACTTTGTCACTTGATATATTTTCTATCTTGACACTATGAATTGGTTTTACACCAACATATGATCTAATGAATAATGCATGTTTATCATAATCATCAACAACAATTTTAGATTCATAAAATGTAACATATGGTCATGATGTTAGCTTTCTTGTAACTATACTAATAATTCTAACAAGTTGATAACCATATGATGATGAAGAAGGATGAACATTATATGCATAATGTATTTCATATTTTTGCTTGTGGATTGTGCTTCATGATTTAGAAATGGATGTTTATACATTTTTAGATATGAATTGTCATTTTATTATGTCCTAACCTCTTCATTAGGCACATTAATGTCAATAATAATCCCATCAATGAGGTTTTTAATTTTTTTCTTGAGCTTCATACATATATGAGTGGAATTTATAATACATATATGATAATAAAAAAAATCACACCCATAAAAGCCTTTAAATTTAGGTATACACAGATCTATCTCCAATGGTGGAGTGGGTGTAATAACATGACATTTAAGAAGCTTTTTGTAGATGATATTATGAATTATATATCACCTTAGTCTTGTACACTTAGAAAATTCAGACCTTGGTTGTTCCTATCAGTTCTATACCTTTCCCACTTCCAAAAGTCTCATTTCCACTCTATCTTATGCCCCTTGGCCTATATCTCTTAATATGACTAGTATTATGTTGATGATATAGTGGCTCAAAAATTTATCAAGGGGACAACTTAGTGATTTTGAGTCAACAATATAAGAACTAAGTCCTTACATTAGTTAGAAACATAGGGAAAAAGTCTCTCTCCTATTAATAGGTGGAACTGAATTTATTAAAATAAAAAAAGAGAAAGAAGGGAAATATCTATACACAACTATTCATAATATAAATGTTTTTTATAAGGGTTTCATATTTTTAACAAGAAATTAAGAAAAAGAGATAGAAAAGAAATGAGGTGAATGAAGGGAATGATAAGAAATAGAGAAAACAAAGGAATACAAGGAAAATGTGATTATTATATCTAGTTAAACATATAATATACCATGATAATCCTAATAAAAATTAAGGATGACTCTAGGTGACTAAACACAAAGATTCACTAGAATAGACTAAGAAAAAGAAACACTGTGCTCACGAAAATCTCTTCTCATTCAATGGGTGGCAAAGACATAATTACACATTTAGGAGTGAAAAAAATAAACTGAGATGATTCTATGATAATAATAACAAACCAAAGACAAGCATACCATATTTACCCATAAAAGACAATTAAAATATTACTTAAACACCATCGAGATTTCACATTTATGGAGATAACAAACATAGATTCAAAAAAAATTCTATTGTGCAATTTTCACATTAAGACTAATTGATAATAGTTATAAAAAATTTTAGAAATCAAATATTTGAATATAAGTGAATCATACACATAGTCATAATTCATGAAGAGAATTTGAACACATAGTTTACAAATTTCCTTCTTTGTATTAATCCTTATTGAGTTGTAATACAATCTCGCCTTCAAAAAATTTAATGCAAAGTTTTATTTTTCAAAAATCCCCTCATAATGATCATAACACTCATATTTATAATGTGGGGAGGTGTTTACAATGTGTAACCACCTTTTTTGTTTTATATATGGTGCAAAAGTGAGTTTACAAAAAATCACCATTTAAGTGGTGTGAAAGTGACTTGGTACAATTGCACTGCATGCAAAAGTGAAGTCACAAAATTGCACCACTTGAATGGTGAAAAAGTGATTTGGTGCTTTTACATCAATTGAAATGTGCAAAAATAAAAAATTCATGATTTAAGACTTACAAAGTTGACATCATGCATTTCCATGAATTACATTTGTGAGGTTTCACTTATAAAATTGATAACTCGAATTGCAAAACAAGATTCAACGTTTACATGAAAAGACTAGAAAATTTTGATGGAGCCTATTCATATTCACTTTCATTGAAGATAATTTCAAATTTCTTTGACAAATCAGCATCAACCATCATATTTTGACCTTTCATAAGATGAACATTTGCTTCACATGTATGTCTACATCACCTTGCAACGTAGATGACATACAAATGGGGAGAGAAGTGGCCCAAATCTCAAATATCATGTAAGTAATATACTTGAATTAAATATATGTGGGATCCATCAAATGGGAAAGCTATAGGGAGCTTGATTTCAAGACTGACTCATTGAGTAGGGATGAATGTCAACCTTAGTGATTTGAGATGAATATTTGGTAACTTGTATAGTCTACCATCTCTAGTAAACTATGATAGGATTTATCCATACAATGATGACCCATCTTTATGCTGATATTTACCATAGCATCATTATGACTTGTATTTTGGATGAAAATTATGATGTGGAGTACTTTTCTCTTGTAAAGACTTAGTAGAAGCACCAGTCTTGAGTCCACTCTCTTCATTAGTCTCTATTGATGTGTGATATTCCTTATCAATATTTTATCCATTGTTATCTTGAAATTGATACTCAAACAATGATTTCTTAATATTATGCTTCATCCTCTTATTTTATACCAAAGGTTATTTTAGAGTAGACCGCACAATATCCATTTTTGCATTTAACTCTTGGACAAAATATTAAAATTTAGTTTATTATATAGTTATCTAACACAATTATCTTTGTTTTTCCAACTCTTTTTTTTCCTTAGAACAAGTGACCAGTAGCAAATTGTAGAATTTGAGAAGGTTTTGGAGATTCTTGTTGGTAAGTAACTTGTTATCCTACCTAGCCCTGGGTAAAATCCTTTGAAATCATACTCAACATTGATATAACATTTAATGGAGTGTCCTTGAAACACTACATCCTATTGTGTCATATAAAGATTATATCCCATTATAACACACATTTATCCCTTGGTTAAATTAGTAGAGGAAATCATTTCATTGATTGGATGCTCCACTTGAATCTTAGTGTTCATTTCTATGAAGTAGAAGGAACCACTTTCATAAAAAAAGAAATTAAATAGTGAAAACCTCAACATATCTTATATATGTAGTAGTTGCAATTTCAATTACAACATTTTCCATTGCCTTCCTTAGCTTAGGGTTCAAAACAAGTGATAGGGATTAATTTAGAAGTTTCTAATTACTCTTTTAAATACTACAGTCATGCTTCCCAAAATGAACATAATTACCATATTTATCTACAATAATATGGAATTCAATATGTCTAGGGTTTTTTATGTATCTCTCCAAATAGACACTATTGTTTACAAAGGCTACACCTACCTCACTTTTTTTTTCTATAATAGCTTTATGAATTCTTCAAGCTCATTTTCTAGTTGCATTCAATGACCTAAACCACCTAAATTTGCCTTAATCATTATTAGGAACCCAATTTAATTAACAAACATTATAGTCTCTTTTGGTGACTCTACCAAACCACCACTTCTTCGTACAATTGGAATGCTGACCTTTTTCATTGTTTCCCTAGTTCTGGATTTATCACCCATAACATGAATGTTGTCTGAATTTGGCCTAATGAAATTGATTCCATGTTGTTTATATATGTCCACAAACATGTAATTTTTAGAAATAAAATGATACCAAGGTGCACCATGGTATATTCATGGTCTAATGTTGTTGATACAATATTCACAACCTATAAATATGATTGGTTACTTGGTGCCTCTCTAATTTAGACTATTTTATATACAATTTTAACATGGATTAAATCTCTATCTATGGTAGAGTGTACCACCATGAATGGTATGCCCATTTCATGGGTTGTGTGAATCACACAAACAATAATCTCACCCTTTTTTATAATCAAGATCTTCTCTATCTCACAGCTACACATGAGCCCATCAAAAATTCTATTATTGCTGAGAACTAGGTGATTCAAATGAGGTGAACAAGGAAACCCTTTAAGATAAATTAGGCATGCATTTACCAATTACAAGTTGTGGATATTTATAAACTACTCAAACAAAGTTACAGGAGGAAATCTACATGGTGTACATTTTAGAGCATCATCTAGAGTAAGAACAAGGATTTCATTTGTTTTTTGCTCACCTAAGGCAACTTCAATGGCTTTCTCCCATGATTTTTCTTTCCTTATTTTGACAAGATATTTAAAAAAAATTCTTCCACTCAAATTATTCAATATAACTCTAAATCATCTCATCTTAAGCTTGAATATAGATAAAACTAAACTTTCCATAGAAAAAGTCCATAAAAAATCAAATTGGATCCTCACAAAGATGTATAAATATCACTGATCGTAAAGTCTCCAAATTTTCCTTAGTTAATAAGGTTCTAATTAGTCCTCATACGAATCATTTTTAGAAGTGGATCATGATGATTACTTGTATTGACACTCTCATTAGGTAAATGGTGAAGCTAAAATGTAAAGTTTACAACTAATGTTTCCCTGTCTCTAACTTCAAGCATGTTATCTTGAACATCAGACCCCAACATCATTAGGGCATGGAATTCAAAAAGAACATTATAGCTTTCATCAAGATTTGATAACATTTGACTAAATAAATGTCACCTTCCATCTCGATTGTATTCTAATTCAAGGTCCTCAATACCTATAATTCAAACATGGGGTGGGGAGAATAAAAAAAAATTTCAATGGTAGTTGAAGGGAAGATTTTAATTGCCTATTATGGGAAGTTCCAAGACTCATTTGCATGACCCAGGGAAGTATCCATGACAATTGCATGATAGTGGAATTTTAAAAAGTGAATTTATATATTTTAATTAAAATAATTAAAAAAATTAATTAATTTTTTTATTTTTTATTTTACAATTGCACTAGATGTAAAAGTGGAAATACAAAATTGCATGACCTGAAAAAGTGTTTAGTAAATTTATCACAACTAGGAAAAAATATAAAACACCTACACAAATTGAAAAGAACTAATGAGATTTTTACACAGTTGCAAGAGACATTGAAATCTTTTTACATGACATAGTAACTTCAAGGGGAATTTGCACACTTTAAGAAATAAGACATTTTTCTCGTAATGTTGATTTTTAATTAAATTAATTAATTAATTAATAAAAATTAATTAATTTTCAATTTTTTTAAAATTCATATTTTTAGATCCAAACCAACATTAGCTAAAAATTAATTCAATTTTCACTAATTTTTGAATTTTAAAAAACTATGACAAGAACTGGATCTGATGAGGCTTTTGAACTACAAGGGATGGAAAGAACTTAGACTCTGGTTTTGTAATCAAGTATTTTATCCATTGGGAAATAGAGTCTTAAATTTGACTACAACTTAATCAATTGAGAAAATCTTGATATTTGATAAAATGATGGATCCTCAAACCATCATAATGTTATCACATGTCAATGAACAGTGTATGCGAGGGCATCAGGTACTCAAACTAATAGATGTTATCACATGTCCCAAAGGATAGTATATGTGAGGAAATTTTTCATTATGTGTTTTCACACAAACTAAGATGCAAAGAGAAAAACCTCTCCTAAAATTTTTATGATTGAATTTTGTTACCAATTATGAAGAGAACTTGTTAAAAACTTGATTGAGGGTCAACTTTAGTCATCACAATATTTTCATTTAATAAATGTAATGCAAAATTTGCATTTATACACCTTGATTTGACCAAATGATAGCTAGTTCACTTATCTCAATCATATGAGAAATGAACATGCACTTCGAGTAAGATAACATAATTAAAATAGTTTTATTCATATCTTGATTTGACCAACTGATAACCAGTTCTCCTATCTCAATCATATGAGAAATGAACACATGCTATTGGGCCAAATTTCTTGTTCATGAGAATTTTACATTTTTACAACTTATTCACTTGAATATATCGATGAAAAAACCTATCCATTTTGTCATTTTAGGAAAAAACATCATATCACAATTTTTAATGTTGAAATACTTTTTCTTTAAATCTACTATCAATTTTTTGTCTTATAGATCCACTTAGCTAAAGAACTTCAATGTTTCTTTCAAAAAATGTGATATTTTCATTGAATCAGAAGCAATGACTATTCCAAAATTCTCACAAATCATGTAATTACCATGATATCTCCTAGATAGAGATCATATATATAAATATGTGCATGCATAAAGACCAAAACATGGAGAAGAAGGAGCAATAGATAGATTGTTTCATTTATTGAGAAACCACACACACACACCAAAATATAAATAGGAAAAGGAAACAAGCCAAAATAGGGAGAATAAAAATATTTACAAGGTGTAAAGGAAAATAAGAAGACTATACAAATGCATTTGCTGGCTAAGATAAATACCTACCATTTAAGAATGATGGATTTGACTTACGAAGTTCAAACACATTCAAAAGCAGTGACCAAGTAGGTGGGACGAGGAACTTACAATTATCGTTCACACAAAGATGATCATGAATGCACAAAATAGTAATGTTTTCCTATTTTAAAATGAAATAATTATAAAATCTATAATATTCTATGAGCACTTCAGAGTAGGAATGAACTTCACCAATATCTTCCTGAGTGGATTTGAATGCATCTTTTCTAGATACAAGATTTGAATCCGAAAGAATTGTGTTGCATATATATTATTGAGATGGAACCACAATATGATTATCTTATGGAATAAATAAAGTGTTTATATTATTTTACAAATTAATTCCCATGGCATAGAAGAATTCATCATTGAATGAGTTATCATCATCTTCATCAATTTATTGTGCCTTAACAGTTTCCATTTCAATTGAAATGAAAATCAAGCACCATTCATTTTGCTTCATGTTCACATATTTATTGATTTCATACTTGGAATGGTTATGATTTTTAATCTATGAAAACTTGACTACTTTGGATTCAAATCCTTTAAATAATTATTCTACAGTGGGACATGAAAAGGAAGTATTGGGATCATTTTCACTTTTGATCTTTGAATCTTTCATTATGATATGAGTGAAATTTTGTTCTTTATAGAAAATTTATTCCATAGTATCTTCTTATTCATATAATGGGACATCAGACTCTACATTATTGATCCTTTATATTTTTGGTTCAACTATTTTTTCCTCAAATAACTCATTTTATACCAGGACTATGAGGTTCGAGTAGTCTTGCAAAATAGGCAAATATTTATCTTCTATGTAAATGGGGAAGCCAAATTCTTCATCTATTCTTTGATCAATCATTAGTTATTCCAATTTTTCACCTTCTTCCACAATTATGAAGTTGAAATAATCATTAGTTATTTATCTATTAGAATTTTGACATGTTTGATTAGGAATTTACCTTCAAAATCTCTTTTTTGAATGATGAGGATTCTTGATTATATTAAGTTTCATTATTTTTTCACTACTTATGGTAGTTGTAACACGTTTTTAAAATTATTTATTCAACATCCTAGATATAATCAGGTCATTTAAAATTTTGATAGCTTCTTGTTACATAGCTTCCAAGTCTTTTACCTTGCTCCTCATCAAGATGAATTTGATCTCTAGATGTAGAGAACCAATGAAGAAATAAGAGTGTATTGTTTGAAATTAGTTTATCTACCTTAAGAATCAATATTAATAATTTGTTGAAGTGGGGTATGAGCTCTTTCATTTGCTCATGGTCTTGCTTCTAGATTTTGAATAAATCTAAAAATAATATACATATGTCCACAACTGATTTGAATCTTTTCAAGTTCTTAAAAGAATCACAATTCACATTGCATCCATATTTTAGGTGCCAAAACCACTTATCATTAGGTCCAATGAGAGTTTCAAAAAAAATATTGACTGCAACAGCTTCATACATAACTCCCAAGATGCTATAGGACATTGTGAAGGCTAGGATATGGTAATTTGAATCTTGACCATTATGCCTAAAAACTTCGTAAATATCTTCCTTGAACCTGATGGTAACTCATTATATTGGGATAAATCTAATGACCTAAAACATTTTCCCCATGGGACATAGGGACCATTGGGATTGCGGTAAACCAACACAATTTCTTTAATAAAAAAGATGTAGGCACTAGGTACCTTTTTTCAACATAGTCACCAACCTCCATTCTAGAAGAAGTTCCTTGAAATGTATAAAAATCACATGAATAAAACACCTTGATCCCTAGTAGAATTGTCAAAAACTATTAGCTCAAAAATATGTCAGGGGGACAAATTGGTAACTTTGAGTCAACAGTGTGGGAACTGAGTCCTTACATTAGTTAGTAAAGTAAGGACAAAGTCCCTCTCCCATTATTAGGCATAGTTACCTTTATTAAAATCCAAAAGGAAAAAGCAAAGAAAGATTTATTCACAACTATTCACAGTAAATTTTTTTCTACATGGGTTTCATACTTTTAAAAAAAAGTAAGAAAATGAGATAGAAAAGAAATGAGGTGAATGAAGGGAATGCTTGGAAATAGAGAAACAAAAAGAATATAAGGAAAATGAGATCATTATAGCTAGTTAAACACATAAGATACCATGATAATCCTATTAAAAATGAAGGATGAATATAGATGACTGAACACAGAGATTCATTAGAATATCCTAAGAAAGAAAAACACTATGCTCATGCAAATCTCTTCTCATTCAATGGGTGGTAAATACATAATAATACCCTCAGGAGTGCAAGACATACACTGAGATGATTCTCTGATACTAATAACAAACTAAAGACAACCATCCCATATTTACCTATAAATTACATTTAAAATATTACTTAAAACCCATATAGATTTCAAATTTGTGGAAATAATCGACATAGATTCAAAAAGAAATTCTATTATGCAATTTACACATTAAGACTAATTGATAACAATTATGACAAAGTTTTGAAAGAAAACATTTATATGAATACAAATGAATCATACACATAGTCATAATTCATGAAGATAATTTGAACACAATTTATAAATCTCATTTTTATTTATCCTTGTTGAGTTGTGTTGCACTCAACATACCCCACTCTAAAACAAATTTGAATAGGGGACCATTTCACCCTGAAAGGAACTAGTCATGATGAGCAAATTGTTTATTGGTATTCATCAATATTTAACATGATAGTGTTTCCAAAATTCCTTGTGTCTAGGTTTATTGTTAGGAATATATTCATTCTAATACTAATGAAATTTCCATTCTTCTCGTTTCCAAGTTTTAGTTTCTTATTTTATTCAGGCTAACCTATTAATGGCTTTCAAAAGATTCCTAAGTATGTAGTTTAATGCATCTAAATTTTCTCACTTCCCTCTTTTTCTAATTTTGTATAATAATATTCTATCTCACCTTATTTCATCTAATTCATATTATTAATCCCCTTCTAGCCTTTTGGTCTAATCTTCCCTCTTCATTCTTCATGTCACATAATAACCTTATAACATCCTATAGCCTAATTAATTTTTCTAATCTATCTTGATTTTCACCTAACCCCACTTATCCATTATATTGGAAATTAAAATTCTAATCCTCACCTACCCCACTCTATACCTATTACTAGGATTTCCTACAAGCCTAGTCACTAATCTTCACCTAAGCCCCTGTTAATCCTCATTTAATCCTAACATGAACCTAGAGGCTTCTACTCTATAGAAGTTTTTCTCACCCTTCTCCTTCTCTAGAGACTTCTAATGAATTTTAAATTCCTTAAAATTCCCTCCTCTAGAATCATCCAAGGAAATTTTAATTCCTTGAATAATTCTCCACCATTGATCTTCCTATACCCAACTTTGAATTTTGTCCATTGATTCTCCCTCCTTCCTCTATTTAAATCAGCTGCCCCTCCATTGCCACACAATTTATAAAATCTATGATCCTCTCATGCCAATATTATCATCCAATACATGAATCAATCTCTAGTATAGTAATCAAAATATTGTCTGGTTAATCACATGTTATCCAATAAAATATGCTACAATCAAAAAATCAATTAAGCATTAAACATTTCTTCTGTTGGATCTTGATTTGGAGCATTTGGCTAAAGGATTGTGATGTAGGTATAAAAGTTTTATTCTTTTGTGCACTATGATTCCTTTGGCACTAAATTTTAATAGTAAATTGATGTTTTGATTATATTTTTATTAATTTCATAATCCATTTCTAAAAATATCCATCTCACATTTTGAGATCGTAGTGGGATCCTCCTCTTGAACTAATAATTTGTGCCTTGAGTATGTGTTGACCAAATTTGATCTGCAGGTCAAATTAGGGAGTGTATAGGTAAAAACTTGATTTTTATGTGTTTTTGAGTCTAATATATATGTATTAAGGTGTATTATAGGTAATTTAGAGTGATTTCATGTTATACTAGCCATGGTCATTAGTCATTTTAGTCCTTATATCATTTTGAGTCATTTAAGGTCAAAAGGGGCCTTTAATGACTTGTATGACCTCCTTGGGAAATGTGGAGGTTAAAAAAGGTGATATCACACCCCATGTGTCCTAATATGTCTTAATCAACCATTGGTAATTGAAAGTGGTAGGTTCTACAAAACAAAGAGCAATTTTCTTGGGAAAAGAGAAGAGTTTAGTACTTGTATGACCCATAGGGAAGTGTGCCACATGGAATAAGATAATAGAATGTCTCTTCAGATTAATAAAGATCAAATACATGTTTTAAATTATTTTTAAGTTCCATTTTGAGCTAAAACCATTCTACTCCTTATTCACCCTTCTAGACACACAGAACTAGTCTTCATGTTTGTACCTGGTATGATCAATAAGAGAATTTATAGGTCAAACACCTTTGGGAGGTGAAACTAAATTAATATAAATTAATTCCCATAAAAATAGTTTTAATAATAGTGGCTTATGATTTATGAACCATCCTCATGAAGTTGATGGTGTTTTTCTACTTGTTAATCTGTGCACCCTATAGGTTTTACTCTTGTTTAGATGATTCCATACAATCTAGTTGATAATATTGGTTCTAGATGATTTTTAATCCCTTTTATCATGTTTTCCATGATTGGTTTCACATTTATAAAGTACTTTCTATCTCAATAAACTCATTTTGAAGGAGTGAAGGAGTAGATTTGCAATCATTTCTTCCAATTGTTGGAGTTTTCTTCTATGTTATGGTTCCAAAATAAAGTAAAGTGATGTATTATTTCCAATATATTCCTTTTATTCATCTTAAATTCCAAATATAACTTCAATAATCATTCCAAGATCCAAGAGATCAATTAAATGCACAAAATAGCCATCTATAATAATTATATAGCCTGTCACTTCTTGGAGAAACATGAAAGATGTGTTTTAGAATCCTCTGATGTTTAGAGGGTCTGAACATGATTTTTCATCATTTTTAAGAACATTGAGAGAGGTTGAGGCATCTAGATACAAAAAATAGACTTGGACCAATCTTATAGTATTTTGGGACAATTTCCCAAAACTGTCAAAACAAAGGTCTAGGCCCTTTTTTGGGTGTTCTTATACAGTGTTGCATTGATCTCTAGAGCCTCCAAGTATATTTTTTTTCAATATGCCAGATAGGCCTATAATTTTTAAAAATAAGAGAGGTGTTTTAGTTAAGGAATTTGGTTTTCTTAAGCCCTCAAGTTGCTCTTTAGGATACTGAAATCACTCAATGATATCTATAGCCAATAGAAGACTTGTCAAACATTGAAAGCATAATGAAGGTTTTGAGGTCTTTATGAAGTCTCCAATTGGTTTAGGTAAATCATATGCTCCAAAATTAGTTCATAATCCATAAAAGACAAGAAATACATTATAATCCTAAGTGAGACCAAAAATAACAATTACAACCAATATACATAGTTATAGAGGTTGAGAAGATGCATTGAATAATCAAGGTGAGGTTGAAAGTCCTATTGATGCACTTCTTACTTTTGTTCAAGGAGAAAGTGAGTCTCAAATGGTTTGAAGATCTCAAAGAGATAATAAGATAAATTTTAAGTCAAACTACATCCTAAACTTGCTAAGTGCACCTACAACCAAGCCTAAAAGAGGAAAACATAGTCTTGTAAGTCAAGAAAGGTAAGAAGACCTAAAACCATATTTTGGAGAAGGTATGAGCATGGATATACCAATGATTGGTTGATATAAGGTAAATTAAAATAATTTAGATGGTTTTCATATAAATTTTTATGAAGGTTTCAAAGAGGAAAGGCACCTATAGTCTCCCTTTTTCATCACAAATACACACCTACAGCTGGTTGTAAGAGCACACAGTCCAACATGTAGGGTTGAGATGGAACTACCAAGGTTGTCAAATGAGAAAGGTTTTAAAATGTTTCATGAGATTTAATTATTATGTGTAACCTTTCAAGAGAATAAAATACATGTACAAAGTTTCATCTTTCCCAACATAGTTGACTGTGTTGATTGAGAAAGGCAATGAGCATAAAGAGTGATAATTCTTAATGTTGGCATTGTCTAAACATGAATACACAGGGCCAAACCAATGTATGAAAATCCTAGGGGAATAAAAATGGGTTTGAAAACATTTTATAAATCATAATCATGAAACTATACCTATAGGTGCCTTTGCAAACATAAGACACAGTAAAAAATGCTAACAAAGTCCTATTTTAGGGGCTATTTTAGAGAGTTTGAGGTGCTTGAAGACCATATAGAGGATATAGACCCTAATTTTTAGTATATATATTAATTGAGATCTGAGGTATATATATATATATATATAAACTCTTTTATCCTTGAGATAGAGGGAAATAGCCCTCTATTCTGTCTTAGAGGTAGAGCACTCTTGAGGAACAATAAGCCTATCCAAAGAGTATGAAGAAGGAGAAGGTAAGTGGATGAGTTAAAAGATACTAGATTATTGAGGGAATATAGTGAGAGTTAATGATTAAATTTTAAGTGTTTTAAATCATCTATAAATGTATCTAGACAAGTATTACTCAGTCTAAAATGCAAGCCTTGCACATAATCTGTCATAGTAGGGGTCTGTCTTGGGTCTTTAAGGATTTGAAAGGCCAAATGACCTGGTAAAGAGTTAAAAATTAATAAAAAACCTAATTAACACTTGAAAAATCCCATAAAACATTTTTTTGGTTATACAAATAGGGGAAATGCCCTTTATTTTATCTTAGACAGAGGGCATGTCATTTAGGTGTAAATTGGCATGTTTTGGGAAAAAAGGGGATGAAGAGTGATCAAAGGAGCTAATGGAAATTTTATGAAGGTGTATGGAGTTGAAAAAAACTTGGGAAATTATTAATAACCTTTCATATAAGAATCCCATCTTGGAGGTCGAAACCTACAAAATTTGTAAATAGGTTTATTGAGAATGCTAAGGCTTAGAGCCCAAATGAAAGGTCAAATTCATTTCTAATTTTAAATAAAAACTCTAATATATTGAACCATGTTACTAGGGTGAAATTATATGTTTTAAATATTATTCAATTCAAATAATTCTAATTGTATGTCCTAGACCCTCAAAGTTGTAGTCAAGCCTACTTAGCATGACTAGGCCTAGAATCCAAAAGGAGGGTTGAATTCATGTATAGCCTTAGATGATCACTAAAATGGATTGGATAATGTTTATATGGTCACTATAGAGGTGTATGAGCCATTTGGATGTATGGTAATAACAAATAAAGCCACTTTTGGGCTTAAAACTAACTCAAACCTATAGGAAATGGAGGAAAGAGTTTGATAGGGCAAGTTTGAATGTTCATATGTCTCTTGGTTCTTTGCATGGGAATCCAATACATTTGGAGATTTTATATAGGGATATAAAAAACATTTTTTTGACAATTTATTGTAATTTTAATGTGAAATATTTATGAACAAAGCCTAAGAGGTTAAAACTATCGAAAACACTTGTAGACCTTGATTAGTGACCCGATGGAGGAAATGGAGTTGGATAGATGATATAATGGAATATTTTGTCTAGAAAAATTATTAGAGATTGTATAATTATCTCTAAATATCCTCCCCACCCTTTTAAGTTGTATAAAATTGTAGCGATAAGGTACAAAATAGGTTACTTTTGATTATTTTGTGTGTTTTGTAGGTTCCAAGAGGAGTCTAAAGATGAAACAAAATATAGGAAGGATTATGAATTTTAATAACATATAATGTACATTTAATTATTAATAACAACTCCTAAGTGTTAAAACAAATTGCTTCATCTTATCCAGTCAAAACTGGCATAATAACCAAGCTAGTGAGAAGGGTGGAAAACTTCAATTGAGCTAATTTTAAGGTGTGTCTGATGCCTCTAAGGCCATGGAGGGTATTGAAAAGTGTCATAAAATCCATCAAAATTATTTTAATGGAAAATTTATGCCTTTTTTGAGGCCAAATGTGTAGGGTGCATGGAAATGGAGTTTTTTAGACTACAGATGGTGATAGCTCATTTTGGGAAGATTTCAGATGACCAGGCATACAACCAATGCATGGAGAGGCATGTATGAAAGCCTTATACTTAATTATAATCATCATACCTATCCCTAATTATTTTTGGGATGTTTAAATAGGTCTAAATCATGAAGTAAATTTTTTGAGCCATAATGAGAACTTTCATGCCACTTTACAAGAGTTTCATGACTTGGAGAGCCACTTTTTCCTTTTGAACTTTCATGGTTCATCCTAAATCCTATTATCATGAAAAATTAACTCATTTTATTAGATTTAAAAGTGTCCTTGTGACCATTAGAATTTTATCTTCCCCTCTCTCTCTCAAGTTCTATAAGAACTAGCCATTTTGACCATTTGTAACTCATGCTCCACCTGAATATGGTGAAGCCTTACTAACTTGCATACTATTTGATCAATAAGGATAATGATTTTTACCTATTAAATGAATATTAATAGTGTGTTATACTTGGATGTTTAATTTTTCTTAGTGATAACTATGATTTCCTTAGCATGTTGTCTCATTATATAATCTTATTTACTGTTGGAAAGCTTCTTCTTGAAGGTCGTGTGAAGTGTTCTAAGAAGTGTCAGGGTTGAGTGAGTTAGTCTATTCACTAGTGCCATTTAAGGCCTCTTGTCTATTTTTCCTAGCCTAAACATTCATCCATAACCTCATAATGTAATATTGATGTGAGAAGATATAGATTGGAGAAGTGCATGTTTGGTTAGTCTCTTGGTTTCATGTGTAACATGTAGCTAGTTGGAAATCATCAACTTTTTTGGTGTATCACCTACCTTAGGATAGTTTTCTTTCAGTTTTCTCTCTCCCTTCCCCCCCCCCCCCCTCCCCGCCCCTAAATTTTAGGTGTAGTAGTGATCCAAAGTGGTACATCAAGGGAGTTAGCCCTATCTAGAGATTCACCTCATCCTTAGGCTACCCACAAGTCTAAAGGTGTTTTAATTATGCCACTTGGATGAGGAGAGTTGAGACATCTTCTCAAAGGGAGAAAATACAAGTGACAATAGTTTTTGGCATACCCGATGGGACTCTTAGTCTAAGAGGTTGAAATAATTATGGTGTTATCTTTCAATAATCAACATGTAGAGGCATCTATCTAAGCACAAATGACAAATCCAAATGGTAACTTATAATTATAAGCAACTTAGGTATACCTATTTGAAATTTTTGATTAGTTTTTGTGTTTCCTTTGATATATGAGGTTGATATGGATATCTATGGCCAATAATTCTATCGTGAACCTTTTATTAGCCTTATTATGAACCACATTTTACTACTCAATAGTATTATCAAAATGGCTATCAATATTATGAGCCATGACAACCATATAACCCTTCATTTACCTCTCCATATGGACACCATGTTGTTAGAAAACCCTATGAGATAGGTTAACAAGAAATATATCAAGAGATACCTCTCTATCAGTCCCAATATGAGCCCTATAATTCATAATATGATGTCTATCAGCCTCAAGAGTACTCCTATAAGTCTTGTCATATGAAATCAAATGATTCCATGGATTATAAAAAAAGACATCATTGGCAAGATGTAGATCCTACTCATGTAGATGTTACTCCTTCTAATCATCCCAAGAATTCACTTCCCTATGAGCTTACTAGTGTTTTTATCTTTCCCAAATCCACTCATAATCCTTCTCTTTCATTCCATACTCCATCTCCAACTCCTTCACCTTCCACTACATCTCATAGTATACCTCTCTCACCTAAAATCAATGAGCCTATCCATCAAATTTACACCTCACCGCTTCTTGAAGAAGATCCCATCTTGAGAGAAGCAAGTGAAGAAGAGCAAACTTAATTTATGGCTGATCAAGAAGAGCTCATGAGTGATTATGAGGAATAAATCACCATAGGCACTCCCATTGGTGAACAAAAAGACAATCCACAAGTTTTTACCTCCATATTTTAAGGGATGTGTGTCCATGAAGTAGACTCTAATGCCTTCATTTTTGAGGGAATGTGTGTCCATGAATAATGTGGCCAAGACTTGAAGAAAGAGGTATTTGAAGAAAACTCCATGTTTGATCATGAAGTTATGTATGTCCATCTCAAGCATTAGGTAGAGTGTGTTATCAAGGATGAAGAACACTTTCAAGTCATCCTCAATAAGTGGTAGTCCTAGGAGAGTCTCATGAGACCAAGGCAGAGAAAATAGTTCTCAAATATGGCATTCATGAGGAAGAAGATTTATGGTATAAGTTCAATGTCATATGAAAGGAATTTGATAGGTTGAATAATTTTTTTTATTCTACAAAAGATTACATAGCTAATGATAAGTTTAATGATGAATCCAAGCATGATATTGCGTGTTCAATCAAATATAAATATGAATTTCATTCTGTTGGTCAAGAACCTATTGTTATGAAGTTATTTGATGATGCTAGTGTACAAGAAGTTGTGGACATATAATGAGGGAAAGGCTAAGAGGATTGTCATATTATCAAACTTATACATCAAAGGCCAAGTACATGAGAAGGTTGAGATTATTCAGATGCAAGAAGAGTCCATTTCTATAGTCCACCTATATGGAGTTGCATGGTTCTCATTGAACCTCATGCCAATGAATTTTGAAAACATGATGACTAAAATGGAGGCATCAATGCTACAAGATAAAAGGCTACATGTCTCACTAAATTCTTCATGTCATGAAGCAAGGATAGATTCAAAATTCCCCTTTGATCTAGGATGGAGGTATGTTTAGTTGTTAGTTGTACATAGTTGTTTTCTTTATGCTTTCCTATGTGCTTTGAGCACATATGTGTCTTGTTAGTGTGTTTGCTTTCCTTTGTGTGTTTCTTTTGTTTTGTGTGGTTGAGGTAGTCAAGTGGTATTGTCTTGATAAGATCTTGTTATCAGTGGTCAATTTAATCTCATGTGTTTTAAATTTTAGATGACTTCTTAATCCTAATGGATTGATAAGGCTACTGGTGTAGTTAGCATAACAGGCATGCTACCCCTATGAGTCACTAATTTGTTGACCAAATTTGACTTGTAGGTCAAATTTAGGGCTCATATAGGTAAAAAAATTGAGTTTTAGGTGTTTTTATGGTCTAATATATATGTCTTAATGTGCAATTTAGTTCATTTAGTGTGATTTCATGTTATACTAGCCTTGGTCATTAGTCATTTTAGTCCTTATATCATTTTGAGGTTAAAAAGTGGCATTTAATGACTTTCATGACCTCCTTGGGAAATGTGAAGGTTTTAAAAGGTGATTTCATTCCCCATGTGTCCTCATATATCTTAATCAACTATTGGTAATTGAAAGTGGTAGGTTCTTCAGAAGAAAGAGTAATTTTCTTGGGAAAAGAGAAGAGTTTGACACTTGTATAGCCCATGACGAAGTGTGCCACATGGGATAAGATAATGGAATGTGACTTCAAATAATCAAGCTCAAATCCATATTTTAAATGATCTAGAAGTTCCATTTTTGAGCTAAACCTATTCTACTCCTTTTTTACCCTTCTAGACACATAGAACTAGTCTTCAATTTTGTACTTGGTATAGTCAGTAGGATAATTTCCAAGTTAAAAAAATTTGGGAGGTGAAATTAAATTAAAAAATATTATTTTCCATAATAATAGTTTGAATAATGGTTACCTGTGCTTTATGAACCATCCTCATGAAGTTGACTATGTTTTTTTGCTTGCTAATCTATGTACCCTATAAGTTTTGCTCTTGTTTGGATGATTTTGTACAATCCAATTACTAATATTGGTTCCAGTTGATTTTGATTCCATTATATAATATTATCCATGATTTTTTTTCACATTTTTAAAGGATTTGATAACTCAAATAACTCATTTTGTAAGGAGTGGAGTGGAGTTGTAATCATTTCTTTCAATTGCTAGAATTTTATTTTATGTTATGGTTCTAAAATGAAGTTAAGTGATGTATTATTTATCATATATGTCTTTTCTTCATCTGTAATTCCAAATCTAACTTCAAGAATCATTCCAAGAGCCAAGAGAGCAAGTAAATGCACAAAATAGCCATCTACAATAGTTGTATACCTTGCCACTTCTTGGAGAAACATGAAAGATGTGTTTGAGCATTATCTAATATTTA
Organism: Torreya grandis; assembly: GCA_037957365.1. Lineage (NCBI taxonomy): Eukaryota > Viridiplantae > Streptophyta > Pinopsida > Cupressales > Taxaceae > Torreya > Torreya grandis. Next base: position 1,170,961 of record JARHVA010003875.1, on the reverse strand, counting down.
GAGGGTATGAACATGATTTTTCATCATTTTGAAGAATTTTGAGGGAACTAAATACACAAAAATAGACTTGGAGCAAGCTTATAGCATTTTGGGACAATTTCCCCAAACTATCAAAACAAAGGTCCATGCCCTTTTTTGGGTGTTCTTATACAGCGTTGCATTGATCTCTAGAGCCTTAAAGTACATTTGTTTTAAATATAGTACATAGGAATATAATTTCTCAAAAGAAAAGAGGTGTTTAATTTGAGGAAGTTGGTTTTTTTAAGCCCTCAAGTTGCTCTTCAGGACATTGAAATCACTCAGTGCTATTTACAAACAATATAAGACTTGTCAAACATTGAAAGCACAAGGAATGTTTTAAGGTCTTTATGAAGTCTCTAATTGGTTTAGGTAAATCATCCACTTGATAATTAGTTCATAATCCATCAAAAACATTGTAATCATAAGTGAGACCAAAAATAGCACTTATAACCAATATAAACCACTATAGAGGTTGAGGAGATGCATTGAATAATTAAGGTAAGATTGAAAGTCCTATTGATGCACTTATTGCTTTTGTTAAAGGAGAAAGTGAGTCCCAAATGGTTTTAAGATATCCAAAATATAAGAATATAAATTTTAAGTCAAATGACATCCTAAACCTACTAAGTGCATTTACAACCAAGCCTAAAAGAGGAAAATATAGTCTTGTAAGTCAAGAAAGTTAAGAAGACCTAAAATTATATTTTGGAGAAGGTCTAAGCATGGATATACCAATGATTGGTTGATATGAGGTAAATTAAAATACCTCAGATGGTCTTCATATAAATTTTGATGTAGTTTTTAAATATGAAAGGCACCTACAGTTTCCCTATTTCATCACAAATACACACCTATAGCTAGTTGTAAGAGCACACAGTCCAACATGTAGGTTTGAGATGGAACCACCAAGTTTTTTAGATGAGAAAGGTTTTAAAATGTTTCATGAGATTGAATTATGATGTGTAACATTTCAAGAGAATAAAATACACCTACAAGGTTTCATCTTTCCCAACACAGTTGACTGTGTTGACTGAGAAAGGCAATGAGCATAAAGAGTGATAATTCTTAGTGTTGGCATTGTCTAAACATGAATGCACATGACCAAACCAATGTATGAAAATCCTAGGGGAATAAAAATGGGTTTTAAAACATTTTATAAAGCCTAATCATGCAACTATACCTATAGGTGCCTTTGCAAACACAAGACACAGTTAAAAATACTAACACAATCATGTTTTAGGGGTTATTTTAGAGAGTTTGAGGTGATTGAAGACCAATTAAAGGATTTAGACCTTAATTTTTAGTAAAAATATTCCTTGGGACCTTAGTTATCTTTATAAACACTCTTTTTTCCCTAAGATAGAGGGAGATACCCCTCAGATTTGTCTTAGAGGTAGAGCACTCTTGAAGAACAACAAACCTATCCAAAGAGTATGAAGAAGGAGAAGGTAAGTGGATGAGTTAAGGGATGATAGATCACTAAGGGAAGATTTTTATATTTAATGGGTCTATGTAAAGTGTGTTCAAGCATATATAAATGGCTCTATATAAGTATTACTCAGTCCAAAATGCAAACCTTGCACACAGTCTATCATAATAGGGGTCTATTTTGGGTCTTTTAGGATTTGAAAGGCCAAATGACTGGGTAAAGAGTTTAAAATTGGTAAAAAAACCTCCTTATCACTTTAAAAATACAATCCAAAATTTTTTTTGGTTATAAAAATAAGGGAAGTTCTCTATGTTTTGTCTCAAATAGAGGGTACTTCTTTCAATTGTAAATTGGCACATTTTGGGGAAAAGGGGATGTAGAGTGATCCAAGGAGCTGAGGGACCTTTCAGGAAGGTGTATAGAGTTGGAAAAAACTTTGGAAATTATTAATAACCTTTCATATAATAATCCCATCTTGGAGGTCTAAACCTACAAAAGTTGCAAATAGGCTTATTGAGCATGGTAAGGCCTAAAGCCCAAATGAAAGGTTAGATTCATTTATAATCTTAACTAAGCACTCCAATGTATTTAACCATATTAATAAGGTGAAATTATATTTTTAAAATATTATGTGATGAAAATAAGTCTAATTGGATGGCCTAGACCCTCAAATTTGTAGTGAGGCCTACATAGCATGACTAGGCCTAGAATGTAAAAAGAGGGTCAACTTCATGTATAGCCTTAGATGATCACTTAAATGGATAGGATCATGTTTAAAAGGTAACTATAGAGGTTTATGATCCATTTGGATGTGGGAGAAGCATAAATAATCCACTTTTGGGCTCAAACCCAACTCATACCTGTAAGAAATGGAGGAAAAATCTTGATAGGGCAAGTTTGAATGCTCATATATCTCTTGGTGATTTGCATGGGAATACAAAATTTTTGGAGATGTTAGATATGGTTATAATTTTTTTTTCCATTGGATTATAATTTTAATGTGAAATATTTATGAACAAATCTTAAGAGGTTAAAACTATCAAAAACCCTTACAAACACTGATTAGTGACCCGATGGAGGAAACGGAATTGGATCGCTACTCTAATAGAATATTTTTTCCAAAAAAAAGATTGGATATTGTATAATACTCTCTCAATATCATCCCCACCCTTTTGAGGTGTACAAAATTGTATGGGTAGGGTACAAAATAGGGTACTTTTGACTATTTTATGTGTTTTATAGGTTCCAAGAGGAATATAAAGATGAAAATTTTTTTTGGAGAAGTATTAGGAATTTTTATAACCCCTCATGTCCATTTAAGTATTCATAACAACTCTTAAGTTTTCAAAAATATAGCTTCATCTCAGCCAATCAAAACTGGCATAGTGACCAAGCTAGTGAAAAGGGTGGTAAACTTCAAGTGATATAATTTTAAGGTGTGCCTACTACCTCTAAGGCCATGTAGGGTATTTAGAAGTTTAATCCACTAAATCCCATGTATTTTCATGGAAAATTTATGCCTTTTTTGAGGCCAAGTGTGCAAGGTGCATGAAAGAAGAGGTTTTTAGACTACAGATGGTGATAGCTCATTTTGGAAAGATTTCAGATGACTAGGACTATAAAAAATACATGGAAATGAATGTATAAAATCCTTAAACTTCATTCCAATCATCATACCTATACCTAATTAGTTTTGGGATGTTCAAATAGGTCCCAACCATGAAGGTAGTTTTTTGAGCCAAAATGTGAACTTTCATGCCACTTTGCAATAGTTTCATGTATTAGAGAGCCACTTATTCCTTTTAACCTTGCATGATTCATATCATATCCTATTTTAATGCACAAGTAACTCCTTTTCATAGTTTTAAAATTGTCCTTGTGACCCTTGGATTTCTCTCTTCCCCTCTCTCTCTTAAGTTCTATAACAACTAGCCATTTTGGCCATTTTAACTCATGATCCACCTGAGTATGGTGAAGCCCTACTCATTTGCATACCATTTTATCAATAATAATAATGATTTTTACCTCTTAAATTACTATTAATAATGTGTTCTACTTGGATGATTGATCTTGTTTAGTGATAACTATGATTTCCTTAGCATGTTGTCTCATTATTTCATCCTATTTGAAGTTGGAAATATTCTTCTTGAAGGGCATGTGAAGTGCTCTAAGAATTTTCAAGGTTGATTGAGTTAGTATATTCTCTAGTGACATTAAATGCCTCTTTTTTATTTCTCCTAACCTAAAAATTCATCCATAACTTGATAATGTAATATTGATGTGAGAAGATGTAGATTGGAGAAGTGTATGTTTGGTTAGTCTCTTGGTTTCATGTGTAACATGTAACTAGTTGGAAGTCATCAAATTATTTGGTGTATCACCTACCTTAGGATAGTTTTATTTCAGTTTTATCCCTCCTTTCTCCCTCCCCCCCCACTCAAATTTTAGGTATAGTAGTGATTCAAAGTGGTCCATCAAGGGAGATAGCACTATTTAGAGATTCATCTCATCCTTAGGCTACCCGCAAGCCTAGAGGTATTTTAGTTATGCCACTTGGATGAGGAGAGAAAATACATCTCCTCAAAGGGTGAAAATCCAAGTGATAATAGTATGTTTGCATAAGTCTGTAGATTAGATTGAAGGAGAATTTGTGACTCCCAAGATTAAAATGTTTGTCTTTAGCTGACTTGTGACCTTGTCCCATTAAGTAGCGATTGTGCCTTAACTTGGTTTCTGCAATGATTTTATTAATATCTTCACCATTGCATATTATTTTAGTATTATCTTTTAAAAATTCCAAAATAGAATGATGTAGAGTGGTTGTATGTGACTGTATGATTATGTGGTAACTTCATTTTTATGTAAATTTGACTTAGATGTATTTTGTGCATATCCTAAATATCCTTCAATAATTTTATTCTAGGCATTATACATGCACATTATGGGCATTTTCATCTTGTAGCTTGGTGATTATAAATAGTTTTGGCCTTCTACACATTTTGATTTGGTAATTTTTGAAAACTGTTATAATAGTAATATATTACTATAATTTTGTGTGGACACATAAAACTCAACTCAATGAGTTTTTTAATTAAAATAGACATTTAGAGTGTGGTTTAGAATACAGTTGTAAATATTATAAACATAAAATTAGATATTTTATAATTCACTATTTCATAAAATGGTTGTTAATTTCATTTTAAAATGTGGTTAACCTATAACATGTTTTATATTTGTTTTCTTTATGACATATAGATGGGATATTACAAGGGTACTATTGGCATCCACTCATGATTCATAACCTGGTCTATTGGATTAATGTTATAAGCTCAAATCAATATATAAACTAGTTGTTTAAAATACATTCCTAATCTATTTATAGCTTGTCTTGGTTTGTATCTACTAGTATGTACTATAAAAATCACATAGTTTATTTTAGTATAGATTTGATAATAGATCTTTCATAAATCTTAAAAACATAATCTCCTAGTCAATTTTATTTGGTCATAGATTCAAATATCTATGCCTTTTGGTAATACTTTTACCAAAATTTTAGTAGGGATTTTATAATCTTAAAATGGTTTGCTAGATATAGGAAATCAATGCTAAAATCCTTTAGTTAGATTATTTATCATACTTTTCGTCTTTGTCTTGTAGGATAAAAATCCCAAAAATTGAAGCTATAAAAGTGTGACATCATTAGAAGCTAGGTTCCACTATCTAGTTTCATCATAGGCTTGCCACCAATTTAAAATATGTCATTAATAAAATTATCATATCATGCTTGTCTACATTAATTAGGAAAATCAACATCCTTTATTGCTTTGATAAGGATTACAAATTGTGCTCCAAATCTCCCATTTTGGTTCATAGTGTCAAATGATTATGAGTTTGGATCCACACCTACCAAATGCATTGGTTTAAAAATCTCCAAGGCCTTTTCATCAAGCCCATTTTATGCATACCTAGTGACTATTACAGTCCAAAAATGTGTGTTTTATTGAGGCATCTATTTAAATAGCCTTAAAATATATCAATAACACCATTCTATGACCATAGTAGTCCATGAAACTAGGTCTATAGTGTGCATTATGCTAGATAATTTACATTAAGCCATTTTGAAATAGATTTAACACATAGTAGCAGTGGAGATATTTTATCAAATAGGTCATGTATCTTCCATATGTCTAAAATGTCTATCAAATTTAAGTTTAATTTAGGATTTTGAACTATTCATAGAGGTGACCATTGGGTGGCTAGATCAATCCATTAATTTAATAAATCTTTTGAATTGACTTAGAAAATCTCATAAATAGATCTTGTAATCTAATACGACTAAATCAATTTTTATTATCTGTCCAATCAAATAATTAAACTTGATTTTTTTTTTGAATGATGTTATTAAATATTTCCTTTTGACTGAATCACTTTTCATTCAACAATAATCCAATGATTTGGTGAAATTTTTTAATCTCTTAAACAATACTCAAAGTCTATCCTAGTACATGCACTTTAATGCATTGATGCAATTAAAATGTAGTTCATTTAATGGTATATTGTAGATTAAAAAAAAGACTTATTTGTGTGGGAAATTAAAAAAATAAAAATAATGACTATATATACATACATACATACATACATATAATTCTTGATCATATATTTATAGTTTGACCTTTAATAACATTTATAAACATATGTGGTTTTTGAACATCAAAAAAATAGGGGAAACTTTCTTTCTAACCTATAGATACATGGATGCCAAAGAAGCCATTTTAAACTATTAGCTCTCTATTTGTCTTTAAATTTTTATTTTTGAGTGTGTTCTTTATTGGCAAAATTTGGTGAATTTTCAGTTATTCTGAGAATACTATAAGCCTCAAATTACTTTTAGCCTCAGAGGCACTGCCCTTGACCATGCCATATACCACAACAGGGAGCATGGTTGGGGCGCTACCCTTAGATCCTGCAAGGGGTGCTTCCCCTTGACCTTGTGAGGGGCTTCCACCCCAAACCCTCACATCGTAGCCCCACATTCAAAAAACAATTATAGTGTAAAACCCACAATTTCTTTTCACTATTTTTATTGAGGCTTATTAGACTAATATTTGGATTGGAATTTTATAGGGATAAATTTAGTCACAGATTTATCTCATTTGATTTTACCTATAAAGTTACTAACCACTTGTATTACATGTCATGCTTTATCTTTGACTAACATCTTATCTTGTAGATTGTCCCTCAAGATTGCCAATTTAAAACTACAAATCACTTATTTTTTAGGCTTCCTATAAAATATTTTTGGCATTTTTAAAAATATTTTGTATATATTTTTATATATATCACATCTTAATTAATTAATTAATCAATTTTTTTATCTATTTGTCTATACCCAAGGGCCATGGTGGTGTATGCTTTCCTCCCTGTGTCCTAGTGGCAAGTCTTTGAGGATCAAATCCAACAAACACCCTCATTTTTCTTTTTTAGGGGGAAAGATAATGTTGAAGTGATACCCATGCACTTATTGTAATACTAAGGATATTATGACCATGTATTTCACCACCACTCACAAATCCACACTTTATGTTTTGGTAGAGTATAAAAACTAGGGACAAATATCATTAGGCCAAATAGTTGACTCCATACAGGTCTTTTATGAAGGGAAAGAGTTAATTCTCTAACCCAAGAATCAAACAACACCCCATAAGGACTTGGGCCTCATGTACCTAGTGTATAATGGGGATTCCCCTAGAAATCTTGTCTAGCCTAGCATAGAACCATTAGTCATAATGGGTGACTTATTGCTAGGTCTAAGATCAGCCCTCATAGTGACCATTGTGTGAAAATGGGGTTGATAGGGTTTAGGACATTTGATAATGGGTCATGAACATACACCCTCATTTATGAAGCCATTAGATAGTGCAGTCATTAGGTTATACTCCTAAAATAGTTTACTAGTGATAGATTTGTGGTTTGCTTGTTTTGGTGTGTGTTGTGCTAGACTCATGTTGTTTGTGAGCTTATCAGCCTTTTACCTAAGCTTATACATACCTATTTAGGAATCCTTCATATATCATCATCTTATATATCCTTGTCTCATCACCAAATCATCTTGTACATCTTTTGCAATATTCTCTTGTGCATATTTGCTTTGTATATTTGTGTACATCCTTTTAATCTTATCTCATCTTGCATATCATCCTAACTCCCATCACCCCTCTTATATTAATCATATCCTAGTCTAGTCTCATCCATATATCACTAGTCATACCCAGACTTCATCATTCTTCTTAGCCTAATCTAATCATATCTTAGTCCTATCATAGACTTCTATATCCAAGTTTGGTCTTGACTAATCATACCCATCCCTAGTCATCATTACATTAAAACTTATCACAAAAACCTAATCCCTCATCCTAATCATATTTTGTCCTAAATATACCATCTTGGATTCTTCATATATCCCCATTTTGTATAATATTGTTCATATTTTATAAACATCCTTGTCTTATTCATCTTATACATTAATATCTTATTCAAACCTGCATATCTTGTACATTCCTACCCCATCATTATCTCCAACCATCATCTTGTCATCTTATATTTTTTATTCATACCCCCATCACTTAAACACCTTGATAAAGTCTTAACATCCATCCATCACATCTTATCATAGTCTAACATTAATCATCTCTAGTGTCATATTTATCACTTAAGATTAAAATCCACCTTATCCATAACCAATCCACGTCATGTCCTGGTCATTTTTATCACAATATCCTCACATCACCTTGCCTAATTCATCTTTAGAGTACTATTACAAACTATATTGCCCATCACAAAACCCACCCAATCTTAATCAACACCTTTTCCACCACTTTATCCCTTGCAACCTAGCCCAATCATAGTCCAACCCTTCTCTACATTTTCATACCCTTAATAATACTAGTCATCCCATCAAGTTTGTAGTCATATGTTTTTAGATTAAGGTAAAATTAGGTTTTGAAGGGACCCCGAAACCCTGATCAATCAAGTTTGTAGTCATATGTTGATATTCATATATGTTGGAAAATAAATATTTCCACATAAGAGTCCTTATTATAAGCTTGCTTTAGTCTAAGATCATACTAAAGCAAAATTTTATTTTAATTTGCTCCATAATATTTCCATTTAATCCCCTACATCTGCCAACCCCATCATCTATACTTTATCATGTCTTCATTCAAAGATTACAAATAAAATTTAGATGCCTTGATTGAGAAATGCCTTATTTTTAATAGGTATGTACTCATTTTTTGCTTCTTTGAGATGATAAGTTCACACCCTACCAAATTTAAACCTATACATATAATGTTACCTCTGATCCACACCCATTCACTTTCATCTACTTCTATCCCACATACTACCCAATCACAATCAATCCCTTCATCCACCAGTAAAATCTAGTCATTTAACCCTTCTAATACTAAAAAATGGAATCCAATCCTATCCACCTCATCTAATATTAGTATTCCCACCCAATAAAATCAAAAACCATCTAATCTAATCTCTATTGATTCATCACTAAGTTAAGAAGTGAAGAGAGACCCTATACTCCTCGTCCTATATCCCTAGAATCCCTCTTCCACCAACTTGTCTCCATTGACATGATAGTCTATCCACCCATATGACATATTGATTTTGCCAAGCGTAAGCCATCTTGGTATAAATCTAACCATTATTTTATATATCATTGAACTTGGGGCTATATCATTAATCAATGTCATAATTTCTAAAACTATGTCCAAGACCTCATTACCTTTGGTGACATCAAAATATATAATGAATCATATGGGTCTACATATAAGTGTGAAAAAAAAGAGGGGTGCCAATATTCCATTCCTAATCATGATCAAGCCCTTTCCTTTCCAAGCCAAGGTCAAGACACCACATCCATCTTCAATGGTCCCCACTTTTTTTATGAATCCTCCATCAAAGATGAGTCTATTTCTCATGATCCTAGTATTCCCTTATCTCATGAGTCCTTCCATGGGCATGTTTTTGGTGAATCCATTGCTCCTCCATAATCTTCCTCTTATCCATCATATCAAAGACCCCACATTGAAAGGTCACTTGTAAATAAAGAATCCTCTATTAGCATCTTTGCATCATCAAAGTTATCATTGGAGTTAATACAAGTCTTATCTATATTAGGATCATGTTCAAAACTAGTATCTAAATTATATTCCTCATTAGAAACATCATCCCTCATAGATATTTCGGCTCATGATAATATCTACCTATTTGAGAGTACCTCCAATTTGGATGTCAACCAATCGCAAGGCATATATTTTGATCCCAACCAAGATGATGAAGTTATAATAGATTTTTTACAAGTTTTATCTATCAAAGATAGCTAGAGTGAATCTGATCCTACCTCATATTCATGTACTACAGCTAGTCCTAGTGATATTTTTGTTGATCTTGAGGATATTTTCTTCAATGTCAAAACTAGGTCTCTTAAGAACCCCTATAAGGACCAAGTTATCTAATCACCACTCATTAACCTCATCCTACCATCTCCCCCACCTTCATACATCATAGATCCTTTTTTCTCATCAATTATCATTTAATCACCTCCATCTATAAGTATGAGTAGGAACATACATCATTGGACCCTTCCTAGAGTAACATATTATGTGTTATAAATACATAGGTCCAAGATCATATTCAAAACATCATAAATGATGATAAAATCACTTTTGATCCAATAAGTCAAATTCAAGATAAGTAAAATACTATGCCAAGTCAAAAATTAGAATCTTCCCTTAGTGAAAATATCTTTGAGACACTAAGGGACCATCAAAGTCAAAATAATCATCATCTATCAAACTCTTTTTTTGAAGACCAAAGTCAAGCACCAAGAAATAGTCAAAATATAATCAAGTATATATATCAAAATAATTTAAATATTTATATTAGTATGGCCATTAATCCTTAAAATAATTAGATCAAAGTTAAAGCACAAAGTCAAAGTGTCTTGGATCTCTTAAAATCTTTTATCATATATTACAAATTATATACAAAACATATAACATGTCCAATGATGTGTGTGACTGCTAGTCCTAATCCTCAATCACCCATCACACCTCCCTATCATGATCTTATCATCCATTCAATTCATATACATTACCATCAAATCCAAACCCTAAATTCATACATACTTCACCTCACAAACTCAAGTAACATTGTCATTTGTAGGGGTGACAAAGACACCTAGTATATATGTCTGAATGGGTCTCAATCAATAATCAATGAAGGTCACAAAGACATCAATATATCCATAATTGACAATATGAGCCTAGTATCACATATCTCCAAAATAGGTGTCATCTAAAAATCATGAAAGTGTTAGCATTCCTGACTCTTGCACCTATATCCAATAAATCAAGATGCTAAAAGTAAAAAAAAATAAAAATGAAAAATAAAAATAAATAAATAAAAGAAATCATTCATTTAATGGTGAAAACTAGTCTTTTAGCACCTTGGCCAAGTACCATGATGAAAACCAATTTTGGTGTCATGGTAAAATAGTTTATTGTTTGCATGGTACCTCAACACTTGGGGGGAAAAACCATATCTTGTCAATCTCATCCATATCATCCTTGTCTATCTTATCCCTCCATCCATTTCTTTTACCCATCATTTTCCATCATATATTGTATCTTATTATGTCCATCCTTCCTTCCCATCTTACCCTTTGTAAGGACATGAAATATGTCTTGAGAAGTGTTCTAAAATCATCTTGGCATATCCTCCAATGGATACTTAGGAAACTAAATATCTAGTTCCATCATGATGTGGTCATTAGTGATCCCTATTCCATTCTTCCTTGCTCCTCATCCCCTTTTCATTCTCACCCTCATCCTTTTGTCATCCCATTCATCATTTCATTCATCTTTATATTTGTTGTTAGGATTGGTGTTCCATTTTCTAGTAACCCTATTTATATAATGTACATACATATCCCAAAAGACCTAAAAATTGAAATATTCCAAAAACCTTAAAAATCATAAAATCTAGAAAAAACAAAAAAACATTCCATGATGTCATGTCTTATACTCATTCCCCCATTCATATCCATCTCCATTTCCTTCTCCTCTAATTTATATAATTAAATCATAGCCATTCATCCTACTATTGCATTTCACACCCTATTCCAAACCGAGGCATATATAGTCTATATTGAGCTAGCATTAACTTAGACTCACTTTAGCCTAAAAATTCCTAAGTATTTCATCTAATTTTAAAACATGGTCAATCCACAAGTTGACTATCCCTTATGTTTAAGTTAAAATTTCCTAAAGCACACCCTATCCACAACCTTGTTCCACTCTAATCCTAATCAAGATTAGTCTATTCATTGTCATTAATTGGAATCAATTATCATCCTCCTTCATACCATCCTTTTACATTTAGACAATAAGATATGACCCTATTTGCTTGATGTGTATAGATTTGTGTGTGTATGATCTATGTGTTTTTATTTGTCTTTTTGTCTATAATCACTTATCTATAAATGTTTGTCAGTATATATCTTTTTTGTCTTATTTTGATCTTTCTTGTAGCATAAATAATTTTGTATATTGGGAAATTAATGATGATGCTATGATGACACCAAAATATACAATGATTCTTTGAGGTTACCTTGATGATGTAGAGTTCATTATTTTCCCATTTTATAATCATGCACTTTGTCATAATGTCCTCTTGGTCATAATTTTATCATGGGTAATACTTCTTAGTGCTATATTTATAATATGTTTCTTAGAATATGATGAGACCTACTACAACAATGATGGATTGATAATGAATACACTCATCATTTCTCCTAGTCCTCTATCTTCATGTCTAACATCAGAGTTGCATCCTTTGTCTAAAAACTAACATGTCTAACAGTCATCATCATCATATTATTCTAATCCATCATCATCCTCCTCTAATCTAGTATAAACTTCATTAGTTTGAGGTATTTTTAGATTATATTGGTAGTTCTTAGTCACATAATGTGTCTAAGGTTAGCTCAGCCACTTTCTCCTCTTTCTCGATCTTTCATTGTCACATATATCTTGTCATTCATCATCCTCACATCCTACATTATAAAAATCCTTGAGCTATAATATCAATCATTAATAAATTAGTCTATTTATTGTTCAACATCCCCACAATCATCTCCCTAATATTCCCAATCAATTTACCATATCTATCAATTGGGCTTGACACATCAAAACATCCATATTTTCTTACATCAATCATCCATTATAACTAATTGGTCAATTCATAATTTAAATATTATGGATTCCTCCCTTGATTGGGGCATGAATAGGACCATAACTTTATTATCATCTTTTACTCCCTTGAATGTGTCCTTGTTAGGGGAGTCATTGCTATTAATCACATTGTGTCTCATTGATTCAATGCATCACACTAATCAATTCTTCCCATTCATATTTTGGTCACTCAACATAATATTTCTTCTCTCTCATCTCCTTCATCATATCACTTGACTTCAACTTTGAGTTACACTCATTATTAACCTTATCAATTAATTATATTATTTTGGCCCAATTCTCTCCCAGCATGCATCCTTGCTAGGGATATGTCTAAATATCATGGACTTTATCATCTTAGTCTATATCTCTCCTTGGAATGTGTCCTTTCTTGGGATATGTCGAAATATTGTGACCTTTTATCTTATCATCATTATGTTATGATGATTCTTCCTTGGGATGTGTCGATAATCATGACATAGTCATGTCCACTCCTTATGATTGAGTATTTTATAGAGGCATCATCATTTTATAGTTCATTTTTCATGTCAATTTCATATTATTCATCAGTGAACTCACATATAGAATCTCATCCTCTTGTCTATTTGTGCATCCCACCCCTCATTTCTTCTCTTTGAGTGGTCATCCATCTTATTTTTTCTCACATGTCCCCTTGAAAAGGCATCATATCCACTAACGTAATTTACTAACATCCATCCATGAGTGTCTTTCTTCTTTGAAAAAACATTATTCCTTCCACTTTGTCCACTCACAATTCCCTTTGAAAGAGGGGGAAAATATATGCATTTAAATTTTTTCACTTCCCTTTGTTGCTAATTTCATCTAATAATCTTCTATCTCACCTTATTTCATTTAATTTGTCTTATTAATCCCCTTCTAACCATTTATTCTAATCCCCCCTCTTCATTATTCATTTCATATAATAACCTTATAACATCATATAACCTAATTAATTCTTCTAATCTATATTGATTATTACCTAACCCCACTTATCCATTATATTAGAATATAAAATTCCAATCCTCACCTACCCCCAATATCTACCTACTACTAGGATTTCCTACAAGCCTAGACATTAATCCTTACCTAATCCACTTATAATCCTCATTTAATTCTAACATGAACCTAGAGTCTTCTACTCTCTAGTTTCTCTCACCCTTCCCCTTATCTAAAGATTTATCTCTAGAGAATTATAAATAATTTTAAATTACTTAGAATTCCCTCATCTAGAATCATTCAAGGAATTTTTAATTCCTTGAATAATTCTCTGCCATTGACTTCCTACACCTAAATTTGAATTTTATCCATAAATTCTCCCTCCTTCCTCTATTTAAATCAGCCACCCCTCCATTACCAAACAAGTTAGGGAATATATGATCCTCTCATGCCAATATTATCAACCAATCCATGATTTAATCACTAGTTTAGTAATCAAAATATTATCAAGCTAATCACATGATATCCAAGAAAATATGAGTCTATAATCAAGATCAACTAAGCATCAAATCTTTCTTCTATTGGATCTTGATTTGGAGTATTTGGCTAAAGGATTGTGATTCATGTATGAATTTTTCATTCTTTTGTGTACTATGATTATTTTGGATCTAAATTTTAATAATGGATTGATGTTTTGAGTATATTTTGATTAATTTCATAATACCATAATCCATTGATCAAAATATCCATCTCATATTAGGTTCTCTAAAGTTATACCAAGTACATTTATCATCTAAAAATTGATGTCACATGACAATAACTTGCTAACTCGTAGCCATCGAGACACTTATAAACTTTTAAAATAATTTTGAGCAAGAGTATTATTGGGATGATGACATGTCATAATATTACTCACTCAGTTACTAACAAGATCAAAGTTTCAATATTTATAAGTTCTACGAAAGTGGAGTAGTGATAACCATCCACATGTCACAATCTTGAAATCCCACTACCATAAAAATAGTTTGGGAAATTTTAAGTCTTTTAGGTGAGTGAAGTGCTAAGATGATGGCATGTGTCATCATCTCATTCACTTGAATATTACACAAATATTAAATATGGAATGATACTCCTAGGGAGAGTGAGTTCATAATATTTTTCCAAGTGTCATAATCCCATAAGCCTAAAATATTCAAAGGTAAGGAGCAAGATATAAGTAAATTGATAGGCAATGGGATGGTGAAGTTTCACCATGTGTCCCTAAAATGACATGATGTTTAGGTAATAGAGAGGAAATACTTCTAGAGTTATAGGAAGGGTAAAAAGTGTTAGGGAGAAGTGATAGAACACTTGAGGCAAAAGAGGAAAAGGCTACTTGGTAGTGGGGTTCACAAAATGTAACACTTCACCAGCCAAATTTAACATATGAAAATAAACAATAGTGAAGGAGTAAAAAGGTCATTAATTCCATTAATACACATGAATTAGCCAACTAAATGCATTAAATTTAGTATATTTAGTGAATCCAATAGAAAACATATGTAATCAACCAAGTCAATTATAATTACATTGCCATTGAGTTAATAGTTACATATGCAAATTTGAGATCTATCCTGACTAAAAAAAGTGCCATAGTTCTATAGAACCAGATCTTAAGTGCCTAACTATGAATTTAGCTTCATGACTTCCACTTAACCCTATCTATATTCCATTGTAGGGTCCAAACAATACACTGGTATGAATTTTGATGAGGTTGCTCTCAATAACAAATTAAAACACTACTTAGCTACATGGGAGGAAGTTGACGTAATAGAGCCTTATGGCCTTAAGGATAAACTCTTGGCCTTTATGTGAAGATACAGATAGGGCTTGGTGGTAATTAAATCAATGAGCCTACATGATGTAGTGGAAAAACCATAGGTAATGCCTTAAATTGACCTAGTCTATGATTTATTTACAAATGGCCAAATTTTTGGCAAAATTCTATATTTTTGGCAATGTAGCACACTCATGGCCTATGTTAGTGGGCATATCTTTGATAAGTACTACCGACTCATTATCCTCAAAGCACCCTATAACCAACCCCTAGTCAATCAATGGATGTCTTCAAATATTTTAACCAATAAGTTATAGGAATGGGCAAGTGACCCAACCACCTTCATAGTTAATGGGCTCATCTCTACTATTCTAATTATCATTTTCATGTTGGGGATCAAATTTTCCAAGGCCTTATTAAATAGAATTTATATTTTCCCAAGCATAACCTACATCAATGAAGTTTAGATTCCCCTACTAGACACCATCCTCATATCTACCAAGATTATTTCCATAGGAGAAATCATTAGTGTTAATTTGATCTACCAATTTAGTAGCTCAGACAATCGGCTAGATAATAATTTTTATATGATGTCTTATTTAGTGGATGCTATAACTAGGATAATCCACTCATCTTTTGAGGAACCCTGGTAATTATCCTCTAAGTATCCTAATAACTTAATTTGGGATGAATTTAATATTTTTCACATCCAAAAATTCATTAAAAACATGACTAGGTTGATAGAGACTTTATATCTAATGGTATTGGCCTAGTAGAATAGGTATGTTTAAAACTAATAGGTTTAAGAACAATGTTATGCATTTTGAAAGCTCTTCATGGATATAGTTATATGAAAACCAATAAATTATATTGGTTTTCAATCTATAGTAAGACCTATATTCAAGTTAGAGCAGATGTAAACATAAATGAGATATGGTGGAGTGTCTCATCCTTTGACATAGTCATAGCTCTAACAAATAGCCACTCAACACAGACATGGCATGGCTTTGTCTGGATTCAGGATATGATGATTTTGTCCTTAAAATGAAAATAAGTAGAAGATGATGTATAATACCATGATGAAGATCTAGTGGTTAGAGGAAGCAGTTAGAGCATTGATAGATTTTTAAGGTGTCTAAGGTTTTTCTTCCATAGTAAAATCATGACTCATCACCTTTAGCAAACTATTGTCCTCTAGCATGTTTCTCAACTAGTGAGAAGATTTAGAGCCTATTGGGACAAATGAAAGATAGCTTGTCAATAGAGAACTAGTATTGATTTGATAAAATATGGTGGAGTATTCATCAAAAGGTGGCATCTCATTGAATGATTTGGGATGGTGTGCTTCTCTTCTCTCTCTCCCCTTTCTATATATCTTTCATTTTATAACACATTGTAGCTCTCTCTCAATTTTTAGAAGAAGATATCTCTCTAACTTTTGATAAGAAATTCTCTCTCAATTCTAAAGAGCAGAGACTCTCATTTGATAAGGCTAGACCCTGTCAAAATTTGTATGAAAGACCTATTAAATTAATAAAGAATTTATTTACCTATCTCTCCCCTCTAAATTATGTGTATAAAATCTTATGCATGATGTCATTGTGAAGGAGAATCTTCCATGCTCATTGTCCTTCTTACTTGCTCATTTTTAGGTGTCTTCAAGTTAGTTGTAGGTTTAAATTAATGTTATTTTTATCATTTATGTTAGCTCTTAATGAGTCTTTGAATTCCTCTTTGCCTTCATTCATTTCTTCTTGAACCTAATTTATAAAACACTTATACAACTAGTTAAGTTTGCAAGATTGTGTGAGTTAGCATTGTCTTATGCTTCCTCGGTGTTTACTTCATGCTTATGTGAGTTCTCATTTAAATTTGGTGCATCACCTTTTAGACTTCTTAGGATTCCTTTTTTATGTGCAAATATTATTATAGGTGATCCACCAAGAGGAATTTGGCATTCTATGGAGGTCCAACCCCACCATAGGTGACCCAAAGCTTAAGATTGTTCCTATAGTGAAACTCAATTAGAGAGAGCCTGAAGAACCTTATCCAAGGGTTAAAATTGATGATACAATAGTTTTTGGCATGCCTGGTGGGATTATAGTTTAAATAAGATTGGTCAAAGTTTGATGTTGGTTTGACCAATTTGTAGTAGTTATAGCTTCCAAGTAAAAACATATAACAACTCCAAAAGAAGATTCAACATTCTAGTAGTAGAAAAGTGAGTGCATCTCATGCTAAAAGTGACTATAAGGTCAAATTATAAAGGTATTCCATTTGAATTCATTAAATTTCATTTAAACTTAGTAAAGAGATTAAGATTTGTTAATACACATCCATATAAAGGCAAATTTTTTCCTATGTCAATTTTAAGGCCTACCCCTACAAGAAGATCTTTTTAAAACCCTTTCGTAGCCATGGTAACCCCTAGAGTTTTCCCCTTTATGGATTTCAATGGCCAAATTCCTTTGGACCTCCCTCAATATGATCCTATATTAGTAGAAGTTCTTAAAAGTGCCCCTTATTTTATTGGAGACTAAGCTACAACCCCTTTTAAACACCTCATGAATACAACCAACTTATGTAACATTCATGATATCAATGAGAAAAATGTGTAAATTAGGTTATTATCCATATCTTTTAAAGGTAAAGCCCTAGATTGGTATAGAAGCCTTGATACTAATTCTATTACATCATGGGACCAGTTAGGAGATGCATTGTGTACAAGATTAGAAGATAAAAGTGACCATTTGTCACTTGTAGATAAATTAACCATAATTAAAAGAGACCCTCATGAATTCATGCAAGACTTCAACACAAGGTTCCAAAAGACTTGGGATATAATCCCAGTCTCTGTTAGGCCTACCCCTAACTTTATCTTTCTTTACTATTTGAAGGACCTAAACAGTGACATTGTAGTAATGATCCAGTTCATGGGAGGAAACACATATCTAAATTCATATGAGGTGGAAATCAGAGAAAAAATTATCTGGTGCAAGTTGGAAAGCTTACACCTAGACCACTAATGCCTTTATTCCTTGAGATTAAAACATTCCCTATTTCTATTCCTCCCCTTGATGTAATTCCTTTTGTGCCTATAATTGTTATTATACCCTCATCTAAGCAATAAAAATTGTCTACTAGTCAATCTAGTAATTTCCAAGAACAAAAGAACTTTCAAGAATTTAAGAGTATGTTCCAATCTTTGAGAAATGAAATAGTGAATGTTAAGAGGTAGAAAACTTTAAATAGGACTCATCAAGCCTCATATCGACCTCAATAATAATATTATCAAACAAATAGGCCACCCTACAAAGGAAACTTCTGAGGCCAAAGCCAAGGGTGAGTGCAACCCAACTATGTTAGATAGAGAAAATATAATCCAAATGTTGCAAGCACTTCCAACACTTTGGTCCCCATCCAGAATAATGTTTCTCAAAAAGATGAGGGTACCATGCCTTAGAATCAATCTTTTAGGCAATCCATTATTCCAACCACTGATTTTACTCAAGATTTCAATGATCAATGGAAACAAGCTGTTAATTATGGGTACAATCAAAATCTTATGGCTTAGAACATAGAGGTACCCATGATGACAAAACTAGAAGAGCCTTAACAAGGTCAAAGACTTGATCAAAGACCAATCCAGTTATGTACTACAATGGTGAATTATAATCAAGAAGAGTGTTATGCACTCAATCAATAGGCTATTTCTAGCTAGGCATACATCCCAGTGGTAGAAAATATAAGGTTCAAAAGAGGGAACATGGATGGTAATCAAGAAGTGGTCAAAGATCCTCCTACCATTACACCTTCAATATCAAATCCAAATCGACCTATTATTAATCCAAAGGTTCTAATAGATCTAAAGAATCAAAATTAGAGGAATGCCTTTGCCCCTCAAAACTCACAAACTCAAGGTGAAGTTATGGATCCCAAAACACAACCAAAGGTTGGTATTATACCCATCAACATTATGGAACACATGAAAAACTCTAAAATGAGTGTGCCATTGTGGGATATGCTCTTCATTCTTGGTCAGATAGACATTCTCCAAGAAGGATTATCAAAGATCAGGGTTCCTGAGAAGGAACCAAGCAAAAAAAATATGGTTCTCACTAATGTAGCCAAAGGACCTAGTGAAGGGCAATCAAGTAATGTGGTGAAACCTCCTCCCTTATACATTTTAGTAATTACTAATGACTCTTTAGTATAAAATTAGTTGGTAGATAGTGGAGCTAGAATCTCAGTAATGCTAAAGTCCATAGCAGACCAACTTGGTCTAAAATATGAGCCCCAATCTAAATGAGTGTTATAGTTGGATGGTTCTTCCACTAAGCCATCTGGTATCATTAGAGACCTCAACTTGACCTTGTATGCTTGTTCTAGTGTCTCAATGGTTCAATATGTGTTGATCCTAGATGTCCCCCCTCATTTTTCCCTATGACTATCTAGGTAATTCATTGAAAATATTAGAGGTTATATTGCAGTAGATTGGTCATACATGTCATTTAGACTAAGATATAGAACCAAGTTATCTATTAAGACTGATCCCATTACATAATTCCAGATATATCCTTATGGGATAGACATCATAAACCTCAATTGCACCATTCTTGATGAGGATGAATTCATAGTTGGTCAAGAATTAAACACTCACACTGAGGAGATACTAGACATGTTCTTGGATGAACTATGGAATGACAACCATTTGGTTTATCCCTTAGAAGTATTTGAATAGAGGGACATGGGTGTGTATTATTTACATAAAGAGAATCAGTCCATGCCATCCCTCATTGGACCTCAAGATGATCCTAGTGGCTTATGTAAATTTTTATTTGATGGTTCAAGGAGCAAACATGGGGTGGGTGTAGGTGAAATGCTATTATCCCCCTCAAATGACAAGTATTTATCTTCTTATAAATTTCAATTCAGTTATTCTTGCAATGCAATAAAATATAAGGATCTTATCCATGGTCTCCAATGGGCTAGTAAGAGAGGTATCAAACAGTTACAAGTCTATGGGGATAGTGAACTGATAATACATCAAGTTAGAGGCTAGAATATCACCAAAAACCCCTTAATTAAGTCTTTAAAACATAGAATGTGGGACCTAATTAAGGATTTTGAGGCTTTTAACATCCAAGTAGTACCAATGAACCAAAATGGACATGATGGTGATAGGTTGGCAGTTGTGGGAGCTCAATTTGATATCCACAATGAGTTGAAAAATACCAAGGTGCAGCGACATGTTAAAGTGGTAGTGATACCATCAGTGCTAGACAATAAAACTCATTGGTAGGTCTTTGAGAATGATAAGCAAATTGCCTATTTCTTATAGTAGGAAATAGATTTCCCCTCCATAAACTAGGAAAATTTTCAACATGAGTGTGAGGAGAAAATTGTTTAATTGAGATATAACAAGCTTACTAAAGGGCTTGTTACCCTTGAAGGTCTTTTCCATGAGCACAATCATATGAGAAAAGACAGGGTAGTGATGTCAACAAGTGAAGAGCATTATGAAAGAGTCCTTATCTTCAAGGATAAGCTCCTCAAGCTTGGGAAGGTAAGTACTAAAGCTAAAAGGCATAATTTCATAGAACTTTGTAAAAAATATGCAGACATCTTTGCTTGGAAATATAGTGACCTAAGAGGCTTTGATCCCAAGTTGGCCCAAAAAACTATAGAACTAGAGGTTAATACCAATCCTATCAAGTAGAATTAAAGGCCTATAATCCCTGAAATAGAAGAGATTATGAGGAAAGAATTGACCAAATTAATTGAATCCAAGATCATCTTTCCCATTAAGCACTCCTTATAGGTAGCCAATTTGGTATCCGTGAGGAAGAAGAGTGGGTAAATCATATTGTGTGTTGATTTTAGGAATATGAATAGGGTTTATTTGAAACATCATCACCCCTTTCTATTCATGGAGCAACTACTTCAAATAGTTATTGATTTATAATGCTTCTCCCTTTTGGATGGGTATTTAGGTTACAACTAGGTGATGGTAAGAGAGGAAGATCAATATGAGACTACCTTCACTAGTAAGTGGGACACATATGCTTACCAAAATATGCCTTTTAGGCTGTCAAATTCTAGGGCCACTTTCTAAAGAGCCATGGACATGGCTTTCTGAGGATTTATAAATTAGATTTTACTAGTTTACTTGGATTGACGTCATAGTTTTCTCCAAGAAGGCTAGTGAGCACATGAAGCATCTAAGGTTGATATTCCAAAGATATAGAGCATATAGGATCTCTTTAAATCCTAATAAATATGTGTTTATTGTTCATGAAGGAAAAATTTTGGATCATATTATTTTAAAAGAATTACTATCCATTAACCCTGATAGAATAAGTGACATCCTGCCCTTATCTTTATCCAAGCACAAGAAAGGAATCTAGAGCTTCTTTAGGAAAATAAACTTTGTGAGAAGGTTTATACCTATTTTTGCAAACTTGGTCAAACCCATCACTACCATGCTGAAGATGATCCAAGTATTTACTTGGTCAAATGAAGGTAAAGCATCTTTTGAAGCCATTACCCAAGAACCCTCTCTCATGAATCATGATTTCTCAAAGGATTTCATATTTTACACCTTTGCCAATGTTGAAAACATGTCAACTATGATGATGTAGAAGAATGGCGAAGGACTTGAGCATCCAATTGCCTTTTTTAGTCAAGGGTTTGAGGGATACGAAGTGAGGTACACTTACATAAAAAAACATATTATTATATCTTTAAGAAGCCTCAAAAAATTTAGACAAATACTCTCTAATATCAAGATTCATCTTATGGTGTCTCATCCTAGAGTGAGGGACTTTCTCCTCAACAAGGACTTGAATGAGACAAGAATAGGATGGATTACCAAAGTCATGGAGTATGATGTGGAGATCAAAGCCACCAAGTTGTTCAGAGGCAAAGGCTTATGTGAGCATATAGTAGATGATTTGCAATAAGATAAAGAAGTAATTTTGGTGACATAAAACAACTCATAGATATATGCACCTCCACTTTACAATAATTGGCTCCAAGATATGACACATTTTTTTATGATGGGAAAATGACCCCAAGGTTTGGATAGAGTAAAAGAATGTATTTTAAACTCTAGTACATACCTTATGCATTAATTTTTAGTGTTATTTTTAGAAGGGATATCAATGAAATACTACTTAGGTGCATAGATGATAATCAAGTAACAAAACTGTTGGAGTAGTTCCATGATGGACCTATAAGAAGTCATTTTGTTTCAAGAATAAAAAAATAAAAAATAATTAGAGTTTGTTATTATTGGCCCAACCTATTTAAGGATTCCTATGCATGGGTCATAAAAAATCCTAAAAGTGTGCTCTATTTTTAAGAAAACAAAGATAAGAAGCTCTTTAACTTGACCCAATTTAGGTGGAGTAACCCTTCATGCAATGGCAGTTGGAATTCATAAGGATGATAAATCTACCTTCAAGTGTAGGAAATAAATAAGTGCTCACTACAACTAACTACTTCACCAAGTGGTTGGAAGTAATTGCCTTGAAATAAGCTAATGAAATAGTAGTATTAGACTTCTATGATAGTATATACAATGGCTAGGTTTGGTGTCCCAACTACTATAATTTTAGATAATGCCTTAGCATTTATGGGTATGAAGACAAGTGAATGGGCACTTAAGTTGGGCATCTACCTCAGTATATCCTCTAGTTACTACCCCAAGGTAATGGACTGGTAGAGTCCACAAATAATAACTTGATAAGGATTATCAAGATGACCATGGAAGAGAATCAAAGAACATGACATACAAAGTTAAAGATGGCCTTATGGGCTGATAGAGTGACTCCTAAAGCTACCATTGCCAATTCTCCATATGTATTTGTATATGGAAGGGAAGTCAAATTTCCCATTTTTCTTGAACTACCTACATTGGAGTTATCTCATTGGCTTGAGTTGATGGAGAGTGACCCTATGAATGTAAGAATAATAGAGCTCATTGAGCTTGAAGAAACTAGGGACCTTGTAATGAAGACATTAGAGTCATACCAAGCTTAGGGAAAAAAAGGCTTTGACAAGAGAGCCATAACAAGGGACATTAAGGAAGGGGACCTAGTCCTCAAATGAGATTCAAATAAGGCCAAGCTAGGTAACCACACCTTGTTTGATAGACTATGAAATGGTCCTTATATGATCTATGTGTTGTCCCCGAAAAATGCCACTCATTTTTGGGACAACCTACAGATCAAAATTGTCTCTTCCCTTTTCAAAATTTGTCCTAGGCATTTAAATTCCTCATTTTTCAAGCTTCTTGAAAATATACGGACTCTTTCAAGATTAGAGAAAACTATGGACTCTGCAGATATGTTTTTGCGAACTCAACATGCTTGAAGTTAACAGGTTCAATGTTTGGTTCATCCACTTTGTTTAAGCAGCTGGTGACCATTGACATCCCCTCAAACGTCAGGTTTTAAAGTAAATGAAAATTTGTGGAAATTAAAATAGAGTGAAAAACTTAAAATAAGAACCAAGCGACTGGCTAGAAA
This sequence comes from Torreya grandis, assembly GCA_037957365.1. Lineage (NCBI taxonomy): Eukaryota > Viridiplantae > Streptophyta > Pinopsida > Cupressales > Taxaceae > Torreya > Torreya grandis. The sequence goes on along the minus strand of JARHVA010003875.1, from coordinate 1,146,901 downwards.
GTGCCTGATAGCTCAAATCGCAGCAGGAAGAGACAAAGCTAGAAAAGCCTGACTAAAGAGAAAAGCCTGCAAAAAAGTGCTCAATGAAAAAAGACAAAGTGCAGCAGAACGTGAAGTGTTTGCATCTTTTGGTCTCTCCCTTCCCCATCTACCTTCTGAGTATCCTCCCCATGCCAGGGTGGCAATTTTTGCCACCCCTCCTCTCCCACGTTTTCCTTTTTTCTACTTGCCAAGGGCAGCAAATTCACTGCCCTAGCCTTGCTATTTACCTTAACCTGTATTGGCAGTAGATTTCACCACCTATACAGGTCCGTCCTTTTTCAACCTACATGGGTGGAAAATTTTTCCACCCTTGCACTTTTCAGGCTAACCTGCACGGGCAGCAAATTTTGCTGCTTGCGCTCCCTATTTCTTGCTTCCCTGCAAGGGTGGCAAATTTCACCACCCACATAGGCCAAATATGTAGGAGTGATAGATTCTGCCACCTCTACATCTGGTCATGTAGGAGCGGTAATTTTTGCTGCCCCTACATCTAGTCATGCAAGAGTGGCAGTTTTTGCCACCCCTACATCTGGTCATGTAGGAGTGGCAGTTTTTGCCGCCCCTGCATTTGGTCATGTAGGAGCGAAAGTTTTTGCCGCCCCTGCATCTGTTTCTTCCATTTCTCCAACTCCAAAGAAATCTTCATTCCTTTCATTTTCTGTACCCACTCCCCTTTTCTTCTACTTTCTAACCCACTCACCTCTCATCCCTTTCAAGTGCATTTCCCTGATCGTGACCAGCAAATGTGTAGTTTTCCTAGTTTGCTACTTTCTTCCCCTGATTGCACAATCATGATTCATACTGCAGTTGTTCTAAAGGATCCCTCTTCATCAGCATCCTTTTAATAGAAGTTCTTCTAGATCACTGAAGTTTCTCTGAAAAATTCAAAGACCATGAAGAAGACTGGAAATAAAGATTAAAGCTGTTCTTCCATGCTTTATTCAAAATGCACTTTGTAATTGACTTGGGACATTTTCACATGCAATTTTGTAATGTGTAATTACATGTAAAAAATCCAAAAAAATATCTGAAAAAGTCAAAGATGACTCATCTTTGACTTAGATATTTTTATATTATAATCTTTTTGATTTTGAAAGTTTCTCCCTATATATAGTGGAGACCTCTTTTGTAAATGGATCTCTGATAATTGAGAGCAAAAACTCTGCTGAAATTGAGATACTTCTTGAGACTTTGTTCTCAACTTGTAAATCATATTTTGTTGAATGAATGAGAAACAAGTTTATTTCAAACTTTGTGTTGAAGTTATCTGTGTTATTTGGGAAACAGTTCTTACGTCCTCTTTCTTGATAATCTCTTATTTGTTTGATTTAATAACCAAAGTGGGTGTGTTGATATTATCTGAGGGCATTTCTAAAAGATAGAAGAGAGACTTTGAGCTACTTTTATCTTTGTGATCCTTTAATCTTTTGTAGTTTCAAGTCAAGACTTTGTGCTTCATTTCACTCTACAGTTAAGCTTGTTCTAGATTGGTGAAGGAGACAACAGAAGACTTTGTGCTTACGCGGATTTCTTTGTGAACTTTATTACTTACTTCAGGTGATTTTTTGCTCTACGCTGGATAGCATTCCTGAAAAAAGAGGAATGTTGTTGGCCAACAACCAGGATTTCTCTCTCTCTTGTTCCTTGTACATCACCTCTGAAAAAAGAGAGGTGGATGTTGTTATACCACCCTGAGTATTATTTTCTGCTTAAATATATATACATATGGCATATAAATATTCATAGGGAACCTCCCCTTGATGAGAGGAGAGATTTACCTTGTCCAAATCTGGTAAACCCACACTTTTTGTGGCATAAATCTCCCTGTGCTGTGGTTGATATACCCATTTTGTCATCAGTTAGTTGACGACAAAATATTCACCCAACAATTTTTGGCAACTCTACTGGGGATGAACGTGCAGTTTGAAACCTCAAGTTTCAAATTGAAGCAATCCCTACCCTTATCAATTACATAGTCTGGTGACTCCGTTCCATGTCTTACCCATTATAATTATAGCTTTACCATCTTCCTCCATCTTTGTTATATTATCTGGTCTGTAAAATTAGATCTGCTGGGGAAGAGCACGCAGTTTGAAGTCCCAAACTTTAAACTGAAGCAAATCCTACTCTTTTCCATTTTTATTTTGAAATTTGGCAACTCCACGCTACAAAAGAAGTGAGAGATCTAAGGGTGTCTTTGACCCTATGTTTGAGTTGGCACAACAGAGCAATTTTGATCTGTTTCCTCCACCACCTTTCCTCCAAAGATCTAGAAGTCTTCCTCCTAACCTTATCAGGTCACCAACACAAGGTAGAGCTTCTTTTCCTACTGTTAATAGTGCCCTACCTATTAACACCCCACCAAGATTTATTATTCCACCATTTAATCATCCTATCATAATGGCTCAAGGTCCATGGGGCAATTCCTTTGGTCCTCTTAATTTGACCCCACCCTTGCATGAACTACCTCATAGTTCTAGAAAAAAATTTCCCAAGTTTTTTGGTGATAGGAAAGTTCATCCCAATGAGCACATTGCCACCTTCTCTATAGCATGTAGCGTAATCGATGTGGAATTCAAGGATGTAGTAGTGAGACTTTTTGTGGAAACCCTATAAGGCACTACCACGGATTGGTTCTACCACCTACAGGCTGGGTCAGTGACTGACTGGGACACGCTCAAAGCCAAATTTAAAGCTAGATTTAAACTTGCAGAAGATGCACACGCCTTGTTAGTGCAACTGACACAGATGAAAAAAGAATCTCAGGAACCCATGAGGGATTTCATAGCCAAATTCAACAAGTTAAGAAACTGGATTCCAATCGTCGCTTAGCCCATGCCAGAGAATCTTAAGTGCTTTTTTATTAACTCACAGCTTCCCAAAGTAAGTTTCCTATTGAGGTGAGATGGCCCTATGGATCTCACATTGGCTCAAAATTTAGCCACTGAGATTGAGGATGATCTTATCTTGGCAGGTAAGATAAAAAAAGACCCAAGTAAAAATAGATTCTCTTCATCTACTAAAAGCTCTTCTACAAGCACTACAGATCCTATGGTGCAAAAATTAACAAATGAACTGATAGCTTTGAAGAGACAAATGGCCCAAGTTATGTCTACTTCTCCTAATTAAGATATGCCAAGGAGGACATTTCAAAATCAAGCGTACCAAGGCAATGCTGCTAGGAATCAAGGGCAGCCAAATCATCTTCCTCCCCCACAGAGGAACCTTGCCTTTGAAGCCCCTCCAACCAACTCAGCAGTTGGATATCTAGAAATAGAACACGCTTCCCCTTTCCAACCTGAGTTAGACCAACAAGATGATGATAATCTCTTCAAAGAGTAGGAAGAAGAATTAGCTGGTGGCTCCATCATTGGTTTCTTGAGTTACCAGGATGAACCCAGAAGTGAGGGGAATGCCGTTGAGGGATCATATGCCATATTCACCTAGTCCCAAAATTAGTTAGCCTGACAAGCTGATAAAAATACGACAGAGGAGCAACCTCGGCCAACATTTTTAATTTTCAAGCGGGGAACCACTACACCCTTCCAACCAAAGGACCTGATGACTATTGAAAGGGTACGTACCCCAAGCATCTCTGCACCCTCTACTTCAACTTCGCAAACCAGCTATCCCCCTCCCAAAAACCAAAAGAGTGAACTCCCATCCTTTGTGCCTAGTCCAATTCAGACATTTGACATAATTGAACATGTCAAAAGACTAAAATTCAAATGTCTAAATTTGAATTTCTACAAGCCCATCTTGAACAGTTGGACAGGTTGGCAGAATATGTGAAAGGTACAGTCATCCCTATAAGACAAGAAATTTTGAGGGTAACTCATGATCCTCCAAAGAATGTATCCACGTAGAATAACTTTGTCATTTCTCCCCCTGTTGCCTCTGGGAAATTAGATCCTTTCTATGTTTCCCTATTTATAAACGGTCACAAGCTGAGCAACATCATCATCAATTCTGGTGCATCTGACAACGTCATGCCTGCTAAAGTGGCAGAATATCTTAGTCTCACATTAACTAAAACTTTTGGGAGATGTTTCTCCATGGAGAACAAATAAGTACCACTATTGGGGCAAATCAAAGATGCCCAATTTGTATTCGTAGCGTTCCCTGACAAGAGGATCAAGATGACAGTTCTGGTAGTTGACGTCTCAGCCTCATATGGCATTCTACTTGGATGGAACTTTTTCAAGGATGTCAGAGGGGAATTGGGCATGGACTTGTCCTAGGCAAGAATCCCTATGAAAGGCATGATGTAGAGGTTAATTCTTGAGAGAGAGGCAAAGTATGTGGTCACCCAAACATCAACCCCTACGGCTCAAATTTTGTTTGAGTCCTCAGGCAGGGGTAATTATTTTTAGACCACAAAAGAGGTTCATGAAGATCTTATTAAAGCACTTGAGAATGTCAACCAAAAAATTGGTTCAGATGAAATAATGACAAGTGGGCCTGATAGTGCCAATCAGTGGTAGGTGTCAAATGAGGACAATCAAATCAAGTGCTGGATGGAATTAAAAGAGCAACCAATTATGGTAGCTGACCCTACTGCTATGCATCATGATCAAGAAAAGGAGCTTTTCTTCAAGAAAACAAAGATTCATGGTTTTTGGATCAAAAGACAAGTCTTGTTGTGGGGAAAGAGGAGAAAATCAAGGGGAAGGCATAGGAAATTGGTTTCTTGGTAGAGAGTTCCATTCACACATCATCAATTATGAGGAGAAAATGGCCTCTTGCTGGTATATCAAGATAGAGCGCCATTGTCACTACCTCTCAGGGAGTAGCATCTGAAATACTTCAATTCTTGAAGTATCGGATGAGTCCCCCTATACATATGTATATTTGTATAGTCTTTTGCTTTGTTTTGTTAGTTTTGTTTTCATTTTTGGAGCTTTTTTTTTTTTGGGTAGCATGACTCCGTAGCCCAATGACACACTTCAAGGCACTGTAGATTCTGGTTTCTACTCCCTTCAATCAATTTTTGCAATAGAAGGAAGTTCCCCAACTGGAGCCAGCTGTTGTCTCCAAAAAATGCCACTCATTTTTGGGACAACCTACAGATCAAAATTGTCTCTTCCCTTTTCAAAATTTGTCCTAAGCATTTAAATTCCTCATTTTTCAAGCTTCTTGAAAATCTACAGACTCTTTCAAGGTTAGAGAAAACTATGGACTCTACAGATATGTTTCTACAGACTCCACATGCTTGAAGTTAGCAAGTTCAATGTTTGGTTCATCCACTTTGTTTAAGCAGCTGGCAACCATTGACGGCCCCTCAGATGTCAGGTTTTAAAGTAAATGAAAATCTGTGGAAATTTAAATAGAGTGCAAAACTTAAAAGAAGAACCAAGCGACTGGCTAGAAAGTGCCCAATAGCTCAAATCGCAGCAAGAAGAGACAAAGCTGGAAAAGCCCGATGAAAGAGACAAATCTAGAAAAGCCCGACTGAAGAGAAAAGCCTATGAAAAATTGCTCAATGAAAAAAGACAAAGTACAATAGAATATGAAGTGTTTGCATCTTTTGGTCTCTCCTGTAGACACCAAAATAATGTCAACCCCCCTTGGTTCCTTTCTAACTTTCACATGCCTAACCTATACTTTATTAATTTAAAATTCTTATTTTAAATTAATCATCCCCTTTAGACACCTCACCTTGGATTCCTCACCCTTAGACCATTTATCACCCTATGACTAATCATAATTACCTAAGACCTATTTCAACTCCCCCACTAATTCTCATGCCTATTAAACCCACTTTTGGACCTTTCAACAACGACAACTAAACTTGGCAGATGGAAGAATAGACAAAAGGCTAAAAATTGCCTTTTTACCCATTCTCTAGCTGCTAACGTCGGTCAACAGTTGATCGACACCGGTGGTATCACTGATGTCGATTGTTTAAAACTAAATTCTAACCTCGGCTGCATGCTTGAATGCAAATTCTCTTGCTCTCAAGATCCAAATTCTCTTGCTCCTCAACTCCTTGCATATCAAAGGAAGGCTTTAAGATGAGGCATCAACATTCTATCATCACTCTTTAGGCTATAAAAACTCTACAGAACTCACTCCAGATTGGATTGGATATTGCACGAGGTCTTCAACATCAAGCCACAATAGGTACAAGTGTTCAAACACCTCTAGTTCTTCATCAAGCAAGAGCTAAGTATTCTTCTGCCTTTCACTTCAGTATCTTTAGAATGGACTAGTAATCAGTCAATTTGAATATCCTTGAGTACTGTTGAGACAACCCAACTTTCTTCCCAGAAAGGCTGAAAAGCCTTCCTTTTATCTTGACCCATTTTGACAACCTGTCCCCTACCTTTGTCCTTCCTAAGACTCTGTCCACTGTCCTGCATCCCTGCACAACCCTTTTGAATCTTCCAAACCATTTTGTTGACCACAGACATACCCTGAAACCCATCCAAGGCCCATTGCCCCTACCGACATTGGCATCAAGACCCATTACCCCTACTGACATTAGTAGCATAACCGACGTCGACAACATTGACCAACCAACGATGGCAGACTAACTGATGTCGACAACTGTGAGAGGTAGATTGTAGGAATTAGGTACACGTTATCTATTTCTCTTCTTTAGCCTTTCATTATTTCTCTTTCTAGTAACACTATTTTGTCAAATAAGTGGACTGTCATGCCTTAAGAAAGTTTTTATGCTTCTGGAACCGAGCATGTGCTTGGTAGTCCACCATATATCTATCTAACATTTTCTGTGTTTAAGTCTTACTCTTTCTACAGGTGCCTTCCTCCATAGCCAAAGAGGAGCTCCTTCAACATCTGGATACGGTGCACAACTTCATTCGGGTATCATCTAACCCCTGACCACTATCCTTAGTTTTTTATATCTTCTGAACATAAAAAGCAAAAATGAGTAGAAACATTTTGGCATGCCCGGTGGGACCCTAGAGTTTTCCTTGGGTTCATTTCATCTAAAAGCAAACTTTCATATAGGTGCATTAGGAAATTTTCTCTTCTTGCATCCTTCTTCTATCTCTTTATCTCGGAAAGAAATCATAAGCACAAGTTAAAAAGAACTTCTTTCTTTTTCTTCTTGTCACTTTCTCCTTACATCTTAGAGTAGTGAAAATTCATGCTCTTAACATTTTCCTCACTTGTTTGCATTTGAACAAAAAATTTCAATTTGGGTTAAAAACACTATTGCATTTCATTCCTTATTGAATGCATATTTATCCCTCGCACTTAGTAATTAAAAATGCATTATGAATAAAGTGTAGTGAACATATGTTACACAACCTGACCACATTCACAATCAAACATCTAAACATACCTAGGACAAGGCCCCTCTAGGATTTGATCACCTAGCAGATACCTTACCCTTCTTGGAGATCCTACTTCGACTTCACTACCAAGGGGAGGACCCACTATGTTCTTTGGCAGAGTATAAACTATAGGCAAAGTATATACTAGCTAAGCAACCCAGCTTGGCTCTGGGCTCGTGAAGTGAGGGGAGTAAGCTCCTAGGACCAGGCCATGTATGGAACCTAATATAGATTTTGAGCACCAAAACTTAACCCGAAACCAACCTTAGACTGCTTCTTTTAGTACCTGTTCTAAAAGCCCAATTCCCAAACATATTCTTCTAAGGCAAAAGCCAACACGACTCTAAAATTTATTCTTAGGAATTTCACATTTAGAGGCTGCTTGCCTTCATCTGCTTTTCTATTTTTATCTTTTTTTTTGAGCTGGTAAGGATGCATTATTTTGAGCTCCAAAAATAACTCAGAACTTTCTTCTTTCTTCCAAAAACTTTTGGTTTTTTGAGTTTCTTGAAATACATAGTAACCAACATCAATTTTTCCACCGACATCAGCAACTAATCTTCACCAACATCGGTTATCTGATCGACAATGACAACTTACTTCACTGACATTAGTTTTTCTACCGACATTGATCACTGTCAAAAATATTTTCTTCTCAAACAACAAGCTAAAAACCTGACCTTTTGACTGTCAAACACACATTTTGGTTTTTTGAGGCTGAAACATACAATTTTTAGAACCTAAATCTATTTTTCCTTGGGTGGTTTTGACACGTAGTCAAACCAAAACTCTTGTTGACCACGCAAGGTAACAACCACTCCCACCTTTGCCTTCTATATCAAGTTCCCAAATGGAGTATAATTTAGAAATTGAACGTACTCCTATCCAACCAACCCCAACTCAACCCCCTATTGTTCTTGAAGGGGACCAAGACTTTGAAAGGTTCCTTGACCTCAATGTCAAGGCTCTTAAGCACTATCTCGCGAGAAGTCAAATGCGAGATCCTTTAGGCAATCCAATTTATGGGATGCCAACTTCCTTAGTTGGAATGGCAATCATATCAACAGCCTCCATAACCCAACCCATGGTCACCTAGGCCATTGCCTTAACTAACAACCTGACCATGACCAATATTCAAAGTGTGGCCTCTCCTTCTGTTTTTGGACCTACCTCCATTGGGGTTTCTGTACCCCCTCAATCACAAACTATTCAACAAAGTCTTACACCATTCCAGAACTTAATTGTCTCCATCCCACCTACTCTTGCACCCATAAATACAAGAGTGACTACTTATCCTTCAGCTAGTGTTTCCACCATCCAACCACCTTTGGTGACATCAAGTCAAGTTGTGCCCTCTAGCTTCATGACACAACCACCCTTGACTTCAACATCAGTCCCTATGACTAGTTACCAATATGTTGCGCCTATACAAGTGCAACTAACTATGTCATACGCTCCACCTAACACCTTCCAAATGCCTTACAACCTGAAGACCCCCAACCACTAGCTACTTTTGTCAAATCATTACCCACCATCACCTCTATTACCTTTAGTGATTATGAAATTCCTACCTCCAACTTGGAAGACCAGGATGCTGCCCTTTTCATCACAGCCTACATTGATAGAACTCATGTTAAGTGAGTTATGATTGATGGGGGTGCCAGCATCAATATCATTTCCACCCATGCCTATGACCAATTAGCCCTCCCAAAGAATTACGTGTCAAAGACTGACACAATACTTTGATCTTTTAATGACTCCATCGCCACTACCGTTGGCACCGTCATCTTACATATTCGTGTTGGCCCACGAACAATCCCAAAACTCTTTTACATCATCGAAGGGGAGTTCCAATACAACATGTTATTAGGATGACCTTGGATCCATGCCATGGCCTGTGTCCCTTCTATATTACACTATTGTGTCAAATTTAAACATGATGGTCAAGTCCATGTCATTCTTGCAGACCCCTCCCCTTTCAAGACATGCAACACAACTTATCGACCCAACGATGTTCTCATTCCTTTAAAAACATTGACCCAAACACCACCTCCACCCGTGAAAGCTTCAACAAGTACACAAACGGTGGTTACACCTACACCACCTCCTCAAGTGACAACAAAAGACCCTATGAAAGATACCTTCTAACCTCTTTCACTTGGGGAGTATCATTTACTCACCTTGGACATGTTCCAGACTCCTCAAGAGTATGGACAACTTCATCACAATCCTAGCTATGACCATCGTATCAGAATGGTCGTGCCTTATGGTCCTCTCAATATTCAAACAAATCTCATCTATGGAGGGCTAGATCGAGCTCCCACTGATGGGAATCCTCTTTCATCACCCCAACCATTTATGTCTGACTTCTCTTTTCTTGGCAACCCAAAATTTTCTCATACCTATCTTTATAGGTGTGCATGGAAGGGCTTTGGCTTTGGGCGCTACGAACAAGGCTCCCACCAGCCCATCAAACCACCAAATGATGAGGCCATAAAGAATGCCAATAAGTGACATGGCCTGGGTTTTGAAGAACCTACTGAAACTTCTAAAAACCCTCACCCCAAACCTATCATAGAACAATCACCTCCAAACTCACCTATTCCCCCATCTTCACCTACGGAGTTGGTGGTTTCCATCCCTCCTAGATTTTTTTGCATAAACGCCATTCACTTGGAACCCTTGGCCTATCAACTAGGTGGGGTATCAAGGTCTCTTCCTCTCATTTATCCAAACATGATAGACGATGACTCTTCTACCATCAACACTGTCCAATGCATAGATTATGACACCATTCTCACCTACATGGGTGTAAATGACTCCTTCATTCAACGATCAATTCCTTTAGAAACATAGGTTATGTTAAATGAATTGACCATTGACATTAACCTTCCATCTTCTGATGTTCCTCAAATTTTAAAGATTGGTCAATATTTGGATGCCCAAGAACAAATTGACTATACCAAATTCCTTACAGATCATAACAAAGCCTTTGCTTGGACCTATAGCGATATGCCTGGCATCGACCCTAACATTGTCATTCATAACATTGTCACAAACCCTGTAGCTAAGCCTGTCAGGCAAAAGCTTTGTAAGATGCATCCTCGCATTGCCCTCCTTGTCAAAGAGGAGCCTCAACGTCTTCTCTCCATCTCCTTTATCCAACCCATTGATTATCTGCAATGGGTATCAAACATTGTCCCTATCACCAAAGCATCTGGAGGGGTCTGAATCTGTACTGACATTCATGACCTTAACTTGGCTTGCCCAAAGGATGATTTTCCTCTACCCAACATCGACCAACTTGTTGATCTTATGGTCGATCATGAGATGCTATCACTCATGGATAGGTTTTTAGGATATAACCAAATCTTGATTGCACTAAAAGATCAACACAAAACTACCTTCATCACCTCATGGGGGACTTTTTGCTATAGGGTCATGCCTTTTGGCCTAAAGAATGCAGGTGCCACATATCAACATGCCATGACTTACATCTTTCATGATCTCCTCCACAAAATCATGGAGGACTATGCAGATGACCTACTAGGCAAATCCAGACTTTGTCGTGACCATTTAACCATCTTCAAAATAATCTTCACTCACCTTCTACAATACAATGCTTGCCTTAACCCCAAGAAATGTGTCTTTGGGGTTCTCTCAAGGAAGCTTTTGGGTTTCATCATTTCTCTTCATGGCATTGAGATTCATCCCACTAAGATTTGAGCTATACTCGAGATGATGCCACCTACCAATCTAAAACAACTTCACAGCCTGCAAGGGAAGCTTCAATCTATTCGCCGCTTCATCTCGCAGCTTTTTGACCGATGTCAACCCTTTCATCACCTCCTCAAGAAGGACGTCTCCTTTAATTGGGATAAGAATTTCCAAGAGGCTTTTAAAGCTCTTAAACGTTATCTTGTCTCTCCACCAGTCCTTATTCCACCTAAAGATGACCAACCTTTTTATCTTTACATCTCAGCAACAAATCATTCTTTAGGTGCCATGATCGCGCACTGAGATGAACAACATTGGGAGTAGGTGGTTAATTATATAAGCCAAACACTCATTGACTATGAAACTTAGTATACTCATATCAAAAAACTTTGCTTGGCTTTAGTCTTTGCCACCTCCAAACTTTGTCATTATCTCCTCAATCATAAAACTTACGTCATCACTCATACTGACCCTCTCAAATACATGCATTCCAAGCCATATCAAAACCAACATATGGCTCGTTGGCTAATGCTTCTTGCTAAGTTTGATTTGGAATTCATCCAATAAAAATCTATAAAGGGGCAAACAATCACTGACCAACTAACGGATGCCCCTCTACCTGACAACTAACCCTCTCATTGTGAATTCCCTGATGAATCTATCGCCACACTTTCCACTGATAACACACTCTATCAAATGACAATGTTCTTTGACAGATCCAAATGTCAACTCGGTGGAGGTGTTGGGGTCATTCTCATTCCTCACAATGGTGAGCCCATGCCTCTATCCTTCAAACTTGACTTTGAATGTACCAACAACATGGCTGAATATGAAGCCTTAATTTTGGGACTTCAAACCACCCTTTTCTTAGGCATCAAGACCATCAACATCTTTGGTGACTCACAACTAGTCATTAATCAAATCAATGGCTCATATCTTTGTAAAAATGAAGTTTTGCAAAGGCACAAACACTGTGTCGACACATTGCTAGAGTCTTTTGAGCATTATCTCTTGCAAACTATTCCTCACTCTATGAATAAGTTTGCCGACACTATGGCCTCTCTCGCCTCACACATACCATCTTCATATTCTTCTTCAAGAATTTATGTCATGGTACATCATTTGGCATTGCCTTCATATATTTCCACTAACATCAACTTTGTCAGCACCATCGACTCTAGCTTATAGGATGTTTGGTATAAACAACTTGTGGACTACTTAACTTATTTTATTATCCCTCTTGGTCTCTCTAGTAATGTGCGATAGGATTTTATCAAAAGCATAGCTCGATATACTATGCTAGGGGGTCTTCTCTATAAAAGAGATTTTGATGGCCTCCTTATTCGATGTCTAACCTCCACTGAAACATCTCATGCCATCAAACAAGTCCATGATGGGATTTGTGGAGGGCATTTCAATGGTAACTTAGTTGCAAAGTGCATCCTTCACTTGGGTTATTATTAGCCCAATCTTCATCAAGACTACCGTGACTATGTTCGGCATTGTATCAAATGCCAACAACATGCTAACTTACTTCACGTCCCTAGCCATGCTCTACAAGTTGCTAAGGACTGTTGGCCCTTTTCACAATGGGGCTTAGACCTAATCGATTAGATTAACCCCCATTCATCTCTCTGACATCAGTCCATTATCACCGCAACTGAATACTTCACTAAATGGGTGGAAGTGATTCCCCTCATCTCCACTAAAGCTGAAAAAATCATTGACTTCATCAACCAACACATCATCTGTCATTTTGGTGTGCCTCACAAAATCATCACTGATAATGGCAAGTCTTTCAAGAACAAAACTATCCAAAAACTTTGTGACTCTTTTGGTATCAAACTCAGCTTCTCCTCGCCTTATTACCCACAAGCCAATGGATAGGTAGAGGCTTCTAACAAAATCTTAACCAAAATCCTCATGAAAGTGGTCAACGACACTGGAAGGGATTGGCACATTCACATTCCCTTCACTTTATGGGCCTACCGCACTAGCATTCAAACCCCTACGGGTGCTACACCTTTCTCTTTAGTGTATGAAATAGAGGCTGTCCTACCTCTTAAAGTACAAATACCTTCTCTACGCATCTCTTTACATGACATACTTTCTAATGATGACTTTCATCAAGATCGATTAGCTCAACTCGAGTTACTTGGCGAACGTCATCTTGCCACTCTTAATCATCTTCATATCTACCAAAATCACATCAAACGTGCCTATAACAAAAATCTGAAAGAATGAGATTTCAAAATCGAGGATCTCATCCTTAAAGAAAACCACCACGTGACCAATATGGAGAGAAGTAAATGAGGCAAGTTTGCTCCTAATTGGCTCAGACCTTATATCATAACACACAAGTATGGATCAGGGACTTATCATTTGTCTTCTCTTGAAGGCTAGCCTGAACCTGAACCCCTTAATGCCTTGCATCTGTGACCATTCTACTATTAATCAAGTACTCATTCACTTGATATTTAACTTGAGCTCATCTCTTGAGCAATCCCTATCATCCTCATTCCTATTCCTTTCAATCATTTTTTCCTATAAACATTAGTTAATCCTTTTTACATTAATACTTTGTCCTATTAAAAGGGAAACCCTTAAACCTCTATAGGCTAGTCCATGACTAAAACTTCAGTCCACAAAACATATAAAATTGGGATGCCTATTCAAAGGTCATAAAACTATAAATGTAGACTGCTCCCTTGAAGGACAGTTGCATAATTGCTGTAATTGATAAACTGTTCCCTTAAAGGACAGCTGTTCGAAGACATTCTACCATACAAAGCAAAATATAGACCAATCCCTCGAAGGATGGATATGCCCAAATCTTGCTACAAATAACACTCTCTCAGAAGCTTCCTACATTGATCAGCTTCACATATGACCACAAAACAAAACAACATCCCCACGTAGACTTCTCACATTGATTAGTCTACCAAAAAAAATAAAATTTGACTGACAAACTATTAAGTCATGGACTTGCCTATAAGTCATTCTCAGGGTCACCTATAAAAGGGGTAAATTTATCCCTGCTAAAAAAGGGGTTACACTATCCTTACAAATCATATAATCAAACCTATTACCCTAACATACTCAAGGGATTTCAAGCTCACTTAATGTCAAGTGATTCGACTACTTCTCTAACATAAAACAATGGTCAACGACATAATGCATGTGTTTCTACCTCAAAGTTCGCTTTTCAGACTAAAAAGAAAGAAACTAGAAGGAAGTAATGGACAAGGCTTGGAAGTACTTGGACTAAAGATTGCGCACCGTAAATCCAGACGTTTGTGAGCACTCCTCTTTGGCTGTGGAGGAATGACACCTGCAAGGAAAAAGGAAACTAGGACAAGAAAAATGTTAGACAGATAGGCAGTGGGTTGCCAAGCAAAAGGCTTGTTCCCAGAAGTGTAAAAACTTCCTTAAGGGAGGTCAACCCACTGTTTTGATGAAATAAGTGACTGATAAAAGACAGAATGCCAGAATACAAAAATGACAAAGAAAGTAGAAAGGAAAGAAGAAAACAAAATGATTACCTGAAAGAGCTGTTGGGTTGAAGACAGTCGCCGAGGTCGGAAATGTCGCCGGTGTCGGTTATCTGATCTGCCGGCGTCGGCTATCCTGCCGACGTCGGTTGGGGAAGTGACCGGCGTCGGTCGGGGTTATGGCCTGTAGTCGGGTCTGGGTTGCTTGCTGGACTGTGGACGGGTCTGAGACTGAACGGGGACAAGTTTGGATGGATTGGGGAGTGGTCTGGTTCGGGTTGGGTACCTATTGCAAGGTCTTTTTGGCAGAGGGGTGAGGAAGTTGAAAGAGACACAGAGGACAGGGAAGAGGAGGATTCACAGAGGATGGGGCCTGAGAAGGCTTTACAGCCTCTCAAGGGGGAAGGATAGAGGGAGCAAAAGATAATAGAATATAGATGAATGAGTAAAATGAAATAAAAAACCCAGACTAGCTTACCTTTAGCTTGCTGAATGAAGAGAGAAGAAGATGTTGCTGGAGCCACAGAAGAGTTGCTGCAAGGAGAAGATGCTGATCCAGGGCCTTTTCACCTGTTGCTATTGTTGCACGAGGTCAAGACAGAGGAGAGATCAGAGCCAAAGCGTCAAGAGAATCCGTTTTCGAGCTCAAGAGTCCCGGGGGTGCAACGGATGCAGAAGGGGATAATGAAGGCTGCCGACGCCGACAGTTTCCCCGACGTCGGCCGAAGGGTCGCCGACGTCGGCGGTCGCAGGATGGGCACAGAGGCTAAAAATAGCCTCTGCCCACTCTTGCACGCCGCCGAGCGAGGGGTCATGGGTAGAACGGTCACGAGGATGCCAAAATGGACGAGGGGGGATATAATGGTGAGATTTGGCCTAATAAATGCTAGGGGGAAGGTGGAGGGATTCAAGGGAGGATCCAAGGTGGCAAGGGTAGGGTGGAAAGGGGGCCTAATTTAATTAAAAATAGATGTTAATTTATAATTAATAAGACCTAGGTGGGTTAGGGACCAAGGAGGACTAGGTGGGAGAAAGGGCCAAGGGGGAGAACCAAGGTGCAGACACGTTTGCGGTGTCTACATTTGCCCCTTTTTGTCTTGTTGGTTGTTCTAGACGAACTGCAAGACAAAACAGGAGTTGGTTGCCCTAGAAAAAAAAGGATGAGGTGTTCCCCCCCTCAAAGCGATAGTCAAGAGAAGGGAACCGAAGATCGAGTGTCGATTTGACAGAGAAATGGATAGAAGAGAGTGAGTGAAAACGCTGCCATAGTCGAGATTGCACGTAGTCCACTTCACGAGAGGGTCAGGTCAAATTGTCGCATGGTCAAGGGTCAAGGAGTGCCAAAATTGAAGTAACTAGGCCCCAGCATTTAGTCGTCTGCTGATCGGGTCACTCAATCTAAGCTGAAGCTCCAAATGGTCGTCGTGTCCCAGGTATCCAGGGCTCAGGAAGTGCTCCCAGAAACACAAAAAAGTCACAAGTAGTGGGGATCAACTGGCTCGCGATCCTATACTTGTGAAGGGTCAAAAAAAGGTTTGCAGACAATTCTGCTAACCAGCCGTGGAATAGCATACACGCAAAAACAACCAAGGCAACATTGGCTTGGAAGTGGTCGAGGTCGAAGGAGATAGGCATGATCGTCAATGGTCATTGGTCAAGAGGATGGATAGATGAAAGGATGCGGCCGAGCTAACCCCAGAAGACCCCATGTCAACTGAGTGCTGCCTACATAGCCCTGGTGACAGGGCCTCAGGCCGATGTAGTTCTCCCTAAAAGGGAGGGAGGGTCGGAGGGATTGATAGGTCTTGGTCAAAGTCGATGATTGGTCTTGGTCAAAGGAAATGATTGGTCTTGGTCAAAGGAAATGATTGGTCTTGGTCAAAGGAAATGATTGGTCTTGATCAAAGGTCTATGATTGGTCTTGGTCAAAGGAAATGATTGGTCTTGGTCAAAGTTGACGAAGTTGGGTGTGATAAGAGTCAAAGAAGAGAAGGTTTGTCCATCATAGAGACGAACAAACGGGGGTGGTCGAGCTAACCTCAGAAGATGTGTTATCTGAGTGCTGCCTACATAGCCCTGGTCGTAGGGCCTCAGACCAATGTAGTTCGAAATGCGAGGGTCAAAATGGTCGATGATTGGATGTGGTCAAGCGTCGAAATGATGAGGATAAAAAGATGAGGATAAAAGGATGCTACAGATGGTGTCTTCTGTAGAAGTGGTCGAGAGTCTTTCATTCCTAGTAAGTTTCCATAGTCGTGATGGATGTATGCTAGAAATGAATAGAAGGTCTATTTATGCTTCAACAAGTATTGGTTTATGCTTAACATAAATTGGGTCTGGTCGGTAGTTTCCATGGGTATTGGTGTCCATAGAAACTATGCGAAAAGGACAAGGATGATGCCTGATGTCATGTTGAAAATGTCGAGGTTGGTTTGAAAAATGTTGAAGTTGGCTGGGTTTAAGGATGAGTCGACAATTGACGTGGCCAAAGCGTGACCAAAGTGTAGAGAAAAGGTGAAAGGCAAATTGCTCTTTCATTGACAAGGACCAGAAAGGAAGCATAGATAGGGGTTATTAGAACAAAAGCCCCGTTCATGCATTGCGTCATTGACCAGTGTTGAGTTAGAACGGTAATCGAATCACTTTGACATTAAAGTGAGCTCGAAGTCCCTTGAGCCGGTGATAGAAGGAAGATAGGGTAACCCAGTTTAAGAGCAGGAATAACCTTGCCCCTTTTGTAGGGGACCCTGAGACAACTACAAGCCAATGTCCGTGACTCTTTTTTTTTTTTTTTTTGAGTCAGGCTGATCGATGCGGGAAGCCTGCATAGAGATGTCACTTGATGTAATGGTCATGTTGCGAAGCTGATCGATGCGGGAAGCTTCTAAGAAAAGTGTTGTTTATTTCCAGAGTAGTCATAGCCATCCTTCGAGGGAGTGGTCTATATTTTTGCTTAATAATGTTTGATAAGTTGGCCTAGCTGTCCTTCAAGGGATCAGTCTAGTAATACAGAAATGATAGTACAGCTGTCCTTTGAGTCTATCTTTTTGATTTGACTTGACTTGATTTATTGACCATGGATATGTTTTGACATCTTGATTTGGATTTATTGATAGGAATGAGAGTCACGGACAAGACTGTAGAAGCTCAAGGACGCCCCTTTTTATTAGGACAAAGCATCACTGCATCCTAAAAGGGTTGTAGAGGACTTGTTAAAGGGGAATAGGGTTGAAAGGGATGAGGATTAAGAGGACGAGGATTGCTCAAGGGACGAGCTCAAGTTACGTGTCAAGTAGACGAGTACGTGACTAACAGAAGAAAGGTCAAAGATGCAACGCATTAAGAGGCTCAGGTTCTAGCCGTCCGTCGAGGGAAGACAGACGATAAGTCCCTGACCCATACTTGTGCATGATGATAAAAGGTCCAAGCCAATTGGGGGCGAATTTACCTCGTTTACTTCGCTCCATATTGGTCACGTGCTGATTCTCTTTGAGGACGAGGTCTCCGATGTTAAAATCTCATTCTCGCAGATTTTTGTCGTAGGCCCGCTTTATGCGACTTTGGTAGACATGGAGATGATTAAGGGCAGCAAGACGACGCTCATCGAGTAACTCAAGTTGAGCTAAGCGATCTTGACGAAAGTCGTCGTTGGAGAGAATGTCATGCAGGGAGATGCAGAGAGACGGGATCTGTACCTCGAGAGGTAAGACAGCCTCTATTCCGTACACGAGAGAAAAGGGGGTAGCACCCGTAGAGGTTCAGATGCTAGTGCGGTAGGCCCACAAAGCGAAGGGGATATGAACGTGCCAATCCCTTCCTGTATCGTCGACCACCTTCATGAGAATTTTGGTGAGAATTTTGTTGGAAGCCTCGGCCTGCCCATTTGCTTGTGGGTAGTAAGGCGAAGAAAAGCTGAGTTTGATGCCAAATGAGTCGCATAGTTTTTGGACAGTCTTGTTTTTGAAGGACTTGCTGTTGTCGGTGATGATTTTGTGAGGGACACCGAAACGACAGATGATGTGGCTACTGATGAAGTCGACAATTTTGTCGGCTTTTGTGGAGACGAGAGGAATGGCTTCCACCCACTTGGTGAAATACTCAGTGGCAGTGATGATGGACTGATGACGAAGAGATGAGTGAGGGTTGATCTCACCGATGAGATCCAAGCCCCACTGAGAGAAAGGCCAAAAATCTTGAGCGACTTGCAAGGCGTGACTGGGGAGATGAAGCAGGTTAGAGTGCTGCTGACACTTGATGCAACGCTGAACATAATCGCTACAGTCTTGATGAAGGGTGGGCCAATAATAACCCAGGTGAAGGAGGCGCTTGGCAACTGAGTTTCCACTAAAGTGTCCACCACAAATCCTGTCGTGGATTTGCTTTATGGCTTGAGGAGCTTCAGTGGAGGTTAGACAGTGAAGAAGGAGGCCGTCGAAGCCTCGTTTATAGAGAAGGCCCCCTAGCATGGTATAGCGAGCTGTGTGCTTGATGAAAGCTCGTCGCGCATTGCTAGAGAGGTTGGGAGGAGTGATAGAAAGAGACAAGTAGTCCACAAGTTGCTTATACCAGTCATCTTGTGGGCTAGAATTGACAGTATTGATATGGTCGATGTGAGGAGAGATGTATGAAGGCAAGGGTATGCGATGCACTGTGACAAAAAAGGGGGATGATGATGATGAAGACGGGATATGCGAAGCAAGAGAAGCCATGGTGTCGGCAAACTTGTTCGTAGAGCGTGGAACAGTCTGTAAGAGGTAATGGTCGAAAGATGCCAAAAGAGTGTCAGCATGATTCTTATACCTCTGTAAAACTTCATTTTTACAGAGATATGAACCGTTAACTTGATTAACGACGAGCTGCGAGTCGTCGAAGATGTTGATAGACTTGATGTGGAGAGAAAGGGCAGTCTGAAGTCCCAAAATTAAGGCCTTGTATTCGGCCATATTATTGGTACAATCGAAGTCAAGCTTGAAAGATAGAGGCAAGGGCTCCCCGTCGAGTGGGATGAGGATGACCCCCGCACCCCCACCGAGTTGACATTTGGAGCCGTCAAAGAACATAGTCATCTGGTAGACGGTGTCATCGGTGGAAAGTGTGGCGATAGACTCGTCAGGGAACTCACAGTGTGAAGGTCGGTTGTCGGGAAGAGGGGCATTTGCCAGTTGGTCAGCAATGGTTTGCCCCTTGATAGATTTCTGTTGGATGAATTTGAAGTCAAACTCAGCAAGCAGCATGAGCCACCGAGCCATACGTTGATTCTGGTATGGCTTGGAGTGCATGTACTTGAGAGGGTCGGTGTGAGTGACGACAAAGGTTTTGTGGTTGAGAAGATAGTGGCGGAGCTTGGTAGCAGAAAAGACTAATGCCAAACAGAGTTTCTCGGTATGAGTATACCAAGTTTCATAGTCGACCAGTGTCCGGCTGATGTAGTAAACCGCTTGCTCGCGATGATGCTCGTCTCGGTGCGCGATCATGGCACCTAACGAATGGTTGGTAGCAGAGATAGCCTTTGAGGGCCTCAAAAGCCTCTTGACAGTTCTCATCCCACTTAAAGGAGACGTCCTTCTTAAGGAGGTGATGAAAAGGTTGGCAGCGGTCTGAAAGTTGCGAGATGAAATGGCGAATGGACTGGAGCTTCCCTTGTAGACTGCGAAGCTGCTTGAGATTGGTCGGGGGCGGCATTTCGAGAATAGCACGGATCTTGGCGGGATCTATCTCGATACCACGGAAAGAAACGATGAAGCCGAGAAGTTTTCCTGAGAGGACCCCAAAGACACACTTCTTGGGGTTGAGGCGGACATTGTATTGAAGGAGACGAGAGAAGATGATTGTGAGAATGGTCAAGTGGTCGCGGCGGAGCTTGGACTTGCCGAGAAGGTCATCCACATAGTCCTCCATGATTTTGTGGAGGAGATCGTGGAAAATGTAAGTCATGGCACGCTGATAAGTGGCACCAGCATTTTTTAGGCCGAAAGGCATGACTCGATAGCAGAAAGTCCCCCATGGGGTGATAAAGGTAGTCTTGTGCTGGTCTTCCGGTGCGATCAGGATTTGATTGTATCCTGAAAACCCGTCCATAAGAGATAGCATCTCATGGCCGGCCGTGAGATCAATAAGCTGGTCGATGTTAGGAAGAGGAAAGTCGTCTTTGGGACAGGCTAGGTTAAGGTCGCGATAGTCCGTGCAGATCCGAATCCCCCCAGTTGCTTTAGTAATTGGGACGATGTTAGAGACCCACTGTGGATAATCAATGGGTTGGATGAAGGAGACAGAAAGAAGGCGCTGAAGCTCCTCTTTGACAAGAAGCACAACGCGAGGATGCATCTTTCGAAGCTTCTGCCTAACAGGCTTAGCCTCTGGTTTGGTGACAATGTTATGGGTAGCAATGGTAGGGTCGATGCCAGGCATGTCGCTGTAAGTCCAGGCAAAGGCCTTGCTATGGTTGGAAAGGAACTGGGCATAGTCAAGCTGCTCCTGAGTGTCTAAAGATTGGCCAATCTTTAAGACGTGAGGAACATCGAAAGAAGAAGGGAGGTTGATGTCAATGGTGGATTCATTTAACATAACTTGGGTCTCAGAAGGGAGGAAACGCTGGACGAAAGAGTCATCGGCACCCATGTAAGAAAGGATGGCATCATCGTCAACGCAGTGGACAGTATGAATGGTTGTCGACTCATCCTCTACCATGCTAGGAAAGATGAGAGGGAGAGACCTGGGCACCCCATTGAGCTGATAGGTCAGGGGTTCCAGGCGGATGGTGTTTATGAAAAAAAAAAACTAGGAGGGATGGAAACCACCGACTCCGTAGGTGACGAAGGAGAAATGGGCGAGTCTGAAAGAGATTGGTCAATGGTTGGTTTGGGACAAAGGTCAGAAGGAGCCTGAGTGGGGTCATGATATCCCAGGCCATACCGTTTCTTGGCATCGTGATCATTGAGCGGCTCGATGGGCTGATGGGAGCCCTGCTCATAACGTCCAAAACCAAAACCCTTCCATGCACACCTGTGAAGGTAAGTGTGTGCAAAGGCGGGGTTGCCAAGAAATGAGAGATCAGATGTGAAAGGTTGGGGTGAAGAAAGAGAAGTGCCGTAGGTAGGGGCTTGATTAAGCCCCCCTAGACAAAGTTGGTTTGGAAGTGAGGAGGACCATAAGGTAAGACCGTCCCGATTTGAGGGTCGTAATTAGGACTGAGGTGAAGGCGTCCATACTCTTGTGGAGTTTGGAACATGTCGAGGGTCAACAAGCGGTATTCCCCAAGTGATAGTCGTTGGAAGATGTCTTCCATGGGGTCCTTGGTCGGTGCTTGAAGAGGAGGGGTGAGGGCAACCGCCGATTGTGAACTGGTCGAAGCTTCTGCAGATGGAGGCGGTGCCGGAGTGGACGGCTTGATGGGAATGAGGACGTCGTTAGGACGATAGGTGGTGTTGCAAGTCTTGAAGGGTGAAGGGTCAGCGGGAATGGT
Source organism: Torreya grandis (assembly GCA_037957365.1). NCBI lineage: Eukaryota > Viridiplantae > Streptophyta > Pinopsida > Cupressales > Taxaceae > Torreya > Torreya grandis. Next base: position 1,124,885 of record JARHVA010003875.1, on the reverse strand, counting down.
GTGGACTTGCCCGTCATGCTCAAACTTCACACAACGGTGTAGGGTGGAGGGGATACAGGCCATGGCACGGATCCAAGGTCGGCCCAGTAAAAGGTTGTATTGAAACTCTCCTTCGATGATATAGAAGAGCTCCGGGACTGTGCGTGGGCCTACGCGAATGTGGAGGATGACTGTGCCAATGGTCGTGGCGGTGGTGTCGTTGAAAGAGTGTAAGATCGCGTCAGTTTTGGAGACGCAGTTCTTGGGAAGAGCCAGCTGATCAAAGGCGTGGGTAGAGATTATGTTGATGCTAGCACCGCCGTCGATCATAACGCATTTGATGCACGTTCGATCGACATAGGCAGTGATGAAGAGGGCGGCGTCCTGATCTTCCGTGTTAGATGTGGGAATCTCAGAATCACTAAATGTGATGGAGTTGACAGGAGATAAAGAATGGACGAGGGCAGCGAGTGGTTGGGGGTCCTCGGGTTGGACCTCCGCTGCCTGCAAGGCTTGGATAAGGGCTTGATGGTGCTGAGGCGAAGTTTGGATAAGGTCGTAAAGAGACATCTTCACTGGTGTCTGGTGAAGCTGCTTCAGCATGGAGTTGTGAATTGGTCTAGAAGAGGAAGATGAAGAAGGTTGGGATGCGCCAAGGATAGAAATTTTAGGCTTGGGCGCAAGGGGTGGCTTGACGAAGGGATAGGTCCAAGGAATGGCAGCTTTTGCTTTGGCCTTGTCCTGCTGTGACCTAGTGGTTATACGGATGGCATTGATCTCGAAAATGGGAGGCGAAGAAGGGGTCATGTTTTGCTGGTGAGATGTTGACGTGTTTGAAGAAGTTGGACAGGAAGGAGTTGGGGTCTGGTCAAGAGTGTCCTCAAGGAGAAGAGTGTCCTTCTCCATATGGCGGCGGATGACGGCCTTGAGGGCACAGCAAGTCTCGGTGTCGTGTCCTGGTGTACGATGATATAAGCAAATTTTTGTATCGTCGAACCAGGAGGGCTTGGACCTGAGAGGTTGGAAAGGCTTGATGGGCAGAAGGGTTATGTCGAAAGTATGGAGAAGTCGGCGCAATATTGATGAGTATGAGCCCAATAGAGGGTCCGTGCTATTTTATATGCGCGAGGTTGGTGACTTTTGCTTAGGCGAGGTTAGAAGAGGTTTTCGTACCACCTTATGGGTTGATGGCGCGGTGACAGATGGAGATGGCTCTGGCCTGGTGATTGAGAACGCCTTTTTAGGAGAGGGACAACTGGAGATAGGCAGAGGAAGCAAAGGAGGCAACGAGTTTTGGTTGAAGGTCGGAGTGGGAAGGATGCTAGCCAAGGTCGAAGGATGGGGGCCCAAAATAGATGGCAACGGTGACAGAGAAGGAGGCGTTCGTTTCTGTGGTCTAGCAGTCTTTTTTGACTTGGTTGGAAGAGTACTGCTGGTCGAGGTCTGGCCTAGGTCCACCTTCACTTGCGGGTGAGTGAGGGTGGAGACAGGACGAACGCCAAATGACTTGATGGGTTTGGACGAGATAGACGCAGGCTTTGGTTTGGACGGGTTTGGTTGAGGTTTGAGGGTCTGGTCTTTGTCAAGAGTCTGACAAGATTCCACCTTGGGAGGATTAGCGGCATGTGATGAGAGGGCGCGGGTATGTTGAAGGGCTTTAAGACGCTCCCACAACACCTGAGGCGTCACTTTCCGCGGAGGGAAAAGTTCAATCTTCTCCACTAATCGGGAAAATGGCTGAGAGGAAGATGTTGATGGTTGCGAGGTTGAAGACGAGACGGGTGTAGTGGTCTTAGATGCAGGGTATGGTGAAGTCATGACAGATTTAGATGAGGACGAAGGAGGGACAGGTTCTTCCCTGGGTGGAGAAGAAACCGAGGAGCGAGGCTCCTCCAGCGGGGAAAGGGCAGGGATGACAGGGCCCTCCACTTGCAGCTGAGGAGTAAGAAGGGTCGGATCCTCCATAGGCAATAGAACGGGGGATGGCGAGACCGGAGGTGCAGGTAAGGCCGAGGCGTCCTCCAAGATGAGAGAGGTCAATGGAGAACTAGCCGGGGAGAGAGGTTCGTCCACATGTGATGGACTGATTGATGGACTAACCTCAAGAGGTTGATTGGGGACGAAAGGGGAGACCGTATTGACTATTCGAATGTTGTGCTCATGATTGTCGTCAATTAAGGTCTGGACGTTGTTCTGAGTTGGCAGATGATTGGGGAAAGGTTGTTTGAAGATGTCGATGGCCTGATTAGGGGGTGCATTTGGATTGTCTAAGATGAGATCCCCCTTTTCGAGCATGTCTTGTATTATGTTCTTAAAGGTTTTGCAGTTCTCCGTGTCATGGCCCTTAACACGGTGGAAGCTGCAGAAGTCATGCTCCCTATACCACGCGGGGATGGCGTGTGAGAGATCGAATTGTGGTGGAGGTCGGGCTTGAGGGAGATTGAGGGCCCCCTGTTTAAGAAGCTTTTCCAGCACAGACGCATATGATTCTCTGAGAGGAGTATATCGTCGCTGCATGTATCTTTGCTGGAATTGCCGAGTAGCGCTCTGAGATGTAGAGGGCTCAGGCTGATTGGTCGAAGAAGATGAAGGTCTGACAACCACGGCATTAGCTGAAGCCTTGGATTTAGAATTGGATGATGATGGCTTGGCAGAGGAAGAGTCATTGGCCTTAGAGTTGGGATTCTTATTTCGCAACTTGACTTTGTTCTCCTTGATGGCACGCAACTCTAGTTTGCGGGCCATCGTGAAGGCCTCGTCAAAAGTGCGGAAGGTTTGAACCCTCAGGGTGGAAGAGATATGTCGGGCACAGGCTTGAGAAAAGAGTTCAATAAGCTCAGCCTGGGGCAAGGAAAAGGAGAGTTGGTTGATAAGGCCTCTCCATCGAGCAATGAAGTCGGCTATGGACTCGTCCTCTAATTGCCGAATAGAATAGAGGTCCGTGATTGAGACTTTCTTGGTTATGTTGATGGAAAAGTGATCGAGGAATAGCTGAGCCAATTGCGTGAATGAGAAGAGAGAATGGCTAGGAAGGGAGCTGTACCAGTCACGTGCAGCACCCGAGAGAGACATAGGAAAGGTGCGTAAGAGTAACGCATCGTCATGGCCAATGAGGTAGCAGGCGTGTCTGAATGCCTGCAAGTGTTGTTGGGGGTCTTCCTTGTTTTGAAAGCGATAAAACTTCGGAAGCTCCCATTGGCTAGGATATGGTCTGATTGGGACGAAAGGATGAATGGGCTCGTTACAGATCTGCTCGTATGAAAGAGTGTTGCGCGAGTCGGAAACAGAGGTCTCAAGACTGGTCATCTTGTCCATCAGCATCTTGATGATGTCTGCCGACGGATTGACGGGTTGCGCGCCCCCTAAGTTGTAGGGCGCTTGGAAGAGGTTAGAGGAGGCGAGCGACATAGTCGGTTGTAGAATGTACGGATGACTAATCGCAGGGGCAGAGGTGGATGCTAAAGGTGGTTGGTTAGAAGACATAGCTGGGCCCGTTGTTGCCACGAGAGGTTGGACTGTGGTAACGGGGGCCAAGGGGTAAGAAGCCACCCTGGTGTTGATAGGGGCCAGGGTAGGCGGGATAGAGACAACAAGGTTTTGAAATGGAGTGGATAGCGGTTGAGCGGGTTGAGGTTGACAAGAGGCCGGAACCCCGGTAGAAGTGGGCCCAATGATAGAGGGAGAGGCCACACCTGGGGGATTGGTCAAAGTCTGGTCAGTGGTCAAAGCGATGGCTTGGGTGTCCGAAGGTTGAACTACGGATGCTGTCGATACAGCCGTAGTCGCGACAAGGGAGGTTGGCATTCCATAGATTGGATTGCCCAAGGAGTCTCGCGTTCGGCTATGCGCGAGATAATGTTGCAAGGCCTTGACGTTGAGGTCCAAGAATCGTTCGAAGTCTTGGTCCCCTTCTTGGACAATGGGAGTCTGCGGCGGGGTTGGATGAATGGGAGTTCTTTCGGTCTCCGAGTTGAACTCCATTGTAGGCTTGGTCACGGATGGGGTGGACGGAAGTGGTTGACGGCTAGCGTGGTTGACAAGAGCTTTGGCTTGGCTACGAGTCAAAACTATGCAAGGCAAAGAAGGTTCAGGTCTCAGGAACTGTGTTGCTCAGTTCCAGAAAACTAGGATGGAGTCTTTGATAGAGAAAAGACAGGCTTCAGGTTGCTGGTTTTGAAAAAAAAAGGACAGTGACAGAGACCGACGTCGGTTGAAAAACCGATGTCGGTAGGAAATGAGGCCGGCATCGGTCAGATAACCGATGCCGGTAACAGATGAAGCTGACGTCGGTATCAGAACCGATGCCGGTGATAGGGGAAGGCCGACGTCGGTGGCAGAACCGATGTCGGTCACTGTGTTTTCCAGAGAGCCAAAAGGTTCTTGGAAAAACAAAGAAGAAAGCATCCTCACACACTCAAACAAACAGATGAGAAGAGGAAAACAGAGAAAGACAGACAAGCCTAAGCGATAAATCCTAGGAATTAACCTTAGAAACTTGTGGCTTATGCCTTAGATGAATGTTTGGGGAGATTGGCTGAAAAATGGGTCCTAGAAGAAGGTAGTCTAAAGATGGTTTCAGGTGTTGTTTTAGGTGCTCAAAGATCTGTGTTAGGGTCTGGTACGTGGCCTGGTGCTAAGGAGCAAGCTCCCCTCACTTCACGATTCCAGTGGTTAGCTGGTCTCGCTTAGCCAAGATATACCTCGCCTAGAGTTTATCCTCCGCCAGAGAACGGAGTGGGCTTCCCCCTTGGTGATGAAATCCAAGTAGGGTCACCGGGACGGGTAAGGTATCCGCTGGGTGATGAAATCCCAGTCGGGCCTTGTCTCAGGTATGTTTTATGTGTGTTTTAGTGCATGTGATTCGGTAGTGTAACATCAAGTGTCTACGGTTCATTCAATATGCGCCTAAGTTACTAGATGTGGACTAATGCAAGCACAAGCAGAAATGAAAGTGCAATATGTTTTAATGCCCAAGTCGAAATGTGATGTTGTTATGAAGACAAGATGGAGAAAGGGACAAGAGTATGATAGACTAGTCTAAAATGCAAGGAAGAAAGGTTCGTTTTAGTCCCGCTTATAGTGTCGTTTGGAATAGAAGAAAGAGACAAGAAGAAAGGAGCCTAAATGCACCTAAATGAATGAAAAGGAAAAAGGAACCCAGGAGGAACCTAGGGTCCCACCGGGCGTGCCAGAGATGTTTCTACCTCAAAGTTCGCTTTTCAGACTAAAAAGAAAGAAACTAGAAGGAAGTAATGGACAAGGCTTGGAAGTACCTGGACTAAAGATTGCGCACCGTAAATCCAGACGTTTGTGAGCACTCCTCTTTGGCTGTGGAGGAATGACACCTGCAAGGAAAAAGGAAACTAGGACAAGAAAAACGTTAGACAGATAGGCAGTGGGTTGCCAAGCAAAAGGCTTGTTCCCAGAAGTGTAAAAACTTCCTTAAGGGAGGTCAACCCACTGTTTTGATGAAATAAGTGACTGATAAAAGACAAAATGCCAGAATACAGAAATGACAAAGAAAGTAGAAAGGAAAGAAGAAAACAAAATGATTACCTGAAAGAGCTGTTGGGCTGAAGACAGTCGCCGAGGTCGGAAATGTCGCCGGCGTCGGTTATCTGATCTGCCGGCGTCGGCTATCCTGCCGACGTCGGTTGGGGAAGTGACCGGCGTCGGTCGGGGTTGTGGCCTGTAGTCGGGTCTGGGTTGCTTGCTGGACTGTGGATGGGTCTGAGACTGAACGGGGACAAGTTTGGATGGATTGGGGAGTGGTCTAGTTCGGGTTGGGTACCTGTTGCAAGGTCTTTTTGGCAGAGGGGTGAGGAAGTTGAAAGAGACACAGAGGACAGGGAAGAGGAGGATTCACAGAGGATGGGGCCTGAGAAGGCTTTGCAGCCTCTCAAGGGGGAAGGACAGAGGGAGCAAAAGATAATAGAATATAGATGAATGAGTAAAATGAAATAAAAAACCCAGACTAGCTTACCTTTAGCTTGCTGAATGAAGAGAGAAGAAGATGTTGCTGGAGCCACAGAAGAGTTGCTGCAAGGAGAAGATGCTGATCCAGGGCCTTTTCACCTGTTGCTGCTGTTGCACGAGGTCAAGACAGAGGAGAGATCAGAGCCAAAGCGTCAAGAGAATCCGTTTTCGAGCTCAAGAGTCCCGGGGGTGCAACGGATGCAGAAGGGGATAATGAAGGCTGCCGACGCCGGCAGTTTCGCCGACGTCGGCCGAAGGGTCGCCGACGTTGGCAGTCGCAGGATGGGCACAGAGGCTAAAAATAGCCTTTGCCCACTCTTGCACGCCGCCGAGCGAGGGGTCATGGGCAGAACGGTCACGAGGATGCCAAAATGGACGAGGGGGGATATAATGGTGAGATTTGGCCTAATAAATGCTAGGGGGAAGGTGGAGGGATTCAAGGGAGGATCCAAGGTGGCAAGGGTAGGGTGGAAAGGGGGCCTAATTTAATTAAAAATAGATGTTAATTTCTAATTAATAAGACCTAGGTGGGTTAGGGACCAAGGAGGACTAGGTGGGAGAAAGGGCCAAGGGGGAGAACCAAGGTGCAGACACGTTTGCGGTGTCTACAGCATGAATGGGGCTTTTGTTTGCAAAATCCCTATCTATGCTATCATTATGGTCCTTGTTAATGAAAGGGCAAAACACCTTTCACTTCTTTTGTCACATACAACCAAATCATTTCCTAACCAAACCAAACCAAACCAAAACATTTTCTAACCATTAGCATAACCTCATGATTTATTTAATGCAAATATCAATTTGTGTTATGTAAATTATCATAGCCCATTCGCACTAGTTTCTATGGAAAACAATACACATGGAAACTATCAACCAAACACGATTTATGTCCAGCATACACCATCACACAATATAGAAAAGGCTGAGGCATAAATACATTCATTTCATTTTTAGCATACACCATCACCAATATGGACAATTGCTAGGGATGAAAAACCATATAACCAATGTTATAGAATACACCATCACACAATATGGAAAAGGCTATAACATCATCACTCATTTCATTTTTAGCATACATCCATCACCAATATGGAAACTTGTTAGGGATGAAAAATCACATAACCTATGTTACAGAATACACCGTCACATCATATGGAAAAGGCTATAACATCGGCATACACTCATCATTTCAAGCATGTACCATCAGACATATGGGAAGTGCTAAACCATTAACATGACCAAACCAACTATCAACATCTTTGACCCTTCCTCCCTTTTGGGGAGAACTACATTGGCCTGAGGCCCTTCAAACAAGGGCTATGTAGGCAACACTCAGTTGACATGGAGTCTTCTGGGGTTAGCTCGGCCATTTGCCCATTCGTCTCCCTAATGACATTGGCCATTCATTTTTTTGTCTACCTAATGGACAAATCATTTCACCTTTAACCATGACTTAACCTAGTCAAATCCAATCCATAACCTCGACTCCTTCCTCCCTTTTGGAGAGAACTACATTGGCCTGAGGCCCTTCAAATAGGGGCTATGTAGTCAGCACTCAGTTGACATGGGGTCTTCTGAGGTTAGCTCAACCATTCCTTCGTCCATCCATATAATGGACCAACTATCTATACCAACCCAAAATCATGACCAAACAACCAGCCCTAACACTATATAAGTCACCTTAGATTTCTCATGGGGCACATTAGAGGTCGCATACATCTCCCCATCCATAGAAAACTACACTTGAGATGATTTATATCTCATCCTTTTGACCAATGACCTTGGAGATCACGACTATCTCCTCAGACCACGACCACTTTTGAGACAACTATGCCTTGGTTGTTTTGATTGCATATGCTACCTCACGAATAGTTAACAAAATTGTATGCAACCCATATTATGACCCTCACAAGTATTGGATCACACCCAAGTTGATCCCCACTAATTGCGACATTTTTGTGTTTTCCAAGAGCACTTCGTGAGCCTGGGATACTTGGAACACGACGACCAATTGGAGCTACAGCTTAGATCAAATAACCCAATTAGCTACGACTAAAATCTAGGGCCCAATTACTTTGATTTTAGCACTCCTCAACCTTGCCTATGACAATTTGACCTACCTATCATGTGAAGTGGTATACACACAATCCCAACTATTACAGCGTTCGCACTCCAACTTCACCATACTCATCCACTGCCTATCAAATCGGCACCCGATATCAGGTTACCTTCCCTCAACTCTCACTTTGAGGGGGGATACCTCATCCCATAACTGGGGCAACTTACTCCTATTTTTGTCTTGCAGTTCATCAAAACAACCAATAGGACAAAAACGACCTTATCCCATACCTGGGGCAACTTATTATTATTTTTGTCTTGTAGTTCGTCAAGAATAACCAACAAGACAAAAAGGGGCAAATGTAGACACCAAAATAGTGTCAAACCCCCTTGGTTCCTTTCTAACTTTCACACGCCTAACCTATACTTTATTAATTTAAAATTCTTATTTTAAATTAATCATCCCCTTTAGACACCTCACCTTGGATTCCTCACCCTTAGACCATTTATCACCCTATGACTAATCATAATTACCTAAGACCTATTTCAAATCCCCCACTAATTCTCACACCTATTAAACCTGCCTTTGGACTGTTCAACAATGACAACTGAATTTGGCAGATGGAAGAATGGGCAAAAGGTTAAAAATAACCTTTTTACCCATTCTTTAGCCACCGACGTCGGTCAATAGTCAACTGATGCCGGTGGTATCACCGATGTCAGTTGTTTAAAACTAAATTTTAACCTTAGCTGCATGCTTGAATGCAAATTCTCTTGCTCCTGAGATGTAAATTCTCTCGCTCCTTGACTCCTTGCATATCAAAGGTAGGCTTTAGGATGAGGCATAAGCATTTTATCATCAATATTTAGGCTATAGAAACTCTGCATAACTCACTCTAGATTGGATTGAATATTGCACGAGGTCTTTAACATCAAGCCATAATAGGTACAAGCATTCAAACACCTCTAGTTCTTCATTAAGAAAGAGCTAAGTATTCTCCTGCCTTTCACTTCAGTATCTTTAGAATGGATTGGTAATCAGTCAATTTAAATATCCTTGAGTACTATTGAGATAACCCAACTTTCTTCTCAGAAAGGCTGAAAAGCCTTCCTTTTATCCTGACCCATTTTGACAACCTGTCCCCTACCTTTGTCCTTCTTAAGACTCTGTCCACTATCTGCATCCCTGCACAACCCTTTTGAATCTCCCAGACCATTCTGTTGACCACAGACATACCCTAAAACCTGTCCAAGGCCCATTTCCCCTATTGACATTGGCATCAAGACCCATTGCCCCTACCGACGTGGCAACATAATCGACATTGGCAACATTGACCAACCGATGATGGCAGACTAACTGATGTCGATGACCGTGAGAGGCAAATTATAGGAATCAGGTATGCATTATCTATTTCTCTTCTTTAGCCTTTCATTATTTCTCTTTCTAGCAATACTCTTTTGTCAAATAAGTGGGCTATCATCCCTCAATGAAGTCTTTGTGCTTCTGGGACCGAACATGTGCTTTTGGGACTCTTTCTATAGGTGTCTTCCTCCATAGCCAAAGAGGAGCTCCTTCAACGTCTGGATACGGTGCACAACTTCATCTAGGTATCATCTAACCCTTGACCATTATCTTTAGTTTCTTCCTTCTTCTGAATGTAAAAAGCAAAAATGAGTAGAAACATCTCCCTTCCTCGTCTGCCTTCTGAGTATCCTCCCCATACTGAGGTGGTAATTTTTGCTGCCCCTCCTCTCCCATGTTTTCCATTTTTCCTACCTGCCAAGGGTGGCAAATTCACTACCCTAGCCTTTCTATTCACCTTAACCTGTATTGGCAGTAGCTTTTGCCACCTATACAGGTTTGTCCTTTTTTAACCTACATGGGTGGCAAATTTTGCTGCCCTTGCACTTTCCAGGCCAACCTGCACAGGCAACAAATTTCATCGCTCGCACTCCCTATTTCTTGCTTACTTGTAAGGGCAGCAAATTTTGCCACCCACGCAGGCCAAATATGTAGGAGTGGAAGATTCTACTGCCCCTACATTTGGTCATGCAAGAGTGTCAATTTTTGCCACCCCTGCATCTGGTCATGCAAGAGCGGTAGTTTTTGTCGCCCCTGCATCTGGTTATGTAGGAGCAGTAGTTTTTGCCACCCCTGCATTTGGTCATGTAGGAGCATCAATTTTTTCCACCCTTGCATCTGTTTCTCCCATTTCTCCAACTCTGAAGAAATCTTCATTCCTTTCATTTTCTGCACTCGCTCCCCTTTTCTTCCACTTTCTGACCCGCTCACGTCTCATCCCTTTCAAGTGCATTTCCCTGATCGTGACCAGCAAATGTGTAGTTTTCCTAGTTTGTTACTTTCTTTCCCTGAATGCACAATCATGATTCATACTACAGTTGCTCTAAAGTATCCCTCTTCATCAACATCCTTTCAATAGAAGTTCTTCTAGATCACTGAAGTTTCTCTGAAAAAGTTGAAGACCATGAAGAAGACTGGGAATAAAGATTGAAGCTGTTCTTCCATGCTTTATTCAAAATGCACTTTGTAATTGACTTGGGACATTTTCACATGCAATTTTATAATGTGTAATTACATGTAAAAATTCCAAAAAAATATCTCAAAAAGTCAAAGATGACTCATCTTTGACTTAGATATTTTTATATTATAATCTTTTTGATTTTGAAAGTTTCTCTCTATATATAGTGGAGACCTCTTTTGTAAATAGATCTCTGATAATTGAGATACTTATTGAGACTTTGTGCTCAACTTGTAAATCATATTTTTTTAAATGAATGAGAAACAGGTTTATTTCAGACTTTGTGTTGAAGTTATCTGTGTTATTTAGGAAATAATTCTTATGTCCTCTTTCCTGATAATCTCTTATTTGTTTGATTTAATAAGCAAAGTGGGTGTGTTGATATTATCTGAAGGCATTTCTAAAACATAGAAGAGAGACTTTGAGCTACTTTTATCTTTGTGATCCTTTTATCTTTTGTAGTTTCAGGTGAAGACTTTGTGCTTTGTTTCACTCTACGGTTACGCTTGTTCCAGATCGGTGAAGGAGACAACAGAAGACTTTGTGCTTACATGGGTTTCCTTGTGAACTTTGTTACTTACTTCAGGTGATTTTCTACTCTATGTTGGATACCATTCCTGAAAAAAGAGGAATGTTGTTGACCAACGACCAGGATTTCTTTCTCTCTTGTTTCTTGTACATCACCTCTAAAAAAAGAGAGGTGAATGCTGTTATACCACCCCAAGTATTATTTTTTGCTTGATTATATATACATATAGCATATAAATATTCATAGGGAACCTCCCCTTGATGAGAGGAGAGATTTAACTCATCCAAATCTGGTAAACCCACACTTTTTATGGCGTAAATCTCCCTGTGCTGTGGTTGATATACCCATTTTGTCATCAGTTAGTTGACAACAAAATATTCACCCAACACTATGAATGCAAATAACATAATCATTTTTAGCTTTCCTAACTATATATTTTAACATATTGTAGTAGTTTTATATGCTTTCATCTAGTGCCTCATGCACATTTACTTTCAATTGTATGTTTCCCTTTCAATAAGTGTTTATGGCATAGTTTTTTGTTTTGCTCTTTTGTCCCCTTTTGCTTCAAGAGGAGTTTTTTGGAAAAGAGGCAACCTTGTATCATTTTCATGATTAGCTGAGAGAAATGATTTGATAATATAAATGCCCAATGTATCAGTTTAAGGCCACTATTCTTTGCATAATAGACATGTAATCTTAGGATGTTAAAAATGTTGGCCAATTTTGGCCTACATATAAAAATTTGCCTAGATAGATCAATTTTTAGAAGTTATGGGATGGAGTGACAAGCTAAATAGAGCTATTAATTGAGTGGGTGACTAAATAATGAAAAGGAAGATCAAATGTCACTTACAAATCTTTTGAAACACTTTAAACAAGATTAAAGTGCGTTTTACTGATCTTTGAGAAGCAAGGATTAGAAAGAGGTCTAGGATTGTAAAGTGAAAATCACAGTAGGTTCTCATGGTGTTTCAATAATTTAGGGGAATGAATCAAGTTACACAAAGTCTTATAATTTCATTGGAGCCTTTCAAAGAGACAATAATTTCTTACACAAGCCTAGAATAACCAAATCGTCATGGCACATCACACAGATTTGAATGGGTTAACTTGATTGTACATTTAATAAGATCACTTAGAAATCCTTTCATGCCAAAATACCACATATACATGATGTTTTTCATGCTAAGAAGGTTTCCTATAAATTTCATATCTTGATGAGTTCTCTATCTCAAGATATAAGCCTTTAAATTTAGACTTGCAGAGTGAAGCGTGTACATGGACGTTAAGTTTAAGCTTTATGAAATAGTCATTTGAATCCAAATACTCCAATATCAATGGTTGATACTCAATCATACCATTAATATCCAATAGTGAGCAGGCAAGGATAGTGTTAGTAAGTCTCAAATATCTAATAGAGCATGTTTAATCATGCACTTAAGATAAATTATGAGCATCAAGTCAAAAGGTGAAAGGATATCCAAGGTGAATGTGCAAGTGAAAAGTGGCATAATATTGGGAGCAAAATCTAGATATAACGGTGCATAAATGAAGCTTGAATCAATGGGCCCAAGTAGATTGATGGTACATGTGCAATCATACAAAGCAAATCTAATAATAGGTAATGAGTCAAAAGGTTAGTAGATCCTAAGAGAAACTACATGGGTGACAAGTGTCTCAACCATGTTAGACTAGAAGAAGATATATGGCTCACATTCATTCATATAAAGGGAGATCTACAATGTGCATGAGGTTAAGGAGTCAAAGAAATGACAACAATATCTTTAGATTGAATGAAGAGCTAATAGATGGCATAATTTGAGATGGTCCAAATCAAGATCAATGGTTGTTGTTAAAATTCAAAAGCTAGGGACTTCAAATAGATGTCAAATTTGATTCAGGTCAAACGAAGGTAGATATTTTAAAAGATACCATTGAAGCTCAGTTAAGACCTCTATTGGAGGATCTAGATCATGTAGACTCATTTTTATTGTGTTTTTAATGTTGCATACAATAAGTCCTTGGATTCCATAAGTTTTAAAGGTAGAATAGGTCTGTTTAGACTTAATATGGTTCAATAAGGATGTTATGCAGTCTAAAATCTCTTCATGGATATAGCTATATGAAAACCAATAAATTAGATAGGTTTTCAATCTATAATAAGACCTATATTCAAGTTGGAGCAAATGCAAACATAAAAGAGATATGATGGAATGTCTCATCCTTTGACAGAGTCATAACTCTAAAAAATAGCTGCTCAAGGTAGACATGGTATGGCTTTGTCTGAATTCAAGATATGAGGATTTTTTCTTATAATGAAAACAAGTGGAAGATGGCATAGAATTCCATGATGAAGATATAGTGGTTAGAGAAAGTAGTTGGAGAATTAATGGATTTTTAAGGTGTCTAAGGGATTTACTCCATAGTAATATCATGAATCATCACCTTCGGCAAACTCTTGTCCTCTAGCATGTTTCTCAATGAGAAGATTCAGAGGCTATCAAGACAAATGAAAGATAGCTTGTCAATAGAGAATTGGTGCTAATTTAATAAAAGATGATGGAATATTCAATAAAAAGTGGTAGATCATTTAATGATATAAGATGACATGTTCCCCCTTCTCTCCCCTTTCTCTATATATTTCATTTTCTAACACATTGTATCTCTCTCTCAATTTCTAAAAGAAAATATCTCTCTCACTTTTGATAAGAAATTCTCTCTCAATTTTGAAGAGCAAAGACTCTCATTTGATAAGGCTAGACCCTATCAAAATTTGTATGAAATACCTCTTGAATAAATAAAGACTTTCTTTACCTATCTCTCCCTTCTAAATTATGTGTATCAAAGCTTGTGCATGATGGCAATGTGAAAGAGAAGCTTTTGTGCCCATTATCCTTCTTTCTTGCTCATTTCTAGGTGTCTTCAAGTTAGTTATAGGTCTAAGTTAATGTTATTTTTTCCATTGATGAAATCTCTTAGTGATTATTATAAATCTTATTTGCCTTCATTCATTGCTTCCCAAGCCTAATTTATGAAACACTTATGCAACTAGTTAAGTTTGTGAGATTATTTGAGCTAGCATTGTCTTATGCTTCCTCAATGTTTACTTTATACTTATGTGAGTTCTCATTTAAATTTGGTACATCACCTTTTTTCCCTATTATGATCCCTTTCCCCCTTTCTAACCTTTTCCTTGTGAAAAAATTATTATAGGTGATCCACCAAGAGGAAGTCAGACTTCTCTGGAGGTCTAACCCCACCATAGGTGACCCACAACCTGGGGTTATTGCCATAGTGTAGCTCAATTGGAGAGAGGCTGAAGAACCCTCTCCAAGGGTGAAAATTTATGATAAAATAGGTATAATAAGCCATTTATGGCAAGGATATTCCTATATTATCTAACCATATCTAAATAATTATGGAAAAGCCTGATAGTTATTGGTTATATCCGAATTGCATAGTTATTAGAATAAAGGGTCCCAAGGCCCTTCCCATGTATCTTATGTATTTGGTGATGGATAAGGTGATAGAAAAGGAAGCTATATCCCAATTGGTAGATTATGTGGATGTTACACTAAGAAATTCTAGATAGGGAGCAACCCACCCAACTCCCATCAACATTAGCTGAATTTAGTTTACTAGATGGGAACACTTTCACCAAGTGGGCAAGACCAAGACATCATATGAATTCAAGTGGTCACCTTATAGCTAGTGTAATTTAAGGAAAATATTTTATAACCACCTAGATAGAGTCATCAAAGGTGAAGATTGACTATGGCCACATGTCATATCCACATGACAAGGTATTCATTGATGCTCTAAATGACAGAAAGGTTCATACTAAGATAAAAAAGGTAAATATGTCCATGATGGGGGTGAAGCACATTTAATAAAATCCAAATACCACCAAGGAGGATGATATGACAATTAATAAATATCTCTAGACCTCAAATCCCACTCCAGGACCCTTCTCATACGTTGAGATTCAATGACAGGAGCAGGCCATCCCATCTAAGCAAGCATTTATGATGTCAAAACAACATATCATCTAGGATCCTTTATGTCCCACCCCAGTGATCATTATTGCACCAACCACAGTGGTGTCCACTCTTTCATAGTTGGCTACCACTACATTAAGTACTGCAAGTGTAGCTCAGTCCGGTGAACCATTCTCCATGTTATCATTTCTTCTACTCACTATGGCATAGTAAGTAAGCTTCCCATATTTCCTCCCCCTATTTATATTTTTTCCCAATCACTATCCCCATTAAAAACCCTTCCACCACTTCCTCCATCAATTTTTCCATCCTATAGACTAATGTTTAATCTACTAAGTTATCCTCCAACAACCAGTGTTGCCCTCACCTCATCACCACCCGTTACCCCCCTTGGATTCACTTGTTACTGCTTATCCCCTTTCATCACCATCTTATACTCCCACTATACCCCATCTTGTGTACAAGAGGAAGTAATATGTCCATGATGGGGGTGAAGCACATTTAATAAAATCCAAATACCACCAAGGAGGATGATCTGACAATTAAGAAAGAGCACTAGACCTCAAATCCCACTCTAGGACCCTTCTCATAGGTTGAGATTCAATGACAGGAGCAGGCCAGTCCATCTAAGCAAGCATTTATGATGTCAAAACAAGATATCATCTAGGATCCTTTATGTCCCACCCCAGTGATCATTATTTCACTAACCACAGTGGTGTCCACTCTTCCTTCATTGGCTATCACTAAATTGAGTACTGCAAGTGTAGCTCAGTCTGGTGAACCATTCTCCATGTTATCATTTCTTCTACTCACTATGGTATAGTAAGTAAGTTTCCCATATTTCCTCCCCCTATTTATAGTTTTTCCAAATCACTATCCCCATTCAAAACCCTTGCACCACTTCCTCCATCAATTTTTCCATCCTATAGACCAATGTTTAGTCTACTAAGTTATCCTCCAACAACCAGTGTTGCCCTCAACTCATCACCACCCATTACCCCCCTTGGATTCACTTGTTACTAATTATCTCCTTTCATCACCATCTTATACTCCCACTATACCCCATCTTGTGTACAAGAGGAAGTAAAATGTCCTTTCAATTTCTCCTCAGAGCATACCAACAAAGGAAACCTAGGAGAAAAATTAGGGGAGGAAATGAATAAGGATAAAGGTTCCAAAGATTCATAACCCTTACAAGTATTGGATAATGATGAATATTGGTCTACTAAAGAGGAATGAAAAGATCAGATATAAACATCATTATTTAAGACTATTAGTGAGACCACCGAAAGTGATCATGTAGATGAATGATTTATAGAAGAATAAACCTAGTCAAGGGAAATTAAGGTTTTAAAGATTAGTTTAGTCTCAATTGATCTAATGTAGAATAAAAATGAAGATAAGGGAGATGAATAATAATATAAACCTTTAAATTCAACATAAGGGAAATTAGTGATCATATCTCTAGCACTGGTACCAACTAACACAATAGTTTTATCTGCAAAAACATTCCCTCCAGTTACTACTACACAAGGAGTAAACACTCATACTCCTTATTCCCCATATGTTATTAAAACTAATACTATTATAACTAGTAACTTGGTATTCATTCCGATATCATAGAATTCAAGACTACCTAGGAAACTACAATGCCAATTCTACAAACCCCAATCCTATACCCTCTAACCAAGACTGTGGCACCCCCTAGCCAACCTTCTATAGGATCTACTAGAATTTCCTATACATCTATAATGAATTATTTGAAAAAATTTCTTATCACCCCTTCCACTTATTCATTAGTGCACTTTGAGAGTTTACTATCCTCCACCATTTTTTCTTCCCCAGTCATCCACCTAATTGGGCCTACCAATTGGCTAAGAAACCCAAGCATATTCTACCACTATTACATCATCAAAAATTTCAAATAAATGGAAGTTAATAATTGACATAGTGGCCCTAAAAAGGTCACTAGATGGAGGAGAGCTATTCCCACTTTACCTCAACTAGGAATATCCTCTCATAATCCCATGCTTCCCCCTAAGAAGTCTCCATCTTCAACCCTTATATCATAGGTATATCCCTCATCACAACTAATCACCTTGAATTTATTAGAATGGATCCAAAAAATGCAATAAGTGAAAGAAGGTAGATAGGACCTAGTCATTGTGTAGTAGCCAATAGTCAAGTTTCATTTTGATAAAAAAACTAAGAATATGAGGAAGATCAAAAGGAAAAATGTAATGGATGAGGGATAGTAGGTAGAACTATAACAAAGAAAAAATTTGTTCTCTTTAACCAAGAGAATAAGAACTCTCCCCTCTAACTTGGGTGGTCAAGATAAGACCCTTACTCCTTTATAGACTTTATATGGGGAGTAATAAAAGATATGTTTAGAGGTTATGATTAGTCTATGGAGGCCTCACAAGAATTAAATACCATACAACCTTAGAGAGACCTCATAGGCAATGTACAAGGAGTAGCTCAAAAGTTGTATGATACCCTTCAATTGATAAGAGACACGAAGAGGGACTCACAACCCAAATGGGAAGTTGTATTCTCCCTTATATAATATATGAAGAAGATAGAGGTCAGACTCTTTTTTATAATCTTAGTAGACAAGGATAATGCCTATAGTCACCTAAACCTAATAACTACTTTAGATGTAGCATGGACCTAAAACTATGTAGTAACTAGAAGAGATGGATTGATAGAATGACATCAAGAGCTACAAAATATAGTGCAACAAATCATTAACCATGAAGGGAAGGCCAATTTAATTTTGGGATGAATGATAATTGTCAATTTAATTAACCAAAGTGGGGAATTGGTCGTTATATCCATTTTTGAATACCTCCTCCAAATAGTAGTGAATATTTTTAAAGTGGAGGTCTAGGGCATAGTATATAATACATAGAATGACTTGAAATAATTTATATTTTTTTCTAAAAGTAGGGTCCTTAACATAGAGACTCTCTATGTGGATATTTTGGCTCCATTGAAATCACATAGAAAATTAATGGGTAGACTCCTCCAGATCTTCAAAAGTCCCCTATTGGACTTTAGGATAATTAAGATAGATTTTCAAGCAATCCACACCCTCTAATCACAAATTCAGTTGGGTAAGTGGGCTTCACTAGATACTTCAGTTACAATGGCTTCCTAAATGATAGGGCCAACCATAATTGTGAATTTGGTTACATCTACAAAAAATAACAAAACACAAGTGTCAATAACAATAACCATCTCCTCATAGGAAATTTCATTTGTAATTAAAATAGTCACCTATAACAAATTTTTGCTGTAACAATTGTTGTCTCTTATGGATATTTGTAATGTCATAGTTATGTGTGTTATACATGAATATTCATGATTTATCCAAAGGGTGGTAAAAACTTTGAACATGTCTTAAGAGATGAGTCATCCCCATCCCAAGCCTATATATACATGTATCTCCCACATTGTAAAGGGAGGATAAATTTTGATACTCAATATAAATAGAGACCTTATGGTTTTTTTGAAAAAATTGTGTTGCATGGCTCCCTCTCTTTCTGTCATTTTTGTGTTATAATGTTTATGCATTTTTGTCTAACTAATAACTTAATATTTCTTGATATATGTAATAACAGTTTAAATTAGCTTGTATTTGATTAGTAAGGTTTTATCAATATAAATATGTAGTATTAATTTTAGGTCGATGGATCTTGTTTTATTTTAAAAATATAAGCTAAGTTACTCTTTAAAATTTATGTAGAAACACCATTTGATGCAACTTCCTAGACTAAGATATAAATAGTTGAAGGTGTTCTTTGGTATTAGCTATAATCTTGTGTTAATAAATGTTATATAAGTCTTGATAATAAGCAACCTTTAGTTAATAAATTGGATTTAATTACATTGTATCCCTCAAACCTCTTCACTATTTTTGTCAATTTTGTGTGCTAAAGTAAGTTTGTAAGCATTATTTCTTTGGTGTTGTCCTTGTTTTGGAGCTAGTTAAAAATAATTCATGTTCCTTTTTTTTAGACTTTATTTTATGCCTTACCTTCCCCTCTTTTTTGTGGTTTATTTGAAATCTTCCCACCTTAGTATAAATTTATCTTCATCACCATTCCATTCAACCCAATTGTATCTAAGATCTATATCCATATCCAAATTATCCAAGTTAATAGTTACTTCACTCACCACCATTCCACCACTAGTCATTTCTAAACCCAATACCTATAACTCATGCCTTGAAGTGAATTCAATCTTCATAGAGATCCCAAAATGTTATAGGTTACCTCATATATGTTTTCTAGTGTATATAAAACACATAACAAGTTATAATATGATCTCATCTTCCAAAATTATGTCTCAAAGTTATGTTTTTCAAAATCCCATTATAAAGACTTAAAACTCATATTTATAATGGGGGATGTGGTTACAATGTGTAACCACCTTTTTTGGAGATATAGATGATGCAAAAGTGAGTTTTAAAAAACAACCACTTAACTAGTGTGAAAGTGCATTGGCACAATTGTACTGTGTGCAAAAGTGAAGTTACACAATTGCACCACTTGAATGGTGAAAAGGTGCTTTGGTTATTTTATACCACTTGAAATGTGTAAATATAAAAATTATATGATTTAAGAGTTACAAATTTAACATAATGCATTTGCATGAATTACATTTGTGAGGTTGTACTTACAAAATTGGCAACTAGAAATTACAAAACAAGATTCAAATTTACATGAAAATAATAGAATATTTTGATGTGAGCCTATTCATCTTCACTTTTGTTGAGTATAATTTCAACTTTCTCTGACAAATCAATGTCAACCATTATGCTTTGGCCTTTTTCAAGATGATCATTTTCTTCACATGCATGTCTACATCACCTTGGAATGTATACTTCATACAAAAACCCATCCTTATGCTAATATTTACCATGAAATCATTGTGACTTGGATTTTTGATGAATATTATGATGTGTATTAGTTTTATTTTGTAAAGACTTAGCAAATGCACTAGTCTTGAGTCCACTCTCTTATTTAGTCTCTATTGATGCATGATCTTCCTTTTTGGTAATTGATCCATTGTTATCTTGAACTTCATACTCAAATAATGATTTATTAATATTATGCTTCATTCTCTTATTTTATACCAAAGGGTATTTTAGAGTAGACTACACAATATCCATTTCTGCATTTAACTCTTGGACACACTATTAAACCTTTATTTATTCAATAGGTATCTAACATAACTTCTCTTCATTTTTCCCACTCTTTTTTTTGCCTTAGAGCAAGTGACCAGTAGTGAACTATGAAATATACTACCTAGACTTGCGTGAAATCCATTGAAAACATCCTTAGCATTGATTCATCAATCAATAGAATGTTATTATAACACTACATCTTCCTATGTCATCTGAAGCTTATATCCCATTGTAACATGAATTTTTTCCTCAATTAAATTAGTAGAGGAAATCATTTTAGTGATTAGATTCTCCCCATAAATCCTAGTGTTCATCTCCACAAAGTATAAGGAAACACTTTCATCAAGAATAAATTCAATAGTGCCAACCTCAACATATCCTATAGATGTATCATATGCAACTATATCATTTCCCATTGCCTTTCTTATCTAAGGGTTTAAATCAGGTGAAGGTACTTCCTTTCAATGTTTTTAATTTCTCCTATGGATAATACAATCATACTCCCAAAAATTAACACAATTTCCATATTTATCTATAAGAATCTAGAATTCAATATGTCTAGGATTTCTTACGTATCTCTCTAAATAGACACCTTCATTTCCAAAAGTTATGCATGCCTCACTTTTTTCTTGATATAATAGCTTTATGAATTCTTTGGGTTTATTTTCTAGGCACATTTCATGACCTCCACCACCTTCAATTTCCCTGATAATTACTAGGAACCTAATTTCATTAGCAAACATTATAGCCTCTTTTGTTGATTCTTCTAACCCATCAACTCCTAGTATAGTTGGAACATCGGACTTTTTCATTATATACCTAAATGTGTATTTATCTCTGATGACATGAATGATGCCTAAATTTTTCCCAATTAAATTGACTCCATGTTGTTTATAGATGTCCACAAACTTAGTATTTTCAAAAATAAAACCATATCTAGGGTACAACATGGTACATTTATGGGCCAATGTTATTGAGACAATATTTGTAATGTATAAATATGATTGGATGTTTGGTGCCTCTCCAATGTAGACTACTTCATCTATAATTTTAACATGGAGTTAATCCCTATCTATGGTAGAGTGTACCACCATGCATGGGGTTCTTATTTCATGGGTTCTAAAAATCACATGAACATTAATCTCACCTTTGTTTATAATTAGGATCTTATGTCTCTCACACCTGCACACAAGACCACCATAGATTATATTGCCATTAAGAACCAAACACTTAAAATGAGGTAAAAAAAGAAACCTTTTGAGAGAAATTAACTTTTATTTTCCAAATACAAGTGTTGGATATGTGTAAACTAATCAAACAAAGTTTTAGGAGGAAATATGCTTGTGTACATTTTAGAGCACCTTTTTAAGTAAGAACAATGATTTAATTTTTTTTCCACCTCTGGTAGATTCAATGGATTTATCCCATGATTTTTCCATCCTTCTTGTGAAAATATCTTTCACAAATTTTATTCCACTCAAATTATTCAATATAACTCTAAATCATCTTGTCTCGAGCTTGAATATAGCCAAAAGTAGACTTTCCACAACAAAATTCTATCAAAAAGCAAATTTGGTGCTAAAAAAGATGCATAAATATCACTATACAAAAAGGTTCCAAATTTTCTCTAGTTAATAAGGTTATAATTAGTCCTCATATGAATCATTTATAGTATCTGATCATGATGATTACTTGTATTCACACTCTCATCAGGCATATAGTGAAGCTGAAATGCAAAGTTTATAGCTAATGTCTCCCTGTCTCTAACTTTAAGCATGTTAGCTTGAAAATTAGACCCCAGAATCAATAGAGCATGAAATTCAATATTAATATTACATCTTTCAGCAATATTTGATAACATTCAACCAAATAAAATGTAACCTTCCTTCTCGAGCATATTCTGATTCAGGATCCTCAATACTTGTAATTCAAACATGGGATGGGGAGAATAAAAAACAAATTACACAACTGAGGAAAAATAAACATTACATGAATGGATGTGGAAGGGAATATTTTAATTAACTTCTTCAAGGAAGTGCCATGACTCATTTACATGACTTAGGGAAGTATCCATGACAGTTGCACAATAGTGAGATTTTAAAAAGAAAATTTGCATATTTTAATTAAAATAACTAAAAATTATTTCAATTGAAAAAATTATTTTTTTAATTTTAAAATTTCACTGCATGTAAAAGTGGAAATACAAAATTACATGAATTGAAAAAGTGTTTAAGGAATTTAGCGCAACTAGGGAAAATATAAAGAATTTACATAGCTTGAAAAGAGTTAATGAGACTTTTACATAGTTGAGGGAGATGAAATATTTTTTACATGGCATGGTAACTTCAAAGGGAATTTGCACAGTTTGGTAAATAAAATGTTTTTCTCACAACTTTGATTTCTAATGAAATTAATTAATTAATTTCTAATTATTTTAAAATTCACAATTTTAGACCCAAATCAAATTAGACAAAAATGAATTTAATTTTTCATCATTTTTTTTATTTTCAAAATTTGTGACAACATGACCCAAACCTTCTCTCATGTCCATTATGCTTAAAATGTACATATATTCAACCCCTATAATTTTTGAGCCTATTCCTACTTTCCTACTCCCTAGACACTAATTTCCAAGACAAACACTAGTATCAATGCTAGTGTCCTAACCTAATGCAAGTTTCAAGTGCCCTAAAGTCATCTAATTTTCAAATTAAATGTATCTTAATGGTTAGCATAAGTGATTTAATGTGAGTTATTACTCCAAATATATTGATATAAATACAAGATCAACCCTCATTCATTCCTCACCTATCAAAAGACCAAAGATACCAAGGTAACTTATCAAAAGCATGTTATCAAGTATTTAATTTAATAAAGCTTTCCTATTTCCATGCCAGTCATAGGTCCATCACATATATAGGTATAAGTACTAAAAGAGTATCCCAAGATCATAATTTTCTAAGATATAAGCTAGGTCACTATTGTACTTACTTTACACATATTATATGATTCACACACAAGCCAACACATAGAGGAGAAATACATGAGTCTGAGGCCCTCTTATAGAGTATTGGCTATGTAGGCAGCACCCTATGATAGAGGGATATTTAGAGTTAGATTGACACCATTTTCACATTACCCCATTTTTCTCCAAGGTCACTATGGATATGGATAACTAGGGTTTTGCCATTTCATAAAAAGCGATAATCTATGACCAATATCTGAATGCCCCAGAGTGAAGGCAAAGCAAAACCCAAAAACATTTAGGTGGTCACATATTTTTACAATAGGTATTCTGTATAATACACTTGAATCAAACCCAGATAATAGCATCAACATAACCATCTCAAGCTTATGTTACTATTCAAAGCTCAAAAAAGGTCAGACCCAAAATCTAGTAATTGTTCCAAAATTTCCTTTTATCTTGATTTCTACCTATTCTAGATTTAGAACTAAATTAGAATCAAAACAAGTTAAGTACATTACTTATTTATAATTTTCATATCTAGCATAGTTATACTTTCCATATATAGACTATCTCAGCATAATAAATTTAATGTATGATTATATCTAAATTTAAAATCTAATTGGCCTACTATAAATCTGATTATCACCCTTATGCCATTTCATTTTTATATACCCCTTTAATCAAATATAGGGTTAATGATAAGATCATTTTATATTTACATTTTAGGGTTATACATTTGGTGAACTTTATTTGTTTAAATGTGTAGACACATAAAATTGGCCATCGATAACCTTCAACTAGGCTTTTGACCAATTTCTATCAAGTATGCACAATTTGGCCTAAAAATGCTAAAACATATTAAATGAGTTGAAATTGATATATTCAAGTGCCAATTTTAACCAGGGTATCATTAAATGGGATGATACAATTTATGAAGCAACTAAATTTAATCAGATCATTTTGAGTCAAAATGCCATTTTTGCACTTGGGTACTCTGGGTTGCTCTTTTCTATCAAATTACTTATACAAGACATTTGCCCTTGTTATTTTACATTGGCATCATCCTAAATGGGAATATATTTCCAATGCATCTAAAATTGACTTCCAATTCTAATCTAGTCAAATTTTGAGCTAATAACAAGACATTTTAACCAATTTGATTAAGTTGTGCACCAAGAGCCAAGATTTGAATCAAAGCTACATAATAATGTTTAAGGTCTAATTAAACCAAATCAAGAGATTAAGTTAATTTTCCATGGATATTTTTGAATATTTATTTTTAGAAATTGATATTGAATATCTACAACATCAAAAGACATCATTTTTTAGGAAGGCATCTCTAGGCCATAAATGCATAAAATATCAAGATTAAACCACCCTATGCCTTATTAATACCCTCCATGCCTCTTTAATGCCTCTCTATCCCAAATATTTATGAAGGCATTTATTGATTTTTATCTCAAAAATTGAATGGATTCTTAGCACCCATCTTCATCTTGAAATGGATAGTTCATGTTCATTCTAACCACTTTGCAAAATCTATAAATAGGAGGCCTTTCCTATTAAATTTTAAGCTTGAATAATGCAAAATTATGATGTTGAATTCATTCCAAATCTTCATGAAAATTAATATTTTCAAGCCAAATTTTTGAGAAAAATCTAAAGCCATCACAAAGGTGCCAAGGAGAAGAGGAGATAGCCAAGCCTCCTTTGATGAAGACTCATTGAGCACAATCCGAGCAAGTCACTTCAACAAGCTATTTAGAGAATTCAAGGAAGTTAAAGGAAGGTTTTATTTTCATTTTAGTTGTTTTCATATGTATATTTTTTATTAATCTCCCTCTAGTGTCTAGGCATAGAGATGTTATGCTAGTTAGTGTGTTTCTTTCATTTTGTTTTCATTTTGGAACTAACACAATACTAAACATCCTCTATTGAGTCAAATTCTTAGTCTACATAATGGCATTCCCTGTGGGACAAGACGAATCACACATATGAAGGAGAGCATGAGGAAACTTTAAAATTTTAATTTAGATGCTTAAAACTCTTTCTAAGTGATTTTCTAATTTACTTTGGCTAGATTTTTATCTTCATGGGTTTACACAGTCAACCACTGATGATCAGTGCAACCATCGACGATCAAGTATAACCATTGATTGTTAGTATAAATATCAATGGTCATTGTGTTTTTATTAAAAACATAGACCTGAGATCTAATAGGTCATTTTAAAATGCTTGATTTAGTGTCATATGAACTCCATTTTTGATGATTTTTTTTAAAACCATGTGTTTTCTCCTAAATTTTTAGAATATGATATCAATTTAGATTTAAGTTTCATATATTTTTCACAAAATTTTGAAAATATATTTAAATGTTTCTAATCTAACACATTTGATTTTGGGGTGATACCTTCAGGTTGACATATTTTTACCCTTCAAGGTGGCTTGTCTCTTTTGATAAAATAACTTCAAGGCTAAAGGACATACTAACTTTTTCATTATAGGACCAACTTAAAATTAGTTAAATCATTATATTTAGAAATATTTTGAATGTTTAAAACGAATTAGGATCCTTATTTTGGGGCTTAATGAAAAATTTAGATGCTTAAGTGAATGCTTTGATAATTGTGCTTTTAAAGTTACAACTTAAGACCAAGGGGTTAAATGAACACCAACCAACTTGTCATTTGGTGTTTAAAAATGAACTCATTTGTCCAAGTTTTGTATTCAATATCTACTTAACTTAGTTTATGATTGGTAAAAAGAGGGGTGTTGCATGTATGCTCTTCCATCTATCCCCTTTAGAGAACTTTTAGAATCAAAAACATCATTCTTATTACAAACATGCCTAGTCCAAAGAATAAAAAGAATGTCATTTAAAGTGCTCCCCAAAAATTTGAAATAGTATTGGGTGACCTTGAGGTGACCATAAATTATTTATATAATGTCTATTATTTCATTGCATTTTGTCTTATGAAGGGGATTTCATCACCTCCCATAAGTTCTATAGGTAAGATTTGACCTAGGGTTTCATCTCTCAGCACTGACTTCATCACTCCACTAAGATCGAAGGTTTGAGTGGTTAAACCACATTCTAGTGATTGAAGTTACACACGAGACATATCTGTACTTTGGACATCATAATACATTAAGCAAACAATGGATGTAGTGGTTGCAAAAAGGGCAAGACTTTTTTGCAACAAGCCAAGTGTCGTGGACACCTAATTAAACTATGTTTATTTTGCATCATTTGGCATGAAATTCATTATGCAATTGATCCATCTAGACATTCAAAAAATAATTAGTTTAGTCAATCCCACATTACCATACCTTTGCTAGGATTTGGATGATTATACTTAGTGTATTTTGGTCATTTTTGCTTGGTATATTTCGAGACTAAAACTAATGTGTTTGTTTATAAACCATATAAAAACCAATTTGTTTATACGTCCCTCTTTTGTCTAAAGAGGTGTTATGATGGATGTTTTACACCACACATGTGCCTTGAAATTTTTTCTAAACATGTTTATGTGTGTGTGTGTTACTTGCTTGAGATGGGTATCATTATGCTGCCCACATCATTATCAATTTTTAGCCTTTGAGTCTTTGAAACATAAAATTGATCACATCATTAGAGCATGCTTACACCATTAGTTTGCTCAATTTGTTTCAAAACTTGTTTACCATAAACCATTTGTTTCAAACCATGTCACTTCATCTATTTGGATCCTATTTCTATGCCATCATGCTGTCCAATCTTGTTTAGCTTGTTTGAACAAATCCTAGTTTTCAACATTGAGTTTTCAATTAACCTTGTCAAATTTGAATTCAAACATTGATTGATTTTTGTTTGAGCCTCAATTTATGGGGATGATACACATATCTTTCTCTTTAGGGTTGCATAACTTTGATTAATCAATTACCTAAATTTGAAGACTATTGATTATTTGTTTGTTCAATGCTTATCCTCATCATTATTTATGCCTTTATTTGGGAGAAGACAACCTTTATCCAAGATCTTTTTTCCTTATGACTTATGCCAATTGATTATGTTTATGTTTGTTCTATGTGTCAAGTCTATGTTAGAATTATTTCCAAACTTGTTAGATTAAATCAAATTCACATCATGCCTTTGTTTCAACTCTATATTTTGATGTTGTTTAGCTAAAAGTCCTAGCACAACCTATTTGAGCCTATATTTTGACTTTGTATTTGGACAAAATACCTAGAAACTCTTTTTCATTTCTTAGTTTAGACCTTGTTTGGAATAATTTGACCTAGACTTGTGACATGCTAGTTTTTATTCAGATACTTGACCTTTTATGTGTATGACATTTGGCATTAGACATTTGACATTAGACTATTTTATGCCTAGTCTTAGCATAAACCATTTTGTAGATATAACTTCATGATCAAATCATTGTTTAGAGATACATCTCCACCCTTTTGATCAAGTTAGACCAAGTTTGAATCATTTGTCCTTTGGACATAGTTTTTTAGAGTTTGTATAATTCTAAGCCTTTTGTTTCAAATATTTTATCATTTATGTGGACATGTCTAGCTGCACTTATGGTGGAGTCATGTAAAATCCAACTTATGATAGAATGGTCAGACAAAATTTGACTAGAAATCCCTATAGAGATAGATTTTCTAAGGAGTTGTATTATTCTCCCTACAATACTCCACATGGGGAAAAAATTTCAAGAACTACATTACAATCCAACTCAAGTTATTGACTAGGATGATATGGTTTATGAGGAGGACTTGAATGTTTTGGCTTATGTGAGTAATCAGGTTCCATCACATCATACCATTTCTATTTTAGGACCACAACGTCACACCATTTCCATACCAAGACCTTGTCCTTTAGATTGTACAAGAAACCATGTTCCACAATGCCCCAAACTTGTCCTTTTAAGACCTCATCCTTTGGCTTGTGTGAACAACCAAGCTCCACAACACCCCTTCATCATTCTAGGACCTACTCCTTTGGCTTGTGCAAATAATCTAGCTCAACATCACCCTATTGTTAACATTTCAAGACTTCATCTTTTGGCTCATGTGATAAATCAAGCTCCACCATACCCTACCATTATCTAACCATAGGCCATTCCTCATCTCGTTCCAATCCCATAAAAACCTCAACCAATCCAATCATTCAAAGACCAAGCTATGTTCAAAACTAGTATTTTCCAACTTATTGAAAACTAAGGCCAAGAGAACCAACCAATCCAAGATGATTTTATTTAAATAACCATTTATGATAATTCAACCTATGAGGAATCACCTTCCAATCATATTCTTATTATTGAGGAGTCTTATTCTAATGAGCTAGTCTTTGTTGAGTCACTTCTTAATGATTATAACCAACTTTGGGCAAATCATTACCTCAACCATATGCATATTTTTCAAGATCCTCCTATTGACAAGCCATTCTATGAGGATTTGTATCTTGACATTTTTCCCATTATGGAAGAGTTTCATTTTGACACGATAGTCTTTATGTAACCCACCATACCATCATAGGCCATTACTTGTCCAATACCAAGCATTCAACAAGACATCATTATAATATAATACCCATCAGATGAAGAATCAAAGCTAGAATTAGGTTTTATTCTTGGACTAACATCAGATTTAGCATCAAAATCAAAATCAACATCAGTCTCAACATTAGACTTAGAGTCTTTTGAGTCAGAATCAGATTCATAAATAGAATACATTCATGACTATTACAATATTGATTACTCATACGTCATAGATTAGTTTGTATACATTTGTGATCCTTCTATAGTTTTTTAGCATGATTAATTTAGCATCACCACAAGTTCTCTTAGTATATTTTATGAGGATTATGCTGCCAACCCCCATTCCATTACCATTCTACATGTCATTACCACAAACCAACATAGCCATATTATTGACATTCCATCTCCCACAAGTATTGATTAACACTGACAAAATCACACTTTATCGAAATGCATCTATGGTGACATAGTAGTTGAAGAAGAATAAATATGCCAAGACGACATTCATGTGGCATAAAAATACTATCCTAGTGAAAAATTCTTGAAGGCATTAGGGGATAATCAAAGTTTAAACTCGGCATATTCTAGTGAAACCTTTTTGGAGGCACTAAAAGATAGTCAAAGTCAAAATCCAATATTCATTAGTGAAACCTTCTTGGAGATGCTATAGGACAATCAAGACATATTCATTGGTGAAAACCTCATTGAGGCTCCAATCGCTGAGCATAAAAGCTCTTCATATCATGAAGACATTATTAAAGATCAAATCAAAATAGCTTCTAATATACAACCTAATCAGATGGTAGCTACTTTCAAGCCCAAACAATATAAAAATTTGGTGGTCTTATCGAGAAAATATTTAGAAGTCTTTGACCACACCACATTCAAAGTTATGTTGAATTTGGCAACAACAACATTACATGTGACTAAAAGTCTTGATCTTCATTTGTTTCCCCACCATTACACATTCCATTATCATTTGCCATTCCATTTCAAAATTAAACCTACCATCCATTATTTATCTTTGTTTACCATTCATGGCCACACTTTCTTTTGTAGATGCTAAAAAGATACCTTACCTTGACATTTGAATGAAACAAAGTCAATGACCAATGAAGATCACAAAAGAATTCTTAGCATCTAGATCTACAACTAGTTATTGATAGAGAAACTATTTAAACAAGGTGTGGGGTAGCAATTAACATGATTGATTATTCTATTTATATTATTTTTTGATCAAGACGTGCATCTCCACTTTAGTAGGAACAATAAAATCCAAAACCATACCTAGGCTAAACACATTCAAAAACCAACAACCATCATCGACCAAAAACATATACCATACCATTTCATTTTCCATATCCATTTATCATTGTCGCATACCCAACAATTCACCTCATCACTTGGGGGAATCCCTCTTACCATTTTATTTAATATATCAAAACCCATCATTATACAAAATAATGCCATCCTATCATTCCATTCCTATCTAGACCAAAGCCTATTTTTAGTCATCCTATCTAATCCTAGTTTTACTG
Source organism: Torreya grandis (assembly GCA_037957365.1). Taxonomy (NCBI): domain Eukaryota; kingdom Viridiplantae; phylum Streptophyta; class Pinopsida; order Cupressales; family Taxaceae; genus Torreya; species Torreya grandis. Next base: position 1,094,571 of record JARHVA010003875.1, on the reverse strand, counting down.
GTCTTGCTACTAATTATAACCACCTATGGTAAAATTAGTATCATTGATCTAAACCATTGTATGCTAGTTATAATTGCCTGTGGGTAAACTAGGGGAAACATTTGTTTATCATGAATTACTACATCACCTTAACATCATTATTTTCATTTGATTGGCCATTTGCCAGATTTAAGAACTTGTGAGGACCTAGTTGGGTTCTCCCCACCTTTTGTGTGGATGGAATTACTATGACTTGAGGTCATTTCAGGACTCTATGGGCCATGCTCAATTCATATTATGGTCACCTCAGTCCCCCTTTCCATGCACTCTCACTATTTTATGAGCAATCTAAGCCAAACACTCTCATCATTTTGTGAGTAGGTATCTTGTCATTCTCTAACAAGTTAAGATACCTCCAATAGTTAAAAACATTCAAATATTTCAAAATCCAAAAAAAATTGTCCTGTTTAAGCCTAGTTCGTTATCCTCGATCTACCCTACTAGGGCAAATTCATTGTTAGGATGCTTTCTTTTGCTTTTCTTTTTAGGCTTTCTATTTGTTTGTTTTAAGTTGTTTGTTTATTTTTGTGCTTTCTATTCTTTGTTTGTTTGTTCACTATCTTGTTTGTTTACTTTTAGCACTATTGAATTAACTCAGTTTATATGCATTCATTGGGTGATTCCTTGTGCATTATTCTTGAGTATATCCATATTCATATGTCAACATTATCATCGTAATTTTTATCATTGGTGAATTGTTTTTGAGTGTTTATTGGATCAGGAGTTAGTCCTTACACATATTTTGGGATAGTCTTCATGGTTTTCTATCATGATGCATATTGTCACATGCTATAGCAAAAATTAGCTACAAGAGGTCTACAATCAATGGAGCCATAGAAGTTTTTCCTTGGAACCTTGACAAATCCTCCCATCCCACCCTTGATCAAATCAACCCATTGACCATTCTAGTTGTATTATTATTAATAAGTATGAGCATATCCTTATTTGTAGGTACAAATGAATCTTTTTTATTGATAAATATTATTCTTCTATCCATCCCTTTCATCACTTTGTGTATGCTCATATGCCTAGTTATTTATGGCTTCTTCAGTCATTAGACCATCGCATCTACATTTGTAGCCACTCATATTTAATATATATTTTAGGTTATATCTTTGAGTTATGCTTGCTAATCATCTTTAACTGGGGCACAATAATCTTTAGCCAATCCAAGTCTTCTTAATGATTATAACTTCCTATGGGCAAATAAATATTTTGACTTTTATTCCTAATTATAACTACCTTTGGGCAAATCAATATCCTTTTTAAATCAATGCATGCAAGCATTTTCTCATTTGGATTAATCTCAACCATGGTTTAATCCCACCCTTTCTTCTTTCTTCTTTTTGAGGGACCATACATCCACATATGTGATGACCACTCCCTTGAGGGGGCATCATCATAGGCTTCCCAAACAGCATTTGAATCTTTTTATTTAATCATCATCTTACTTTTGCCATATAAGACCTTTTCATTATTTGATAATATGTTATTATTCTTATATCTTGCAATGCCTTCCCAAATAGGGGCAAACTATAGACACTTAAAATTGGCCATCGATAACTTTCAACCAGGATTTTGACCAATTTCTATCAAGTATGCACAATGTGGCCTAAAATGCTAAAACATATTAAATAAGTTGAAATTGATATATTCAAGTAATGATTTTAGCCAGGGCATCATTAAATGGGACAATGCAATTTATGAAGCAAGTAACTTTAATCAGATTATTTTGAGTCAAAATGACATTTTTGCACTTGGGTGCTTTGGATTGCTCTTTTCTATCAAATTTATTGTATGAGACACATGCCCTTTTTATTTTTCATTGGCAGCATCCCAAATGGGAATACGGTTCCAATGTATCTAACATGGACTTCCAATTCCAATCTAGTCAAATTTTGAGCTAATAACAAGACATTTTGACCAATTTGATTAATTTGTGCACTAAGAGATAAGATTTGCATCAAAGTTTCCTAATCATATTTAAGGGCTAATTAAACCAGATCAAGAGCTTAAGTTAATTTTCCATGGAAATTTTTGAATATTTATTTTTAGAAATTGATATTGAATATCTACATCATCAAATGACATCATTTCTTGGGAAGGCATTCCTAGGCCATAAATGCATAAAATATCAGGATTAAACCACCCCATGTCTCATTAAGACCCTCCATGCCTCTTTATTACCTCTCTATCCCAAATATTTATGAAGGTATTTATTGATTTTTGCATCAAAAATTGAATGGATTCTTAGCCACACATCTTCATCTTGAGATGGATGATTTAGGTTTATTCTGACCATTTTGTAAAATCTATAACTAGGAGGCCTTGCCTATTAATTTTTAAGCTTGAAGAATGAAAATTTATAATTTGAATTGATTCCAAAGCTTCATGAAAATTAATATTTTCAAGCCAAATTATTGATCAAAATCCAAAGCCATCACAAAGGTGCCAAGGAGAAGAGGAGATAGCCCAGCCTCCCTTGATAAAGACTCATTGAGCACAATCCAAGCAAGCCACTTCAACATGCTATTTGGAGCATTCAAGGAAGGTGAAGGAAGGTTTTATTTGCATTTTAATTTTTGTTTTCATATGTATGTTTTTTATTAATCTCCCCCAAGTGTCTAGGCCTAGAGATGTTATGTTAGTTAGTGTGTTTCTTTCATTTTATTTTCATTTTAGAACTAACACAATACTAACCATCCTCTCTTGAGTCATTCCTAGTCTACAGAGTGTAATTTTTTTTTATTCCTAAGGTTTTAAACTAGTTAGGGTTTCAAATTAGTGTACTTTTCTATTTCCTACTTCTACTATTTTATATGCAACCTAGGCATAGCCATAGATTGAGAGGTGTGCTTATTGAACATATTGAGCTTCCCCTCCCACTATCTAAAATGTCTCAAACCAATGAGGGATATCATACTTTGGAACATGATGATACCATGTTGATAATGGAAAACATATTGATAAGGTTATCATAGAATAATATTCTGATAATTAAAACCATGAAACAAATGAAAATGAGAATATAGACCATGATTCAAGTGCATGCAATTTCATTGTTTCATGAGCATATTTGATAAAAAACTAAAGATATTGATGAGATATTAAACACTATAATCAAATAAAAATGTTCCAAAAATATGGTGGATACATCCCTCCCCCTAAACTCATTACAAATTAATACATCTGGTGGGGGCACAAGTAATGTGTTTAAACCTCTATTCCCTAAAACAACCATTGCTAATTTATCATGGAATTACCTAATGTTTTAACACAAATACTAGTTTTAATGCTTGATACTACTCAAAACATGTGTTATTCCCCTTTGGTGATTTCTCTAATTGCTAATATAAATCCCACTGGGCCTATGGTTTAATTACTCTTTGAAGTTATAAAAACCTTGGAAGACAAGGTTATAAACATTGAAAAAATACTGTAAATTTTATTTCCTTTAAATTATTAATTTCATTATTAAATTAAAGAGGGAAAATGTATACCCCCCATCTCATCCTATCCCATCCCATAAATAGATAGGGAGAGGGAGAGGGAGGGGATATTTATGGATTATATAGCACCTTAATCTTGTACACTTAAAAAACTCAGAGCTTATTTGTTCCTCTTAGTTCTATGTTAGAAGTAAAATACACTAAGATGAGGGATGAATTAGTTGTGGCAAATAATCCAATAAAATTTACAAACCCTTTTAAATACTTAAACATTTAATACAATCATTAATGAAGCATATAGATCATTCATAGCAGTGAATAATGAACATAATGCAAGATCACATACACAACATAAGATCTACATGGGAAACCCTTTTGGGGAATAAAACCCACTCTCAAGCCTATGAACACATGGACTATTGTCATATAATATGATCACAAATAAGATACCAATCAAGTCCTTTTGATTAGGAACCTTGGTCAAGTCCTTCTGACTTGAGGCCTTTAGTAAAACATCATTTTCACAAGGAAAACCTACCCCTAAGATGATCAAGTCCTTATGACCATCTATTCATTCAATTCCTTCTAGCCTACAACCTTGATCAAGTCCTTTTTACTAAAGGTCTTTAGTGAAACCCTATTTCACAAGGAATAACTACCCTTAAGGAAGATCAAGTCCTTTAGACCCTCCTCAAAAAGAACACTTCCACCTTAGAACTAATGTCTTCAACACCTGATGATGGACCTCTGATTATCTAAAAACTAGAAAAACTCTCTCTCTAATTCATATAGGCCTTTCACATAGGCATGCCATAATTTCTCTCCTTCTTCACTCGAACACTCCTCATATGCACACTTAGATCTCTTCACACAACTTTAAACTATAAGAACACAATACTATCATTAGAAACATGACCTACAGATCATACACATAGTCTTTAATTTCCTATGCTCATCAACCTAATATCTAGGCACTCTTACTCTCTTGTCTTTTCCTTGGCTCTCCAACTCTCTCACATACAAATCTTTCTCAAATCTCTCCCCAGTCTCTCTCTCACAAGTCTAGAATTCACAATATTTTATTTCACTATTTATAGAGCATACTTGATAATCAACACCTTGGTAAGCCATTAGGAATGTTTTATTCATTAATTCATCTCTCACATGAATACATAACTCAATACAAACTTCATATGTTGGCCATAACACCTATGGGTCACCCTTAAGAAACTACACCTTTTAATAAGGCCCTTATAACCCTTATAGGACTCATGGAGACCTATTCACCAATTTATAAATTTAATAAACATAGGACCACTTAAAAATACATAGGCATACTCCTTATTTACCTTAGGACATCCTCAAATGATCACAGTAACTCATGCTCACATCTGCATATGTTAAAACAACTCAATCACTGACCTAGTGTATAGGAATACTATGAACAAACACATAGTCAACTTCTTAACTTTTTTTCATATATAAAAATGATTTATTTCACCTCTAAAAACCACATATAGCATCCCAATGAAGTATAAAACACTCCCAAAAGGCTAATTCATCATGAGATATCAAAATGAGCTCAATTGCCCTTCTCAGGTTATTTTCAAAACATGCAAAAACACACAATAAAATTTGGAGATCAATATATTTATTTGTATCTATAATTAGAAATTAAAATTAATATTTATATATGTGCCTTATAATCCTCTACAACTTCACTTTTACACCATGATCAAATTTTGCATAAATCAAAGTATATGGCACAAAAACTAGACACTAGTATTTTCCTTTGCAAAATTCAAATATTCAAATTCAAATATTCACGATTAAACTTTGAAAATTTAGCTCACATCTCATGTCCTCACTACTCATATCAATTACAAACCATTTATATTATCTAAAATTTAATACCTATGTGTTAATGCTCAAATGTTAAACCTCAATCACTTTGACCTCATCTCATGCAATATTGAAACTTTGACTCAATACACTCTATCGATCTCTACAAATCATTTAGGTCTTTATCATGCATCTCATATCATTCGATCAATCTATATGAACACCTGATCATCATTAGATACTTATCCTATACTTTTTCTTAGTCATTAAAGATCATAAACCTATCCTCATCATGTTACTTCCTAACTTCTTGGAGCAACGCACACCGTTGATCTTGCTCAAACTTTAACTTGAGCATAAATGACTATGGGAACCTTTTAAATATGCTTGGAAGGCCAAATTTTCATAGTCATAAATTTTTCCTCATTTACTTACATGTTCTTAAATTTTGATCATATGATCTCCTCACATAGGAGAATCCAACCATGTGTCAAACTACTCATAAAACCTTCACATTTGTGAGATATAATTCCATTAAAATACCTTCTCAAAATGTTGTGTCACAAATCCAACTATTCTTAGAATTTTTTAGGGAGACCAACTTTACTCTTACAAAACTTTTTTTATGCTTTAGTTCATGATCTAAGAATTAGCGCATAGAAACTAGGCACAAAAATGATCAAACCCATATGATCATTTTATCTTTACACATCCACTTGTGTGAATGATAACCTAAAAAACATGCTTACTCAACTCTTTCTACCTACATGCAAATGTGGTTAAGTATGGGAAAATAATGAATTATGACTAAGAAACCAACTTTTCAACCTCATATCTTTCACTATACTTCAATGCATGACTCAGGATTTAGTGAATATAAACTAGGGAGTAATGTGATCATAAATATATGCCCAAATACCCTTGACTCATTCTCATGTGGCAATGGTGATGTCATCAAATTTCCCACTCAAATTTTTTACTACTAGACCTAAACTATCTAGATGAAAACTATGGACTACCAGATGAATTTCACTTATGCACACAAGCTCTCAAATCATAGATAACATCTTAGGGACCTATTGAACATGTTCTAATCACCATATTCATCCATAAAAATCTCTAATCATGCCAAAACTAGAAATCAACCAAGTCAACTTCAAACACATCAGGCAAGTACATTACACACTTTATCATTGTCACTTAAGCTATTAAAACACTTCATCCACTCAATAAAACACATCCATGACATCATTAATAACTCTCTAACATTTTATAGCATTCCCACTTCTGTAATTCTTGTATCTGATCTATCTTTTACCCCTTAGCCTATATCTCTTAGTCTAACCAATTTTATGTTGATGACTTAGGCCTTATCTCTTACCAAAAATGATTAAAATGTACTTATCTTACACCTCTACAAGTTTCTCTCTAGATACTAACATCTAAGATAGATACTAACATCGATGTTAGTGTCATGGCCTGACACAAGTATCTAGTGCCCTAAAGTCATCTAATCTTCAAATAAAATGTGTCACAATCATCAAACTAAGTGATCATCTAAAGAGATTTATATAAATACAATATCAACCCTCATTCATTCCTCACCTAAAAAATTACCAAAGAGACCAAGGAAACTTATCAAAAGCACTCTATCAAGTATTCAATTGAATAAAGCTTCGCTATTTCCATACTAGTCATAGGTACAAAAATCTACAAGTTTTAAGTAATAAAAGAACATCCTAAGAGCTTGATTTTATAAATTACAAACTAGGTCACTATCATACTTACTTTGCACATATTGTAATATTTACATATAAGCCAACACATAGGGGAAAACTACATGAGTATGAGGCCCTCTTATAGAGTATTGGATATATAGGTAGTTCCCTTTGTTACATAGGTATTTGGGGTCAAATTTACACCATGTTCTCACAAACCCATTTTTCTCTAAGGTCACTATGGATATAGAGAATTAGGGTTTTATCATTTCTTAAGAAGTGATAGTCCATAACCCATATTCGAATGCACCATAGTGAAGGCAAAGAAAAAGCCAAAAGCACCTAGGTGGTCACATCCTTTTCTAGTAGGTATTCCATAAAGGACACTTACATCAAACCCAAATAGTAGAGTCAACACAACCTTACCATGCTGACATTACTATCTAAAACTCCAAAAGTGTTAGACCTAGAATCTAATGATTTTCCATAGTTTCCTTCCATCTTTTTTTCTACCTGTTCAAGATCTAGAACTACATTAGCATCAAAACAAGCTAATTACATTACTTCTTTGTAATTTTAATATCTATCATATTTTTACTTTCCATATTTAGACTATTTTAGCATAATAAATTTAGTGTATGCTTATATCTAAGTTTATAATCTTATTGGCATGTTATAGATCAGATTATCACCTTTGTGCCATTTTATTTCTATATACCCATTTAATAAAATCTAGGGTTCATTCTAAGATCACCTTAGATCACATTTTAGGGTTAAAATCTTTTGAAGGAGAACATGAGGAGGTGAAGGTAGCCTTTAGAATTTCCTCCTAGGTAGACCTTGTGATATAACTTGAGGAATCTTGATTTCACCTTTATATGCACTAAAATGATCCAAGCGTGTAGAGAGGTAGATTTAGTATTGTACCCATGACCTATTAATCCTTAATTTGGAATAGGTAAAATAGGATCAATAATACCTTGAGCATGTTTACCCACTCATTTTCCCATAGTGTACTTATAATTTTATAAATATTTAAATAATTTTATAAGTAATTAAATCCAATTCCATATTGTTGATAATTTATTGAGGAGATAACTATGTTGGGATTTAGGGGAGGAGTAAGGATATGAGGAATGTAATAGGATTAAGGGTTGCATACATGTTACTTGGACTTGATTAATGATGGCGAGTAAAGGAATACAATGTGAATTCAAGATGGTTCATGAAACATTATTGAAGTGAACATGTGTATGTAAATGTTGAATAACATATTTAAGGGTGACAAAAAAATTGCAAGAAATTGAATAAGTCTATGTAAAACATACATAAAGCAATTAGTTATGGAACCCATTACAATGAATCAATAGAATTAGAACTATGTATACAAAATGAATCAAGTAAGTCTACTAACGAAGAATAAAATCGAAGAAAAAGTTTAGTCAGAAGTGATTGAAAAATAAAGTGAAATATATGTTGTGTATAGGAGAAAAAAATCAACTCAAGGTTGAAAGCAAGAGCCTCTATGTTAATATTTATCTGAGGTGGCAAGACAATTTTTTTTAATGTTTGTTTACTCCAAGCTATAAAATTTTAAATTATTATGTTATGAATAATATCTGATGTTGAGTACAATATTATTTAATTATTGGTCATATATATAATTAAACTAAACCCCTGTGACAAAAATCAACAAACAAGAAGTAGTGTTTAAATAAAATGTGGGTTCACCAAAATGTTTACACTAGAATCAATTAGAGTAAACTTTTAACTCTAATTAGAGATTTAAAATATTGAAACCTAATCTAGGAAGTTAAATAATATATAATATAATATAATATATATATAATTTAAATAATTTATAAATTGGTAAGAATAAAAATTATGGTTAGGGTTAGAAATATGTCCTTACAAACTGATTTATTTCAAATTGTGTTATTAATTCATTAATTATGAATATCTGTAACTGTATATAAGAACTAGAAACACATAGTGGATTAAAAAAATATCTACTATATATAGGGATAAGGATGTAGAAGGAAATAAGGTTACAATTCATTGTCATCTTCTATTATGACTTTATTTAGAGAGATTGTGTGCCAGATCTTAAAATCTAGGCTTGTTTTCCCTTGTCTCTATATTGTCTTATTCTATGTGGAGCCTATTTATATACATAAATGACCTAAAAAATAAAAACCCTAGACTACACAAATACACAAAATAAGATCAAATACAAAAGTGGGAAAAAATGTAGAAGTGGGATATGGCCAAGCTATCCTCATAAAACCCCTTGTTGACTAAGTAGTACTTACATATTATATGTGGAAGCTTAGGCCAATGTAATTATCCATTTAGGGAAGATCATATGGATGAAACTAAAAATTCTGGTTAGGATTCTTGACAAAAATAATGTCCTCAACCTATAAAAAAAATAATGCTAACTTGGCCAATGATTGAAATATTATAGTAGAATTGTAATAATGATATTTTGTTAAATACATAGTGCTTTTGAAATTGCATTTTATAAGATAGTGCCAGATAGAGTAGCTAGGGGTTTCAATTATGAGCTTTTATGTGATTTTATAGGTGAATCTTTCAATTTTTTATAATAACTAACTTATTTTTTTATGCAAGAGAGTTATTATGAAGCGTATCATTTTGAAAAGATGACTGTTAGAGCACTATAGACAAAGAAGCACTACAGAACAAGGTCACACTACATCCTTTTTTGATAGTGCACTCTTGTCCAAAATAGACATAAACTTCTAAAATCAAAATGATAGTGAAGTAATTGTTGAATAGGGATGTCTTGTAGATATGCACAATAATTACAATACCTTAAAGGCTTTCTTAGATATTTTTGGTTATCATAATGGTAAATTTACAAAACAAGGTAAAGATGTCAAAGAAAAAAAATTTCAAGCATTTATTTATTAAATTTTAGTGTCTACAAGCTGAGAGTCAAGCAAATACCATTTTAGGCTTGTAACAAGTCATCACATAACTCTAGTGTATGAATGAGACATCGAAGGATATTGAAAACCTTAAGACAAATGTTTTAGCAAACCTAGTGAACCAAAAGGAACTTGCCTCCAAGATAAAATTTATGGATACAACTTAGGCACATGTGGTTAATGGAAACCAAAACTCTAAACTACCACTTGTGGTGGATGTAGTAATATAAGAAAAATTTAAAAAAAAGAGATGAAGATAACTCAATTCCCTTAATCTTAAAATTAGAGGATTAAATAAATAATATAATCCACTTTAATAATCTAAAAAATTTAAACACAATACTCTGTGTTTTAAATTATTTTGGATTTAAGTAATATAAACAAGTGTAAAACTATTAAAATTTAGATTGTATAAGATATATCATTTATCATACAAATATGAATGCTAATGGAGAACTGATTGCATGCACTTAATATAAAAATGACTATAGAATAAGGCACTTAGCTAATATTCTATATTTTATTTCTCATTATTTATGCAAAATCATATAAAATACTCTAATATGAATTTGTGATCACTCAACTCATGGGACTAGCTATCAAAAATCGTCAAGATGTTATCAATGATTGTTCAACCTGCAACAACTATATCTTTCCACTCTATATCAAAACTATCCCTATGTAATTTTTTGATTTGTTCAACCACATATTATGTTCTTTCCTTTCAAAATGATTTCAATGTGATTTTTTATCCTTAATTGATTTGTAAATTAGGATAATATTCGACACTAATTTTCACCAACAAGGATTCTATACTCCTAGGTTAACATATGATTGGTAAATGATTGTTATATATAACATCTAATGCTAAAACATAGATAAAAAAATAATATAAATTAAATGTACAACATATTGAACATAAAAAGGATGCATAATATAAAACAAAGCATAATATGGAACACACTATATGACTTGGAGAAACCCAATGTGGTAAAAACTAAATTAGGTGAGAAAAATTATTTTTCCCTTCCCCTATGTAATTTCAAAAATGTACAAGTTATTACAAAACATGGCATTCAAGGATAAATATTTCATTACTACACTATCTAAATCTCACACACATGACTTTTTTTTCACTTCTTAAATACTTCACCATGATTTAACATAACTAGAACAACCAATCTTAGTTAGGAAATAGTGAGACAATAGGGACAAGGACCTAAACTTGCAAACTACAATGTGAATCTAGATTCAATACTTCTCATTGACCTTTTTGATGATATTTACCTTCAATAAATACTATATTTATCTTTCCACCTTATAACCCCTACAAATTTTCAAAAAAACAATTACCAAAAGGAATCATTTTTAACTGTTCCTCTACCCATGTTTTGATTGGTGGGAAAACTACTAATTTAATTAGACTTGCTTTTTCAAAACCATCAGGATAATTTCATAATTGTCATGTGTAGACATCAATAGTTATATAACTACTATGTAAAAATATTGATATTTATGAAATTATTGCCAATGCTTACTAGAGGTTTCATCATCTTTGACAAAATACTTAGAATCAAAGGTTGAACACTGTTGACTTTATCAATACAAGAATGTCCAAACCATCCCAATATTAATTCTACCATTGTAATTTAAATTAATAGTTAACTTTATATGAATAATCTTGAATAAGTGTCTTACATAGTGTTTCACATACATGAATTACATAATTGAGTATAGTGGAAATGAATTAAATAACATGTTTGCTAAACAAGATCCATATTTTGGATCATGCATTCCCAATTTGAGCCTTTGAAATCCCTAAAATATTTAAGAACTGTGTAAGTGAAAAATATCTTCCCTACATCTTTTATTATATTATATTTAGCCTTATTAATAGTTAACCCTTTAACCCAATAAATCAGTGCTCTTACATTACTCTTTGTGTTTTCCTTTCCATATTCTGTATCAAAACATCCTCCTCTAATTCCAACTAACTAGAGGTCTTCAATTGAAGGTAGAAACAACCCATCATATTAATTGTTTAACATACAAGGATCAAAGAGACATAATTTCTCAACACTGAAAATGAAATAAATTTCATATAAGGATAAAAATCAAGTCTAAATTCAATCTTTCCCATATTTCCTAGAATTTCAAATGAAATATACCTAAGAGGCTCAAGATTCTAAGTTTTTATTTTTAGAAGTAGATACTAAAATGGGGGGGCGAATCAATATACAACAATGCATATTCAATTCCAAAACCATTCCATCATTCATCAACTTGATCTAGCAACATAAACATGAAATCGCATACATCCAAAGTATGAACAAGAGCATACAACATATCAACACAACATATACATGGGAAACCCTCTTGGGGGATAAAACCCACTGAACACTGTAAGATGGACTATAGTCTTATAATGACAAGATTAAAATTTAGAACAACTACAACTGATCAATGAACTACCATCCCTTATTTTAGTGAGACTGTAATCCCATAAAGAGCTACCACACCTATCTAGTTGATCTACCATAACAACTAGACATTTAGTAATTTTTCACCTTGAAAGGAAGCTACAACCCCCTTAGATGATGAGCTACCACAACAACACCTATGAACACATCCACCTTTGAACTGATGTCTTTAATTCCTGATGATGGACCTATAATTATCACTCTTCACCTTCACTCACTCTCAATCTACAAGAACACTATTCTACCAATATAATTATGACTTAAAGATCATACAACTAATCCTCAATATATTTTTCTCTTCAACTCATACACTACGCACACATAACGTTTATCTTCCCTTTGCTCACTATACACACTTTCTCAAACATCCTCTTGAGTATACTCACTCATTCTACCTCGTCTAGGCTTATTAGGTCCAATGAACTATGTGGTTACCTTTAGTACCTTGATTAGACTATCATGTCTAATCTTCTTCACTCTTTTATGGTCCTCATTGACCTGTACCTTCTCTTTCAAAGTTTTTCTCCTTCACTTGGCTCAACACTCACACAACTAGTACAAATAGGCCAATTAGACCTTATACTTATACCAATCCTCTTGGTCTAACCCATCTTAGTCATCCAATATTATTACCACACTTATTTCACCTTTTAAATAGGTCTTCATACACTTTACATGTAATAACCACATATTCCATTGGTCAGCAATGCCTCATTAGTCCCAAAGCACCATTAGGCATTCATACTCACATGTTATATGTGAGACTAATTGGATCACCTTTAGCTTCTAACAATGATTAAAAAATATAAAACATATCAAATTTCCACTTTATTACTCCCACAAGGGTTCATGCCATTGGGAACACCAACTCCATTATTGGACCTACCAATTAGGTCTCCTCGCTCTTTAGGTCTTCATACATAAAAAATATAATCTCAATTTTTTTGAAGAAAACACTCAAATTAATCACATTACCACATGAAAAAATCATATTTATAGAACCTAAAATACTCTAAAACATATCTATTTTCCTTATAAACTCTAACATAGACCAACACACCTCAAACTGTCTCACTCAAGATGACCACTCAAATTGGTCATACACAATCAAAATATAGTCAATATATTATGACTCTCCACATATGATCAGGGGCCAAATATGACACTCAAATTAGTAATATAAGTATTTTATACTTATAAAATATCTCCATAGTCATTATACTCATCAAGTATACTTTTAACACCTTTGACTCACTCTTGCAACATGGTCACTCAAACTGCTAGTGTATTCAACAAACATAGTCAACTTATTAAGTAATGTTCATACTCAAGATCAATTTTTAAACTCAAAATACAAAAAATATGATCCTAATGGAGTATAAAATACTCAAAAATATCTAATTCAACATGATACATCATAATAGTATCTACATAATCTCAATTACTCTTCTCGGGTCACTTGTAGAATAAATATGAAAGCATAGTCAACTTTGAACCTTCATAACTATGTATGTACACACTCTTAGATCTTAAAATATATATTTTTAGATGATCCATTGAGTCCTCTATAATTTTTATTTTTACACCATGAGAAAATTATACATATATTGAAAGATATGGCACAAAAACCAGACATTGGTCTTTTCCTTTGTAAAATTCAAATATTCAAATGCAAACGGTCATAGTTAATCTTCCAACACAATGCTTGCATCTCATGTACTCTTAGATTTAGATAAATATCACAACACTGATATTATTTGAACTTTAATTTATAGACGCCAATTTCTCAAATTTTAAACCTCAGTCACTTTGACTTGATCTCATGCACCCATGCAATGTTGACTTAATACACATTATCGATCTCTACAAATCAACTAGGTATTTAACTAGAAAGGATCACCATTATATCTAGATTAGAAATCCTGAGATCATGAAAATTATCACTCTTTCATGAATTTTTATTATTTATAATTTTAACCATCAATAACTTGTCCTCATCTTGCTGCTTCCTGAGCCCATGGAATAAATGCGCTCTGTTGATCCTTCTGTAAGGAGCTTGATGTTTACCTTTGTTAACCAAAGAACACTTTGACCTCTTTGAATTAATGCACATCATATATATCTATTTTATTATTTCCCATGATCCATTATATCTTAATTTTTCCTTGATCTTTATCTTCATGCAAAATAGACTAAGTATGGGGACCATTAAAATACGCCTGGAAGGCTAACTTTGCACATTCATAACTTTTGCCTCTCTCACTTGCATGTTCTCAAATTTGGACCATATGATCTCATCACATAGGATAATATAACCATATAAAAAAATTATATTTTAACCCTCACACATCTGAGATACAATTACTTAAAAATTCTTACTCAAATTTATATGTTCATAGAGCCAACTATGTCAAAACTTATCTAGGAGGCCAACTTTGAACATGCATAACTTTTACTACGCTTCAATGCTTGACCTAAAAATTAGTGAAAATAAACTAGGCACAAAAATTTAAAAACCCATATGATCAACTTATATTTAAATTTCCACACATTTGAAATATACCACCATCAAAATGCCTTCTCAGCTCTTTTTTGCCTCATACAAATTTGGCTAAGTATGGGAAAACACTATCAAATTGCCTGGGAGCCCAAATTTGTACTTGCATATATTTTAACATACTTTATTACATCATATTAAATTTATAAAAAAAATTAACTAGGTATTAATTTGATCACAAACATATTAACAACTACCCCTGACTCATCCACATGTGGCAATGGTGATGTCATCAAACTGCCTACTCAAATTTTTTGCCACTAGACCCAAAGTGTCTAGATGAAAAATATGGACAACTAGATGAATTAAAATTATGAAAAAAAGAAATTAAAAAAAATTAAAACATCTTAGGGACCTATTTCACATCATCAAATCACCATATTGATCCCTAAACATCTCTAACCATGCCAAAGTTGAAGATCAACCAATCATACTTCAGGCATACTAGGACAAGCACATTGCACACTTTGTCATTGTCACTTAGATTATAAAGGAACTTAATTAACTCACAAATACACCTCTATTACATAACCATGACATCATTTAAAATTCTCCAATAATTTCCCCCTTTGTCATTGATGTCAACAACCATCATATATAATAATATACAACTCACCTTCCTTTTCTATTTTCAAGCACTCTCACAACAAGAAATTTCTCCCCCTTTGACACAATGACAAATTGGGAACAACACAATCATAATGACATAAAAATACCACCAATATGATAGGACCACCTTATTAATATGATACAAACTCTTGCTTACTTTGAGCCTACTTCTGCTTGCCTTGACAACTTCCTCTTGCTCCATGCCAACACTCTCTTCAACCAAGCATTGAAACCAATGAAGAAAGAAAACAAAAAACCTAATATAATATGATTAAAATCACCAAAAACCATCTAATAGGGATTCCCCCTAATATTTATAATTCATTTCACCT
Source organism: Torreya grandis (assembly GCA_037957365.1). Lineage (NCBI taxonomy): Eukaryota > Viridiplantae > Streptophyta > Pinopsida > Cupressales > Taxaceae > Torreya > Torreya grandis. The sequence goes on along the minus strand of JARHVA010003875.1, from coordinate 1,078,591 downwards.
TTGGAGCATCTTTAGATCTCCACACACCATGAAGAAACACCACACATGTTTATTAGCCTTTTCTCTCAAGCTACCATAAGGACCACCAACAGAACTTCATGCCAATAAAAAAATATAAAAAATACACAAAACCATATTTAAAATTCAATTTTTTAAAAAAAAAAACCTTGATCTTTTGGATAAACTGAGCAAAAAGTATTCTTCTTCAAACTAGACCTATCTAGCCTCTTTGTAGCCCTACCTAGAACTTTTAAATCCCACAATTTTTAGTAGACACATATTCATGACTTTAAAATTAATATATGGATCAATATCATATTACCGCTCAATCAAACCAATTTGCATCACCTATCTCATCCTTTGAAATATAATTCCTTCACAAACCAATTTGTTAAATAAGCCTCCATCATGACAAAAACATGAATAAATTGAAAACTAAAAATATTCAAATCTATATGAAGATTTATTTGACAACCAATTTGACCCATTTAACTTATTATGAAACCTTAGATCTCAAATCACAAGATAAACCACTTTTCTATCAGAGCCCAAAACCTTAGAATCTTAAAATAAACAAGTTCAACAAACCTCCTTTTGGTCAATGCACACCTTTGAAACTTCTTGCACACCTAGAGACACCCATCACACACTTATATAAAAATATTTAAGTATTAAAACGTTTGGGATTCTTGACTTCCTATAATCCATTTTATTCCTTCTTGCCCTTAAGCCAAAAACTGAGAAAACTGAGAGCACTCAAAAATCTTCAATTGACACCAACATACCTTCAAAACAGAAAAACACTTGGAACACATAAAAAATAAGTGCACAAACCTTTATAAGCACTAAACACTACTTTGAATTACATCAAACTCGTTATTCCACTTGGAGACACTCATTCTAACCTTGTATTATAGATCCTTCACAAATCTTTGGAACAAGCTCATGATCTTGTTGCTCCCCCTAACTTCATGCTTCACCTAGAACATGAAATCTTCAATAAGTCTATAAATATTGTCCAATAATAGTCAATACTCATATAGATACACCTCATCTTTAGAACACTATAAACTTCCATGGTATACACAACTGTTCAACAAGCCTTTAACAGGCTTAGCAAAATCTAGAACATAAGCCTAAAAGAAAGGCCTTCAACTTATAGGCTTACCAAAACTCAAGAGACTCCCATATCTCCATATCCTTATTTATATTATAGTATTTCCTCATTATTCAATTGATTTTGAATGGATTCTTTGCTTTAGATTTGTTAATAAATGATAACAACATAGACTTTTGACTTTCCTTCATTTTTTATCTTTTTTCCACCTTGGCAAATAATCCATTAAGACTCTTGGACTCAATAGGGTTAGTCTTCTTAATATCTACTACCTTAGGTCTCCATAACATAGTTTTACTCTTCTTGTCTTCAAAAACCATCTTACCTACTTGATCCTTAAGCTTATCCTAATTTGCAACATAGCCTTCTAGAGCAAGTTTCTTATCAACCTTATGACTAGAAGAATTGGTAATGATTACCTTTAGTTTCCATACCTAATTTTATCCTTTCTTAGACCTTCTAGGAGCACTATATCCTTTGACATGCCTTGAAGACCTCTTAACACCATTTGGATATAATATATCAATATGTCCACTTTAATGACAACTAAAACAAATAAGATAGTTTTGAACTATGATCAATCTTTGGCCAAAAACTCCTATCATAGCTCCATGAATGTCCATACTTGACTGACTTTATTCTATAGTCCTTATCTCTATGACCATACTTATTACATGCATAATAAAAACCATGAAATAAACTATCATTCCTTGAAGTAATTGGTTATCTAACAAACCTTCTTGTATTTGTTTTAGAGCTTGCATTCTCCTTGACTTTCTCAAACTTCTCATTTTCCTTTCTTAGTTTTTTCAATTTGTCTATGAGCTATTTATGCTCATTATTTAACAAATTTATCTCAATTTTCATCTCATCAAGCTCACCTTTATTTGAACCAATTTTGACATTTGATTCTTCTAACTGATTCTTAAGATGTTTGCATTTTTCTTCTCTATTTTTCAAATTTACATTAGCTAACCCTAACTGATCCTTGAGATTTTTGATCTATTTTTCATTTTATTTGAATTGTTCTAATTCCTTTTTTTATTTTTTAGGCTTTACTCTCTTATTATGAATTTTTCATACTCATCTATAAGGGAAACTAGATCAGTCTTGATTTGAACATATTCATATTTTTTAGCTCTCATTCTTGAACATGTAGCCTCTAACTAAATTCTAAGAACTTGGATAGTCTCCTTATCCATATTAAATTATTTAACAAAGTTGTCCATCATTTTACATGCTTGTTCTTTAATATTACTAATCTATTCTTCTAGAATTTTGACCATTGATCTCAATTCAAGATTTTATTTCTTCAACGACTTAGCCATCTTGTGTTACTTAGGATCTCCTTGAATCTATTTAAACTTCCTCCAAAGGACCCACTCTAATACCAATTATTGGAAATAGATACTAAAATGGGGTGGGTGAATTATTATACAACAATGCATATTCAATTCCAAAACCATTCCATCATTCATCAACTTGATCTAGCAACATAAACATGAAATCACATACATCTAAAGTATGAACAAGAGCATACAACATATCAACATAACATCTACATGGGAAACCCTCTTTGAAGATAAAACCCACTTAACCTTGTAAGATGGATTACATCCCTATAATTACAAGATATAATTTAGACCAACTATAACTAATCAAGGAACTACCATCCCTTATTTTAATGAGATTGTAATCCCACAAGGAGCTATCACACATGTCTAGTTGATCTACCATAACAACTAGACCTTTAGTAATTTTTCACCTTGAAAGGAGGATATAACCCCCTTAGATGATGAGCTACCACAACAACACCTATGAACACATCCACCTTTGAACTGATGTCTTCAACACCTGATGATGGACCTCTAATTATCACTCTTCACCTTCGCTCACTCTCAATCTACAAGAGCACTATTTTGCTAATAGAATTATGACTTATATGTAATAAAAATGGTATTAAATCTATTATTCTCTTCAAATCATCCATGGGGCACACACAACCTTCATCTTCCCTTCTCTCACCATACACACTTTCTCAAACAACCTCTTGAGCATAATCACCCATTCTTCCTCTTCTAGGGTTATTAGGTCCAATGACCTATGTGATCACCTTCACCACCTTGATCATACTAGACTGTCTAATCCTATTCACTCTGTAATTCTCCTCACTGACATGTACCTTCTCTTTCAAATGTTCTTTCCTTCACTTGGCTCCACACTCACACAAATAGCACAAAGAGGCCAATTAGGCCTTATACTTATACCACTCCTTTTGGTCTAACCATCTTGGTTAGCCAAGATGCTTACCATAATTGTTTGACCTTTTAAATATAATATCATATAATTTACATTTAATAACTACATACTCCATAGGTTAGCCAATGCCTCATTAGTCCCAAACCACCATTAGGTCTCAGTGAGACCTAAAACCATTAGCCCTTTATACTCACACATTACATGTGAGAATACTTGGACCACCTTTAGCTTCTATCAATGATTAAAAAATATCAAACATATATAATATCACATTTCTTACTCCCATAAGGGTTCATACCATCTGGAAAACCAACTCCATTCTTAGACCTACCAATTAGGTTTCCTCACTCTTCTGGTCTTCATACATAAAAAACACAGTCTTAAAATTTTAAAGAAAACCCTTAAATTAATCACATAACCATATGAAAAAATCATATGTATATAAACTCAAATACTTTTTAAACATCTATATGTGTCTTAGACACTCCAACATAGACCAATACACCTCAGACTATCTCACTCTAGATGACTACTCAAACTGGTCATACACAGTCAATCTATTATGACTCCACATTTGATAATTGGATAAATATGAAACTAAAATCCTTAAAATAAGTATTTTATACTTATAAAATATCTCCATATTAATTTTACTCATCAATTCTACTCAAAACACTTTTAACTCACTCTTGCAACATGGTCACTCAAACTGCTAGTGTATTCAACAAGCATAGTCAACTTATTAAGTAATGTTCATACTCAAGATCAATTTTTAAAACCTAAAAATACCACATATGTCATCCTAATTTATTATAAAACACTCCTAAATATCTAATTCAACATGAGACATCAAATCAGTATCTATATAAAGTCAATTACTCTTCTCAGGTCACTTGTAGAACAAATATGAAAACACAGTCAAATTTAAACCTTTATAACTATGTTTGTAAACAATTTAAAATATTAAAATATATATTTCCATATGTGAATTTGAGTCTTATACAAGTTATATTTTTACACTATGAGTAAATTATATATAGATCAAAAGATGTGGCATAAAAACTAGACACTGGTCTTTTCCTTTGTAAAATTCAAATATTCAAATACAAACGGTCACAATTAAAATTTGAACACAATGCTCACATCTCATGTCCTATAAACTTTATAACAATTTAAAACCTTATATATTCTCTAAAATTTAACACATGGGTTCTAATTTCTCAAACATTAAACCTTAGTCACTTTGACCTCATCTCATGCACCCTTGTAATGTTGACTCAATATGCACCGTCGATCTCTACAAATCAACTAGGTCTTTAACTAGCAACACTAACTATTAAATATAGATTATAAATCATAATATCATGAAAATTGGAACCATAACATGCATTTTTATCACTTATACTATTAACCATCGAGCACTTGTCCTCATCTTACTACTTCCTGAGTCCTTGGAATAAACACATTCTATTGGTCCTTTTATAAGGAACTTGATCTTTACCTTTGTTAACCAATGAACACTTTGACCTATTTGAATTGATGCACACAATATATATCAATTTTATGATTTATTTTGAGCCATTAGATATTCATTTGGTCCTGATCTTTATCTTAGTGTAAAATAGACTAAGTTTGGGGACCATTGAAATACGCTTGGAAGGCCAACTTTGCACAATCATAACTTTTACCTCGCTCGCTCACATTTTCTCAAATTTGGACCATATGATATCCTCACATAGGATAATATAACCATATAAAAAATGATCATATAACCCTCACATGTGTGATATATAACTACATAATAATGCTTACTTAGATTTATCTATCCACAGAGCTAACTATGTCAAAAACCTATTTGGGAGGCCAACTTTGAACATGCATAATGTTTGTTGCACTTCATCGCTTGACCTAAAAATTATTGAAAATAAAATAGGAAAAAAAATAAACAAACATATCATCACATTTTATTGAAACTTCCACATGTAGAAGATATGCCACCATCAAAATGCCTACTCAACTCTTTCTTGCCTCATGCAAATTTGGCTAAGTATAGGAAAACACTATCAAAATACCTGGGAGCCCAAATTTTCACTTGAATATTTTTTTATGAGCTTTGGTGAATGATCTTAAATTTATTTAAAATTACCTAGGGACTAATGTGATCAAAACTATATGACCAATTCCCCTTGACTCATCCACACGTGGTAATGGTGATTTCATCAAATTGCCTACTCAAATTGTCTGCCACTGAACCCAAAGTGTCTAGATGAAAACTATGGACAACCAGATGAGTTCCACTTATGCACACAAGCACTAAAATAATATAAAATATCTTAGGGACCTATTTCATATCATCAAATCAACATACTCATACGTGAACATCTTTAACCATGTCAAAGTTGAAGATCAACCAATCATACTTCAAGCATACTAGGACAAGCACATTGCACACTTTGTCATTATCACTTAGACTATCAAGGCACTTCATTCACTCACTAGGAAACCTCCATGACATCATTTAAAATTATCCAACATTTATTTATATTCCTTCATGACTCAAGTAAAACCATACCTTATCTCTAATAAAGAAACTATGTTTAATCTTGTATTTATCATGCCTTGATTTGTACTTGGCTTCTAACTCCTTCAACCTATCTTACACTTGGAGGTGAATTTACTAAATCTTATTAATAAATTATTCATCTTTATATACCTTTGGATCCACCTTCCCATTTACTTTTTATGGTTGTCTAAAAATAACATTAAATGCACATAGAGGTAAGTAACCAAAACAAGTTTAAAAGAGTTTTTAGTAGAAGAATGTACTACCCTGTTATAGGAATGTTTAATATAAACCATATTTTCATCCCAAATCTTAGTATGATTCTTAGTGTACCCTCTCAATATTTATATTAATGTTCTATTCAAAAAAAGTGTTTACCCATTTGTTGGTGGATAAAAAGTGGTATAATGTTTCGACTTGGTATCCATTTTTTCCAATAATGTGGCCCAAAACTTACCAATAAATATTGAGTCCTTGTTTAAAATAATATAAATAGGAAAAAAAAATGAACCCATGTATTAGAAAATAACAACTTAGCTTTATCACCACCTTTTAGGGCCTTCTTAAAAATAATAATACTACACATCTTACTAAACCAATCCAAAACCATAAATATCTAATCATGCCCCTTCCTTGACATAAACAAACAACCTAATAAATCCATGGAAATGATTTTCCATGGTCTAAAAGGAACTAGTAATGGAATATAAAAACCTAATTTCCTATTACTTTTCTTTATTATATTACTTGACACACATCCCCTTATAAACTTGGCAACATCAAACTACATATTAGGCTAATAAATATACCTCTGTAAATGTGTAACTATTTTTTTAACACCAAAATGTCCTACAAATTTTGATGTATATGCCTCTCTCATTAGTTTAACTCTTTCATCCTTATGATAAAAAAATCATACCCAAATTATAGAACGACCTTTATTGAAGGTAATAATCCCCATTGGACTCAAATCCTACACCTTGGGACCTCATTTCTTAAATAGATATCTCCCTAAAATCTCCATCAAACTCATATCCTTCTACATATGAATCAAACATAAAAGGATCAAGAAGACTTATGGTGCCCATGGCTGAAATAAAAGGAGGTTTAGATAATATATCAGCTAGTTTCTTAGTCACACCTTTCTTATAGTTGATAATCAAATGATTTTTTGCAAAAAAACACATCCATTTATAATACCTAGCTTGTTGAAGTTTAATTTATGCTTACAAATATTGGAGAGGTTGGTGATTAGTGTCGAAAATATCTTCCTTTCCCAAAACATGGTGTTTCTATTTCTTGACCAATTCAACAAGAGTGTACATTTATTTATTGTATGTAAAATAATATATAATTACATCATGAAATAATTTTAAATGGTAATTGTTTGATCAAATTTTGAGAATTATGTGAGTTTTAATCCTAATAAGATAAACTATTATATAAAATAAAAATGATATAGATATGTAATAAATGATACAAATTGATTTGGAACTTGTTAAATTTATAAATATGATAAAAAATGAAAGTACCAAATAAATACAACTTAGTTGGAATCTGATAGTGTAGGATTGAGACATAAACTATAGATCTGACTATGTTGGCTGACTATGAATTAGGAATAAGGATTTAATTAATCTTGAGATGAGGCCATGCTAATAAAATAAGGTCATTCCACACTGTAGTCCATGGGGAACACATGTGTCTAGTAGTGTTTTTACTCTGTGAAGATTTGGGAATGTGCATTATTACCTATTGGTCTTGTGTATGTGTCTTATGATGTGTGATCTACTATATAATCCATTATTTAATTTATTCTTCACCAAAATCCTATCTCAATGACATAATAGGGTGAATTAAATCATGGGTAAAAATGGGTTAGCCGTTGAAGTTGTGTTTGACATCAACAGCCCCTATGTTAAGTATTGCCTATATACCAATACTTCAAAGAATGATCAAACTCTATTTAGTTCTCCCATGCTATGGTGGTGTGTGTGAAAAATGTTAAATGTTGGTGTAATAATGGTTTAATTAGATGCTTCAACAATGACCTATGACCTTGGAGGTGTATTCAGACTTAGCTCATAGTTATTAGGGTTGTGTGGACTCTAAATTGTGAAAAATAGGTAATTTTATCTCAATGTGTAGTTATATATTCTGGTGTTTTCCAATCATATAGGTATTTAGTGAATAATGGATTAAAAATGTGGATTTATAGTGATTATTTTATATTTCCTTCACATGGGGCTTGTGAAACATGTGGTATGATCCATTTGGTAAATTTGAATTTGATAAAAAAGTCATTATTTGGTGAGAGAATATTAGAGTATGTATTTCTCATGTTTGATAGTGTATTAGATAGTTATTTCATCTTTTTGTGAGTTTGTCTTATGTGAGGATTTATCTTATATTGGTTAGTTAGGTTATTTCTATGTTTTTCCTTTCCTACTTATGCAATGGCTTTCCTTTGTACTAACATCTTATTTTCTGAATAACACTTGATTTGCTTTGCTTTGAAATAATTTATCTACAACTTCATTGTGTGATGTTTTGTTGTAAATACTTATGATTCTTGGGTTGAAATGATTTTTCACCATTACTAACATGGTACTAAAACTTTGAGGTGTTGCATCAATCCACATTACTGTATTTTGTTTCAAAAATTTCCCTTATCGCTACTTCTTCCCTTGTGGTATATTCTCAACCTTTTTTACCCTCTTATGAATCTTGTACTTGTATTGAAGATTTGAATAAAGTGTATGGGTTTTATTCTTGGAAGGTGGAGAAGAAAATTGGGGGACAGGATGTGGACCATTGATTTCCATCGACGAAAGAGGTGTCCCTATTGGAAAAGCATTGGGTTTGGTAGAGAGGCATCATTTTTCAAGACTTTTTGAAGCTTTTGCATTGGAGTCTTATTGATATGAAAGTTTTGTGTTGGAAATATTTGGTTATAATCCCTATTGGAAAGGCATCCCAAAATTTCACATCAGATTTGATTCCATCATGTTCCAGTTTAGCATTGAGATCAATAAGGGAGGCATCCTTATTTAGTGGAGCGTTGGTTTTTTCCTTCTTACATACCATTTTAGAGTGTTTTTTTTCTTCTAGTGAGAGGTATTACAGTAAGAGGGTGGAAGTGGACTCATTATTTACCAAGGCATCTTATTTTCTCTTTGACCAGCATAAGCATTGAAACTCTATGTTTTTTTTCCTTTTGAATAGTGTTGGTATTACTCAGCCCTGTGCTTTTTTAGAATTTTATAGAAGTGCATGGTAGAGGAGTGTTGGGAGAATAAGAACCCAACTCTAGAAGCACACAATTGATTACCAACTTCAAGCAACTTAATATGCGGAAATAACCAGAATCAACAAGTAACTAGAATTCAAAATAACACAGAATATGAGAGACAATACACAACTTGTATTAATAACTCTTACAGAAAAGAAATACAACAAAGAAGACTGCCACAGTTCTTCTTCCTTACACACCTCTAGGGCTGCCACACCTCTAGGACATAAACAGTAAATCTTCCCTCAAAGCTCTCTCTACTAGGTCCCAACACCCAACTCAAACACAGAGTTGGTGTTCACCTTACACCTGTGCTCCACGCACTCCATAAGTACTCAAAGTACTTCAAGTAGATCTCCCATGAACCTGCAACAACCTGCAATTCAACAGACCATACTTATGGAAGGAACTACCTTGCCTTCCTCTTAGCTCTCCATGTAGTCCACGTACATACCAATGAGTACACACTATACTCCAAGTAGATCCTGCCTGATACTGCTCCCTATTGTGTTGCTGTCCTATCTGATCTCCAACCTACAGATCAATAAGTGGTTCTGCACACCTGTGAACCTTGACCTTGCACACACACACACACACCTGCAAATCAACGATCTTACTTACCATGTAGATCTCCTATAAGCCATGCTCACCTGATGACTAAGATCATACACTCCTGAAGAACCTAGCTGGCTCTCCAATCCAGCACCAACACGCCTGGTACTGCTATGGAACTAGGAGGAACACCCTTGCTCACCTCACACACAGAAGGAGCAAACTTTGCTCAACTCAAACTAGAACACATATCCAATACAACCATGAGTCTATTATATAGAACTCATCCAAACAATAATTAGACACTCAGTACAATAATTAGATCCACAGCTCTTAGTCTATAATTAGCACTAAGCATGCAAACACTTAGTTCGACACCCAACTGCCCGTAATAAGCTTGCAGTTAAACTACACAGGTGACCGACACCGGTCCCTATTCGCCTGGGGGTCGCCGATGCTGGCCGATCTTTGACTGACGTCGATTGCTCTCCTGCCCTGTCTTGCCGACGTCGGTTGGCCTGACCGATGCCGGTGTCTCTGGCACTCAGCAACTCTTCTGCACCCTCCTCCATGTCTGCACCCTCCTCCGTGTCTGCACCAGTGAAGCTTTCAGCTCCACAACCTAACAATCTCCCACTTAGAGATAAATAGCTACACTGTACTCGTACTCCGTCTAATCTATTTCCTGGTTTGTATCAATCTTCAAGCTCAATCTTGAAGACAACCCACCACACATCCCATGGTGTACCACCTGTCATCCGATTACCCTACCACATCCGAACCTATAAACCCATGTAGTGAAGTCCTGACCCTACATAGCATGAATCCCTGCTACTGGTCCCTCTCAACTCCCTGAGAACTCACTTCCCCGAATTGGCTCCTAATTCTCTGACAGCTCCCACTGCATGGGAAAACTCAGGTCTATACCAGACCTCATGTGATTTCGAACACTGTACCTGTCTAGCCCTTAGTGTGCTCCGGCTCTATATCCTAAACCTTGCCAACACCTGATTCACATCAGCTCCCACTGGAGACAAAATCTACCTATGATCTCCATGCCTCCCATGTCAAAGAATTTCGCTGCTCCAAACTCCTCATGACATGCCACTAAACTAATCTTGCCCTTAGCTCAGCAAAACCCTGTATGTCTGAACCTATACCAAGCTCAACCTCCACATACAGTAACAGAATGATGTTGCGACCATCATCCCCCTGGTAAGTCAAACACAATGGTTATACTGACATTGACTAAAGCCCTGCTTTGTCATCCTCCTGGTACCCCCTGTCAGTCCTATCCCACTATCCTACAACTACCTCAAGACCATATGCCCTGGTCTTCCATCTCACGTATCCATTCTCTCTATTCTTATACTAAGGAATCCATTCGTCTCTATGCTTTCATCCAGCTGGCAAACCTACCAAATCTCCCATCTGGTTCCACAACATATCCCTGCCATGCTCCCACCTGTTTCCTGGATCCTTCCTGCTCTACAATCAGCAACAAGTATGAAGAAGAGGAACATGAATTTGAGGGCCTACTTATGTCTTCAGTCCTCCGTATGGGTGTTTAAGACTCCTTGACAACATGCTGTCCACCCAAAATTTGTTACAGTGACCGACCTCGGCCACCCCACAGTCTGCATCTGATCGATGTCGGTTTCCATGCATCTGTCCCTGACTACCAACCTGCCATCGTCGGTGTCTATGTTGCCGACGTCGGTCCTCCTGACCAACATCAGTCTTACCTACTGTCGACATCGATCCTCCTGACTGACATCAGTCTTACCCTGCCTGACACTGCCAGCTTCAGTCTGCACATGACCGACATCGGCACCTGTCTATTCGACGCTGATTCCTCCTAACTGACATCGGTATCTGTGTTCACCTATGAGTGATGACTTTTTACCCGCGAGCTCCTTTGAATCAATCTCCATGTCTAAACTACTCTTGCTCAGAAGTATCCAGCCCATCCACTGATTTTTGTTTGCCATCTCCTCCAAGAACACCAAGGCTTTCAAGTTCTTAAGCTTGTCAAATACATCTGTCTTCCGCTTAAGAACATGCATCTCCTCCCTGCTCATGTGACCAAGCTGATGAAGCCACGTCTCCGCTACAGAAGAATAATCAGTAATATAAACAAGTAGATAAAGAGTACTTATTTTCTTACCACCAGCTAATTCAAGTGCACCCGCTGTGAGAGTTCTTGTGCATCTCTCATCACCCAATATTTTTGAAGAAATTAGCCATATCTCCAAACCTGGGACCTGCATGACCTTCATCAACACTTGTGTGTTGGCTGCCTGCAATTTTAGCTTCGCTTCCTCTTTGCCAATTCTTTGGCAAGGCTCACCAGCTCCTCTACCTGGGGCTGCATGGAAAGAGGCAACCGAATCTTTTATCCAAGATTCAACTTTATCCAAGAAACCTGCAAACACATCCTGTGCAACAACACCTACTCCATCTGTATCTTCAATTTCTTCATGCTGATCTGCTACCAACCAACAATCTTCTTTTACCTACTCTTTCTTTCCATGGGACCTTAAGTAACCATCTGTGCTTTTCAACTCCTCCATCCTTAGCTTACTCTGATCTGTTGTTGCTCTACTCCCACTCAATCAGAAACCCCTGAGAGTGCCCTATAACCAAAAACACAAAACCTGCTTCCTACAACCTTAGCTCTGATACCACTTGTTGGGAGAATAAGAACCCAACTCTGGAAGCACACAATTGATTACCAACTTCAAGCAACTTAATATGTGGAAATAACCAGAATCAACAAGTAACTAGAATTCAGAATAACACAGAATATGAGAGATAATACACAACTTGTATTAATAACTCTTACAGAAAAGAAATACAACAAAGAAGACTGCCACAGTTCTTCTTCCTTACACACCTCTAGGGCTGCCACACCTCTAGGACATAAACAGTAAATCTTCCCTCAAAGCTCTCTCTACTAGGTCCCAACACCCAACTCAAACACAGAGTTGGTGTTCACCTTACACCTATGCTCCACGCACTCCACAAGTACTCAAAGTACTTCAAGTAGATCTCCCATGAACCTGCAATAACCTGCAATTCAACAGACCATACTTATGGAAGGAACTGCCTTGCCTTCCTCTTAGCTCTCCATGTACTCCACGTACATACCAATGAGTACACACCGTACTCCAAGTAGATCCTGCCTGATACTGCTCCCTGTTGTGTTGCTATCCTATCTGATCTCCAACCTACAGATCAATAAGTGGTTCTGCACACCTGTGAACCTTGACCTTGCACACACACACACCTGCAGATCAACGATCTTACTTACCATGTAGATCTCCTATAAGCCATGCTCACCTGATGACTAAGATCATACACTCCTGAAGAACCCAGCTGGCTCTCCAATCCAGCACCAACACGCCTGGTACTGCTGTGGAACTAGGAGGAACACCCTTGCTCACCTCACACACAGAAGGAGCAAACTTTGCTCAACTCAAACTAGAACACATATCCAATACAACCATGAGTCTATTATATAGAACTCATCCAAACAATAATTAGACACTCAGTACAATAATTAGATCCACAGCTCTTAGTCTATAATTAGCACTAAGCATGCAAACACTTGGTTCGACACCCAACTGCCCGTAATAAGCTTGCAGTTAAACTACACAGGTGACCGACACCGGTCCCTATTCGCCTGGGGGTCGCCGATGCTGGCCGATCTTTGACTGACGTCGATTGCTCTCCTGCCCTGTCTTGCCGACGTCGGTTGGCCTGACCGATGCCGGTGTCTCTGGCACTCAGCAACTCTTCTGCACCCTCCTCCATGTCTGCACCCTCCTCCGTGTCTGCACCAGTGAAGCTTTCAGCTCCACAACCTAACAATCTCCCACTTAGAGATAAATAGCTACACTGTACTCGTACTCCGTCTAATCTATTTCCTGGTTTGTATCAATCTTCAAGCTCAATCTTGAAGACAACCCACCACACATCCCATGGTGTACCACCTGTCATCCGATTACCCTACCACATCCGAACCTATAAACCCATGTAGTGAAGTCCTGACCCTACATAGCATGAATCCCTGCTACTGGTCCCTCTCAACTCCCTGAGAACTCACTTCCCCGAATTGGCTCCTAATTCTCTGACAGCTCCCACTGCATGGGAAAACTCAGGTCTATACCAGACCTCATGTGATTTCGAACACTGTACCTGTCTAGCCCTTAGTGTGCTCCGGCTCTATATCCTAAACCTTGCCAACACCTGATTCACATCAGCTCCCACTGGAGACAAAATCTACCTATGATCTCCATGCCTCCCATGTCAAAGAATTTCGCTGCTCCAAACTCCTCATGACATGCCACTAAACTAATCTTGCCCTTAGCTCAGCAAAACCCTGTATGTCTGAACCTATACCAAGCTCAACCTCCACATACAGTAACAGAATGATGTTGCGACCATCATCCCCCTGGTAAGTCAAACACAATGGTTATACTGACATTGACTAAAGCCCTACTTTGTCATCCTCCTGGTACCCCCTGTCAGTCCTATCCCACTATCCTACAACTACCTCAAGACCATATGCCCTGGTCTTCCATCTCACGTATCCATTCTCTCTATTCTTATACTAAGGAATCCATTCGTCTCTATGCTTTCATCCAGCTGGCAAACCTACCAAATCTCCCATCTGGTTCCACAACATATCCCTGCCATGCTCCCACCTGTTTCCTGGATCCTTCCTGCTCTACAATCAGCAACAAGTATGAAGAAGAGGAACATGAATTTGAGGGCCTACTTATGTCTTCAGTCCTCCGTATGGGTGTTTAAGACTCCTTGACAACATGCTGTCCACCCAAAATTTGTTACAGTGACCGACCTCGGCCACCCCACAGTCTGCATCTGATCGATGTCGGTTTCCATGCATCTGTCCCTGACTACCAACCTGCCGTCGTCGGTGTCTATGTTGCCGACGTCGGTCCTCCTGACCAACATCAGTCTTACCTACTGTCGACATCGATCCTCCTGACTGACATCAGTCTTACCCTGCCTGACACTGCCAGCTTCAGTCTGCACATGACCGACATCGGCACCTGTCTATTCGACGCTGATTCCTCCTAACTGACATCGGTATCTGTGTTCACCTATGAGTGATGACTTTTTACCCGCGAGCTCCTTTGAATCAATCTCCATGTCTAAACTACTCTTGCTCAGAAGTATCCAGCCCATCCACTGATTTTTGTTTGCCATCTCCTCCAAGAACACCAAGGCTTTCAAGTTCTTAAGCTTGTCAAATACATCTGTCTTCCGCTTAAGAACATGCATCTCCTCCCTGCTCATGTGACCAAGCTGATGAAGCCACGTCTCCGCTACAGAAGAATAATCAGTAATATAAACAAGTAGATAAAGAGTACTTATTTTCTTACCACCAGCTAATTCAAGTGCACCCGCTGTGAGAGTTCTTGTGCATCTCTCATCACCCAATATTTTTGAAGAAATTAGCCATATCTCCAAACCTGGGACCTGCATGACCTTCATCAACACTTGTGTGTTGGCTGCCTGCAATTTTAGCTTCGCTTCCTCTTTGCCAATTCTTTGGCAAGGCTCACCAGCTCCTCTACCTGGGGCTGCATGGAAAGAGGCAACCGAATCTTTTATCCAAGATTCAACTTTATCCAAGAAACCTGCAAACACATCCTGTGCAACAACACCTACTCCATCTGTATCTTCAATTTCTTCATGCTGATCTGCTACCAACCAACAATCTTCTTTTACCTACTCTTTCTTTCCATGGGACCTTAAGTAACCATCTGTGCTTTTCAACTCCTCCATCCTTAGCTTACTCTGATCTGTTGTTGCTCTACTCCCACTCAATCAGAAACCCCTGAGA
Source organism: Torreya grandis (assembly GCA_037957365.1). NCBI lineage: Eukaryota > Viridiplantae > Streptophyta > Pinopsida > Cupressales > Taxaceae > Torreya > Torreya grandis. The sequence continues at coordinate 1,062,933 of JARHVA010003875.1, read as the reverse complement.
GTGCCCTATAACCAAAAACACAAAACCTGCTTCCTACAACCTTAGCTCTGATACCACTTGTTGGGAGAATAAGAACCCAACTCTGGAAGCACACAATTGATTACCAACTTCAAGCAACTTAATATGTGGAAATAACCAGAATCAACAAGTAACTAGAATTCAGAATAACACAGAATATGAGAGATAATACACAACTTGTATTAATAACTCTTACAGAAAAGAAATACAACAAAGAAGACTGCCACAGTTCTTCTTCCTTACACACCTCTAGGGCTGCCACACCTCTAGGACATAAACAGTAAATCTTCCCTCAAAGCTCTCTCTACTAGGTCCCAACACCCAACTCAAACACAGAGTTGGTGTTCACCTTACACCTATGCTCCACGCACTCCACAAGTACTCAAAGTACTTCAAGTAGATCTCCCATGAACCTGCAATAACCTGCAATTCAACAGACCATACTTATGGAAGGAACTGCCTTGCCTTCCTCTTAGCTCTCCATGTACTCCACGTACATACCAATGAGTACACACCGTACTCCAAGTAGATCCTGCCTGATACTGCTCCCTGTTGTGTTGCTATCCTATCTGATCTCCAACCTACAGATCAATAAGTGGTTCTGCACACCTGTGAACCTTGACCTTGCACACACACACACCTGCAGATCAACAATCTTACTTACCATGTAGATCTCCTATAAGCCATGCTCACCTGATGACTAAGATCATACACTCCTGAAGAACCCAGCTGGCTCTCCAATCCAGCACCAACACGCCTGGTACTGCTGTGGAACTAGGAGGAACACCCTTGCTCACCTCACACACAGAAGGAGCAAACTTTGCTCAACTCAAACTAGAACACATATCCAATACAACCATGAGTCTATTATATATAACTCATCCAAACAATAATTAGACACTCAGTACAATAATTAGATCCACAGCTCTTAGTCTATAATTAGCACTAAGCATGCAAACACTTGGTTCGACACCCAACTGCCTGTAATAAGCTCACAGTTGAACTACACAGGTGACCAACGCCGGTCCCTGTCCGCCTGGAAGTCACCGACGCTGGCCGATCTTTGACCGACGTCGGTTGCTCTCCTGCCCTGTCCTGCCGACGTCGATTGGCCTGACTGACGCTGGTGTCTCTGGCACTCAGCAACTCTTCTGCACCCTCCTCCTTATCTGCACCCTCCTCCGTGTCTGCACCAGTGAAGCTTTTAGCTCCATAACCTAACAAGTAGAAGTAGGAAATAATATGTTGAAGAGAAGACACTATCTAGTAAGCATTAGTTTTATACCATGAAAAATTTGTGTTCCATTCCAGGTCTGCACTGGTGAGGAAGCATTGGAAGTTTACTACATGGTTTGGCATCATCCACCTACACTATTGCATTTAAAATTGGTGCATGTAGTGTTGTGCATAGGAGCATTATAAATTTATTACTGCATAAATTATGTGTCACTTTACTTTGGATGCCATTCTATAGAGCATCCTAGCCTGAGATCATCATCTACCTTCTGGATTTGTGTTGGCAGAGGAAGTTTGTTAGTTGAAGGTGTGTCGCAATTGATTCTAAACCTACAATACATATCCTCTTTAGCATCATATATTTTGATAATGGAGGTATAAGTGCCTAACTAGGGTTAAAACACCTTCTCAACAACTAAAAATATTAAACCTACTTTCTTTCCACTTATCACAGTTGAAAATTCATTCTTTTTTACGAGCTGAATTTTCTTAAAATAAGAAGTATAAATCGCTTCCATGCATACTAAGGTCATTGGGAGGATATTTTTTCACTTTCATCTAATTTTTTAAGTCCATGTTCCAATTTAGGTTCCAACAAGTGGCTGGATGCCTATATTTTTTTTTATTTGGTCACAAAAATCCATGTTTACTGTCTTTTTTAATGTTTTGACCTATTTTATGGGAATTCATAAAGCCTTTAACTTTTGAACCGTAACTCAAATTTTAGTTATATTTTTTTCAAGAGTGCATGGTTTTTGATTCTCTATCCATTGGTATCATTAATTTTTAAAAATTCACTACTTTTATAAAGTGCCAAATTAGAGGGGGGTCCTTAATACAATCTTTTAGGGGGGTTCTCTTAGTGCCATTTTTGTGCAACCTTTTGCATTATTTTTGCTCTTTGATAATTCATTAGCATGGATTATACTTCTGGTATCAACCATTGTGAGTCTTTGACTACACATAATTACCATACATGGAAACCTCGAATGGAAATAATCATAAAATGCAAAATATTATAGTTCCTAATAAATGAAATTCAACCACAGTTTACACATGAATTTGAAAAATTTCAACATCAATGTAAGATTGAAGAGTGTATGAGTTTGATTGAGGTTTTGTGAGTGACAATATTTTTTTATTTATATGGATGTGATTCTCCATTCAAAATATAGGTTGAGCTAAAGGGTTTGTTTGGGAAAGTAGATCACTTGAGAGCCATGTAGCTTGAAGTGGATCTTACTTCACTAAATCCAAATGACTTTGCCTCTATTATAGACTACATCACTAAGTTTAAGCATTTTTTGACACATCCAAAGGGGATTTTATGAGATAAGAAATAGAACAAGAGTGAAATGCTTTACTTTTTGGGTTAGGGAAGCCTTTTCTATGTAAAATTTATAGGCTTAAGATATTATCACAACCTACAACTACATCTATAAATGATAGATTGTATGTTTTTAAATGCACTAAAGTATACTTGTGAAGTTTTTTGATATATAATTGTATATAGAGAAATATTGCATATGTTGATTACAAATCAAATGATGTAAAAGAACTAATCATAACATGCATAAGTCCCAGTTTTTAGAATTTTTTGAAATATTATATATTTTTTATTTTTGTATTTTCAATATATGAAATATAAAAGGAACATTTCAATAGCTCTTGTATCTATCATAGGAAGGATGACCTCTCATGAATGGAAATCACGATGCCCCTATGAAGTAATTGGTCTGAACTCATAATCTAAAAATTGATCTAACTCTAAAAAATAAGTATGATGGTCATGATAAAGCTCTATAGTATAATGTGTATGTTGTTTAACATGATTAACTCTAGGACTCATTCAAACCCATCACAGAGTGTATAAACTATGTGTTAGTGTCCTTAGTGGAACACTCTCAATTCCTTGTAATATCAATCTAGGACATGTTGGAGTAGTCAATGTCTATCTAGGATATATGATGAATCTCTTATTAAGTTTCCTTTCAAGGATAGGTCTCCTTGGAAAATGAATCACTTGCTTATGAATGTTTTGTGTAGGTTTCACTTTTTTAGGTTGTTCTATTGCAATCTATTTTTTAGGAATAATAACCTTTGGTTGTATGGGTTATTCATAGGGAATACCATGAATTCTGATAACCTCATTAGAAAAAAAAAATTCAAACATTTATTTAGAATAGAATATTTCATGAAGCTACTACATCCAAGGACATCTCAATAGAATATTTAAAACCCATGCACTTGGTACTATATTGAATCTGGTGGCCACATGTGTTGCATTAACCTATAGTGATAATGTGATCTCACCAATATAACTCTAAATATGACCATTGAAGCCTTTGATTAATATTTTGGTTTGGAATAATATACTAATTTGTGTGTCCAAGATGAGAGATAAGTGTGATAGTGAAGATACTCACACTTGAACCATTATCGACCATGACACTCTATAGAGGTTAATGATCAATAAAATCTCAAATTAATAAAGAATGTAGATCAAAATCATAATCAATAACAACATGCTCTATGAAAGTGATGAGTGGCCTAAATGGCATTGAAACATTATATGTACCAATTATTTCATTCAAAGGATGTTATACCTCAGTATGAGGATGATAAGAAGATGGTAGAGGATGTGAATTATGTGTGAATGCATCTCTAATTTGTCTGTTATTTATTGACTCATATGGTTTATAAAATATAACTAAATATCTTCATTTTTATACTCTCACTTGGTTATTTCTATGTACTTTCATTAGGTACACTCACATCACTAATGTTATCATTTATCTAATCTTAAATCTTATTTTGTAAACTAGTGCATTTGTTAGTATTATGACCTAGTGCTCTATGATATGCATAAAAAACATTATAATCAAATCCTTTTGGAATAATCTTAATCATATCAACCTCTTTAATGGGAGGGAGTAATATTATGTTACATTCCAATAATTTTTTCTATACATTTTATGGAGCTTCTGGTAAGTTGGTGAACTATCTCCTTAGAGGAGTTGATAATACAATATGTGGAATAGGTTGTGAAACTACATTGAATGATGGCTTTTGATCACCCTTATTTTAATTTGGTCATACAATGTATGGTCACTTAGTTGGATTCTTATCATGAGAAGTGGAAATATATTGGTTACATACTTAATATTATTTATTGTAAACAACTTGAACTCTCTTTCCTTAACTGTATATCACAAATCTTTAAATTATAGGAACTTATTTAAAATAATAGATTCATGTAGAGGTGGAAGCAAAATCTACTTGAAAATTTCTTACAAATCCTTATCTTCCATAGGATTCATCATCTTGGATAGCATGTTTTATACCTTAAGACATATTCTATGATAGGATCAATGTATTCTTGTTTGAGTTGAGCAATCTGAGCATATTAAATCTTTTCACTAATATTGACTTATTGAGGTGAATTAGAGTTTTGGAAAGTTGCTAAGATGTTTGGTTGGAAAATAACCCAAACAATGGGATTTGATCTTAGCACAAGCTTACAAGGATGCAAATAGGATTTGATCCTAAAATTGTTGAATGAGATTCTATGTAGAGTAGTTAAAAGAGATGCAAATAGAATTTAATGAAATATTAGAGCTTAGTACGAGGAGATACATATAATAAGTTGAGATAAAATGAAGGGGATTGATAATGTATGTGCAAGGAATAATTTTTCCAAAGGATTGAATGCATGAACTGACTGATGTAGTAAATCATAAAACCATTTTATTGCATATTATTTTAAGCTTTTTGGAAATAACTTGGTCAATAACCTATCATTGGATGCATAGTCCAAACATGTTATTTGAAATGCTCTCAAATGTTGTTTGGGGTCACCTTTTCCATCATACAATGTAAGCTTAGGTGCAACAATTTTGGTTGGTAAAAGGTATGTTTCAATATGATGAGCCAATAGAGTATGAAATAAATTTTTTGAATCAAGTGTCTTCTTTGGTTTTGAAGTGGTTTTTTCCAAATGTAACACCTTAAATTTCAAGGCTTGAACCTCTTGGAAAAAAATTGTACATCAAGATTAGAATGTGTGTTAACCAAAGGTGGTGTCACAAATGACTAAGTATGAATGGGAACATTAGTTTTTGGAAACCCTTCATTTTCCCCCACATTATATTACAATATAAAGTTTGTATCAAATAAAGTAGAGAATGTAAGGAACCCATAACAATTGAAGTTTCCTTAGGTGGATTAGCTATTCTTGTATTTTTATTTGTAACAGAGTTTTCAATTTTTTATGATGATCTTGAGATTATTCATGAACTAATTCTCTAAAATTTATAATAATTTTGAATTTATTTATTGGTGGTTGTTCACCATATAAAGGTGGTAATTCATCATGATTCTCATCTTGAGATTCAATTGTGCCTTGACTATATTGTTCATGCTCAGAATTGTTATTGAGAACTTATACATATTTAGCATGTGCATTACTATTATAAGGTCTTGATATATGCTTATTCTTATCCATATTATGTGCCTTATCAGAATAAATTTGAGTATGTTCAACTTTATTACCACTTAATATATCACTTACTCTAAGAGGTAGAAATAACTTTATTAGATTGCATAAAATATGAAAGATAAATTTAGAATATTATTAGTATTATTATTAAATAATTTACCAAATATAAAAACCCTAAAATAGCAATTAAAAATAACAAGAAAGAAAGAAACTCTAGCAACGTCTAAGGTTAGGTTTTGTAATATTCAATCAATAGATAGGTTAACCAATATGTTTGATCAAATTATGGGAATTGAGTTTTAATTCTAATTAGACAAATTCCTATATAACATTATAAAACTACATATATGTAATAAATGACATGACTTAATTTTGAACTTACTAAATTTTTAAATATATAAAAAAATGAAAGTACCAAAGAAACAAAACTTAGCTATAATCCATCATTGCACAACTAAGATAAAAACTATAGATTGAACTGTGTGACTATGTTGGTTAACTATGAATCAAGAAAAAGACTTCAATTAATCTCAAGATAAGGACACACTAATTAGGTAGGGTTGAGTCACTCTATAGTTTGTAGGGAGCACTATAATCTAGTAGGGTTTTTTATCTTTATGAAAATATAGGTATATGCATTATCACCCGTTGCTCCTCTATATGTGGCATGTGATGTGTGATTTATTATAGAAGCCAGTGTGTACCTTCTTATTCAATGAAACCCTAGCTTAATAAAAAAGAGGAAGAATGAAATCATAGGTTAAAAGGGAGTTATCTATTTAAGTTGTACTTAACCTAAACACCCCCTATGTTGAGATCTGCATACATACCAATACTTTGAAGAGGGATCAAATTCCAAGTAGTTCTCACATGTTATGGTGGTGTATGAAAGTTGGGTGCAAAATTTTAAGTGAAGGTGCAATCCTGGTGTAATTGGATGCTTCAAGAATGACCTATGACCTTGGAGGTGTATTCAAACTTATTTGAGGGCCACTAGGGTCATGTGGACTCTACATTTTTAAAATGAAGTGTTTTTCTCTCAATGTGTAGTTGGATATTATGGTGTTTTTCAATCATATGAGCCTCTAGTGAATAATGGCTTGAAAATGTAGATTTATAGTGATCATTTTAGAATTCAATCATATTGGGATTATGAAATGTGTGGGATGACCCATTTGGTGAATTTAAAATATGATAAAATAGCCATTAGTTGGAAAGAGGATGCAGCTAGTAGAATTAGACAGTGTAGGGGAGTGGGATAGTCTAAAAGAAGTAGTTTTGTCTGAAGAGCATAGATAGCTAAAACAGAAGTGTAGATTAGACTAAAAGTGAGTTTAGGTTGTTTAGGATGTTGGATATGGATATTTATAATCATAACTTGCTTGAGAGGTATAGGTCATCTACATAAAAAGTGAAGGAAGGGTAGTCAAGGACCATGGAATCAAGTATGAGTTAGGTGTGTGTAAAGATTGGCCACAAGTACATTATTTTAGAAATAAATATTAATTTGTGTGTCTACATTAACATATGGGCTTACCTGCTTGTAATAGAATGACCCCATAACATTATTACTAACTTCCTTTTCCATATAAAGGGACAACTACAAGTTATGAATAGTTAATATCAAAACATGGATAATCATGTGTTTGAACATATCAAATGCATCTTATTACTTCTAAACCAAAATAAAAGTCTTACCACTTTTTGCAATGGCATACAAAGGTGTAGTTATGGAAGAGAAAGCCTTAATGATTGTAATACACCAATAAAATTCATTTTCTTGGTCACATTACAAGGCCTTTGCCACTTCACAATGGCCTCTATCTTTGTAGGATCAATTCTCAATTCCCTATCTCCAACAACATGCCCCAAGTAGACAAGTGATTATTGATAATACTCACATATGTTCTGATTTAAAACTTACTTATTTTCTTTCAAATATTACAAAAGTTATTTTAAATAATTAATATGTTGATCAAAAGCTATACTAAAAACAATCATATCATCCAAATACATAATAATAAAGGAATCAATAAATGTCATTACCTCATTCATCAACCACATGAAGGTTTCTCATGCATTGCATAGTCGAATATGTATAACCAATCATTCATACAACCCTTTCCTTGTCTTGAATTTTGTCTTCCAAATGTCCTCTTCTTTAATCCTTACTTATTGCTATCTAGATTTAAAATATGGTTTAGTAAAATACTTGGCATGCTGAAGTTGATCTATAAGATCATTAATTCATGGAAGAGGGTACCTATTCTTCATGGTTATTTTTTTAAGTTTCTGTAATCAACACACAATATCCATGAACCATATTTCTTAAGTATTAAATCAATATAATAACCACATGGATAAGTACTAGGATGTATTATATATTGATTAATTGAAAATTGTAACTATTTTTTTACCTTATTGGCATGTTTTAAGGAATACCTATACAACCTGATATTTAGAAGGAACCTTGTTGGATCATGAAATACTTCCTTAAAATTCTACACCAATTTTTCCATACACTTATTCTCTTTGTTAGTAAAAATGCTACAAGGAGTTTTATGTGAAACCACTTATTTATCTTGAATATCTATAAAAATAAGTAAAGTAAACTTACCACTTGCATTAATAAGCCTTTTATCTTAAGAGGTACTTATCAAAGAGATTTTAGAATCACTTTTATAAACTAAAATTATGTATCTCTTTCCATCTTTACCAAATGGTATTGATTGGATATCCTCATGAAGATGGCATCCTATATATACAAATAAGTAACACCAAACAGTACCCCACACATATCAAGTGTTATAACATCCATGACAACTTCATTAATAAAATATGTATTAATACCAAACTTAATTTTACAGTACTTGGTCACCTTGATGTTTACACCTTTTTCACCCATCCCAAATCATATGGGTTTGGATGATTATAAGTCTCTATCCCAATTTTTTATACTAACTCCTTGGTTATCAATTTTTATTATGAACAAATATCAAATAGAACATCCACTTTTGTTTTATTCATCTAAATTTTAATATGGAATATCTTATAAAGTTCACTTTCCTGAGTACTACTATTACTACCCAAACATACCTCTATTTTTATGGAGTTACAACACAAATTCTCATCCACATTAGAGATAAAACTAATGTATTCACCTTTGAAATAGGGCATAACCTTATTCTTGTTATTGTTATTTAATTAATTCAATTATAGATGTAACTCAAAACAATTTTACTTGGAATGGCTATCAACATCACAATGCCTTTTAGTATCTTTTATAGAAAAATAAGTAGCATTACACTTACCTTTCTTTTACCCTTACACTTTGAACCAATTTATTATTTTGGATTGTTTTGAGAGTTATATGGAAATTTCTTCTTATTCTCTAATTCTAAGTGGTGAGCTTGATAACAAGCCTCATCTACATCCCTAGGCTTGGCCAAGAGGATAAGCCTCCTCAAATGGCTATGGATTCCACCAACATACTTCATCAAGATCTCATAATCTACTATATCTTTACCCATTTAGAAAACCTTCTTATGTAACTTACTTGTGTACTACTACATACAATGGCCTTGATTTTTCCTAAAATAATTATAATACATGGACCTCTCTTCCTCATAACAAATTGGATAGAATTATTTATTTATTATCATCTTAAACATCCCCCCACTTAGTAATAAGAGAAAGCTTATTAACAACCAAGGTATGAACATATATTTCAAACCAAGTTAAAACATGATTTGTTAATTTTAACCTTGAAAAATAAATCTATTAGCTGTCATTAATTTGATTCAAATTTAAATACACCTCTAGTTGGGATAGCCAATGGTCTAACCTTTCTACATTCACATCTTTGTAATATGGTTTAATCTCTATATTTACCTCAGGCTTGAATGGAGGTGGAGCTTGGTTGGCAACTGTTTTTTCTTCCATTTTATTATGCTTGGGAGTCTCCTCTATATTTTATTTCAATTTATATATAGAAACACCAAGCTTCTCCAAGACAATCCCCAAGATGGACTCCAATAGATCAAGCTTCCTCATAGAAAGAGAGATATTAGCCACTCCTTCAAGCTTGTAAATTACTCTTTTATTGTATGGGCATCTTATTCATAAAAATAAACCATAATCATGATTTATTTCTTCCACTTCATTATGTAAATGTCTTCTTCAAAGGGATCTAGGATACCTTAACCATTATAACTACTTACTCTAGTGACAGATATATGGTGCAATGTAATGACAAACACACAAATCCACATTATATACCTAAGATAATTTTTAACAAATCAAAGGCATTAAAAAGCAAAAAAAATCCTAATTTCTATGTTAAACAAGTGAAATGTACCTAATATGAACAAAGAGGGGAGAGGTGTGTGATACCTTATCTTACGAATGATTAAGGTGACCCTATTGATGTCTAGATTATACTCTAGATTATGTTTGAGATCTGGTTCCTTCAAATGAAACTATGCTTAAATTTTTATAGCATATCTCCTTATTGATTGGATGATGACTTGATTGGATGATGCATTGATTAGATGAATTGTTGATTACTTGGGTAAAAGTTCATTGGGATTTTCAAGCTACTAACAAAGGTTATTTCAAAACCCATCAGGACATGTTAATATAGGTATAGTTGTGTGAAGTAGGAAAATAATTATATCATAGATATAATCACAAACTAAACAAAGCTAATATTTAATTAAATATGGTGTATTTATGTAAAATAACATAGTATTAATAGATACAAAACATTTAGTATTTATTCTACATGATTAAATTTATTTAGACAAACAGATCATTCACTACACATAAAAAAATGATAAAAGAGATTCAGGAAAAACCATTACGAAACTTTGTATTAATCCTTATCACATAAAATTTCTTGTATAATGTAATTGAGCACTATATGTAGATATTTCAAAAGTCATTTTTAGACATTATTTTTGAATTAGATAGAATCTCAGTCTTGTACACTTGGTAGATATATATCATTGATGCACCTTTAGCTTTTAGACCCTTCCCACTATCAAAAGGCTTGTATACACTATATTTTTGTGCAATATTGATAATTTATAAGTCTAAATAATGCTATTATGATGACTCAAATATTCTATCAAGATCATAATGTTATAAAACTAATAATCTTTTGATATACAAGTTATGAGCCTATGCCTTTTTTTAGCTACCCAGACACTTGCATCCCAGTTAGATGCCTATGTCGACATAAATTTTCTATCCCAATGTAAGTGTTGAGTTCCCTGAAGTCATCCAATTTGAAAATTAAATGTATACATATGGTTGACTTAAGGGATTTAATGTGAGATATTCTCCAAAAGGATTGGTATATATGCATGATTAATCCTCATTTATTCTTCACCTATCATAGACCAAATAACTAATAAGGCAACTTACCAAAGTATTCTATCAAGAATTAAACTAAGAAAAGCTTCCTTATTTTCATAAATTTCTACATCAGTCATAGGCACAACACATATATAGGGTTGAATTATTAAATGAGCATCTCATGAGTCATATTTTTTAAGTTACAAGCTAGGTTACTCTATGTACTTATCTATTAGACATTACATCCTTATGCACACATAAACCCACACGTAAGGGAGAACTACATGAGTTTTAGGCCCTCTTCATAGTAATGTATATGTAATCAAAACCTAGTAACATACGGGTCTTTTGGGTTAGCTCAATGCCATGAGCCCACTAACCCATTTTTCCCATAGCCATTTTGAAGATGATGAACTAGGATTTTATTATTTGAAAAGGAGAGACAACCCATGATCTATATTTGAGCACACTAGATCAAAGGTGACATAGAACCCATAATATACTAGGTGGTCACATATAGATTTAGTAGGTATTATTTATTAGACACCTGCATTTAGGTTAAGATAGAAGCATTGATGCAACCATCCCAAGTCGTCACAAGTGTTTTAGGCCATAAATATCAAATTATATAATTTGAAAACTAATATAGAATCTAGATCCATTTTATTTCTAGATTGTTCCATATCACATGAATGCACATAGTAATCTAGATAAGTACCATTTTTTTCCATTTATTACAATATCTATCATAGTTGTACTTTATATTTTTACCATATCTCAGTATATAAATTTAGAACATTGTTTATGTAAGTTTGAAAATTAATTGGAGTATTATAAAGATATTTTACCATCTTTATTCTATAGGCTATCTCTATCCCCTTTAACCTTGTATTCTTTAATCTATATTTTAGGATAAAACATTTTATACCTTTAGATTTGGAGTTACAATTCATTTTTATTAGAGGTATTCTTTCTCCATAAAAATAAATAACAATGCATAAATGATATGAGTCCTTTACACATTTGTGTATGAATGTGCATATATATGATTCATTCATATTTACTCATCTAAAGGAGCTTAACATACCCCATTCTAGATACCAAAGTTTCACCCCTCACATGAAGAAGGGAGATGAATTAAAAAATAAACATTAAGAACAAAAATGTGGTGTTCCTAACCTTTATATGAGATCTTTATAAAATTTTCTCAATATGAGACCAATCCAAGGTCCATATCCTATGAAAGCATCCCAAGTTGAATAACCCAAAAAAAAATTCATTATAAAAATATTTAACAATCATATTATTCATGGGTGGTGATTATTTTTGGCATAATCATATCGATCCTACACAAACAAAAACTACTTGTAATGTAAGACATTTCAAAAGCTTGGCTTTGATCTAAAATATTTACAATACAAAGGAGGTTGTAAATACTCTTTGGGAAACATAACATTAAAAATTTATTGTGGTCATAAATTGGTTCAAACATAGGTTTGGGTTATGCCATAAAAATATCCATATGCATTTATATTGGGCACTCTTTGGCTATATTAAATGGAAGTAAAAGTTGATCAAAATCAGAAATGCATATCTTTTTCTCATGAAGGAAAATTGATCCATATTCTAAATCATAGCATTGGTTCTTATACTATACATATAAAAAATGAGGAGGAACATGCTATGCACCACTTCCATTTATCCAACTATGATTCAAACAATATAAAGGATCCAACTTAGTGTTGCCAGGTGACATTTTCTAAAAAAAACATATATACCAAAAAATTCAACAAATTTTCAAAAATCCAAAAAAAAATTAAAATTTACATGTTATATTATCTCCTTGGCATATATGTTGTTGGTTCCATGTTTTTAGATATCATATCATTTTTTTATATATACATATGTTTCACACATATTTTGAGTATTATGCAGACATACATAAATATATGATCTATGCACTTTTAGATGTTGGGCATTCCCTCTACTCATGTCATGTGGACATTAGGGGCATCTACTTCTTTGATCGTGATACATCTATGTATATCATTTTATGATCATTTTCCACTATCATGTTTGAGCTTATATACTTACACATGCCTTTATCCATGTTTATATCCTTTGAAGTATAATTGATATGTTATATACACCACATGTTTTGATAACACGTATATCTAAGAACTAGTATGATATGCCGATGTTGGTTGATTATTTTCCATGATTTCCTTTTGCACCTATTTTAGTGTGTTCTTTGCTTTCTATTGTCATGTATTATATTACTTGTTCGAGCATTATAATATGTTCCAGTGATTTTGGCCCCCATGTCTATGTTTTCCTATTGTGACATTTTCATATATCATGATTTGTTGTATGTTGACATTTGAATAAGTCACGTTCCTTCAATTTTGTGGCATTTGAACATTCCCTTTGTTTGATGTCTCCTTGGACCATTATTTTTTATTTAGTTTTGAGTGATCTTGTGTGTGTGCTTGATTGCTTGTAGATTTTGTATTATTACTATATATATGTTTTCATGATCTATACCATGCATCTTAGGCCTTGTTGTGATTACATTTTGTGTTCTTAAATGATATATATACCTAGGCATGTTTCTCTTATATGCTAATACATTCATAATTTACATGGTTATCTTATCTTTTTGAGTTAAGGTAACTACCAGTTGTTATTTTTCCTCACCTCAAAAGGGGGAATATTAGTGGGGTAATGCCATATAGGCATAACTTCCACATCCTTCACAAATTCATATTATAGTGGAGGCATGTTATGGAAACATGTTCTTTACTCTCATACCAATTCACAGATTTAGATTATAATGGGTCCATGTTATGGAAACATGTTATCCACACTTAATATAGTTTTTAAGTTTAAAATTATAGTGGAGATGTGTTACAGAAACTTTTTCTCCACACTTACACAATTTACAAATTATCTAGAAATTCATAGTTATATGATTTAGATACATATTTGTGGTAAAATTATATACATTGGCACCATTGTTATACATAGGTTTTAGCATGAGACATACATAAGGTACATATGCTATGTAAAAAAACAAGCCAATTTTAAAATAAAATCATCTTTCAAAATTCAAAACACTTATATGAACTTTAGCTCACCAGGTTGGACTGTTATGGATTGTATTGAGCTAATCTACTACAGTAGTTGGTTCACTTTTTGGTATGGTTGAGGAAATTAAATCTCTCAATCTTGATAAGTTTATAGGTTGGAATTTATTACATCATCCAACCTCACCAGATTTATAAGTGTAGGTTAACTTAGATCAACTCATACTCACCAAGTTATAAGTATGATTGGGTTGCGTGGCTAAGCTAATCTTGATTGTTAGGTGACAACCTACCTTTTCTCCAAGGTTAGGGGCATGTTTCCTCTAATATTTTTATATATACACTTTCCATAATTATATTTATCCTAATTTTAGCTCTAATGGTTCATAATGATACATCTTTCATATTTTCAAATCAAATTGCCAAAAGGCAAGGTAGTTACATCAATACACATATGTACTCCTAAACCTAGATCTCTTTCAATTTCAATCATTTCAATGTTTTATATTTTTTATTATATGAAATAATTATATATTGTAACATGCTTTTGGTTGTAGTTTAGTCACCATTAAATCACTCAAATTGTATTCACACAAAGGAAAGATGTGTTACACACACCCATGTACTCATTTATTTTCCTTTAAACTATTAATTTCATTACTAGATTAAGGGGGAAAATGTAGACCCTATTGTTGAATTATGTAACACCTCAGTCTTGTACACTTGGAAAATACATATCATGGATGTATCTTTAGCTTCTAGACCCTTCTCAATGTTGAAAGGCTTACATACACTATCTCTCTATGCCAAATTACTTATCTCTTAATCCAACCAATATTATTCTAATGACTCAAACCTCATATCATGCTCAAAATGTCATAAAATTGTTTATATTATATTTTTTCAAGTTCAATACTTGTGCCTATTTTCTAGTTCTCTAGACACTTGCATCCCAATCAGATGCCTACATTGGCGTAAGTTTCTTATCCTGACACAAGTTCCTAGTGCCCTAAAGTCATCCAATTTGAGAATAAAATGTATACCTATGGTCGGTCTAAGTGATTTAATGTGAGATATTGTCTAAAAGGATTGATATATGTGCATGATCAATCCCCATTCATTCTTCACCTAGCAAAGACCAAAAAACTCACAAAGAAACTTACCAAAGTATTCTATCAATAATTCAAGTGATAAAAATATCCCTATTTTCCTCTATTTCGATGCCACTCATAGGAACAACACATGTACATGTATGAATTATTTAAGGATCAATTCATGAGCCATATTTTCCAAGTTATAATACAGGTCATTCTATGTACTTGCTTATCATACATCACATCTTTATGCACACACAAGCCCACATATAGGGGATAACTACATGAGTTTGAGTCCCTCTTCAAAGTAGTGGATATGTAGGAAACACCCACTAAAAAAGGGGTATTTGTTCAGCACTATGATCTCACTAACCTATTTTTCCCATAGCCACCATGAAGATGAAGAACTAGGGTTTTTAATTTGAAAGTGATTGATAGGCCATGATCCAAATCTGAGCACACTAGAGTGAAGGTGACACAAAGCCCAAAATATCTTAGGTGGTCACATCTAAATCTAGTAGGTATTCTATACTGGATACATGTGTCTAGGTTAGACAAAAACATCTATGCAACCTTCCTAGGTCGATGTAATTTTTTGAAGCCACAAAGGTCAAATTTATAGAATTTGACAACTAATCTAGAATCCATATCATATATGAATGTGCACAATAATATAGCTAAGTACCATTATTTTTTCCATTTATTGTAATAGATAACATATATGTACTTTTTATTTTAAGCATATTTTGATATATATATTTAATCTAAGTTTGTAAATTAATTGTCCTACTATAGAGATAGTTTACCATCCTTGTGTCATAGGCTATCTCTATCCCCTTTAACCTTATATTTCTTAATCTAGATTTTAGGGTTAAACAACATTATTACTTATTATTCCATCCTTTCACTACAAATAGAATAAATACTTTACATTCTAAAGACTCTTGATATGATTTCAAGTGTTGAATATATATAAAAAGAGATACAAAAGACAAAATAGTGATATTGCACACATGTCCATCAACTATACTCTATGGTTTTGTATCCCTTTTTACTACCACCACTTTTAAAGCCTTAAATAATTATCTCATCTAAAACAAAGTCACTATAAGTGTGCCCTGTGTTGAAAATGAAAACTTTATCTGCTCTACGGAATTAAACCATAAGCATAAGTTGTAATCACTCAATGTGTCATTTACTAGTTTTCATCTCTTGTGCACTACTTAGCTACCCTTTCAGGTTTTCAACTAAGTAGTGTACTAATATACCATCCTTTTAGGTTTTTAATAGATTATAATAACTAAATGGATACCCTTTATGGGTTTGAAATCAACCTAGTCTTGATCTTGATGTTCAAGGCCTTCCTACTAAAAAATGCTTCTAAAAATGCAAAATTAGAGTGTGCATAGTACCTACAATGAAGGTGGTAGCATGGACTACATTTATTGATATTGAGGAGGCTATGAAGATGGTTCTACTTGAGATGTTGAAGAATTTTTTTTGTAAACTTTATTGGTGGAGTGGTTATTTTGGTTGAGATGTAGGCTATGTAACTATAGCAACCTTTTTCTGGTGGAGTTTCTATTAGAGTTGATTTGGAGGAACAAATTGAGGATCTTGGATGATCTGTATGATATAGTTATTTGAATGAGACATGAATTTTTTTAACAATGTCCAATCTTTAATAGTTTCTCTAAACATATTATCCTAGTGCACAATGGCACTTGACACTCAACCAAAGTTTGGATGTCCTCATCTTTCATCATTAGGATCATAGCCTGAGCATTAGATACTTTGAGTTGAATATCTTGGGATACTTCATCCATATTTTATACATGCCTCCTCATTTAAATACTAAAAAAGTTATTATGTAACATTTTGTTTTACCAAGTCTACATCTTCAACATGACATTCTCTCTAGATTCAAGTGATTTTTTGAGTGTGACATCTAGTGCATCTAAGGTAGTATAATGGTCTTCCATAGTAGCTTTGGATTTATCATCCTTCGTAAAATTTGGCTTGGACTTCATCCATGTATTAGATAATTGGTGCTTCCATTTTAGCATGTTCTGAGTTATGTTGTGATCTTATTACATAACAGTGTTAATGACTTGTTCATATTCCTCAAGGATCTAAAAAATAGTCATTGGCTCAGCCTTGAGATTTTGCTCTTATGTGAATTTTTTTTAATAGATTCTACATAATAAGCTATTATTTTATAAATTATGAGAGGAGGGTTTTGATTTGATTTTACTCTAACATGACTTGGTCACCCAAAACTTGAGTGACCAAGGTAAGACATGTAGCATCAATCAACTCAGAGCTTTGGTGAGGTAGAGGTTGAGATATGTGTTCTCCTACCTGAGTTGTAGCACCTCTTATTCTAAGGTATAAACCTTCTACATGATGGATTCATAAAAGGTATTTGTTCCCTTAATTATATATATATATATATATATATATATATATATATATATATATATATATATATATATATATATATATATATATGACACATCAAGTGATGCTTCTTGCACTATTGTACCCAAGGCCAAAGTGGTAGTCACAGTTATCCTAGGTGATTTCTTAATTTATGCCATGCATAAATAAAATGTTGTGTGATGTGTTGAAGGTGTAGGGACATCCCATAACCATTATATATATATATATATATATATATATATATATTGGGAATGTGTTATGATGCTTCCTCTTATGCACCCTATGGGTAGAATCTAAGCCCTAATATGTGGAAAATGGTTGCTAGGTCTCGGGTACCCCCACCATCTTGGTGGATTTTTGTTACATGTTTTGCTACACTTTATTTTTCATCCTTATGCTCTACTAATTCCTTAGATTTGACATTTTCCTCTACTTTAGCTTTGTCATTTACCTTTGTTTTAGCTTTAGCATCTACCTCAACTTTAGCTTTGGCATCTACCTTAGCCTTATTCTTTGCCTCCTGTTCCTAGGCCTACTTCTTTGCTTTCTTCTCCTAAGTTCATAGCACTTCTTTTGCCTTCTCTTTTTGCACCTTTATTGTTGCCTTAGATTCATCTTTCTTATTCTATGTTGTCTACACTTATTGATTTGCTTACTCTTATTATTTTCTCACAACTACTTCCTCTTCTTTGTTTTTCACCTCCACTTATTTGGCCCTTTTATTTTCTACCTCAGCTTCATTGGCCATTCCTATGATTTCTTCCTCTTTCTTCCTCCAATTCTTCTCATCCTTGATATCATTGTGTTTTTCCTCTTCCTTATGCTTTGTCTTCCTTACCTTTTAATTTGCCTTTGTAGTCTTCCTATATGTTTTTTCTTCTTATTGATGTGTTATGTTATATTGTTCTTAAGTTGTGATATCTATTTATTTAGTTGGGTGCTTAAGTTATATTGAATTGGTCTCTTTTAACTCCTTTTTAGGACTTGGTGAATTAGGCACTGACTACAAATCAGATGATGAAGTTGATTCAATCACAATGCTTCTACATGTTGATGGATTCTATCTAGAAGATGGTGGAGGACTTAAATTCTTATTCAATCCCTTATAAGCCTAAAACATCTCTTGAGGTTGTTGCCTGTGTCCATGGGCCTAGTGCATTTTTATTTCCACTAGTGGATCTACAAAGGAAACCATCCATTCTTTGATTATTGGGGACACTCTAGACATATAATGGGTGTTTTTCCTACACACTAGAGCTAGTGATGAGATTTATTATAGTGGTGAGCTCTCTATATGTGCACTAAAATATCTTACAGTTGGATCCATATGAAAAATCTCAATTTGAAGGCATTTGTGTACTATTTCCTACCCTAGAGTATTTATTATTATTGATATATGAGGTTAGGTGATATCAACCCAAATTCTTGTCATACTTGATTCTATAATTGGTAGGTGTGTACTACTTTCCAAATGAAAAATTATTTCTCTTCTTCTTGATCATAGACCTCCTTGCCTATGTCTACAAGTATTGATTGTAAAAATTTCTCATCTTCGATGTTTATCTCCACAAGATTGCATTCTAAAATAATTTTTGGGACATACTTATTATCCAACCAATATTTTCTATTATAGGTCCTTTTATTTGGTGGTGGAGATGAGGCTCATTGTGTTGGTTCCTTCTACTTATTGTTAGTAGTATGTGTTGGATTTGATTGTGTTTTTGGTAGTATCTATGTTTGTGTTTGGGATTATGTAGACAAAGGTCATTATGAACCTAGAGGCATAAACCATAAGGGTTGAACAGATTTTGTAGTGAAGTATTTATATCATAAGACTCCTTCTTTGGCATCCAACATGGTAATGAATAAGGGAAATGGACTAATTTTTACCTTGGGTAGCTCATGAACTCTGATATGAATCCCATCATGTAGTTTTGTGGTAGATACATGATACCCTACATACTAAAAAATGTCCTTAAGTACCCTGGGGTGTGAGATGATTAAGATTTTGATCTCAACCCACCATTGGTTAAACCTAACTGACTAATTATAGTATTTCCCTATTTTGGTTTATGAAAGGTTGGAAAATGTAGTCATAGGTGAAAATTATTCATCTAGGTTGATTGGACCCTCTAGTGAATTTCAATGTGTAAAATAGAGTAGTATGACCAAAAAACTATATTGAAACACATATGATGTTCCAAAAAGGACCTTATCAATATTGGTTTTGAGCTCAAACACCAAAACTCAGGATAATTAAATTTTTCATGTATTGTGATCATTATATAGGTAATGTTAATAAGCCCTTTTGTTCCATGTCATATGTTTTTGTTGGTCTACTAGAACCACTTGGTGATTCATTCAGAGATAATAAACACTAACATGTCAACCATGTCAATAGGGATCTCCCTAGATTCCCTATTATACTTCTATTTTATAATTAAATGAATTGGGGGAGCCTTGGTTTTGTAGGTCAGAAGAAATTTACACTGGGATGGGAGTTTTGTTTCTCACACCATGGTTGTAGGGGTGATGAAAATGGTGACATCATGTAAGAAATGGATTACACCCTCATTATATCTTCTAATTAATGTGAGTGTCACCTCATCTAAATACCCAAAATTAGGAATCTTGATGAGTTGCTTTGTATCTAAACCTTGCAGAGGGTGTTAGAGTGTTAAATCTAATGCTTGTGCTTTTATTAGTTAGTCATGGCTAAACATATTGGCCTCTAAAATGTAGATGAAGTCAAAGGGATATGGATCATGGTATCTAGTTTGTATAAGTTTCAAACCAATCCCCATTTCTTCCTTATGTGCATATGTGGGAGGGATTAAGAGTTTTGCACGATCCATATTATTTTTTATAGTCGTGTTCAAATAATTTATTTGACTACATCAGCGTTATCAAGGAATATATACATTATTAATTTAATTAGACTCAAATTATAGAGGTCTCTTTCTTGAAATGGTGTCTAACATCCTTGTGTTCTTTGTGCCCCTTATTATATATTTTTTTACTCAAATCCATTTGACATAATCCTTTGAATGTGTTGGGCTAGTTGTGTAGGATTATGCCTTGTGAATTAATGTTAACTAGTTGATGTTGATGTGAAATTTGATATTATATGTCTAAAACTATAGAATCTTTTGTTTGTAGTTTTTGATGTGTTGTATTGTTTTCTCACTGATCCACTTTCTTTTATTTTAAATCATTTCACTTTGACATTCAATATGCTTTGGTAAAGATGTAATATTTCAAGTGTAACATAATTAATAGTTTTATAATGACCATTGATTGTCCTTTATTTTTATCTTGATCATTAGTGCCTCATTCACAAAAATAATTGATGATCCTCATGTAACTATTACAAGTTGTCTTCCCTTCATGTTGGATTTGCTCACAGAGTGCACTCTATGACTTTAAATTTTCAACCCTAGTTCTAATTTCCTATGATGTAGAAATTGCATTGCATAAACATACACAAACCTAAAACCAAAATAGGAAAACAATAAATTAATAAAAATCCATAACTACATGGTGTTTTTGATAAAGTAAGGTGGCAAACCAAGGGCCAAACCCTATACAGTCAAAAAAGACAAGAAGGCAAACAAACAAAAAATGCCTTTAGAGAGACGACGGCATAGCCGAGAACAATAGACAAAAACAAAACACAAGCAATGGAAAGACTAGAGTCAAAGAGGTCTCCCCTTACATAACTATTGATTTGATAAGATCATTAAGTTTCTCATTCTCTATATTGTCAGCATACCCAGTATTACCCACCACTTCTAGCATAGACATGTTCATCAGAATTTTATTTTGAAGCCCTTTGGCAAAGACCTTCTCTAACTTTTGAATGTGGTCCTTTAGGGCCCCAATTTCAATTTTCCAATCAGTCTCATTCTCAGTGCCCTCACTAGCTTCCTCAACATACATTTTCCCCTTATTGTTAGTAGTTCCCATAGTGTCAGCACCCTCCTCAGTAACCTCAAAATCCCTAGTAGCCTACTTCCCTCCAATGTCCTCTGAAATTTCTTGGATTTACAGCTCCTTGGACTCTTCCTCCTGGGTTGCTTCTTTTGAAGCACTTTATGAATAATCAATTAGTCTGGCCTTTAGGGCTAGTTTACCAGCAATCCACCCCGACCTTCACACTCTAAAGGGGAATCCTTCCTTATTAATTTTGGAAGGCTTGTGAGATTTTCCATCTTGGTGCCATGTGGCCCTACCTAGATTCCTGTGGGTCCCTTCTATAGTCTCTTTAATATTTTCTTCCTCTTCATCAACCTTTCTCTTCTTGCCCTTCTTGCTCACAAAGGAGCTGGGGGTATCAACAGGGGTCTTTTTAGGGGTGGAGAAAGAGACATCTTTTGTTTTCGTAGGAGCAGGGGAAACCCAAGACTCATCAATAGCATCACTAGACACCGGGTTAGAAGGAATGTCTTCACTATCAACTCTGATATTCCTGGTTGGCTTGAGGGTGCGGTGAAAGTTACATAGGCAAAAAATTAGCCCCTGGTGTAGGGGAATAGGGTTTATATTTAGCTTCTTAGCCATTTTATCTCTCACCCTCAGGATAGAGTGTTCCAAAGTGGAGATCAGGTAAAAAGGTAAGCTAATAATAACCTTACACCTGAAATGATTTAACAAAGGAAGGTGGTAATTGTAAAACTTGGTATATCACCCCTCGAGAGTGAAGTACTTCATGAGAATGAAGCACATTCCATCCCATGGCTCTAGAAGTTTAGTGCGCTCGAACCCTCCTTAATATGGGACGAGTTCTTCTCCCTCACCCAAAAATAGTTTATGGCTAGCCATATCCATGATTTTGGTTTTCCTTTTGAGTTTTATACCCTGCATGGTCATTCCCATGGCCATATAAATCACCTTTTCAAATATTTCAAAACTAATACCACCCACTATGACCCACCTATTTAACCAAGATCTTGTAAACTACTCGAACAAGTTTTCATCATAACCATTTAGCCTTTCCAAATATGGGCTGATACCCCCTTCTTTACAATAATGCCAAACCAGTGGATTATCTTTAAATTCACAGTAGGAGATAGGTTTAGTTTGAATACGGTCTCATCCCATTATATAATTACAGACCCAGATAGTGGAGTTCTTAAGATCCACCTTTAGCTTTGAACTGGTAGCTAACCCTTGCTTTCATTTATGCCGAATGCAGATGTGATAGCTCATTTTATGAAATGCCCTACAGCGACGATGTTGTCTACTCCCGTGCTTGAAAATAATTTCCCCTTGATTTTCATGATGAGACCTTCATGCCTTAACCTCATGATGTAATGAATTATTAATAATTACCAAGAAAGTACTAAGGTTATTAAGTTTTGAGACCCCTGATGGCCCTCTCCATGTGGACCACCTCTGAAAACTATCCTTGTCATTAATGCACCTCATTCTTGACAAGTCATCTCCTTTTGAATGATTTCCCTAATGTTTAAGGGAATATGAACACCTTGTCATCACACCCTCTAACATGAAAATTGCTGACCAAGGTTGGCACAAGCATCAGCAACCCTGTTGCCTTCTTTGTAGGTATGGGAAATCTCAACTTCAGAAAACTTTTGTAAAAGAAATTGGATATCAGTAATGATGTCTTTTATCTTGATTCCCACATTTGATGCTTTATTAATGGCATCTATGACCATCTTAGAGTCTCCTTATATATTCAATTTCTTTATTCCTAGGGATATAGATAACTTTAGTCCCCATAGTAAAGCCATTACTTCAACATAGTTGTTACTCTGGCATCCAATTCCACCAGCATAGATAGTAGACATCCATCCTTTATCATTCCTTATAATTCCTCCTCCACTAGCTTTACCATCCAACTTGGATGCCCCATCAAAGTTGAGTTTCATCTAGTTAGGTTTAGGGGGATCCATTTAGTATTAAGTCTCTGTAGTATTTTGGAGTTATTATACCTAGGGATCTGGTTTAAGACCTTCCATTTGGCTGAAATTTGAGATAGGGTTTTCTCCACAACATGAATATGATCTATTGTAACACTTTCCATAATGGTCTTATCAAAGGAGTTAAACACTTGAGAAGCATTTCTATCAGTGTCCCTAAAAATTTTGTGATTGCACTCTTTCCATAAAGTCCAACTCAAACATGGTAGAGCTTGATTCCATAATTCCATAAGCTAGGGATGTGTGAAGGTTGGGTTCTAGCTGAGAATTACTTCTTTAAGGTCAAAATTGTAGACCCATTCAATACCAAAGTTTTTAAGTATTGTGCCCCATAATACATAGGCAAACTCATAGTGGATAAAGAGGTGTGAAACTGATTCCTCTTTTGAACCACATAGGAAACATCTGTTAACCAGAGTAAACCCTCTCTTTTGAAGGTTATCCTAAGTAAGGATTTTGTTATGAGCAGTAGCCCACCAAAACATGTTAATTTTTGGAATATGTTTATGATTCCAAACCTTTTTCCATACATCTTTATTTTGAGCTTCAAGAATGAGCAGATGGTAAGTAGATTTGACAAAGAATGATCCATTCTTATCTAGCCACCAGTATTATTCATCCTCCTGGGAGAAGAGAGGGATTTTGATCTCTTGAACACACTGCTGGATCTCCCAAACTCTTGAGAAAAGCTCAGGCCAGTGCACACAACAATCCAAAATATTTTTCCAGCTCCTCATCCCATTGTTATTTTCCATATAATCACTGACCCTATCTCCAAAAAATTGGGTAGTCAAGTCAGCAATCTCTCCATAGTTTCCCTGTATGATGAGAGCCTTGTTCTTTAACTAGATATCATCCTAGAATTTAATATGCTAGCCATTTCCAAGTTTCCACCTAATTCCCTGTTTGAGAAGGCTTCTAATTTTTAGCATTTTATTCCATATCACAGATCCCTGGGGTAAACCTGTCTGTTGAAGAAAGTTGGAATCATCAATGCTATGCATGTATTTGGCATACATTATTTCCCCCCAATCATTATTTTTATGGATCAAGTTCTAACTAAATTTTGAGAGAAGGGCTTTGTTCATGTTCCTGATGGACCTAATATTAAGTCCACCATGAGATTTTGGAAGACACACTTTTTTCCATCTGACTAAAGACATTCTCTATTTATCTTCCACTCCCATCCATAAAAATTTCCTTTGGATCTATTCCATTTTTTTAGCAAAATAGGTAGGAATTTTAAAAAGAGACAGGAAGTATGTAGGAATACCTTGCAGTGGAGCCTGAAGAAGTTGCAGTTTACCAGCACTGCTGAGTAGTTTCCCCTTCCAACCAAGAAGTTTCCTCTACATTCTTTCCATAATTCCATTCCAAAATCTAGGAGATACCTCTTTGACCGAGAGTGGGAGACCCAGGTAGGTAGCTGGTAGGCTAGAATCAACACATTCTAATATATCAATGATTATATGTCTAAGTTCATTAGGAGTGTTGAACAAATACACATTGCTTTTCTAGAAATTTATCCTTTGTCCTGACTCTATGTCATAATTATTTAAGATATTCTTCCATCTTCTAGTTTCAATCATCGATGAGATGCCAAAGAAGATGGTATCATCCACAAACTATAGTACCACCATAAGATCAAGGGAGGAGGCAGGTTTGATGCCCACTAGCTTTTTTGAGGCTATACCTACTTGTATGTATCTTCCCAATGCCTCAGCCATAATGATGAATAAGTATGGGGAGAGAGGGTCTCCCTGAAAAATTCCTCTCAAGGATGAGAAAAACCCTCTAGGAACACCATTAACTAGCACTGAGAATTTTTTAGAAGAGATCGTGTTCCATAACAAGCAAGACATTTTATCATTAAACCCAAATTTTTTGATCACTTGGAACAGAAAATTCCATGAGACTCTATCATAAGCTTTATAAATATCAAACTTGAGAGCCATCCCAGGGATTTTGCTCTTATCCATTGAGTGAATAGTCTCATGTGTGGTGATCACAGCATCAAGAATCTGCCTGTCTGGGATAAAACCTTTTTGAGCAGGAGAGATAATTTTATCTAGCAAAGGTTTTATCCTCATGACCAGCATTTTAGTACATAACTTATACACAGTGTTGCATAGACTAATGGGCCTAAAATTAGTGAGATGTGAAGGTTGTGATTTTTTAGGAACAAGTACTATGAAGGTATTATTAACTTGTTTGAAAAAGTTTACCTGATCTAAAAAAATCATGAACAACAGTCGTGAGGTCTGCTCTTACTATCTCCCAATATTCTTGAAAGAATATAGGAGGAAAGCCATTAGGACTCAGGGCTTTAAAAGCAACCATGGAGAATAAAACAGCATGGACTTCTTCCTCAGATATAGGATTTAACATCTCTAGATTATCTTCTTCCATTATCAAATAGGGGATTTTATCAATGAATTAATTCATAGGTCTATCAATGAATTAATTCATAGGTCTATCAATTCTATCATTATTATTTTCTTCCATAAGCAAACTCTGAAATAAAGCCCTAGCTTGTTCCCCTATTTCATTATCCTTGGTAATAATGTCACCATTATCCAGGACAAGCTTAGTTATTAAGTTGGATTTCCTATGTTTCATAGCTGAGAGATGAAAAAAGGCAGTGTTTCTATCCCCCTCTTTAAGCCACTGAACATGAGATTTATATTTCCAAAAAACCTCTTCTCTTTCCATAAGATTCTTCCATTCTGAAGACAGGGTATTCTCTTCTTCTAAAGTGTCCTCAGAGTCATCCCCTTGATCTATCAGTTGTTGTATATCCTTGAGTTTTCTGACTATATTTTTCTTCTACTGGAAGACCTACCCAAAGCTATATCTATTCCATCCATAAACTTCTTGTTTAATGTGCTAGAGTTCTTGACTATTCTGATATATTACTCAACAACTCTCTTATTTTTTTGTAAGAACTGATATATTATTGATAGTAAGGCTTAATCCTACATCCATTTACACATCCTAGTAGAATGGTTCCCTAAAGATATTTTAAGATCATTTTTCCTTGTTGTGAGACATCATAAATGATGTAATTTCCCTTCCATCTAGTGTACAGCTTTCCCATAAATACTCTAAATCTACTATCATATAGTAAGATCACTTGTTCTAGAAAGAATTATTTAGATCAGAGGTTATGGTCATATCATGATTTTATGACTTATCTTGTTAACTTCTTATGTCCATTTCACCCTTTTATTATTTTATTCCATTTTTTAAATCCATCAACCGTGCCTACAAATAATCTTGATCCCTTAGTCTCATGATTTTTGTAATGCACAAACTAGGAACTATGTATTCCATGGGCATTATTGCTTCAATTCCATAGGCCATCTAAAATGGCATGAAACTTGTCACACACTTGTAATTTGTCTTATACGCACATAGGATCTTAGTAATCTAATCCTCCCAATCATCTCTTTAAAAATTGCATATCTTGATGAGCATATTGCCAATAACTTTGTTTGATGCCTCTACTTATCTATTTACTTGTGGATGCTATGATGTGGTTTTGTGGTGTGATATCATAAAATCTTCTATCAGAGTCTTAATGGTGTTATTTAGGAAATGTTTGCCTCTATCACTAACCAGTTTGATTAAATGCCCAAATCTAATTATAATATTTTCATACAAGAACTTGGTTATGTCCTTAAAATTGCAGCTTGGTGTCATATTAGATTCCACCCATTTAGTGAAGTAGTTAATCATAATAATGATATATATCATGTTACTACACATATTAGGTGGATTGATTGGCCCTAAAAAGTCAATTCCCCATTATTCAAATGGATGCTCTCCTAACATATGATCCAATGGTATCTCATATCTCTAATTACACTTGCCCATATTTTTGTAGATATTATAGTGTTTTACAACTCGATGTGCATCTTAAAACATAGTAGGCCACCATAGACCACTTTGCAGTATCTTCCTTGTAGTAATTTTCTTGTAAAATGTCCACCTATGATTCCTTGATGTACCTCAATAAATTTAGGTAGCTTGTGCTCCAAATACACTTTGTAAAGTATATCACCTTTCCCCATTTTATAGAAAAACCTATTAATAATTTTAAATGGAATGGATCTCATAATCAACTACTTTTTATCCCATTCTACATAGTGTGTAGGAAATAGTCCCTATTCCATAAAATGTGTTTTATCTTCCATGTTCTTAGGAATTATAAAGACACAAAATAAGTGTGCATTTGGTGATTCATCTTGTAGTTCTTATGTTTCTTCTCCATTACATATTCAAATTAGATGGTCTAGTCCAAAATTTTATCTTCCTAGATTGATGTTGATCTTTAACCAAAATTAATTGAAATATCATCAACAAATGAGATATTCATCCCCTTAACATAGGATTATTTATTAGGTATTGAAAAACTTGATTATTAGTAGAGAATTTGAATGGAATTTGTAGAAGATAAATTCTAAACTTTTAGATTGAGAACACCATGGCCAAAACTTCCCATTCTCTAGTTGTATAATTTTTATCTATAACTAAGAGTTTGTGACTTATGAAGTGGATTGGATGGTCTAATCCTTCATTTCCTAATTGTGTGTGAATATCTCCTATTGTAGTTCCTAAAGCATCAACATGAACATGGAAAGGTTTGATCCAATTAGGAAATACTAAAATGAGCATTGTGACTAACCTCTTCTTAAGATCCATGATTGTTGTTTGGAACTCATTATTCCACTCAAACCTTGTATTTTTATATAGTAAATTATCCATTAGGGAAGATATAATTGCATATCCTTTTATGAATTTTATATAGTATCTTGTATGCCCCAAAAATGAATACATCTCTATATATATTATAGGAGGTGGCATGCCCACAATTACAACAATTTTAGCTTGGTACACCAAGATCCCATCCCTACATACTATGTGTCCCAATAAGACACCAAAATGTGTGGAGAATAATTAATTCTTCTAATTTAGCATAATACATAAATCTCAACATCATTCCATCATAAGTCACAATTAAACAAGTGCTCCTTGAACAAGGAAAAGATAGCCCAATCATCTAGGTAGACTTTAAAAAAATCATGGATGAAATATTTAATGGCATTGACCACTTACATAGAGAACATAGTTGGAGAATTATTAAAACCAAATGGCATTACCTTATATGTAAAATATCCCCACTCTGTTTCAAATGTTATTTTGGATTGATCCTCTATTATGATAGGAATCTTGTGATGCCCATTAAACTCATCCATGAAATAGTACACTTTATATATTATGACTAACTCCAAGACTTTTTATATGAATGGAATTGGAAAATAATCATTTATCACACATTAGTCCTTCACATTCTAATTTCCCCAAAATTCTTAGGTTGTACTACCATTAAGTTGACCAAATCTTCATTTTTCATTGGATATATAATACATGTGTATTGCATGAAATCCAGTTCAACCCTTACTTTTAACTTCATGTTTGGGTTTAACTTATATGGTCATTTTTTCATAGTCCATGTGCACTCCTTAACTTGATAATCTCATAGTGATTTCAATGCTTCTAAATTCTTATTATGCATCTAGTATTCACCCAAAGTTGCAAACTTTGGTGTTAATTTTATCCTAATCATTTTTAGCAACTTTAAGGGATCCTGATATATTTTTTTGGAACCACTTGTAATGTAATATTGTAATATTTTTTGCCCTTATTTATCTTAAATATTAATATTTTACAACTGTTGGTCTTCATTTTGGTCTAAATTTGGATTTAGGCTTCTCCACTTCTTATTCTGGTTCAAAAAATCCATTCAAATCTAAGTCCTCATCACTATCAATGGATTCTATTAATTCTTCATCATCTACGATCCTATTGCATGGTTTGAAAAAAATTTACTCCTTTTTTTACTTACCTTGTAATTTTGGATAGTTACATTCAAATATCTAACTACTTATTAATGTGAAGATGAGTATGTCGCAATGCTTAAGTCTTCTACTCTCCCATAACATAAAAATATTTTCAACTTTTATAGAGCATTCTGCACTAGAGGATTATCATCCTTAAAAACAAAATTATGAATGAAATAATGTTGTACATGTATCTAATGTTTCCTCTCTTATTTGTGTTACTAGTGCATGTACCATGTTGTTGGGAGCACTACCAGAGTAAATATGAATATGTGCACCCAATAAATGGGTTTTACACCCTACACAAAACATACATATATACACTTATTAACATGAATTTATGGGTATTTTACTTCCTTGAAAATTCCATTAATCCCTGATAGGATATGGTATTTAGAATCAAGCATGTAGCAATTCACAGATTTCATCCCAATGTAACTAGTTTATCTTATGAACTTCCCAACAAGTTTTCATAAATCATTTGAGTTCATAATTTATTTTAGTCACTCTCTAGTCTATATTTGGCACATGATTTTCTAGTCTTAGAATAAATTTACTCAAGTCATCAATTACAAAGAATTGAGGTAATTGATGTTCTATGGTAAAAACCACATACTTTAAGCATACTTCATGATCTCCCCTTGACCAATTCAACATGTAAGCACCTAAATCACCACTAACTTAAAATGTAATTTCTTAGGGTAAAGCACTTTCTTTTATTATCTTTGTGTATTTCATGACTATCACACCTTATTTATACACAAAATCCACTTCAGACCTACTTGGTGATCACATATAGGGTGACTTGCATTCCTCCATTTGAAAATAAAAATATGGTGCCTTTATGATCATAGGTTTGGAGGCAAAACATTTAGTTGGTTGTAGTTGTTATTAAGGTTGCATTTTTGGATGAAAAAAATTATATTCTATAACTCATAGGGTATTAGGCTTATATTTTATACTCACCTTGAATTAGCTATTATCCCCTTATGCATACAATAAATTTGGCTCCTTAGATATGATGTATGGAATGTGATCTACTTTATTCAATGGTATAATGATGATTTTATCCCCTTGGTGTTCTTCCATCTGAATGTGCATTGTATTAATGTTGATCTAACCATCATAGTCCCACTTCTTACCAAATAATGCATGGTAATGTAATTCATCAGTATTCATGTCAATCACTTCAAGATCACCTTGCAATATTAGTTCATCCACTTTGATTTCTAGATATTATATTCGACCAATAGGCTCTTCCCTACTATATTCTATGAGACTTAGTGTTACTAGACTGTAATTGAGTATTGGTCATCCAATAGCTTCCTCGGTAAACTAAGGAATCATATTAACTATGCTTCAAAAAATTAAATATAGAGTTATACACTTCATATCTTAAAAGTTCAATATCCATGCGGGAATCAACATACCAAGGCTTTTTAGTCTTTATATACCAAAATACTCTATCAGTATTTTGTTGACCTTGACGTGCACACTATAGCAAGTTATGAAAAATGTTTGTAATATTCTATGAGATATATTCATTTTTAAGAGTGCTTAGAAGTTTTAAAAATTTAGTCAAGGTAGTCATGACACCCCCTTGCCTCATAATGTGCATAATCTACCCATACATCTATGCATCGATGACTATGGTATTGCCCTTTGATGTAGCCTATTATTATATGCTTTAAATAACTTGAGTTGATTGGTACATCAAGCATTTTTTGTCATAGAGTTAGGATACTTATCCTATTGAATATTTATAAATATTTGATCCTATGTCATTTATAAAGGAGATCCTTGGTTTGTGTATTATTTCTTTTTAACTAATTGCATGAATGCATTCTCCTTAAGATGCGAATTTATCATGTTTACATTTTTCACAAGTTTATATTTCCTTTATTTTTCAAAAATTAGACAATATTCAGTATGGTATTATTTTTGAACTCTATAATAGATGTAGTGCATCTACCTTTGAGGGTTATTCAGGGAGTTTCATGCAAATTGATTATATTCACCACATAAAAAATATTGAATTAGCTAATAACCTTATCAATTATCATTATTGTAACCTCCTAGGTATCCACCACAAAACCCCCTCTGTATCCTATATTTGTTTGAAAACCCAAACTTATGATTATTTCCCATCAAATCCCTATTTTTTTTTTGTTGAGCATCATATCCTCCATGCTACCAATAAGGGGATGATGGATCCCAATTTGATTGTTGTGACTGGGGAATTTAAATATTCCATGATGGCTAGTACCGATATTAGGGACATGATGGATTTTATCATTCCATACCCTAGAGTTTGTGTTTTTGAGACAAAGGAATCCACCTAAGAACACTTTATGTGGTGTTAGAAATTTATACCTATGGGCCTAGAATTTCATACTTCACAGTAGGTATATGTTGTGTTGTGATATTGAATATGATATAAATGATTTCTTCTTTTAGTTCATGTATATCCCAAAAACTCTTATTCTCATGATTTGGTGACTTGAAAACATTAAAATACAAACTTTATGACCTTTGAATGTATTATTTTAGATGACATTTTAACACTGGATACCCTACTACCCTACATATGTCATAAAATTATGTTTTGATTTTAGGGAAATCATTCCTATGATTACCTTCTTTATTGCATTCCATACACCACATGCCTAGCTTGAGTTTTTTGCTTTCATGAAGCTCATACATTCTTCTTAATAAATCATCTTTCTTCATCTCAATTTTAGTGCTAGTCAATGGAACATCTCCATAATATTCAATTTGCTTGATCTGAAGTATAGCTAATCATGCATTAGCTTTAGTAATGAACTATGAATACATAATGGAAAACCTAATTTTTTATCATAATCCATCCATAAACTAGGTAGCCTTATATTTATCTTCAAAAAATAATTTCACTTTGTTCATTACATCTGAGAATCTATGATCATAATCTCATATTGATTCTCCACTTCTCTATTGACTCTCTTTAAGATCCTAAATGGTCTAGCTGACACATGTTTTCATTTTTAATTATGAGATTAATTATTCCCAAACCTATTGAATACTTAGGGAAGAAGCATCCCTTTTGTTTATGAATTCTAAAGCTCAACTTATTAAAGCACCAATGAACTCACACTTTTTCACATCATCAGTGGTCACTCTCTTAACCAATCATTTCATGTCATAGGTTAAAAAATATTGCTCAGAGTTAAAAGACCCATCATATGGTGTCAAATAAATGACAATTCCTACATTCAAAGACATGTTTGAGTCACTTGAAACTAGTACTAGTAGCTTCTATGAGCTAGCCTTTACCAATATCTTAAAACTCATGGTGAAATAAAACCTAGCCTCTTATAACTTCTTGTTTATTATTTTTTAGGTTTATGCACTAAGTTTACCAAATTTATATGTAAATGAATCAAACTAATTTCCACCTATTCAAGCCTCTATGCTTTGCTTTCTCCTTCCTGATGATAAAATGGACTCAGGTGATTCCTACTCATGAAATGAATAATTTATGTCTTTGACTTCTTCTATCTGTGACCTTAAACCTATGATAATCTTACAATTTTTCACAACTCATCCAAAGGGTATTCTTTCCCTTGTCCAAAAATATCCTTCCTTGTACCTATAATTTAGCATTATCTTATAACTACTCTACTTTATATTTCTCCTTACTTTATTCCATATCCTCTATATCCTAATTTTTGTCCTCTTCTTTCTTGATCCCTATTCCTCGCTCTACATAATCTCCAAATTATCCACTTTTTATAAATTATGTAGCCTTTCTCTATTTCCCATCTCTTATATGTACTCTATTTTACTCCTAATTCTATTCATATTTAAATTTTAGTTATCCTTTTTATTCTACCTTCTTTGTTATTACAGCTCTCTTTCTAATCCCATAATTTTCTTCTTGATCAACTTCTTTGTGTCTTCCATATTATGGGTTTAGGTTCAGGTTCCTCCACTTGGCTCTTCATTATTCACTCTTACATTTCACACACCCCCATAATGCTCAAAGTGGCAACTCCATGTTTTTAGGGGTAGGTACCATGGCATTTTTAATAACTGACATATTAATAAGAGTAGGTAGTCATTGAAGAAAATTGTATTAGATGCCTCTCATAATAAGGTCTTGCATAACTTCAAAATCTACATATCCTTGTATGTAAAATTTTATAATGTATCTGTCAATCATAGTTTGTCTAGTGATATAATGTACGAGTCCAATTATTGTCTAATATTCAAATCTTTCTAGCATTTATTTTGTCTAAGATGTAAATTATGTCCTTTTCAACCAAAAATAATAGTATTCTAATCTTGATAACCACATAGTTAATAGTCAGGCAATTTACACTAGAAAATTTCATATATTTCACTGTACATGTGCTCTTAGTAAATTCTTGCATAGAACTCCCTATTATTATTTGTTCATCCTCTATAAAATTAAACATTCATTCATTAAGCCATATATTCAAGTATATTTGTCTCAATAGCCATCATAACATGTCTTAAGGTTCCATGCTCACCACACTATTATTAGTATAGGTTCCTAAAAAACCTATTAGAACATTCTAATATAGGGATAGTTGTGCGAGTAGAAATAAAATTATTCACAAAAATAATCATAGACTAAAGAAAGCTAATATTTAATTAAAATTGGTGTATTTATGTAAAATAATGCAATTTTAACATAAACAAAACATTAAATACTTATTATACATGATTAAACATATTTATACAAATAAATCATTCATTGTGCATAGGACAATAATAAAAGGCATTCAAGGAAAAATATTATAGAGATCTGTATTATTCTCTATCACATTAAAACTCTTTTATAATATAATTGAGTGCTATATATAGAGCTTTTACAATGTTTTTTTGCTTCATATTCCAACCTTTCACTACAAATAAAAGAAAGGCTATTCATATTTTGAAGACTTTTGACATGATTTCAAGTGTCAAATACATATAAAAGGAGATATAAAACAAAATAATATGAGTCACACATGTGTCCATCAATTACACTCTAAAATTTTATAGCCCAGTTTACTACCAACATAAGCTTGTTAGAAAAATAGGGGTGAGGTCCAATTTATAGAGTTTGAGGAGGTTGAATGGATAGTTATATTTGATCTAAGATCAAGGGCTATAACTAAGTCAAAGATGGGAGGTTAAATCATAAATGGAGAAGTATGGGATGCTATTGATGAGGAGTGAGTGTGTCATGATTTATTCCATTGCCTTATATTTTGGAAAGATTTCTGCACATGCTTGATGATGTCATCTATTTAAGATGAAAAGGTGATGTGATGATTTTTCCCCTTTCCTTGGATTCTAAGGAAATTTTTACACATATTTGACAATGTCATTTATTTGAGATAAAAATTTGATGTGATGATTTTTTATTTATGGAATTTAGAAAAAATATATAATAGATTTTGTGCATAATTTTTTTTATTAGACTACTCAACTAGCCAATATGATTAACTAGTTAATTAATCCCGATTAATTTATGTGTGATTTGTAAGGTCACAGTGTAATAGGATTAATTTATTGGGGGGAGGTAATGAATAATGAATGGTGAATAGTGATGATGGATTATAATTATGGTTTTTCATTGATGAAGGGATTATGCATGACTAGGGATGGTGTGGAATAGTGAATAGTGATGATGGATTAGGATTAAGGTTTTTTATGGATTAAAAGATTAGGGATGACACGATAAGATAAAATGATGAGATAATTTATGTTTGATGATATTAGAGTGGATCAAGGATGAATAGTGATAAATTAGGGATGCCAAAAATAAAGTGTCAAAAGTGGGGGGTTTCACAAGTAGATTTCTAGATTTAGATGTCTACATTTTTCCCTCTTTGAAAGGGAATTATAAATATATGGGTGGAGGAAGAATCAGTGACCTTTCAAAGAATGAATTAGCCAGAAAATGGGCACATGAGGATTCCCCTATTGATGTGGTGGTATGATGAATGGTTGGGGATGACTCCCCCTCAAAAGGGCACGTGGGGATGAATGACATAGATGGGATCTTAAAATGTGAATATTATTTTTAGAATAGATAGATGAGGGTTAAAAAGATAGGATTAAGTTATATCAAGATGTGATGATAATAGAGTAGCATGATGATGAAAATGGATATAGGATATTAATGGGTTGAAAAATATGGTTAACTCACTTGAGTTAAGGCTTGTATGCTTAGATTAGTGTTAATTGATGTAATTTTCCCTAAAAGATGATATATACAAGGAAGAAGATTTAGATGATACATCCCAATGATATATTTTCAAGCTTGATTTTCCTTGAGCAATGATATATGTAAGGGAGTGGATTTAGGAATAATATATACCGATGAAGCTATAAACTTTGATTGGCTTGATGGATTTTTGATTGACTGTTTAGGATATGCAAGCATAACTCATAGATTAACTAGTTGCATATATTGAGACATGATAATCACATTGATGGATGATTGTATGATTGAGTAATAGCCTTTAAATTTTTAATAAGTTGAAAAACATGGGCACAGGATGCCCCTAGTGGTAAAGGATTGATATTCCTATTATAATCAAATTAGATTAAATTGGATTAATTGGATATGGATTTTTAATGAAAATACATGTATGGGGATGATGGATTTTGATGTTGAGGACATGTCGTCAAGCTTGTATGAATTTTGAGTGTTTGAACAACTTTATTTTTTATGTATCATATGGCAGGATGCACCATGATATGGAAAATCATGATGAAATTATTTCTAAATTCTAAAGGACTGACACAAACACTACAAACAAATAAGAAAAGGAACAAAATACACACAAATAAATAAGTAGATGCTTTCTATTACTTTTTATTTTATTTTATTCTATTTTTTAAGTTTTCTAATTTTTAAGGATTTTAGAGGTTTTTAATTTTAAAAAATAGTTTTTTTTTAGGGATTTTCTAATTTTATGGGATTTTTGTATTTTCATATTGTATTGGGATTTATTATTATTATTTTTATATTTTTACATTTTCTAATGTTTAGGGTTTTGGTGATTTTACTTTTAAGATTTTAAGATTTTGGAGATTTTATTACCATATGGTACCAATAAATGGAACACTTTTTCTAGTAATGGGGATGACATTAAAACACTTAGAGCAAAAAAACAAAGTTGAACTAGAACAAGAATGTAGTATGAGAAAATCTTACAACTACATAAGTTGAAAAAAATTAAAATTCCTTCTTGAACCAAAATATCAACTTTAAATTACTAATCAAAGAGCATTATATATATCTAGTATTAATAATAACATAATATTAGTCAACTATAAAAAAAGAGACAAGTAAAATGCCTCAGCACTTGTAAAAAATTGTCAAAAAATAACAGTAATAGCTAAGAATCAAACAAAAATATATATAATTTGTTGCTTCTTTTCCACTCATAAATTTATAAAAATATCAACATTCAATGTTAGAAGAGTCATAGCTCTGATACCATGACATAATATTACCAAATATCAAAATATAAATAACATTGAATACCTTAAAATTTGCATAAATCAAAAAATTTATCTCAAGATTGAATCGACCACACAAAGAGAGATAAGAGTTAATAAGTGGAAAAGTCATCAAACTGAGAAAAACCCCACAATATATTATGAAGCCTTATAATCAATAAAATCCAAGTACATAGCAAGAAGAATTCAAGAGAGATAATAATGACCTCAAGCTAAAAGAGAGCATCACAAGGATGCAAGAGTAAGATCAAGATCAAGATTTAATAACTATCAAAAGGATAGAAAAGAGGAGGAGAAAACTCAATAAATATATTAGAGGTAATAATAATTTATATATGTAAGTTTCAACATGTGTGTCAAGTGTCCCTAATCTTATTACAAGTGAATAGGATATGTACGTCATGTGGGGAGAGAGGATTTACATGCAAATAACTCTAAATTTAATAAATGGACAAGAAAAGTGAGTGTCACCTCATAAATCTAGGCTAAATATATATAAATATAATAAATATACATACAAATAAGACTTGGGATAAGATTAGAAATTTATAAGGACCCAAATAAAATTAATTTTCTAACACTCCCCCTTAAGCTTAATTTGAGATTACAAAAGGGGAGAGACCCTTTTACAAAAAAAAAGTTGAAATTACATAATACTTCTCATTAATAAAAAAAAATTTAAAGAAGAATTATAATAAATTGAGAGAATAAATAAAATAATTTAGTGCCAAAAGTCATAAGGAAGAAAGTGTGATCACGAAGAATCTCTAAAAATCATCTTTAGATAATGTGGTCAATCCACAATGCAACAAAGATCAACAAGAAGAATAAATGATCTATGAAACCCTACAAAACAAACATGTTAACACAAATATTTCATGTTAAGTAATCATTATATCAAAAAATATAATCTACATACATAAGTAATAAAACTATATGTACAACAAGAAAAATTTGAAC
The DNA here is from genome assembly GCA_037957365.1 of Torreya grandis. Classification (NCBI taxonomy): domain Eukaryota; kingdom Viridiplantae; phylum Streptophyta; class Pinopsida; order Cupressales; family Taxaceae; genus Torreya; species Torreya grandis. Next base: position 1,024,872 of record JARHVA010003875.1, on the reverse strand, counting down.
TAAATATGACTTTCATCATAAAGTACAAAAACCTACATGAAAAAGAAAGACAAAATAATCAAAGCGTATTTCCTTTTCAACAAAAAATAAGAAATGTATAATAAAAGTTTGAATTTAATTAAAACTAAAATAAAAAAGATGTCACTTGCAAAATACATTCTGTGTAAAATATTAGAAGAATGATCGTAAAAAGACATCAAAATCTATAGAATATCTATCATTTTTAGGAATTCAAATAGTTTTACCCTTAGAGGTAGAAGATTTAGACATTTTCTAACAACGTAAAATGTCGTGCATAAATTTATCATGATTTTAATAGGTACAATTTCTAATATTTAAAAATATGATATTTGTATTTTATTCAATACACACATTTAATATTTTTAACCAAAACATGATTATTATAAGCATTATAATGAAAATAATTTGTATTATAAGTTTATCAATGTGAAAGACAATAAGATAAAGGTAAAACACTTATATAGATTAGAAAAATAAAGTTGAACCAAAACAAGAATTTAGTAATAAAAAATCTTACAACTATATAAGATGAATAGAATTAAAATTCTTTCTTGAACCAAAATGCCAACCTTAAATTGCTAATCCAAAAACATTATAAATATCTAGTATTAATAATAATAGAATATTAGTCATCTATAAAAATAAAGACAAGTAAAATGCCCAAGCATCTACAAAAAAATGTCAAAAAATAGTAGTAAGGATTAAGAATCAAGTAAAAATATAAATTTTTATTTAATTTTCATTCATAAATCTATAAAAATATCAACATTTAACATTAGAAGAGTCATATCTCTAATAGTATGATAAAATATTACCAAATATCAAAATATAAATAACATTCAATACCTTAAAGATTACATAAATCAACAAAGTTACTTCAAGAGTGAATCAACTATACAAAGAAAGATAAGTGTTGACAAGTGGAGAAACTATCAAATATAAAAAATCCCATAATCTATTAATAACCCTTGCAATTAATGAAATATAAGTACATATCAAGAAGATGTCAAGAAAGAGAATAATGACCTCAAGACAAAATAAAGCATCACAATAATGTAAGAGAAAGATCAAGATCAAGATTTAAAAACTATCAAAAGGTTACAAGAGAAGAGGAGAAGAGCTTAATAAATGGAGCTAGAGAAAATAAGGAGTTATATGTACAAGATTCAATATGTGTGACAAGTGTATATAATCTTCTTACAAGTGAGAAAGATGCATGTATCATGTGGGAGAAGAGGAGTTACATGAAAGTAAATTCAAATCCAGTAAGTGGACAAGAGAGGTGAGTGCCACCTCATAAATCTAGATTAAATACTTTTATAAATATAATAAATAAACACACAAATAATACTTAAGATAAGTCTTGAAATTTATAAGAACTCAAATAAGATTAATTATCCAACACTCCCCCTTAAACTTAATTTTGGGTCACAAAAATGAGAGAACCTTTTAAAAACAAGGGAGGGAGTTGAAATTACATAATATTCTCCCTTAATAGAAACTTTCTTCAAGAAAAATTATAATAGATTAAGAGAATAAAGAAAAGAAAGTGCTTACAAAAGTTGCAAAGAAAAAATGTGATCATAAAAAATATTCAAAAATTCATCTTCAAATAATATGGTCAATCTTTAATGGAATAAAGACCAATAATAAATAGAAATGATCTATAAAATCCTATAAAAAAAATATACTAACACCAATCTTTCAAGTTAAGTAACCATTATGCCTAAAAAATGCAATCTATAAACATAATGTAATAAAATTAGATGTACAACTACACAAATTTTAGATTAAAATAACTTCTATTATAAAGTGCAAAAAATTACATGAAAAATAATTTAGATAAAATAATCAAAGCATATTTTCTTTACAATAAAAAGTAAGAATTTAATTAAAATGAAGAGAAAAAAGATGTGTCACTTTTAAAATATATTTTAAATGAAGCGTTATAAGAATGATCATAAGAAATCAAAACATGTAAAAGATCCATCATTTTTAATAATCTAAATATTTTTATGTTTAGAAGTAGGAAATTTAGTCATTTTACAATAACACAAAGTGTCGTGTGTAGATTTACCATAAGATTTGTAAGAGTGAAATTGCTAACATTTAGATATATGATGCCCATATTTTTCACAATGTACATGAGGTTTAAATTTTTTAACCAAAGCTTTAGTATTGGAAACATTATAATAAAAAGAAAATTCATTATAAGTTTGTTGATATATAAGACAATAAAAAAAAATTTAAAACACTTAGATAGAGTAATCAAACAAAGTTGAACTAAAACAAGAATATAATAGGATAAAATCTTACTACACAAACTAAATAGAATTAAAATTATTTCTTGAACTAAAATTCCAAATTTAAATTACTAATTCAAGAGTGTTATAAATATTTGGTATTAATAATAACATAAAATTAGTCATCTATAAGAATAGAGACAACAATTAAAATACCCAATCACCTACAAAAAATTGTCAAAAAAAGTAGTAAGAGCTAAAATTCAAGAAAAAAATATAAATTTTTACTTCTTTTCTACTTGTAAATATATAAAAATATCAACATTTAAAATTAAAAGATTTATATCTCTAATACCATTATAAAATATTACCAAATATTTAAATATAAATAACATCAAATACCTTAAATATTGTATAAATCAACAAAATTATCTCAAAAGTGAATCAACCACACAATAATAAACAAGAGTTGACAAGTGAGTAAATCATCAATCAAAACAAAACTCTAAAATTTATTAAGAATCTTTACAATAAATAAACTCTGAGTACATAGCAAGTGGATTCCAAGAGAGAGGGGAATGACCTCAAACTAAAAGAGAGCATCATAAAGATACAAGAGTAAGATCAAGATCAAGATTGAATAACTATCAAAAACCTATATGAGAGGACAAAAGATCTCAATAAATAGAGTTAGAGGTAATAAAGAGTTACATGTGCAAGTTTTAGCATGTGTTTCAAATGTTCTTAATCCTTTTAGAAGTGAGGAGGATGTGTGTGCCATGTCAGGTGGAAAAAGATGTGGAAAAAGTTACATGTAAGTAACTCCAAATCTAACAAGTGGACAAGAGAGGTGAGTGACATCTCATAATTCTAAGTTAAATACATTTATAAATACAATAAATGCACACATAAATAAGACTTAAGATAAACTTATAATAAGGACCTAAATAATCTTAGTTGTTAAACTCTCCCCCTTAAACTTAATGTAGAGTTACAAAAGTGGAGAGAACATTTTACAAACAAGAAAAAGAGTTGAAATTACATAATACTTCCCCTTAATATAAACTTCTTTCAAAAATAAATACAATATATTGAGAGAATAAAGAAAAAAATATTTCATTAAAAGTTGCAAGGAATAAAGTGTGGTCATAAAGAATTTTCAAAAATCCTCTTCAGATAATGTAGTTGATCTGTAATGGAATAAAGACCAATCATGCTAACATCAATCTTTCAAGTTAAGTAACCATTATATTAAAAAATGTAATCTACATACATAATGTAATAGAAGTATAGGTATAACTAAATAAATTTGAGCTAAATACAATTTTTATCATAAAGTATGAAAACATACACACACAAAAATATTAGACAAAATAATTAAAGCATGTTTTTTTGCAATAAAAATTAAAGAATGTTTAAATAAAGTTTGAGTTTAATAAAAATGGAGACAAATAAGATGTGTCATTTATAAAATGTATTATGTGTGAAGTATTAGAATAATGATCATAAGAAGATATATTAAAATCTATAGAAGATCCATCATTTTAAAGAATATAAATAATTTTATCATTAGAGGTATGAGATTTAGTCATTTCTTAACAATGTAAAGTGTTGTACATGAATTTATCACAAGATTTACATGGGTGCAATTTCTAACATTTAAATGTATGATGCCCATGTTTTTCATAATGTGCATAAAATTTAATTTGTTTAACCAAAACATGAGTATTATAAACATTATAATCAAAATAAATTGTATCATAAGTCGGTCAATGTAGAGGATAATAAGATAAAAGTAAAACACTTGAAACAATAAAATAAAGCTAAACTAGAACAAAAATGTAATGGAAAAATCTTACTACACAAACTAAATAGAATTAAAATTCTTTCTTGAACCAAAATATCAACTTTAAATTACTAATCTAAGAGCATTGTAAATATCTAATATTAATAATAACATAATATTATTCAATTGTAAAAAGAGAGACAACAAGCAAAATTCCCAAGTACTTGTAAAAAACTATTAAAAAATAATAATAAAGACTAAGAATCAAGTAAAAAATATAAATTTTTACTTATTTTCTATTCATAAATCTATAAAAATTTATATATTCAATGTTAGAAGAGTCATATCTCTAATACAATGATAGAATATTACCAAATATTGAAATATAAATAATATTGAATACCTTAAAGATTGCATAAATCAACAAAGTTACCTTAAGAGTGAATCAACCACATAAAAAGAGAGAAAAGTTGACAAGTGAAGAATTCATCAAATAGATAAAAATCCCACAATATATTAAGAAGTCTTGCAATCAATTAATTCTAAGTACATATTAAAACAAGTTAATAGAGAGAATAATGACCTAAAGCTAACATAGAACATCATAAGGATGTAAAGGTAAGATCAAGATTAATATTTAAGAGCTACCAAACTATTAGAAAAGAGGAGGAGGAGAAATCAATAAATAGAGATAGAAGAAATAGAAAGTTACATATTGAAAGATTCACCATGTATGTTAAGTGTCCTTGATCCTTTTACAAGGGAGGAGGATGTGTGTGTCATGTAAGGGGAGAGGAGTTACATGTAAATAACTCTAAACCTAATAGATGGACAAGAGAGGTGAGTGTCACCTTATAAATCTAAGCTCAATATATTTATAAATATAATAAATGCATAGACAAATAAGACTTGGGATAAAACTAGATATCTATAAGAATGACTCAAATAAGGTTAATTCTCCAACATTTTCATTTAAACTTAATTTTTTATTACAAAAATATGGATAACTTTTTACAAACAATGAAGGGAGTTAAAATTATATAATACTCCTCTTTAATAGAAAATTATTTCAAGAGGAATTATAACAGATTGAGAGAAGAAAGAAGAGAAGGTACCACCAAAAGTCACAAGGAAGAAAGTGTGATCATAAAGAATCTCAAATAATCCTCTTCATAAAAATATGATCGATCCGCAAGGAAACAAAAATTAAAAATGATTTATGAAATGCTATAAAATAAACATGTTGACACTAATCTTCTAAGTTAAGTAACCATTATGTAAAAAAAATATAATCTACGTATATAATATAATAAAAGTAGATGTACAACTACATAAATTTGAGATAAAAATAATTTCCATCATAAAGTGTGAAAACCTACATGAAAAGGGAATTAGAAAAAATAATCAAAGCATTTTCTTTTTCAATAAAAAGTAAGAAATGCACAATAAAAATTTGAGTTTAATAAAAATAAAAATAAAGAAGATATGTCACTTGCAAAAGATATTCTATGTGAAATATTATAATAATGATCATAAGAAGACATATCAAGAACTATATAAGATTTATTATTTTTAATAATTTAAATAATTTTACCCTTAAAAGTAGGAGATTTAGTCATTATCTAATAATACAAAGTGTAACTATATTTATCACAAGATTTGTATTGGTGGAATTATCAATATTTAAATATACGATACCCATATTTTTCATAATGTATACAAGGTTTAATATTTTTAACTAAGACATGAGCATTACAAATATTATAATCAAAAGAAGTATTATAAGTCCGTTGATGTAGAAGATAATAAGATACAGGTAAAACACTTAGATAGAGCAAAAAAAAATGAATCGGAACAAGAATGTAACAAGAGAAAATCTTACAACTGCACAAGCTGAATAGAATTAAAATTCCTTCTTAAACCAAAACACCAACTTTAAATTACTAATCCAAGAGAATTATAAATATCTAATATTAATAATAATAGAATATTAGTTAGATTTAAAAAGAGAGACAATAATTAAAATGCCCAAACACCTATAAAAAATTGTCAAAAAATTATTGTAAGGGTTAAGAATAAAGTAAAAATATATAAATTTTTATTTCTTTTTCATCCACGAATCTACAAAAAATTCAACATTCAATGTTAAGAGAGATGTAGCTCTAATATCATGACAAAATATTACCAAAGATCAAAATATAAATAATATTTAATACCTTAAAAATTACATAAATTAACAAAGTTATATCAAGAGGGAATCAACCACACAAAAAGAGACAAGAGTTGACAAGTGGAGAAATCGTCAAACTAAAAAAAACCCTACAAGCTATTAAGAAGCTTTACAAACAACAAACTCCAAGTACATAGCAAGAAAAATCTATGAAAGATAAAAATGGATTCGAACCAAAAGAGAGCATTACAATAATGTAAGAGTAAAAACAAAATCATAATTGAAGAACTACCAAAAATATAGAAGAGAAGAGAAAAAGAGCTCAATAAATTGAATTAAAAAGAATGAAGAGTTACATGTACAAGCTTCAGCATGTGTGCCAAGTGTTTTTAATCTTTTTACAAATGAAAAGGATGTACTTGCTATGTGGGGGAAGAGGAGTTACATGCAAGTAACTCTAAATCTAACATTAGACAACAAAAGTGAGTGTCACTTTATAAATTTGAGTTATATACATTTATAAATATACTAAATAAACACTTAAATAAGATTTAGGATAAACCTAAAAACTTATAAAAATCACCTAAATAAGGTTAATTTTCTAACTCTCCTCTTTAAGCTTAATTTAGAGTTACAAAATTGGAGATAACATTTTAAAAATAAGGAGGGAAATTGAAATTATATCATACTCCTCTCTAATAGAAACTTCTTTCAAGAGTAATTACAACAGATTGAGAGATAGAAAAGAACATGTCATCAAAAGTCATAAGGAAGAAAGTATGATCATGAAGAATCTCTAAAAAAAATTTAAAATAATATGGTGGATCCATAATAGAATAAAGATGAATAAGAAAGAGAAATGATCTACGAAACCCTGTAAAACAAACATGCTAACATCGATATTTCAAGTTAGTTAACTATTATGTCAAAAAATATAATCTACATATATAATGTAATAAAAATAGATGTACAACTAGACAAATTTGAGTTAAAGAAAACTTTCATCATAAAATGTGAAAACTTATAGAAAAAGAAAGTTAGACAAGATAATCAAAGCATATTTCATTTACAACAAAAATTAAGGAATGCATAATAAAAGTTTGAGTTTAATCAAAATGGAGACAAAAAAAATATGTCACTTGTAAAAGATATTTTGTGTGAAACATTAAAAGAATGATTATAAAAAGACATCAAAATCTTTAAAATATCAATTATTCTTAATAATCTAAATAATTTTACCCTTAGAGGTAGGATATTTACTCATTTTTTAATATTGTAAAGTGTCATGCGTAAGATTTGCATGGGTGCAATTTTTAACATTTATATATATAATATTTTTTTTACAATACACATAAGGTTTAACATTTTTAATTAAAGTATTAGTATTACAAGAAGTATAATAAAAATAAGTTACATTATAAGTCCATTTATGTGGAGGACAATAAGATAAAAGTAAAACACTTAGATAAAATAGTAAAATAAACTAAACAAGAACAAGAACAAGAACGTAGCAGTGAAAAATCTTATAACTGCACAAGCTGCATAGAATAAAAATTCTTTTTTGAATCAAAACACCAACTTTAAATTGTTAATGTAAGAGCATTATAAATATCTAGTATTTTAATAATAATAGAATATTAGTTAGTTGTAAAAAGAGAAACAACAAGGAAAATGTCCAAACACATGTAAAAAATTATCAAAAAATAGTAGTAAGGGTTAAGAATTAAAAAAATGTAATTTTTTATTTCTTTTCCACCCGTAAATCTAAAAAAATCTTAACATTCAATATTTGAACAACCATATCTATCATACCATGAAAAAATATTATCAAAGATTGAAATATAAATAACATTGAATACCTTAAATATTAGATAAATCAATAAAGTTACCTCAAGAGTGAATCAACCACACAAAGAGAGACAAAAATTAACAAGTGGAGAAAATATAAAATGGAGAAAAACTCCACAATCTATTAAAAATCCTTACAATCAATGAAATTAAAGTACATAGTAAGAAGAATGACCTTAATTCAAAATAAAACATTACAAGAATACAAGAGCAAGAATATGAACAAGATTAAATAACTATCAAAAGACTAGAAAAGAGGAGTAGATCTTAATAAATAGATTTAGAGAAAATAAAGAGTTACATGTGCAAGCTTCAGTATAGGTGCCAAGTGTCCATCATCCTCTTGGAAGTGAGTAAGATGTGTGTGTTATGTAGGTAGAGAGGAGTTACATGCAAATAACTCCAAATCTAACAAGTGGACAAGAGAGGTGAGTACCACCTCATAAATCTGGGTTAAATATATTTATAAATATAATAAATGTACACATAAATAAGACTTAGAATAAGCCTCGAAACCTATAAGAAAGACCTAAATAAATTTAATTATCTAACACTCCTCCTTAAGCTGAGATTACAAAAGTGGAGAGAACCTTTTATAATCAAGGAAGGGAGTTGAAATTACATAATAATATCTATTAACAAAAACTTCTTTTAAGAGGAATTATAATAAATTGAGAGAGAAAATAAGAAAATATGTTGTCAAAAATTGTAAAGAAGAAAGTTTGATCATGAGAATATATAAAAATCCTCTTTAGACAATGTAGTCTATTCTCAATAAAAAAAGACCAACAAAAAAATGATTTATGAAACTCTGCAAAATAAACATCATAACACCAATATTTCAAGTTAAGTAACCATTATGCTAAAAAGAAAAAATTATATACATAATGTAATAAAATTAGTTGTACAACTAAATAAATTTGAATTGAAGACAAATTTAATCATAAAGTGCAAAAAACTATATTAAAATGAAGTTCAAAAATAATCAAAACACATTTCTTTTGCAAAAAAAAAATGAGTGTATAATAAAACTTTGAGTTTAATCAAACTAGAGACACAAAAGATGTATCACTTGTAAAACATATTTTGCATGAACCATTAGAATAATGACCACAAGAAGACATCAAAATTTATAGAAGATCCATCATTTTTGAGAATCTAAATAGTTTCACCCTTAGATATAGGAGATTTAATCATTTTTCAACAATCAAAAGTGTCGTGCATAGATTTGCATGGGTACAATTTACAATATTTAGATATACAATGTCCATAATTTTCATAATACATATAATATTTAATATTTTTAATTAAAACATGAGTATTATAAGCATTATAATCAAAAGAAGTTTTATTATAAGTCTTTTGATGCGAATGATAATAAGATAAAAATAAAACACTTAAATATAGCATCAAAACAAAACTGAACTAGAATAAAAATATAGTAGAGAAAATCTTGCAACTACACAAGCTAAACATAATTAAAATTTCTTCTTGAACCAAAGTGTCAAATTTAACTTGTTAATCCAAGAGTATTATAAATATCTAATATCAATAATAATAAAATATTAGTCAGATTTAAAAAGAGAGACAACAAGCAAAATGTCTAAGCACCTAGGAAACAATGTATAAAAACAATATTAAGGGTTAATAATCAAGTTAAAAATATAATTTTTTATTTATTCTCAATAATATAAGATTTGTATCTCTAATACCATGATAAAATATTACCAAATATCAAAATATAAATAATATTGAATACCTTAAAGATTGCATAAATCAATAAAATTACCTCAAGAGTAAATCAACCACATAAAGAGAGACAACAATTGAAAAGTGAGGAAACTATCAAATAAATAAATAAAACCTACAATCTATTAAGAAGTGTTACAATAAATTAACTCTAAGTACATAACAATAAGAATGTAAATGAGAGAAAAATGAATTCAATTCAAAAAATAACATCATAAGGATGCAAGATCAAGAGTAAAATTAAGATTGAATAACTACCAAAAGCCTAGAAGAAAGAAGGAGAAGAGAAAAAACCTACAATGTATTAATAAGCCTTGCAATCAATAAACTCCAAATACATAGCAGTAAAAATCCAAGAGAGAGAATAATATTTTTAAACCAAAAAAGAGCATCACAAGAATACAAGAGTAAGAACAAAATGAAGATTGAAGAACTACCAAAAGTATAAAATAAAAGAGGAGAAGAACTCAATAAATAAAGTTAGAAGAAATGAATAATTGCATGTGCAAGTATGTATGTTAATTGTCCCTAATCCTTTTACAAATGAGGAAGATATATGTGTCATGTTGGGGGAAAGAAGTTACATGCAAATAACTCCAAATCTAATAAATGGACAAAAGAGGTGAGTGCCACCTCATAAATATAAGTTAAATATATTTATAAATATAATAAATACACATATAATTAGGACTTAGGATAAGCCCAGAAACCTATAAAAATGACTAAAATAAATTTAATACTCTAAAACTACCTCATAATCTTAATTTGAGGTTAAAAAAGTATAGAGAACCTTTTACAAACAAAGAAGGGAGTTAAAATTACATAATACTCCCCCTTAATAGAAACTTTCTTCAAAATGAATTTCAATAGACTGAGAGAAGAAATAAGAGGTGTTGCCAAAAGTCACAAATAATAAAGTATGATAATAAATAATATTTAAAAATCCTCTTCATATAATGTGTTCAATCTACAATAAAATAAAGACCAACAAGAAACAGAATCAATCTACAAAACCTTGTAAAACAAACATGCTAACACTAATATTTTAAGTTAAGTAACTATTATGCTAAAAAATACAATCTAAATACATAATGTAATAAAATTAGATTTACAACTTGACAAATTGAGCTAAAAATAACTTCAATCATAAAATCTGAAAACCTACATAAAAAGTAAGACAAAATAATCAAAACATATTTCCTTTGCAATAAAAAACAAATAATGCATAATAAAACTTTGAGTTTAATCAAAACAAAGACAAAGAAGATGTGTAACATAAAAAATATATTATAAATGAAGCATTAGAATAATAATCACAAGAAAATATATCAAAATCTTTAGAAGATCCATCATTGTTAAGAATATAAATAGTTTTACCTTTAGATATAAGGATTTAGTTTTTTTTTTAACAATGCAAAGTGTCATGCATGGATTTACCACAAGATTTACATGAGTATAAGCTATAACATTTAGATATATTATGTCCGTATTTTCTAAAATATGTATAAGGTTTAATATTTTTAACTAAAATATGAGTGTTAGAAGCATTATAATCAAAATAAGCTTCATTATAAGTTCGTCAATGCAGAGGACAATAAGATAAAGAATTTACATGAGAAGTATTTAAAGTATTATAACTAAGACTTTTATAATTTATATTAAATTCAAACAAAATAGATTCAATAATACTATTTTTATACTTATCCAGTACACCACTTGAATATCCCACACCATGCATAATTTTTAAGTCGAGATTGGTAGGAGGAATGTGCATATGATTTTGAGTTTGTTTAGAAACACAATGAGATTCATCATCATTAGAACTATTAATATTATCAAAATATACAAATTTAATAGTTAATGCATCAATAAAAAATTACATAGAAATCAAAATTTTATTACAAAGGTTATTTTGGTATGCAACTTAATACTTAAGAGCATTAATTTCATCATTTTTCAAATCAATTTGGTGCCAAAACTTCTTAAAGCTTAAAAAAATATTTAATTTAATATCATTGATAAGAAGCAAAAAATTCAAAGATTAATTAATGATAAATTTTGAAACAACTAAAAAACCTAATAAATTTACTTGTAAATCTATCAAAATACCAAATTAATTTTGCTTCTAAATTATAAAGCATAAATGTCATATTAATTTAAAAGGTCCATATATGAAGAAAAAAAATTATAATTTAAAGTTTCATAAGAATAATAAAGTGTCACATTCCACATAGGAGTGGTCTTAACATTTTAAATAAAAGTTTTTGTTCTTATGAGAAAAAATAAAATACAAGATTCTCTTTTCTTAAAAATTAAGAGATATTCTTAGCATGTTACTTAAACCATGCAAAGCATATTTTTAAAAAATCCAAGGTTTTGTTTATGGAAAAGTATATTAAATTAAAAAAAAGTTTTTGATTATTTAAAAACATGATTTTTATTGAAGAGAATTTTTAAAAAAATACTAAACCATAATAAATTTAATTATGCTTTGTTTTTCTTAAGTAAAATTTAAAATGGCTAAGTTGCTTTAACAAAGGTACAACTAAAAAGTTTTTAAAAAAAAAAGTAATTTAATTAATTACAAATAAGGTATAATTAAAGAAAAGAAATAAAGACATTTATGTCAAGATTTTAAAAGAACACATCTTACCTGAAGTGAAACACCCTGAAGAAAGTCTTAAAAAAATTAAGAAGAATGATGAAAAATTCCACTTGGCATAACAAGAGCCAAATGAATATTAATCAATAAAGGAATGAGATGAGCAGTTCAAAATAATAAGTAAATAAAACACCTCACTCATAAAAAGAGTAAAATGTATGCCAATAACTGGTAGAAGCAAAAAAAACTTGAAAGGAGGTGCCACAGATATTAGAATGCGTAGTAGATAAAAATTAAATAGATGCTAACATGACATGAAACCTACTAATGACCAAAATTTTAAATAAAGATATAATATTGAAACACTAATAAGAAAAGTAAAGCTTACTTCATAGAAAATAATGCATACAATGAAATGTCTTACTACTAGAAGTATAGTAGCTGGAAAATGGCTTAAAAAAAGATTTAGATAAATAAGGATACCTAAGGACATAGTGAAACTAGGTGGAATAAAAACACTAAGACATGTTATGCAAAAAATCCCTAAGATGCAAGTTAATGCATAAGAAATACAAGTGCCAAAAATAGACATGTTAAATTTTTTTTTTTTAAAGTGTTGAACAATTGAATGAGAAGTATCAAAATTCCATGAAGATAAAGCCTTTAAAAAAACTTTAATAAAAAAACATGCATATTTAAATACCAAACACATAGGAAAATACCTAGAAAAAAATGTTGCCAAAAAGAATGAAAAAATTGCTAAAGAAGGAAAGTATTACTTGGCAACAAAAGGAATGAATAGGTGCATACAAAAAAGGTAAAATACTTAGATAGAATAATAAAACAAAACTGAACCAAAACAAGAATGTAGCAGAGAAAAATCTTACCACTACACAAGTTAAATAGAATTAAAATTCCTTCTTGAAGTAAAATGTCAACTTTAATTTGTTAATCCAATAGAATTATAAGTATTTGGTATTAATAATAATAGTATATTATTCTGTTGTAAAAATTAAGACAATAAGTAAAATTCCTAAAAACCTATAAAAAATTATTAAAAAATAGAAATAAGGGCTAAGAATCAAGCAAAAAATATAAATTTTTACTTCTTTTCCACCTGTGAATCTACAAAAATTTCAACATTCAACATTAAAAGAGTGGTAACTATGATACCATGACATAATATTACCAAATATAAAAATATAAATAACATTCAATACCTTAAATATTATATAAATAAATAAAGTTACCTCAAAGTTGAATCAACTACACAAAGTGAGACAAGAGTTGACAAGTAGGGAAATAGTCAAATAGATAAAAACCCCACAATCTATTAGGAAGTCTTGCAATCAGTAAACTCTAATTACATAACAAGAAAAATCTAAGAGAGAGAGAATAATGGCCTAAAATTAAAATATATCATCATAAATATGCAAGGTCAAGATCAAGAGTAAGATTGAAGAACTACCAAAATTCTATAAGAAAGGAGGAAAACTCAATAAATAGATCTAGAAGGACTAAAGAGTACATGTGCAAGCTTCAACATGTGTGCCAAGTGTTCCTAATCCTATTACAAGTGATAAGAATCTATGTACCATATGGGGAGAGAGGATTTACATGAAAGTAACTTCAAATCTAACAAGTGGACAAGAAAGGCGAGTGCCACCTCATAAATCTAGGTTAAATATATTTATAAATATAATAAATACACACATAAATAAGACTTAAGATAAGCTTAGAAACTTATCATAAGGACCTAAATAATAATAATAATTATCCAACATTAAGGATCAATAGGAAAATAATTATGGAAGATGTGGGTGAATTAGGAATGATAAGGGAGAGGATGATTATGGTGGTGGTGGTGGTGAGGAACCTCCAAGAACCACATTACATAAGAACAATGTGTCTATTCATTAAACCACCATTCTATATATGTGCTAAGATGTTCCCAAACTAGGTCTCAAGATTTATTCCACTACCTTATCAAGGTCCAAATTAGAATAATGATGACCATGATAGGATGGATATTGGGATGGCAAGTATGGATGGATGGGATGTTTAGATAGATGAAACATATTTTGACCCCATGTGTAGGGTACTTGTAGACAATGGATTTACACATGATGCCAAAAACTAATTTTCATCATGGTACTTTCCTAAGGGACAATAAAAAATGTTTTTCACCTATGGACAATTATTTCTCTCTCATTTATTATTTTTATTAATATATTACTTTTTATTATTTGATTTTTTTAATTGCTACCACAGCATATCCTTCATGTATTGAAGCGTTTGAGTCCCACTTTAGTAGGTTAATATTATACTCAAACCATGACCCTAGTATGTGATATTTTGATTATGTTGTGATATTCTTTTATTTTTTAGTCTACTCCCTCCAAACATCTCAACAATGTGTCATCTTAGACCCAATGATAGGTGGTGTTGCCAAAGAAGATGGGGCAAGAAGTGTGTTGAGTGAGGGATCTTATTAGATTATGTGAAAGATTCATATGGATGATGTTGTTGCAGAAGAATATGGAAATTTAGTAAGGACAAGGGGGATTGGGACCAATAATTTCACCTATCACATTAAATTCTTGAGTCTATAGAATTATGGATGTTTTAGAATCAAAGATATTTGAAAATTCTCTTAGGAGGGTAACAAGAAGTTTTTGTTCCTTTAGCCTAAGAGTTCATGTAATTTGAATGATTTTTGGATTATTTGTTGTTTCAATATTGATATCAATGGTACCTTCATCAAGTGAAGACACATCTAGATTTTGATCTTGATTTTGATTGTGTGATTGATTTTAATGTGGAAACTCTCCTAGTTCCTTGGGATATGTTGATGTATCAAGAGTATTTTTTTCAAATCCTTACTTGTAATCATCTAATTGGATGTTGTCTTAGAATCTCATTAATTATGCAGTATCTATGTTTTTATGTAATAAATCCAATGGTACGTAAATTTTTTAGTCTCAATCAACATGTACAGTAAATTAAATGTCAAGATGGATGGTGAGGTATTGGAAGTCAAAATAGATGGTAGGTGTTTTAAACTATTAGGACTTAGATGTGTGTAAATATTATATTGCTAAAGATATAAGTATAGTAATTTAGGGTATAAATATGCAATAAATATAGCCACTGATCTGTTATAGAATTGACTATATTTAACCTTTTTTAAAAATAGCAATAAATAATGTAAATGAGAATTTAGTTGAAAAATAACCGAGATGGATGATTTGAAGGCTAGAAACTAAGGTAGAGGCTAGTTTTAGTACCACAAACATGATCCAAGCATCAAAACCCCTTACAAATAGTATCACCCTAATTAGATAGTAATGTCATGTAGAAATAATGTCCCTATTTTGGTATTAGTTTCCTTTGTATAGAACTATTCTAAGTTTATGGGTATACCTATGTCTGGGCCTGTCAAGCTTGTTCCTGTGCACATGAGTTATAGATCTTTGTATATGGCCTATTTTAACTAATTTTATTCTCAAAATCTAATCCTTTATGTTACTAGCACATTCAATTGATACAATCATTAAAGTGTGTTGGTTAGTAGGGTAGCCTAGACATCCTTAACACCCCATTATGATGAGAGTTGCATACATACCAATACACTAAAGAGGGATTAGTCTTGATGTAGTTATCCCCACCTAAGTGTTGGCACAAGTGCAAGTGAAAATAGTATGATTATATATTTGAGTTCTTTGAATGTGTTTGAGACTAGAAATTTGAGTAAACTGAGCTTAGGAATGTTGTAGATGGTATTATGTAGAAGTAAGACAAAATAGGGATTGATAACCTTAATTATGATAACTTAATCTTATTTTGTATGTGTAATTTACATTTCATTTCCATCTAGTGGTTAGAGGGATAAAAATCATGAATATATAATATTATGGTGTTTGTGTAGGTGTTAAAGGAGGTATAGGTTGACCCTAGGTGATCTAAGATTTTAAAATATATCCATGTGTAAAATACGAAGGAAATGACAATAGCACCAAAATTAGGATACTAATGTCATATGGTGCTACTACCCCTATTATGGTGTTAGTGTTCAAGTGGTAGAACCTGAGGCACGAAGGGCCAAGATGCAAGAATGAGGGTTTGGGATTGCTATAGGGATATCTAAGGATGCCTATGGCCCATACAAACATTGGATAAGTGTGAAAATAGGCCATAAGATAGGTCTAGGTTTAAGATAAGGATATTTGGTCTCCAGTAGCACTCTTAGCACGCAAGTTTCATTTTTAAGTGATTATACTAGGGCTAGTGATGTTACTAAAAATATGGGTGGTAGTAAAACCTTTGTAGAGACTATAAAGGGGCCTTATTTATATGTCAACATCAGCTTCCACAAGAACCGTGGAATTTCCACCTATAGCTTTAGATTGATATGTAGGAGGTTTGTATCTAAGGTCCTTGATTTTCACACACATGGATTAGTTTAAGATTTTTTATTCATGAAGGCCAAGTCATCTGCCTTTATAAGTCATAATTTTAAAAATATAATTTATGATAGGATAAGCCATGCTATAGAAACATGAGGATATGTTGTCATCATATAAAAATGAGTTATTTAGACCACCAATCTTCTCATTTGTGAGAAGTTTGGATTCAAAATAATAGGATTTTGGTATTTTATTGATGTTGATGATAGGAGATGTTATAATGTTATCCATATGGACAAGCTTTTGTATTTTTTTCATTTTCTACAAGAACCTTTTTTACTTAATTCTTGGGGATGGAAGTTTCAATACATTTTGGGATATGGTGTCACAGGTAAATAGGTAGTGTGTTATGATGATTTTTTATTCAATAATGAGCTCATCAAAGAGGGATTCATCTAATATGGGTGGACCGATGATGGTATGGAAATAATCTAAGATGGGTGATTTGAAAAAAATGGGTTTGTTAAAGACTGGTTAGTCAAGGATGGAGTGATTTTATTGACCTTAACTTGTAAGTGGAGGAGTTTGATTATGATTTGGAAGGGGGTCATGGCATATCACAAATTACTGGGTCTTAATCAAGAATGAATTTCATTCTTGGATAAATAATGGTCCTTGGAGATGTGATGTTAGGACATAGTTGTATTCTTGGATTTACTATGGTTCTAGGGTCAAATTGGTGTTAGATTTTTGATTGTCTAATTATTATAGATTAGGGGCCATATTAATGCTAGATAGTAGGTCTTTCATGTGTTGACTAAGCTACTAGATTTGGTCAAGTATGGTTTAACTTTGAGATATGGATGCTAGAACAAGTTTCCTTTTATAGTTGATATGGAAGATATTATGATTTGGATGGTAGCTAGTGGATGGGAGTTTTGCTTGAGATTAACTATCATTGTCACTAAAATTACATTTATTTTGATGTGGAAAGGTTTGATTTTTTTTATTATGATCGAGCTTAGGTTTGTGGGATCATAGTTTATAGGAAGGAAGACACCTATTTCTATGATCCATAAAAGGATATCATCCTTATTTTCAAATATGTATTATTCATTTTGGTTTCTATATAGATTTGTTTTGGGTACCTAAGTCTAGATAGGGTTTGATTGGACAAAGTTGATTTTGGAATTGATTGGCTTTTGGTTAATAGATAAGTTAGATTGGGTTTTATTGGGTCAAATGGATTGGTTGATTTGTGGTTGATGAGGTATTTGGCTTGGATTGATCAAATGAATTGATTATTTGATATTGATTGGATAACTAATTGGTTGGATTTGGATCAAAAGTTTGATTAGATCTTCACTTAAACATTTGACTAGATTGATTATTATTTTTTATTTGGTTTAGATTTAATATTTTAATGGGTTTGATATTGGTGTAACATAAGGGATGAATTCAAAAACACATGCAAATACAACCTAACTAGTCATGTAGGATTACAGTCATTTAGTGGCCCATCAATAATATCCCAAAAGATGTGGTGGGTGACTTGGGAAATGTTGTGTTCCCTGCAACACTATCCTTTTGAGGAAAATAAGATCATAAATAAGGTTTAATAAGGCTAACTAGGGGCATAATATGTACACCTTTAAGTAAATTGAGGCCCAAATATCATTTTGTAAAGGTTATGTTTAGGCCTTGGGTATTGGTGGATGAAACCACCCCATTTCATGATGTCAGTAAAACAAACAATCACTTAGATAATAATGATAATTCCATAAGAATTTATATTCCCATCATAACATGGGGTTTCTCTCTACATTAGGTGATGAAATCCTAGTTGAAACAACCTAAAAACATAAAATAAAATAGGCATGTACTATTTATAATTCCCAAGATTGCCTTGTAACATGAGGGAAGAGCATATGTAGCATGTCCTAAGGATAACACAATTGATATAGTCTATTTTTTATTCCCAATTTTGTTTTATTAAATAAGGAATAATATACATGATGTAAATATCAAATGCACATACAAACAAAGCTAATAAAAATATGCACAAACAATATTTATTAAGTAGCTTAAACATTTAAACATGTGTGTGTTTGGCTTAATAATATGCATTCAACAAGAGAACCTATAGAAAATTATGTTAATGGTTTTCTTGAGAGTAGTTTACATGTGAAAACTATTTCAAAAGATAGTTAAGATCATGAAAAACACCAAAAATCATATGTGCAAGTCAAAAATTTAAGATTGTAGGATTGTGGGTCTCAATAAGCATGCCAAATATATGCACAAGATAATTTTTAGACCAAAAAAAGTGTTATAAATCAAACAACCAAAGCCTAATTTACATGTTAAACAAGTGTAGGGAACCCTCTTGATGTATGTATTGTGTTTTAGATGATGTTTGAGATGTGTTTACTTCAAACAAAATTGTGTATGGATTTTGTTAGCATATCCCCTTGTTGATTAGATGATGGCTTAAGTGTATGATTTATAAAATTTTTGGGTAGAAACTTTTTTAACTCTTTAAACTTGTTACAAATAGAGGGATGATATCCAATTCATAGAGTTTGAGGAGGATGAATGGATGGTTGGATTTGATCAGCTAGAATTGAGTCAAGGATGGGAGGCTAGATCATAAATAGAGAAAGGTATGGATAGGTATGGGCATGCCATTGATGAGGAGTGGGTGTGTCATGATTTTTAACCTTACCTTGGATTTTGGGGAGATTTTTGCACACACTTGATTATGTCATTAATTTTATATGAAAAGGTGATGTGATGACTTTATTTATGGATTTTTGAAAATAATCATATTATATTTGGTGCATGGATTTTCTTATTAGAATAATCAACTAGATAATATGATTAACTAGTTAATTAATACAAATTTATTTATGTGGGATTTTGAAGGTCACAATGTAATAGTATTAATTTATTGGAGTGGAGATTATGAATAGTCATAATGGATTAGGATTAGTTTTTGCCATGAATAAATAGATTAGGGGTGATTTAGGATGATTAGGGATGATTAAAGATCATGTGGAATAGTGAATAGTAAATAATGACATTGGATTAGGATTATGGTTTTTCATGGATTATGATATTAGGTATGATATGATATGATAAAATGATGAGATAATTGAGGTTTAGTGATATTAGAGTGGATTATGATGAATAGTAATAAATTAGGGATGTCAATAGCAAGGTGTTAAAATTATAGAAAATGAGGGGGTGTCATAAGTAGAGTGTCCAAATTAGGATGTATACACATAAAAAATCACTAAAAATAATATTAAAATATCTATAATACCTATTTTATTTGTAAAATAGTTGGATATTCCAAACTAGCTTCACCAACATGAATCCTATATTTCTAGCTCAACATATGAGTGATAGATGATTGTTATAGACTACTTTCAATGTTAAATCAAAGATAAAAAATGTTATAAATTAAATGAAAAACATATTTAACATAATAAGGAAGCATAATATACCAAAAAATATAAGATGAACACAATATATGACCTAGAGAAATCCAGTGTGGGAAAATCTATAGTGGGTGAGGCAAATTGTTCTCCCCTTCCACTATGTAATTTAACAATTACGCAAGTTACTACCAAACCTGGCCTTCATGGATAGAGATTTCATTAATATCCAAATATTTCACATATGACTAATATATGTTTATTATACACTACATAAATATGCAACACAATTGAAACAACCACATCCAACTTTTAAATAATGAGACAACATGAACAAGGACACAAACCTACAAACTATAATTATAATATAACTTTGAGATTTTACACTAATTTCTCTAATGATATTTGGCTTCAATAGAGAATTTATTTATTCCTTTTAACCTTATAACCTACCAAATACTTTAAATAGTTGTCATCAAGAAGAGGAAGCATTTTTAACCCCTCATTTTCCCATATTTTGATTGGTGGAAAAACTATTGCCTTAAGTAGACTAGTAGTTTCAAAATTACCAAGATGATTTTTCAACCACCACCTATATACATCATTGGTTATAAAATCACTATTTTTTCTTACCAAAATTTTCATCATCTTTGACCAAACCCTTAGTTTCATCACCAATATAAGAATTTTTGGACCATCCTAACACTTATTCTGCCATTACAACTTAACTAAAAAGTTCACTTTAGATGAAAAATATTGAATAAATGTCTTATATATCTTTTTACATACATGAATTACATAATTTATTATAATTTAAATGAATTATACAACATGCCTACTAAACTAGATCCATATTTTAGATCATTGATCTTATATGCAGATTCAAATTTTGTCTTCTTTGCCTTGAAATCCTAACTTCACTTTTGACGCTTGCTTGACCTAGAAAAGGGGGTTATAAAGATAGGTTGAATATCCCTAGACAAACCCCATTTATTTTTTGAGTATTTATTTAATTCCAATACTCTGAAGAGGGCTCAAACCACATGTGATTCTCCCACCTATGTGTATGTGTGCTTAATAGTGTTCTGCTAGAATGCAATACATAGCTTTAGCTTTCGACACTTGATAACATGCAACTTTGACCTTATGAAAGTATTAAATCTTTGATTTGGACTGGTTCCTTGATGTATTTTCATATTTTAATGCTTTGGAATAGTTCCTCAAGTATTTTCAAATAGATTTATCAAGCTTTTCCAAATAGATAGGTACTTACTAGAGAAGCCCTAGATAGGAATGACTTTAATCTTTACATTTATTTATATATGGATATTTGGATAATTTCCCCCCATAAAAAACATGTGAAACATGTGGGATAACCTAAGTGAAGAATTTAAAATCTAAAAATACCTATTTGAGGAATCAAGACATTGTCAGTGAAGGCAGACACTATTGGTAATCAACAATGTTTGATTCTTACCAACATTGTCCAAGAAGAAATAAATAGTAATATGGAACATGGTGATAGTTTTCTTAGGAACTAGAGTATTAAGGCATAAACTATGGATATCCTAATGGTTGGGTGTGGTTGGGGTTGTCCAACCCATCTTTCTAACCCCTATTTATAGGTTAATTAAATGTCAAAAGTGGAGTTAAGGTTTCAAGGCAAAGGAAGATAAAATCATAATATTGTCATAGGATTGAGGATCATAATTCATTCATATTTCATCTTTACAGAAATATATGGTAGAATAGACTAATAATATCAATAAGGTGTAGTTCTAATAAATAATTGATGGTACTAGTTATCACAAGTGTCTAGTATTTATTGGTAGTGTCTTCATATAGCTACTTCATGTCATTTCAAAGGACTGTGCAAAAACATTGAGAAAAAAATAATAGAATACCAACTAAGTGCCTTATCCCTTAATCATTTATATATTTATTAAGTGTAATCAATTCTCTATTAGCATTCAAATTTGTGTATTTTATGAAATATCTTATAAAATATATATTTCAATTATTTTAAGCTTGTTTAGATAACTAAATCCAAAATAATTTAAAACGTTCTAGTGAACTCGAATATTGTTTCAAAAAAGTCAAACCCTAGGTATTTATTCTTTAGGGTTTCATTTTTCCTTCTTGGGCTTTCATATTTATGTGATAGGGTTTTAGATCTGATTTATGATTTCCCCTTATTCACATAAGTAAATCATGGCTATAATGTATATACATAGTTTATATTTCTAATTTAATGTATGATTGTCATAATTGTGTGTTACTTTCCTAAAATGGGTAATATGTTTCAAAATTATATAATAAAATGGGTTAAAACTATGTGCAATAAAACTAAGACAATGTTAATAATAATGAATTATTATCTCTCCTTAGCAACACACATTGTATCCAACCTGAGATGATTTTGGTTACTACTCAACATCAAATGGCATGTATGACTCTTTATCATTCCTCCTACCCCTAGACCTCAAGTTAGTTATAGCCACCATCCCACCCCCATTCTTCACTCTAGACTTAAATAATATTATTTTCCTACTCAAAATACTATAGATCATAATCTCCTATTGTTCATTTAAGTATAAATATTAAATAAGGGGGTCAAGTGTGTTTTGATAGATAATAGATTAAGATTGAATATTTGAAATATCATGCTCCTATAAACATTAAGTATCGATATGTAATATAATAATAGATTAAACAATAATATGATAGGTTTTGATAATATTCCTCACAAATTACTAGGATCAATTACTTTGGATGTGACAATGGGCCCTAAAATGTTAACTATTATGTTTCATGTAATTTAAAATCATTTACATTATAATATAATATTAGGTAGATCATGGATTCATGTAATTAAATTTTTACTATCTACCTTGCATCGATAATTAAAATTTTTGCATGAGGGATGTTTGGACATGTCTCCTAAAAATATTCAAACTTCAAGTATTACAGGGTAGTAGAACCTACTAATGGATGTATTCTACAATCTGATTCTTTTTATTCCACCATAACACCTCCATCATAGGTAATAATAGTGAAATAATACATACATATGAAGATATATAATCAATTAAATCTAATTAAAATTATCTAACTCCAAATATATTTTTAAATCAATAGATGTTAAAGGAGTCACACAACAATTCTAAAGCACAAAAAAAAACTTATTTTATTAGTAAATTCAAAAAATCTAGATCATATATTTTCATAGTAGGATAGTGATGATAATGAGAATGAAATGCCTAAAAACATAGATGAGTACTTATCTCATCTGAATTTTAAACTTATCGGCCTAAGAGAGTATCAAGATGATTCACACATAGGTTGTATAGTTAAATTGGATAAAGGGAAGACACCCCTTCCAAGTAATCATGTGTATATAAATGTAAATACTTGTACACTATCAATTCATGATAGGAATATTCCCTGATAAGTGCTCTATTGAGACTAAAAAAATTTAGATCAAATATGACTCAAGCACAAGAGGCAAAGCACATTGCATGATAAATCAAAAGTGACTATCTAATGCTTGTTCAAAATTTGGTAAACAATGTAGAATTCATGGATACAGAACCTTCAATCAAATTAAAGGTAACTAGTGTATAAGATAAACCAAACATTATATTTTAAACGTTACTTGACAAGAATTTGATTGTTCTACCTTCCATTTGACATAAAAATATGAATCAACTATCATATCAAAAATGGGCATTACAATAAAAAATTTAGAAGCTTAAATATTAAGGCATGATTACAGTATATAGTTACAGACCAACCATATTATGAATAATGTTGATGTAATCTCTCAAAAGGAGGAATTTTAAATGATTAACATCCTCATAATAGGTTTCAAATACCACTCAAGTGTAATCTCATATCTCTCCCTATGCCATTTGATATTGCTATGACAAATGCTCAATCTAAGGGATTCAATACACATTGGCATAAATACTGAGGATAATTTACTAATAGATGATTTATATTGTGACAAAAAATATAGGATTTGATTGATGACCATACTATTGAGTTCAACAATATTTGTATAATGATTCATAACTTTCAAGCACAACCTATTCCTTCAAATCCTTAGATAGTTACATAAAAAATATAGACACATTCTCTAAGCATGCAACTAGATTATTAGATTTCTACGGATAACTTAGTTACGTGACATATACATGATTAGGTCGATTGTGATAGTGATGATGAATATGTCATAGTATATGACCATTTTTTATTAAGACATTGATATATATGTTAGTCCTTGCCCATGACATATGAGACACAACATTATTTATCTAGGACCTACATTTGGATATCCCATTGATGGGATTGTTGGTTAGTAGGAGCATATTTACATATTAAACAAATACAAAATACAAAATTTCAAATAGGCATGACATGTTTTGCTAGTTTCATGATTGAGTTGTGTTATTTATCATATTCATGGTAGATTACATATCCATTTTCTATGCACATGCTTTTCGTAATATACATATATGCATGACATATAATATATATATTATACATGAGCATATAGATGTGAGACATTACATACACCTAGGGTTTACCTACCTAAATAGGGGGCATGCCTACACTTAGGGAATCTTGGTAGACTTTAAAGGTTATGAATTTCTATGACCATTCCAATGATCATATTGAGCTATTTAGACTACTTATATAGGACTTGATCTTGTGTATACTCTTTAGGGTGTTATACTCTATTTGTGCTATGGGAAATGATGATATGGATTGATTTTTTATGCCTTTTTATTATTCTATGGACATTGATGTTTTTTTATTACATGGTGTGATCCTTGATTGTGTATTACATTGTGAGATGATTATTATGTGTTACATTGTGGGTTCTATGTGTGATCATTGATGATTATTACATTGTATAACCATTTTTGCATATTAAATTGTATGTTATCCTACATGTTTCTATGGGTGCATTGATTGTGTATCAACATGGCATGCATCATTTGTCTTGAGAATCTTTTAGTCTATGTCATGGCCATGTTGTGTGTATTAGGTTATATTCAATTTAGATTTGACTCATGTCTTGAGAGTTTGTGTGAGTATTTTTCATGAAATTATGTGCATATGTGTGTGTATTTACATAATTATGAGCTTGTGTTGTGATGATTCATATCACACACTATTTTATTATGTGTGATGTCATGATTTCTATCATGCATCTTCTACGTGGCTTATTACTATGATTTTTATTACTAAGATACTTGTTATTATGTTTATAACTTATATATATACTTAAAATTACACTTATATGCCTTGGGTTACATGTTTCAGATGTGTGTGAATGATCAAATCCTTATATAATGACATATCTTATCATGTTAGTATGCAAGCCTTACATGATTACATTTTATATGTAACATGATGTATATAACTCTTTATTTTGAGATGAGTGATTCATACCTCACCTCAAAATTGGGTCATACTAATGGGTGTGTTAGAGATTCAATATTTTACAAAAAAATCAAATTTTGGGTCACACATGAGATAGATTGGATAGATTGAGAGTCAAATTGGGATAGTTTGATAGATTGACATGTATACAAGGCATATGTGAGGAATTTAATAGCATAATGAGAGACAATTGACATTTTATATGACATTATGGGATAGATTAAATGGATCAAATTAAACACATTTATTAATTACATGGATTAAATTGAGTATGTTGTCAGATGTATTATATTAAGTAGATTGATATACAGAGTATGGAATTATATATCACTTGAAGTAAAAAGGTTTAGATTTTAGGCAATAAATATTATTCATACATACACATTTATATTTATATGTTGGTAAGATATGGTACTACATAAGCACTTTGAATCTAAAATTCATTTGTAGTGATTGATTCGATTTCAAATTTACATATGACCCCGATGTGAGCTTTTATATTTTACATATGATCCTAATAAAGGATTGTACCTTTATGTATAGACCTATTATTGGATTCCATTAAAAATGGTTATGATGATATTTTGAGGGTTATAATATGTTTTTGCATTGCTCAACTTCTAACACTTCTCAGTCTCCAATAAGAATTGAGGCATGTTGTTTTACCCTACCTTTGGATTAATGGGTAAATTAATCTAATTAAGATAGAACTTTGAAATGTAATTCATATATTAAGATATGTCATTAAAACATACATCTAAATTTAAAAGACTAATATTGGTTCTTATTATTTGACAATTGGAATATGTTAAATATAGTGAGTACAAAAAAGGGATCAGTACTTCATTTTTTTGTTTGATTGTCTAACTGTGACTAAATTTTGGAAGTGAAATTAGGATAAGTGGGCATATAGTTCATTTAGTTTTAGAAATGATTCACTATTTATGTTGGGTTGGTTTTACCAATCTGGTTCAGTATCACATGTTGATATTTACCTTATGTTTGGTATTGACCTATACATAAGTAGGGCATATTGGTTGTATTGTCACCTACACCTATCTCTACTTATTTTATGTTTACGATCCTGATACATATAACTTTCAAAATTGATCTATTTTAACTTAAAACCAAGATATAAACCTACCAAAAGAGGAAATTGAAATGGGCTAAGCTAACCCCAATCACCTTTATTTGATGATTGACCACTACCTACATATTTGATACTTTGATGAGGGAAATCAAGCTACACGTAGTTCTCCCACCTAGTATGAATGTATAATTATGATCCTTCAATCTATGTATGAAAATAATTATTTGGTTTTTATAGTTGAAAATGATTACTTTGACTTAAATTTAGAGTGCTTTAGACTTTGCTTGTAACTACTTTAGTTATAGGTTTGCAATTTGGAGGGAAAAAGGTAGAATTTTCTCAATGTATAATTATATATAGATGTATATTAGATAAGTGCCAATTCCTTTTTGGATCATCCCTAGAGTTGTTTATATATGGATATAATTGAATGATTTTACATTCCATTGACATGCTAGGTTGATGGGTAAACCCTAAGGATACATTTTATTTTGAAAAATAACAATTTTTAGAAGTGGGTGGTAGAACCAACTTATGTACACATAGACAAAACTAAGAGTCTATAAATGTCTATGTAAGATATTTGGTAGGTTTAAAACATAAAATGAGGTTCCTATGGGTGTATAATACCATATTGTAAGGGTTGAATCATAAGATAACATGAAAATGTGAGATAATGGCATATTAGGACCTTGATTGACTATTTTAATATGATATGGAATTTGTTAAATTTTGAGACTACAAGAGTTATATTACACCTGTGTGTTGGTGAAAACCATGCTTCCCTTGCAATTTATTGGATATGATGCTTAATTTTTGAATTATTGGATAAAATTGATAAAATGCATAGAGATTTGGGGTCATTATGCCCAAAATTTGTGTAATTATATGGTACCTTCAATTAGGAAGACAACATGCCCTAACCACCATTAATATGCAAATAAGTATGCAAAGTATTAACCCAAATAACTATGTAAATAAATAAGAGAACCATAAATCTAGGTTCACTCAAAAAAAGTGAATCAACCACTAAAAATGGATTATATATTCAATTGTAATGTTTCACTGAATTTCACTCCATGTAAAAACTTAAAAGCAAGATCAAAATGGAATGAATAATTTTTATGCCTCCATCATGTACGTGGGTTTGATTGTGTAATTTCTCTTAGAGTAGAATATAATGAATGATCAAAATATAATGAACAATGTTCATGTCCCCATCATGAACACACATCTAATAAGTGTGAATTGGAATGATAACTATTTTCAATTTAATTATACATTATGTTGTTGTGTATGTGTGCATGAACCATTCTCATGCCCCATGAATTTGTACCAATTGACATAGAATTTTATACATCTATCTTTTGAAATTAAGAATATATATCCCAAATGTATGTGTATATATAAATATTTAATTCATGTTCCTATAAACTATGTGCATATGTATCCGAGTATGTATTAATTTGTGTTTAAGTGTCTATAAAGTGAGTGCATATGTACGGCATATGCCCTTATAGTCTATATCAATGTTTCAATATTTGTCATGTATGTTAACCATTTGATATCTAAACCATTTTAAATATATAAAATATATACTTTGATCTAATTTTCTTCCCATGGAAGCTTATGTCTCTATTAAAATCCCACTATAATGCCCCCCTTTTGAGATTAATAATATATTATGTAAGTCACTCATCTCAAAATAATATTTAACGGTATCATGTTGTGCATAAAGATAAAATAATTTAATATCATGTGAAACATGTGGATATTATGCCATCATAGTAATGTATATGTTAATCAAGGCATGTATGTAGCATATGTAATGTAAGGCATGTAAGTATCATGTATAGACAAATGTATGAATGAAGCATGTAGTACAATAATCTTTATCTAAGAATACACATTAAAAGTGTAAGATATAGATCATGACACTACTAAATGTTAGCAAGCTTAACAAGTGCAAGTTTTAGTGTCACACATAAGTCCAAGGGACATAGAAATGTAATAACAAACAAGGCCAAGGACCACATGCTAGAGGACATAAGATTATCACAAACAATGGACATCAAGGATGTTGCATCAAGCAAGGCTTAAGGGCCACACACAATAGTAAAACACAAAGTAGGCTATCATTTAATAGAGTAACAACATCAATGGAGCATATAATAATAAAAAATTCTACATCATCCATGTATCAATGTCATAAATATCATATAAATATATAACTTGTAATAATGAACCCTATGGAATAAGACATCTGGAGTATCATCATGGCCACTAGGTAGAGGGAATACCAACATCAGTATGTCCATGTGTAACATGTATCTCATACATAACACTCATATACCATGAAATTCATGTGTCTGTAAAGAATATTCCATCTATAAAACATATGATAAATAGCATACGTAAATAGTGTAATATAATAATCATGTCATGTTCATGTCCTGATTTTAGATTTGAATATTTGAATGTTTTTGTATTTTATAATTATTATTTTTGTTTTTATTTTTATTTTTTTGAATATTTTGAAATTGAATTGGGTAAGAACAAGGAGCTATGGTTTTGAAAATAGAATAATGGGAAGGATACAAATATTACATTACATGTGCCAAGGAATCATGTGCATTAAATGTGATAACATGGTGATGTGAAGGAAGTACAACAAAAAAAATTCCCCCATCATAATCATGGCTCAAATATCTGTGAGGGGTAGAGGGGAATGTGGAGTAATGAGTGTACATCCTCATCTCATAAGATGTAAGTCAATAATCATCCATGTATATGTAATTTCAGGTGTAATTATATTTGTCTTGAGATGATAATGTTTTGTACATTATGTTTTTTGTGACAATTATCAAATTTTGTGTATATTATGGCTTTGTTGTCTAAAAAATTGGGATGACTATGAAAAATGTTTTGGATCAGTTATGCTAAGTGTAGATAATACCAATGGTCTATTATGAATTAGGTTAGTATAATTGATTTTGAGGAAAAATTCAAACTATTTTTTTATAGACTGTAGATGCAAGGGTTACAATGAAAGATATAACAATATAAGATCACTATGTTAGATCATTAAGATCAAGATAATAATTACAATACAATATTCATGTGAAAACAAAGCCAAGGGATAGAATAATGGTTGATTTTATGGTGTATATATATGATATAAAGATATAGGAAGTATTAAATCAAGAAGTTGTGCATAAGAGATTATGATTTGAACTAGTTGGGGGTATTTGGGTATGGGTCCATGATCATTTACTATGAAATTCATTTAATGTGAAACTGTAATGACCTTATTTTTACCATGGTTGGTTGGTGGTTGACTCACTATAATCATGCCCTTCTTTTTAAATTTATTGTTGTTTTTCCCAAAAATTATATATATTATGTCCATGCATTCGATGATAAACACAATAATATTTGGATTTATTCATGGATGTGTAGGAGGCAAATTGTTAAAAAAAAATTGAAGCATATCTTATAAAACTATACTTGGATTCTTATTAAGCCTCTATAAATTGTCTAGGCCATTACTTATACTTGTATTATGTTTGTGAACCCATTCCTTGGAGGAAAAAATTTGAGACCCAAAATTATGTAGTGGGTAAGCAAAGGTGAAATATATAATAGCATGTGTAGGGTTGTGAACAAAAGCAATATTTTCTTCAAGTGATGTAACCCCTAGTTATAAAGCTTAAATTTTCTTTCACTACTATTGATAACTAATATTTAAAAGGTGTTTGTAATCTAATTATGTTTATTATCTTGAATTATATCCTTTTCTTTGTCCTTTATATATTTTTATTGAGTATAAACCTTAGCATTCTTATTATATGAATTATCCTAATACTATCATAAACTAGTGCGTGTGAACATCTTATGAGATAAGTAATCATTTAGGTCGATAGGATTGAAATTTAGCTTATGTAATTTATCATATATTGGGTTTTACATATAATTTTTGTCACTATAATACCAATTTTTAATTATTCAGTTAGAATCTTTAGAATTTACTAAAAGAGGAAGATTTGGGATTTTCATCTCTTGTTCTATAGTAACTTGTAATGTTCTCTATGTATCTTATTTAATTCTCATGGTTGGTACTTTTTCATATTATTTACTTGATTCACCCACCTCATATGTATATATTTGATCCCAGGGGATGGGTTTTGCAAGAGGAATGATAAAATGATCTTCCAATTATGATTGGTTCTCATTAGTAGATTGATTCATCTTATAATATTTGAAAGGGTCGTCATCTATTAGTTGCATATAAGAATATCCTTCATGCATGAACTAAATACATTTGGGTAATTTGAATGGTATTGATTTTATTTTATATATACAAGGTCACCCCAAAATCAATTTGTAATGTAACTGATTAGGTATAACATGGAAAGTAGTAAGTACCATCTTGGGACCTAGTCTCATATTTAATGATATAGTTCCAATTATTTTATGATAAGTATTATCAAATCCTTTTATGATTTTATCTAATTTTTTAATAGTATCCATGTTGATCCCCAATAATTATAAGAAGGTAGTGTTATATCTGTTCACTCCAGAATCATTATCTACCAATACATGTTTGATGGCTTTGGTTTGAATATCAAATTGAATGAATAATGGTAAATTTTAATCAATAATGTGATTAGGAGGTAAGTATTCCTTATCAAAGGTAATGGTTTTATCTACATATTTTAATATACTCATGATAAAATAAAAATATGTTGGTTTTATAGTACTAGGAAGATTTGTCTCATGTAATGCTTCATATAGGATGTCCTTATAAATGGTTCATCTCTTTAGTAACTCCAAGATGGAAATATTATTTAGTTAATCAATGATGTTATACCCTTTATGTTTATTAGCTTGCCTTGGGAAGATAGAGAGGATTGAGGAGGAACATGTTGACTAACTCCATTTTTGGATACCCCTACCTCATTGAGTGTTGACAGGATGGACTGTAAAGTCCAAAATAAGTTTTGGGTGAATAATGGGAGAAACATGGTAGCTATTAAAACCTTGATGTCTTGGGGGAGAAGGAAAAAAATATTCATGCAAGCCCTTTATCATCGAGTGGTAACAATAGGCATCTAAAATTATATGTTTTAATAATGTTGTATATTATTAGTTGTGTTTCTATGTATTTCTCTTGGTTACATTTGTATCATTATACCATTAACTCATTTATAGTTATATTAACATATTTAATGATAAAAATATGAGCATCAATCAAGTCTTGAATCTTAATCCTTAGTCAAAGACATTTTCTTAATAATGTCTTATATTGGTGATAATCACAATGCTCATAAACATTGAATCCCTTACGCTAAAATCTATTCATATCAACCTTTAATGGTAGAGGGAGATATATGAGTTTAGATGAAATCAACCTTGGTAATAACACATGAGGAAAGTTAGGTAATCATGAGAATTGCCTCCTTTTTGGAGTGATAAGAGATTACAAGGAATCTATAGGATGAGAAATAGTAAGCTATTATGAGTGAATAGGCATAAATATTTTTCCAAACCTTAGGATGCTTAGAAATACAAGTACAAGGATTACCCTAGAATAAAAGGGAGCATAAATGAGTAAGAACTAAGTCTAAATTTTTAAATGCTAAAAGAATGAAACCCTAAGGATAGACTAGGGTTTTACATTATTTGATATGTGTATGAGTTCACCAATATGTTTCACCCTAATTTAGATTAATGGGTAAGATTAATCTAATTAAGATAGAACTTTAAAATGTAATTCAAATATTAATATATGGCATTCAAGTATACATATGAATGTAAAATACTGATATTGATTCTTATGATTTGATGGTTGGCATATGTGAATTATAGTAATTAAAAAAATGGATGAGTACTTAGATTTTCTATTTGATTTTATGATTGTGACTGAATTATGTAAGTAAAACAAAAGATAAATTAGGCCTATGGTTTCTTTGGTTTTGGAACTAATATGTTGTTTGTGTTGGGTCGGTTTCACTAAGTTAGGTTAATGTCACATGTTGATACTAACATACTAGTCGGTATTGATATGCACAAAATTAGGACAATGATTTTAAAATCACATGCACCTATCTCTACTTATTTATTTATTTTACAATCCTTAACCCTAATGATGTGCATATCTCTATAAATTAATTTGCTTTGCATTGAAACCCTAGGTGTGTTTTTGAGAGATATAAACCTACAAAAATAGGAAATTATAATGGAATGAGTTGACCCCAATCACCCACATTTTATTATTGATTGTTGCCTACATATTTGATACTCTAAGGAGGGAAATAAAGCCACACATATTTCTCTCACCTAATGTTATTATGAAATTATGCTTCTATGTTATATGTACATATTTAATGATTTAGTTTTTATACTTAACAATTATTATTTTGAATTGGCTTTAGAGTTCTTTGGATTCGGGTTTTGACTAATCCTAATGATATATTTACAATTTTGGAAGAAAATGGTATAATTTCACAATATGAAATAGTGTACAGATGTATATCAAATAAGTGTCAAGACCCTTTTGAATGAGACTTTGATTTATTTATTTATGGATTCAATTGAATAATATCTCATGCCAATGATACACTAAGTTGATGGGCTAAACCTAAGGATGCATTTGGTTTTGAAAAATAGTTGTTGTTAAGATCGAGTTAGTTTTGACTAGATCGGTCAATATTAATTGGTGTTATTGGCCAAGTTTGGTGGAATTGGCCTATGTACAAATAGATTGAACTGAGAGTCTAAAGATGTTTGTGAAAGATATTTGGAAGGTTTGAAATAAATAATGAGGTTCATGTAGGTGTATAATATCAAAACAAAGGGTTGAATCATATTATATCATGCAAATGTGAGAGAATGGAAAATTGGAACCCTCTTTAAGCGATCAATGCATGCATGATAAATATGTGTCAATATTTTCATTATCAAGTACCAAAGACTAGATTTTAGTATTTAAACATGTATTTCTCAACCCATGTATTTAAGAGTGGCATCTTCTTGGGTCATAATCACCCCATGACATTCTCTAATGACTTTAGAGGGTAGATTAATTTTTATACCTATAAGTGTATTCATTCATTGACTTTTCAAATTCAAATTAACTCAATGATTTAGAATATTTTATATTTTTCTATCATGAGTGGACATTGATTTCTACATGTTTTCTTGTAGGTTTTACATGGATCAAGTTTTATATTTGGGGTAACTATAAACATCAAGTGTGATTAGATATAGGTACCAAAATTCTTTCTTTAATTATTTTAATCCACCATTTTCAATACTAGACTAAAAGGGGACATTTTTAGACAATTAATTTTGGTATTAGAACTTGACAACATCAATTTTGACATGTCTTTAACATACATGGCTTGTGCATGCATAATGGACTCTTGATAACATCCTCTCTTATCTATTTATCTATCTATCAACTTGATCACCCCAATTTGACATCATATATATGTAGGATATCCATAGGTTCCTCCATAATGCTCTATTATCCCAAGAAAATTATCACCATATTCTAGATCATTATTCTTCCATTCCTATATAACATCAATAATAGTTAAATATTGGTGTTTACCAGTAGTGTCCATATTTTATATTAGTGTCCCAAGATATTATACAAATATTTTTTAAATTTGAATCTCTCCTTGAGTCAAGATACATGTTTCACATGTTGATTATGAGAATAAATGACCTAAAAAGTCATCTATATATCCAAGATAAGCCTAAGGTCTTATTCACTTGGTCACTACTTAGAAATCACATTGAGAATCACTTGCACATTAATAGATCTATTTACAAAATCCCTAAAGGACTATCCAAAAGCATCCAAATCTAGAAACCCGTCAAAGGAATAATCCTAATATCCAAGTCTGAACACTAATACAAGGTCAGTGTTTCATGCTGTCAAATGTTGATATTCAAAGAGTTACATTGCATTCTAGTGAAGCATTATTGATCACACATTCACATAGGTGGGAAAACTACATGTGTCTTGAGCCCTCTTTCTAGTATCAAAATTTAATTAACACTTAAGGACTTGGTGAGGTGTGGTTGGGGTTTTCCAAACTAATCTTTGTAACCCATTTTTATAAGTCAAAAAAGTTTCAAAAGTGGATCTAGGGTTTTGAGGCAAAGGAAAACAAAGTCATAATTTATGCATAGGACTAAGGATAAAAAATAATTCAAAATTCATATTTATAGGTAGACACAATGATATATGGTAGAACAGATTGTCAAAATCAATATGGATAGTTTTGGTAGATAATAGATGAGACTGGTTGTTGTAGGTGTCTAAGACTTATTGGTAATATTTTGGTAGATTCTAATAATATGTTTCTTAAACCAAGCAATCACATAGTCACTTTAGGTAATTTTAGAGGACTATGCATAGATATTAATCAAAATAAAACAAAATGTCAACTAAGATCCTTCTACCTTAGTCATTTCTATATTTAGTAGGTACAATAAATTATTTGCTAGTATTTAGATTTGTGTATTTTATGGTATATATTTATGAAATATGGATTTTAATAGTTGTATTCTTGTTTAGATCACTAAATCCAAAAAACATTAAAAACACTCTTCCAACATTCTCTTCATTTCTTGATGCACATCATGCATACTAGAGTATTTACTTTAGAACTTCTTCTCCTCACATTAGTGGCACTTCACAACTCAAAATCTCCCCTACAGTTACAACAATTAAGAATTTGGAAAGGAATCATTATTATACTTTTATTTACTGACTTGAATCCAAACTCAGCTTGTTTTAATGTCATATCCCATTATTTTGGCTGGTCTCCTACCAAGAATTTCAACAAATTTCCAAGAATATGACTCATTATTTTCATTTGCCCATGCATTTGAGGATGATAGGTTGAATTGAAGTCTAATATCATGTCTTATTTCCTCCAAAAATTCATAACACATCTTTTATATTTATCTAATACTATGCTTCTTGGAAACCCATGTAACCTCATGATGCAAAGGGAGAGATAAACAATCACTTTTCAACTCTCTTTCCTTTAGAGTATCTTATTATAGCCCTTCAAAATGACATATCCTAATGGTTTTATAAAATTATAGGGGTTATAATCAATATAAGTCCTATTATAGATACCCTTTATCATTTTATTGTTCTTTACAAAG
Source organism: Torreya grandis (assembly GCA_037957365.1). Taxonomy (NCBI): domain Eukaryota; kingdom Viridiplantae; phylum Streptophyta; class Pinopsida; order Cupressales; family Taxaceae; genus Torreya; species Torreya grandis. Next base: position 988,877 of record JARHVA010003875.1, on the reverse strand, counting down.
TTTCAAATTCTAATTCTCAAGGGAAGTACTTCAATTTACTATTGTACCTTACAAATTAGGCCTATTCTTATAGCCCTCCGAAGACACCTTTTTAGATTATTTAACCATTATACAGATGTTAAAATTAAATATATATATTTTTGGATACCCATTAAGGTATTACACCTCCATGACAAGTTTTAGGAACCAAATCTTTAGACAAGATCATAAACTTTACTTGACCTTTCTCTAATTAGGTCTCTTTACCCTCAAGATTGAGTTTTCATTATAAAACCTTAAAAACATGAAAAAACTCATGGAAAACATTTAATTCACATTTATGTCATTAAAAATAAGTATTGGATTAAATTTTAGGGTTAGATTCAAAGTGGAACTAGATAAACCAAGAAATGACCAAAACCTAGACTAGGTTTCCAAACACAGGCTTAGAGGTACAAATTTGATGATTTAAAATGATACAGAGTGTTTAAATGGATAAAATAAGTTTTAAATTTTTTATAAAAACTCAATAAAACCTTTATAATTTAAAAACCAATTCACTCAATCAAAAACTAACTCAGAAATCACTTTTTGTATCTTGGTTGTATATAGGAAAATAGGGTGTTTGGACTGTAAGTTGTGAAATATGGGATTGGGTAAAATTTTGGTATTTAAAAAAGTTTATAAATATTTATAAAATATAAAACACTTAATTACAACCTTATTTCACTATTTCATTCATTAAATACCTGAAACCATTCAATGGAATCTTCTTTAAGACAAGACACTTGACTGTGAAAATAAATAGAGTTCTTAGGGACTGAGTTTTCACTCTCTTTCACCCATAAATGAATGAATAAGACCATAAAAAACTAAAAAATAAATAAATATTACTGAAAAAACTTACAAATAATCTAAAATGTCTTCACAATACAATCCAAACATTTTTTTCATTCATAAACACTCATATTCTACTCATGAATACACAATTCTTCACTCACAGTCTTCTGGATACAACCTGAGTCTTATTTTATATTTATTGGAGATTAATAATTTATTATTACATGTAATTATTATTAATTATAACCTTTTATTTCATTATATCATTCTATAAATTCTCTAACTACCTCATGATGGCCTCCAACATTGGCTTTACATGAACATTAAGCATTCTTGGTTGCTACAAGAAGTTTGAACATTGAAAACATAAGACCACAAAGGTGTAAAAAATAAAAATTAAATTAAATTACATCTAATACACTTAAACCAACCAATATAAATTATTATATCCTAATAAAATTATGCTAAAGACCACAAAACCAAAGAAAAACATTCAAAAATTTGAATTTGGCATTTTGGTAGGAAAATGCTTAGAAGGCTCAAATTCAAATTTTGAGACTAAATAATACCTATAAGGGAATCCTAAATAATATTAGAGACTATTAATATCCTATTAATATTCAAAACACTAAAACAAACCAAAATTTTGCATTTAGAGTGATGCTCCTGCATCACCTTGCTACTTCCTTGAAAAAAACTTGGAATATGTGTGGCATCACTTGTCTTCTTACATGCCATGAAGTGTGACATATTGTAAAATATATCCACAATAACAAAAATATAATCATTAAATATTTGATTTATTTTAATCCCAAGAATAAAATCCATGTTTATCTCTTCCCATGTCCTCTATGGAAGTGGTAAAATCTTATACAAACCTAAAATTTGACTTTTTCCTTTAACATGTTAGGAAAATATACATCCTTGTATGAAAATATTGATATCCATACTCTCACTCAACCATACCAGTGTGTTATATACACCCAAATGACCATCCTAGGATCCACCACACTTCTTCTTAATAAATTCTCCCTCGATCAACCTTCAATTATGCATAGTCATTGTCCCTCAACAAAAATCCACATTTTAACATACACTCCAGCCATAGAGTACTTTCCATGCTTCTTATATTCATGCATTTTGCCTATGTATCTTGTAAATCTAAATCCTCATCATAAAACTCCTTCATTGACTCAAACCTAATGACTTTTATGCTCATCTCATTCACTACAAGAAATATTCTACTTAAATCATCCACAACCTTCCTAGATTGAACATTCTTATACTTTAAAATTTTGAATAAATTTGAATAAATACAACCTACTTTATATGTTTTTGTTTCAACTTACCTTGGATGTTTATAAACTATAGTGCTTGATGATCTATGTAAAACACCAAATCTTGGAAAAGAAATAAGGTCTCCACTTCTTGAGAAATAAAATATTTTTTCTTTGTTTCACTAAATTAAGTAATGGGCATATATGCTTGACTCAAAATTTCTCTTATGGTTATCCCACTAGCATCACAATCAACCTAAAATACTTTGTTAAAATTTGACAATGCCAACAATCATTTTTTGTCAATATTTTCTTAGATTTTTTAAAACTCTGATGTACAATATCAGTCCATTGAAACTCATCTTTATCACCTTTAATTGTCTTTTTAATCGGTGCATATATGTCATTGAAGTTTCTAATAAAATTCCTATATAAACTTTCTAACCCACAAATACTTCTAACCTCAAACATGATTCTAGGTGATGGCCATTTAACCATTACTTTTACCTTTTTATAGGTCCATTTTAAATCCTTCATGTGAGGTCACAAATCTAAAATAAATCAAATCTTACTTCATGAAGTTACACATCTTCTAGTTTACTTGTAAATATCTTCCTTCAGCCTTTGAAAATCTAACCTCAAATACAACAAATTCTCTTCTCTTATATGACTAGAAATAAAAATTCCGTTCAACTAAACAATAAAAAACCTACCCAAATAATATTTTAGCATTTCATTCATAAGTCTCATGAATGTACTAGGTGTATTTGACAACTCGAGTGGCATAACAAGCCACTCGTACAACCCCATACTTCATCTTGAATGTATTTTTCCACTCATCTCCTTTGATGAGACCATGATATGTCTCATTTATGTCAAGAATTATAAATTATTTTTAGATGTAATTCTAAGATTTTATGGCTTGTTTAAAGTAAAATATATAATATAGAGTTGGTATATTATTTAGAACTTATTGTAATCTAAATTGTTGATGTTTTCTAATAGTTCTTGGAAAATAGATGTCAGATATTATCTATGCATATTCAAATGGGATACAAAATCAAACAAAGTATTTTTTAGCATTGGGATACAATTTTGAAATCCAACTCCAGAGTCTTCATTTAAAACTAGCTCCAGAGTCTCATATAGAAATAGCATCAGCCTCACCGATGGAGTATGCATATAGACAAAGATGTCTATATATAACATTTCCAAAAATAGGGAGAATATTTATAATTGTCAGGGGATCTGTGGCTCTACCAATTAGATCACAATTGATTACCTCTTATATGCAATTAAACACGGAATTATACCAGAATGATAAAGTAACTAGAAACTTGAGACAGCAAAGAATTTGAGAGACAATACACACTCTTTGTATTAGATATTACTAGAAGAAAATACAATAAGGAAGATGCCACTTCTTCCTCCACCTCAAAGGCTTGCCACACCTCAAGACCTTCTTCCCTCTCTCTCTTGCTCAACACAAAACCAACTCTACAACCTGAGTTGCTATCCCTTAAATGCTTCAGCTGATCTCCTTGACCTTACACCTGTAGATCTCCTTGACCTTGCTAGCTTTAATGCTCTTACTTGCCTTCTTGATACAATTACAATACATGCCTTATGGGTCTATAAATAAGATCCCATGCTTACAAAAATATAACTCTAGTTACAATAATTAGACACGCAACTCGTGACTATAATTAGTCACTTGACATGCAAACACTCGCTTCACTTAACTGACTGTTTGTCAACAGCAGTTCTGGAAATACACAAGCGACTGATGCCGGTCCCTGCTAGTCTGGTGCTGCCGACGTTGGCTAACTCCCTGTCATCACCGGTCTCCTTCTCCACTGCATCTAACTGACGTCGGTCATACTACCGACGCCGGTGGCTCTGGTTCTTTAGCATCCTTCCTTCTAGTGTCTGCAAACAGTTGAAGCTTTTAGCTCCACACCATAACAATCTCCCACTTGGAGATAAATAGTTGTAACCTGTACCTGTACCTGTACACCATCTACTTTGTTCCTTAGGCTCTGTATCCCTCTTCAATGTTACTCTTGAAAACCAACCACCACGCAAACCTGTGATGTAATACATGTCTCTTATGTCACAAGAATTTTGCTGCACCCAAATTCTCCATGACATACTTCTGAACCAACTCTACCCTTAGCTCAGAAAACTCCCTGTATATGAAACCCTGCAACAAGTAACACAATACAGCAACAGGATAATGTAGCTAATATTATCCAACCTAGTAAAGATAAAATACAATGGTCAAACCTCCATTGTTCTGCAGCATACTCAAGACCATATACCATAGCCTTCTGTCTCATGTGTCCATCCACTCTCTTCTCTAAAATGGGAATCCATCCCTCTATCCAGTGCTTCCTTCCAGCTGACAACACTACCAACAAATACCTGTTTGGTTCTCCAAGGACTCACACTCCTCATCCATGCCAAGCTCCCACTGTTTCTGGATTCTACCTGCATTACTTCTTCCATCTTCCTAGTTCATGACTATCAGTAATCAATATAAAGAAGGTGAACAATGAATATGAGGTTCACATACCTTTCCTGACCTCCACATGGGTGTTTGAGACTTAGTTGATTCACCCACTATCCGTTCCAGTGACCGATATCGGCCATCTCCCAGTCTGCTCCCGACCGATGTCGATTCCCTGCATTGACCCTGACTGCCAACATCATTTCCCTGGCTGATGTCGGTCCTTATGACCGACGTCAGACTTCTCCTGTCTGACCTATCGACCCTGTTGGTCTGCACATGACTGATGTCGGTATCTGGATGATTGACGTCGGTGCCAAGCGACTGACATCGGTGTTTGTGTGTTCCTGTGAGTGATGAAATTTTCATTCGCGAGCTCTTCTTGGATCAAACCTCTATCCATGCTGCCCTGCTCAGATTTATTCAGCCCTTGTGATTGATCTCTGTCCTTCATCTCCTCCATAAACACCAAGGCTTCTTTGTTCCTGTCAAAAGCATCAAATTTCCTCTTTCTGCAATGAACTATATCTATGCTTTCCAAATTTGAACACGTACCTTTTGAATCAAGAACTTCCATTGCCTTCTTATTCTTGTGACCAAGCCTATTAGGCCACATCTTCGAATCTACACCAAAAGTAGAATCAGTAATACAAGTAGACAAATAAAGAGTATCTACTTTCTTACCTCTTGCTAGAACAAGTGCTCCCTTGGTAACCTTCCAAGAATCCGCTGTGAGGGTTATTGTGCATCCCTCATCTCCCAACCTTCCTACAGAAATCAGACTCTGCTTCAGAATTGGAACATGCATGACCTCTTTCAACACCCATGTGTTGTCAATCTGCAATCTCAGCTGCACTTTCCCTTTGCCAACTATCTGACAAGGCGAACCATCCCCTAAATAGAGCACTCCAAAATCTCCCTGTTCATACTCATAGAACAAATCTCTGTTTGGGGATGCATGAAAAGATGAACTAGAATCTAAAATCTATGATCCTACCTGACTATCCGAAGAAAGTATGAGAGCATCCTGCATCACAATATTTGCATCCTTTGCTTCTTCAGTACCTGCATGTTGATTCTCTTTATCTCTCAACCAACACTCCCTCTTCGTATGTCCTTTCTTTCCACAAAACCAGCAAGTAATACCTTTGGACTTGGATCTCCTTCCCGACCTTGATTTCCCTTGCTCAACCTTCTCCCTTTGCCTTCCCCTACTTTCTGCACTTAGAGCATTCCCTGATGATTCACCTGTGCTTCTCCTGCATATTTCTTCATTCAAGATCACACTCACAACATCATCAACTTTTAAGATTTTAGAAGCAGATGCAGAATTACTTACTACCATAACCATACCATCCCAACTTTCAGGCAAAGAACATAAAATCAAGAGAGCCTTTACCTCATCATCAAAAACAATATTGACTGAAGCCAATTGGTTTACCAAACCATGGAAATCATTGAGATGAGTATGTACCGATCCACCTTCCTGCATTTGCAAAGTAAATAGCTGCTTCATAAGATATACCTTGTTAGAAGCCAAGGGCTTTTTGTATAAATTCACCAAGGACTTTATCAACTCTTCCGTGTCTTGCACTGTGATAAGCTAGAAATCACAGATGATGCAAGGCTCAACCTTATGGAACTGAGAGCCTTCCGATCAAGAACGTTCCATTCTTCATCCTTCATATCTATGGGCTTGCATGCAACCCCACCCAACGGTAAGTACAAATCCTTCTGATATAGATAGTCCTCAATATGCATCCTCTAATGTTGATAATTCTTTTCGTTAAACTTCTCCATTCGTAGTCTACTTTTTTCTGCCATTACTGAACTCCCACTCAATCAGAAAACCCTGTGAATGACCTGTAATCAAAAAACAATACCCTGCTTCCTACAAATCGTAGCTCTGATACCACTTGTCAGGGGATCTATGGCTCTACCAATTAGAGCACAATTGATTACCTCTTATATGCAATTAAACACGGAATTATACCAGAATGATAAAGTAACTAGAAACTTGAGACAGCAAAGAAATTGAGAGACAATACACACTCTTTGTATTAGATATTACTAAAAGAAAATACAATAAGGAAGATGCCACTTCTTCCTCCACCTCAAAGGCTTACCACACCTCAAGACCTTTTTCCCTCTCTCTCTTGCTCAACACAAAACCAACTCTACAACCTGAGTTGCTATCCCTCCTTGAATGCTTCAGCTGATCTCCTTGACCTTACACCTATAGATCTCCTTGACCTTGCTAGCTTCAATGCTCTTACTTGCCTTCTTGATACAATTACAATACATGCCTTATGGGTCTCTAAATAAGATCCCATGCTTACAAAAATAGAACTCTAGTTACAATAATTAGACACGCAGCTCGTGACTATAATTAGTCGCTTGACATGCAAACACTCGCTTCACTTAACTGACTGTTCGTCAACAGCAGTTCTAGAAATACACAGGCGACCGACGCCGGTCCCTGCTAGTCTGGTGCTGCCGACATCGGCCGACTCCCTGTCGTCACCGGTCTCCTTCTCCACTGCATCTAACTGACGTCGGTCATACTGTCGATGCCAGTGGCTCTGGTTCTTCAGCATCCTTCCTTCTAGTGTCTGCAAACAGTTGAAGCTTTTAGCTCCACACCATAACAATAATAATTAAAATTGATATTAATATTATAATTTTTAATTCATATGACATCAAAATTCCAAATAAAAGTGATGGAAATCCTGAGCTTTATTTTCCCAACTAAAGAATGTGATATGATCAAACACTTAGATATAATGTTCTCCTAATATTTTCACCTAAAAGGTTGGGTAATAATGATAAATATATAAATACAAATAAATATTTTTATTCCTTTAGCATAGGAATAGAGATGTTCTAATATTTTTTCCTAAAATATTGAGAGATTAGTTTCCATTTTGTTAATAAATAGATGAGAAAATAAAGAAGGTTATTCCTTTAGCATAGGAGTAGAAAATCTCCAATATTTATTGGGAGATTAGTTCTAATTTTTTTAATAAATATATGAAAAAATAATTTTTTTTATTCTTATAGCATAGTGTTTAACCTTAAAATCTAGATAAGGGGATATTTAAGGTTAAATATGTAGAGATAGCCTAGGGCACAAGGATGGTAGACTGTCTCTAAAATAGGCCAGTTATTTGAAAAACTTAGATAAACATATACTGAATTTATTATACTAATATGCTAAAAATGGAAAGTAAAACTATGTTATGTATTTTAATAACAATGAAATAATATACTTAGTTGGTTATGATGAAAATACAGATCTAGATCTAGAATAGGTAGAAAGTAGATTGGATCTAGATTCTGAAACAGTCAGTTGATTCTAGAAATTATGCCTTTATAGCCATACACACTTGTGTTAACTTGGGATAATTTTGTTGATGTTAATTTCTAAATTAGACATAGGTATCCAATATAAAATACCTATTGAAACTAGATGGAACTACTTAGATGCTTCTAGGTTATATATTACATTCACTCTGGTACATACAAATCTAGTTCATGGATTATCGCTCATTGTAAAATAACAAAACCCTAGTTATTCATCTTCATATTGGATATGGTAAAAATAGGTTAATGGGAACATGGTTTCAAGCTACCCAAAATATCCCTCTATTAAAGAGTGTTACCTAGATATCCAATACTCTAAAAAGGGCCTCATAATTATTTGTTTCTCCAATAGGGAAGCTTTTTCTCACTTGAGTGTTTGATAGAATGTTTATGGTAAGTTGCCTTGTGATTTTCTAGGTGCTTCTAGGTTTGTAATGAATGAGGGATGATATTATATTTATACCAATCCATTTTAATAAAATTTCACATTAAAGAACTTAGGTTGACCATAGGAATACATTTCATTTATAAATTGGAGAGTTTAGGGTACTGGACACTTACGTTGGGATATGACACTTACATCGATATAGGCATCTGACTAGGATAGGCATCTGACTAGGATGCAAGTGTTTATATGGTTATAAAATAGGTGTAGGCCCATAAATTATAGACATGGAAGATAATAAGCTTTATAAAATTTTGGGAATGATATAAGGCCTGATTCATCATAATAACATTTGTTATACTAAGAGATAACCAATTAGGCATAAAGAGATAGTGTATGTGATCTTTTTAGCAACGAGAAAGGTCTAAAAGCTATATTACATCCATGATATTTATTTTCCAAGTGCACAAGACTAAGGTAATATATAATTCAATAATAGTGTCTATTTTTTCCCTCCCCTTTAATTTAATAATAAAATTGAAGATTTAAATGTGAAGAAATATGTACCTGGATGTGTATAACACACCTTGTCTTTGCTTAATTCAAACTTAAGTGCTTTGTTGGTGACTAAGCTACAACCAAGAACATATTAAAATATATAATCAATGCATATAATCTAAAATTTAAATCATTAAAATGATTGAAATTGAAAGAGAGTAAATTTTAGGAGTACATGTGTATCGATGCAACTATCTTTTCTATCAAAAATTTGATTTGAAATATGTATCATTATGAATCACTGAAACTAAGATTTTAAAAAAAAATCTAAAAAGTGCATATATATAAAAATATAGAAATAAATTTGAGGACGTATGCCCCCAACCTTGGAGAAAAGATGAGTTACTATCTGACAGTTGAGATTAGCTCAACTATACAACCTAGTCATACTTATAACCTAATGAGTGTGAGTGAACCAAGTCAACTCAAATTATAAATATAGTCAAGTTGGATGATGTAATCAATTCCAACCTATAAACTTGGAAAGATTTAGTGATTTAATCATCTCAATGATACCAAAAATCAAACCAACTATCACAGTAGGTTGTCTCAATATAGCACATAAAATTCCAACTTGGTGGGTGATGACAGTCCCTAAAAATGTTTGAAATATAAAACTAATTTAATTTTTCAATATTAGGTACACATTGTAGAGTATATGCACCTTAGATATGTCTTATGTTGAAGATGTTTATAAAAATGGTACCAATGTATAGAATTCTACCAAAAATGTGTATTTAAATCATATAACTATGAATTCGGCCTATTTGAAATTGTGTAAATGTGGAGAACATGTTTCCAAAGCATGCCCCCACTATATATGGAGAAATATGAAAAATGATATAAGTTCCAATGTGGATAAATTTGAAAATTATTATAAGTGCCGATGTGGAAAACATGTTTCCAAAACATGACTGTAATATTAATCTATGAATTAATGTGGAATTCATGCCTATGTGGCATGCCCCCACTGATATTCCCCCATTTGAGGTGAGGGGAAGTAGAAACTGGTAGTTACCTTACCTCAAAAGGATAAGATAACCATGTAAACTATTAATGTACCATGTAGCATATAGAGGAAACATGTCTAGGTAGATATATCATTAAAACATGAAGAATGTGATCACATCAAATACTAAGATGCATAATGTAGATCATGTAAACATCTAGATAGTAACAATACAAGATCAACAAGTAATTAAGCACACAACCAAGAGCACTTAAAATTAAATCAAAAGATAATGGTCTAAGGATACCTCAAATAAGGGGCATGTTTAAATGTTTCACAATCAAAGGGATAGGACTTAGTTAAACGTCCACAAAGCAAGAAATAACATATTTAAATGTCAACATATAACAAGTAATGACATATTCAAATGTCAAAAATGAAAAAAAGGCATGGGACCATAAACAATGGATCATATTCAAATTCTCAAATGATAAAGATAATATCAAAGTAATATGCTCAAGGAAGTGCATAAATGAAATCATAAGAAACCAACATAAACATATCATATTACTCCATAGATATATGTGTTAGCAAAACATGTTAAGTACATAGCATATCAAGTACATTTTGAAATCTATAAGCATGGATAATAGCATGTGTAAGTACATATAAGATCTCAAACATGATAATGTAAAGTGATTATAGAATTATATAACATGGATGTATTGTGTCAAAAAGGTGGATGCCCCCAATTTCTTGGTGATGTGAGTAAAGGAAAAACACAACATCCAAAATTGCATGAATCATGTATTTGTGTATGCATGAATCACACTCAAAAGATGCATGAAACATGTCTATATAGAGAATAATTATATTCCATCTACCAATATGTAACCAACAACATATATACCGAGGATCTAATAGGATATGTAAACGCTAAAAATATTTTTGGATTTTTGAAGTTTTTAATTTTTTTGGTATTTTTGTAATTTGAAAGAGTAAAATACTAAGCTATGATCACATCCAGAAGATGTTAATATATATCTCCCCATTATGAACCTGGTGTAATAACTTGGTGATGTTATCGAGGAGCATGTATAGGTGTAATATCTATCATTATAATATATGTGATGCTTTATGTATGTAAAATAGGACTTTGTGGTTGTGAGTTGATTCAGTAGGATTAGGGGTTTGTGGAATCCATCCTTGAGTGCTATGTGGTTTATTTAAAACAATAGTAATATGAACATGTTTAGGTGTGTATATATCTAAATATGGTGTGTAGTATAAAATATTTCAATTTAATGAAACTTGTAATTTAATGCTAATGAAGTAGTCACTGTATGATATAAAACTTGGTTGGAAATAAGAAAGCTCGATTGTAATGATCAAGTGGTAATGGAACTTTTTGATTTTACTTTACAATATGTTATATGTCATTTGCCTTTAATGATATGCCATGAATTGTATTTTTGTGCACCTCAGATGTTAATACCTTATGAACATCTTGAGTTACATAGTTTTCCTTGTTGTTAGCTACATTTGGTTTTATACTTTCTAAGATGGATTCAACCAATATGTATTAGGTCTTTTAGGTATAAATATATCATGTGGTAAGGTATCAAATGGATCAAGATTAAGTTTTCTCAATTGTTCATCTACCATATTGGTATCATGAATAGTATCACCACTATAATAATCATTTTGATTTATTCCCTTTTGTTATTCGTTATTGATCAACAAAGGGATTTCACATGGTTTAGTTTTTCATAGTTTGAATATCATTAGTTCCTTTGGTAATGCTATTTTATTTATTTATTTGTTATTTTGACCCTTCTCTTACTTTGAATTATCTTTTGGTAACCATATTTTTTGTTTTGACACTTATGTTTTAGGAGAAGTACTCATAATGTGAGTGATTTTCTTCATTGATGTATCAATGATAGGATCACCACTATCTTTGAGACTTTGAATTTTTATTTTTAATGCAAAAAAATAATCTATATGATGCCCATGCATTATATGATATGCACAATAGTTCTTAGATATCCTTATAGTATGTATAGGAGGTAATTGAATCACTTTGTCTCTAATTATTTCTTTTAGGATTTTACTTGGACTCTTAATAACCTTTTGGTCACTTTTTGAATCACTTATTCTAGATGTATTCTATTTTTTCTTTTCATTTGAATAAGAAACCTTGTTTGGGAAAATATTGGTAGATGAAGATGCAAACACAAATTCTAGGTATTTTAGATTGATTACCTTCTTTTAAAACTAGAAAATGGGCCACCTTGCCCCTTGGATAAGTAATAGGCTAGATTAAGTTAGAGGGATGGGATTTATCACCCTTCTTAGGGTTATGAGGAGGAAGAAGCTCTTTCTTATCCATAGTAAACATGATTTTAAGAAAATAAATTGTAATTTTTGAGATAAATTATAAAATTTGAGAGAAAAAAAATTAGAGAAACCCTAGAGCACACTAGGAGCTACATGAAAAGACATAGAGGTCAGGTTCACTAAATGTTTAACCCTAAAATATAGATAAGTGGATATCTAGGGTTAAATAAGTAGAGATAGCCTAGGGCACAAGGATGGTAGACTATCTCTAAAGCATGTCAGTTGTTTGTAAAACTCATATAACATATACTAAATTTATTATATTGAGATACTAAATATATAAAGAACATTTATGCTAGATATTTTTATAAAATAATGAAATAAGATACTTAGTTTTATCTGATGTTAATATGGATATACATCTAGAACAGTTACCTAATTATAGAAATTGTGGGTTTTTAGCCATAAACACTTATACAACTTGATATGGTTACATCGATGCTACTATCTGAATCAAATGTAGGTGATCAATATGGAATACCTATCAAAACTAGATGAGACCACCTAGATGCTTCTAGGTTATGTGTCACCTTCATTCTAGTGCATTCAGATTTGGGTCATATATTTTTTCTCCTTATCAAATATCAAAAACCTAGTTCTTAGTCTTCATATTAGTTGTGGGAAAAAGGGTTAATGCGGTGTTGAGATACCCCAAAAACCCCTCTATTAATGATTAATGCCTACATATCCAATACTCTTAAGAGGGCCTCAGACTTATGTAAATATCCCCTATGTGTTGGCTTGTGTGTGGATCATGAAATGTGTGATAATCAAGTACAATAGTGACCTAGCTTGTAATTTATAAAATATAGCTCTTGGGTTGTTCCTTCAGTAATTTAGACCTATAGATGTGTTGTCCCTATCAATAATATGGGAATAAGATAAATTAGGGAAGCTTTTTCTCTCTTGAGTGCTTGATAGAATGTTTTTTATAAGTTGCCTTATGAGTTGATAGGTGTTTCCAGATTTGAAAAGGGTTGATATTATATTTATACCAATCCCTTTGGAGAATATCTCACATTAAAGCACTTAGGATGACCATAGGAACGTGTTTCATTTGAAAATTGGATGACTTTGGGGCATTAGACACTTACATTGGATTAAGACATTTACATCGATGTAGGCATCTAATTGGGATGCAAGTGTCAAGGTAATTAAAAAATAGGTGAAAATCTAGAACTTGTAGAGATGGAAGATAAGAAAGTTTATAAGGGCATGATAAAATTCTTGAGTCATCAAAATAAAATTATTTAGACTAAGAGATAAGTAATTAGGCATAAAAGGATAGTGTATGTGATCCTTTTGGATCAAGAAAGGTCTATAATCTAAAGGTACATCCATGATATGTATTTGTCAAATGTATAAGTCTAACATTTTATATAATTTATAAATAGTGTCTACACATAGGAATAATAAGAGTTGGTTGAGGGTATAATATTATAAATAAATCTCTCAGCTCTAGGAGAGAGAGAGAGAGAGAGAGAGAGAGAGAGAGAGAGAGAGATTTAGTTGATTTATGATACTTTGTTCATCAATAAGAAGCTTGAACGTTGATCACAATGTTTGATTGATTGATCTTGGTCTAATTTAAGGGAGAAGTAGGTCACTCCTCTTGATGAAGAGGAAAATATTAGGTATTTATATATTTGTATCATTTTAGTTTTTTGTTATAATTATATTTTCATCATTTATTTATTTTGATGTGTGTTAAAGAGTTAACCTACAAGAATAATCAGATTCATAGTACAATAGTTAATTATTTTCATTTCTATAATTTTAATTCTTACAAGTGTATTTCAATTTTAAAAGTTTTGATCCTAACAATTAGATTAAATTTTAATTTATTTTTTAGAAATAGATTTATTTGATTTCTGTAATTAGATTAGATTTGATTAAATTATTATTATATGAGTGTTGCTTTCATTTTCTAATAAAAATAAATGTTGACCATAAAAATTTTTCCCTATTTCATACAAACTTGGACACCAACCCTGGATTGAAAAAATAAATTAATTGATGAGGCTCAATGACCCTCATCATTTTTGGCACTATTTTCAAGGATTTGTTAGGTGTCATAAGGGAATATGCATTAAACTAGGTCTTGTGAGAGAATTTATATTAATTTTTCATTCAAAAATTATTTTTCCTTACTCCACTAACGATAAAAAAAAGTATTTGTAAGTGAAAACAAACAATTTTCTTATGACAATTGGAGTAAGTGGAACCAGATTTTTTCATAACACTTCAATTTTGAGGAAATATTAGTCTAACAGTACTTTAGGAGTAGTACTCAAAATTAAAAACAAAGTCTTTTTAGTTGATGATTAGGCGAGGAGACTCAAAAGGAAGACTTATTGGACAACCTGTTGCCCCTGACCCCCTTAAATATTTTCTAATAAAAATCAAACCTCATTGAAAATTATCCTACATATCTAAATTTTTAGATCTAATCTACAAAACAACAAATCTGATCTGTAAATTGGATTTGAAAATTTTGTAGGTCTAATTTGATAATTAATATAAATAAAATGAGTGATTAAAGATAAAATATGTAATAAAACAAAAAAAATCACAATATTTGTTTCTCATAGCTTTCAAACTCTAAATACTTATTTAAATTTGGAAATTTTTGTCAATAAACCCAAATATTATTTTTGCTACAATTTAAAAATGTCAAATCTGGTAGGAAAATAGTCTACATTATTTAATTTTTGAAAGAAAAATTATTGAATTTTAAAAATTTGTTTATAAGGAAGGCATTTATCTAAGTTTCTATTTAAATCCAACTGGAATAATGTTGTTTTTACATCAAATGAAAAAGTTATGCCGAAAAAAATGATTGCTTGTCAAGAGTTATAATTGTAAAAATAGTTTTAAATATAAATTTATTTTAACATATTAGACATAGTAAAAAAAAAAAATTAAAAATATGTTCATGGTGATGATAAGCCTCTAAATATAATTTATAAGACATTTTGAATCATTTTTTTGATATTGTATGAGAGAGAATGAAAAAATATTGTCTGTTGGTCATTGACATTGATTTGAATTTTAATTGTGCAATTTTGAAAATTCAAGGCCCAAATTTATGATCTAATATACCTATCATATGAAGGCCTTTGATTTTTTTATTCATCTTCATAGATTAAGAAGGTTATGGTCAAAATATTGTTCTTTAACCTGCACTATCTCATTGTAAAACATGATGTAGCAATTAGTTGAAAAAGGGCAAACCATTGATCTTGTTTTTCAATTCTGCAACATTATGGATCATTTCATGTAATTTTTATTTTGTCCAACATCTTGTGTTAATTATCATTGAAGATTTGTTTTCATAATCTACTATGATATTCATGTTATATATCAACAAATGAGGTCAAAAGTTGTATCAAATAATGAAACTATGTGTTGAATTATTTTAGATTTGTTTTGCATACATTTATTTTGTAATCATTTTTCTCAAAAGAAGAAGATAAATGACAATATATCTATATTTTGGTATTATATTTAAATTGAGATTAATTACCTTAATTTGATTTTATAGCTTGTTGTTGAGATTAACTACCTCAATCAACATATGAATCAGTGAATATTCAAGATAGAAATATGTATTGTACATTTCTTATATTACTTGGCAATTACAATGGCTAGTTATCCATGTACTCTAGTGAGATGGAATGATAACCATAGGGACACTTGGTGATATATTTATTATTTTACATGAAAAATTACAAAATAAGTGTGAATTTGTTTTTTTAGATCATAGTTGGAGTTTATCCTTACTAAAGAAATCAACAAGGGTAATTTTATAGGTATGGATGCAACCTACCATTGCATTTACATAAAAATCATGATTTGTAAGGTGTCTTATATTTAAATAAAATCCTAAAGGAAATAGGATTGATTTGGTATAATTTTCATGAGATATAACTTATATGAGTTAAATGACTCACAATATTATTTTTTATTGTGGTGAAGATTTATAAATAAGCAATTCTTACTTGCATGTCTATCATTGGTTTCCATTTCCATTCAACACCCTCATTCCTTACTCCACATAAAATTGTTTCTCATTTCATTCACACCATCAATATCATTACCCCATCAATCCATCTGAATTCATTTCTCTCACATTTACTTCCTACAAGTATTAACATTTTTTCAAGGTCAATTAAAAAGATTAAAATTCATAATCACGTGTGTTAATGGAGACGCAAATTTTTATTAAAAAAATTGAGGCACTTCGATTTTAGCTCTAGACTATATATAAAGTTGGATCTAAAGTATTTTATCCTAAAATTAAATGGGAATTTGGCTCTTGACTATTACATAGTAGCTATAGAGTGTTTCAAGTGGCTGTTGACTATTATGCAGTAGCTTATGACTGATTTAGGTGGCTCTTAACTATTATATAGTATCTCCAAAAAAGGTGGAAAGATAGTTTTGTATGAACACATGATGTGTTAAGGATTCAAAATCATAAAATGGGCATTCTAATCTATTTTTGAAGACTGAAAAAGTGGCATTAGCACTCCACCAAGGAAAGATAAGTGAGTGGATGCTAATAGTTACAAAAAAAATCAATAATGAAAACCCTTAGGCATTGTTGATGGCATTGGTTAGAAATCCAACCTAGTCTTTGAACAAATACTAAAAAAAGAGTCTTGATTTGAAAACTAGCTTGTTATCTTGTCAAGGGTAATAAATAATTAAATAAATGCATAATAAAAATTAAAAACCAACAAATGGTGGCTCTTTTTCCAAAAATAAAAATTATACCCTAGATAAAATTTGATTACTAAATCTCTTTCCTATTTTAGCATCAAAGGACTCAATTACATTGATATGAAAAAAGCAATGACAATTAAGAGTATGACTAAGGTATTTATTCTAATTTTTTATTTCTAAATATAATTATAAGGTGTTTTAATTACAAATAAGTCCACTTAACTAACTTCTTAAGAAGAGAACAAAACATCCAAGAAAGAAGAGTAGGCCTCTTCATGAGACACGAATATCCCAAAATAAGTGCTCTTGTCAACAAATTTAGATAATATGCACATGGTATTTACAAATAAATAAAAAAGAGAACTAAACAAAATGCATATTCATTGATATCTTTTCAACCTATAACAGTTATCACAGAAGATGGGATGAATTATATCATTCTTTAAAATACAAAGGATGTGTTGATTTTAGTCACAATCGGGTTGAGCTCTATAAATAATATGATTGCAATAAGTGATTGAAAAACCTAAATCTATATATTAATCAACAACATGCATGACGGCATGCATGAGTTTAAGTTTGAGGGAGATGATGAGACTATAATATGTCTTATTTATATCAAGAAGTAATACCATTTTATCTTTTATAAATTGGTTTAAAAGTGGATATAGATGTAATTATAAGAGCTTATGTCTTTTTTAATGTAAAATATAGGATATATATCTCATTTATTCTTTAAAATTTGATATAAGCTAAATTTTTTATGTTTTCTAATATTTCTTGAAAACTAAATGCCAAATATTGTATATGTAGATTGAAATGGGCTACAAAAACAAACATATAATTTTTAAGCATCATGATACAATGTTGAAAGTGAGATCCATAGTCTGCATTTACAACTAGCTCTAGAGTCTCTTATAAAAATAACACCAACCCCTTTGATGGAGTATTCACATAGAGAATGATGTCTATATATAAAATTTACAAAAAATAGGTAGAATATTTAAGGTACTTAAAAGTGATATTGATATTCTACTTTTGAATTTATATGACATTAAAATTTCAAGGAAACATGATGGAAAGTATGAGCTTTATTTTTCAAGCAAAATAATGCAATACGGTCAAACACTTTGATATAATTATTATAATATTTTCACTTAGAATGTTGGGGATCAAAGCTAAAGACGCATATACAAATAAATATTGGTATTCCTTTAGCATAAAATTAGGAAATATAGATTAGTTCCATTTTGTTAATAAATAAATGAGGTTGTCCCTTTAGCATAGAAATATAAATATATAATATTTTCTCCTAAAATATTGGGAGATTAGTTTCCATTTTTTTAATAAAAAGATAAGGAAATAAAGATTATTATTCCTATAGCATATGAATAGGAAGAGTTGGTTGAGGATCTTATCTTATAAATAAACTTCCCACCTATAGGAAAAAAGGGATATTTTTAGTTGATTTGTAATGTTTCATTCATAAATAATAAGTTGGAACATTGAGCACAACATTTGATTGATTGATCTTGGTCTAATTCCAATGGAGGAATAGATCACTCCTCCTAAAGAAGAGGATTACATTTAGTATTTATATATTTGTATTATTTTAGTTTTTTGTTATAATTATATTTTCATGATTTTTTTTTTAGCTCTATTAAAGAGCTAACCTATATGAGCAATCAGATCCATAGTACAACAACTACTTAGTTTCATTTCTATAATTTCAATTCTTGCAAGTGTGTTTCAATTCTATAAGTTTTTATTCTATAAATTAGATTAAATTTTGATTTATTTTCTAGCAATAAATTATTTTTTATTTTCATAATTACATTATATTTTACTTAAAAAAATTTATGAGTTTTGCTTTCATTTCTATGTATAAAGAATTGTTGACCAAAAATCTTATGTGCCCTATTGCATATAGCCTTAGACACCAACCCTGGATTGATAAAATTAAATTAAATGATGAGTCTCAATGACCTTCATCAACCTTATCTAATTATTACTTGTTCATACCAAATCTTCAAATCAATCTTCATGAAGTACCTTGTTCCACTCAAATAATCCATCAAGTCATCATCATTGGAAACAAAAAATTATATTTGATAGTGATCTTGTTAATTGATCGATAATACACACACATCCTCCAATCTCCACACTTTTTAAGTGTTAATATTGTTGGAACTATGCATGGGTTTAAAATTTCTCTTATTAAAGCCTTCTCCAATAACTCATTCACTTTATCATTCTACATAGGTGTTAGCCCATATGCTACGTTATTTAGAAAACTCAATCCATGAACTATATCTATGTGATAAATAATGTTACTTAAGTGTGGTAATCCATCCAAAAAATATTTTGAAACTATATCAACTAAATATTCTAACAAATTATAAACTTTAAAATGAATGTCACTCGCCTTGTTTTCAATTACGACTTACATCAGTTTGGGGATGGAAGCAAAACATGCCTTCTCCTTCTTTGTTTTCTTTAAGAATTTCTTATCAAAAACCAATAAAAATTCAGAAATATTGTCCACCTCTTCTATTTTTTTCCTTAATGGGCTTAATGTGAACTTTTAGACATCCTTCACATGTGTGTAGGTTTTTATCTATCATTATGCATGGTATTTCTATCAAATTTCCATAGTCTTCCCAACAACATGTGGCATACATACATGGGCATTATGTCCCACCATCACTTCATTTTTATAAGGCCTAAATATAAAAATAACCATAAATTTTTCATTTACCAACAATTGATGACATTTATGTAATTAATAAACCTTGTATGAATTGGGATGTACATTTCATTTCAGTCTAAGATTCTCTACCATTTATTTTAAAACCAAATTATCCATGCTACCACTATCAATAATAAATATACAACACTTGCCTCCTAATTTGTAAATAGTTTGGAATAATTTCATTGTTTTCATTAATTTAATTGTCTTCCTTAGTTGGTTTTAACAACATTGTCTTCATCATAATAACTTCACCATGCTCTAGTCATTTCATGTGACTCAGGTTACAACACTTTCTTCATCCACGTGATAAAATTGATCGTTTACTTCATTTATCCTACCATTATTTTGAAATGATTTATTACATTCAAATGCATATTCCCAATGTCTTCACACTTGAAACACTTATCCATGAATTCTCTATCTCTTCCTCTTCCAAATTAACTTCTCCCTCTATAATAAAACCCTCTTCCTCTTTGGGTTTGATTTTGATTTTGTGAAGTAATTTCTTCACCTTCATGAGTATGTTATTACCTACCATTATTTATTTGTCATCTCCCTCTTGAGAACCTTCCTCTACCCCTAGAGTTGGTTTTTTCCCTTATAGACAAATTTCTTCCACCTTTAATACATATTGGCATGCCTATTTCACAGTCTTTAATCTAAACATTCTAAGCTCATTTTGAATGGAAATTTGAAGTCCATTTACATACCCTGATATAGTTTCTTTATCATCTTCCATATGACTAGCTATAATAATAATAATAATAATAATAATAATAATAATAATAATAATAATAATAATAATAATAATATAAAAACCATTTATGTATTATTTCACACTCAACTCCCTTTGTCTCAAATTTTACAAATTTTTGAACAAACTCAGCTAATAATCACAAAGTAGGAACTTACCTTTCAGATTTATGACCATTATATCCAAATATTTGATTTAGTATTTTCCTTTTTATATTTTTCTAGTTGTTTAACCTTTTTGTAAATAAGCATTAATATGAAGGAGAGTAACCTAATCAACTAAGGAGTAATCTAATCTCATAATCAATCCATTTTAATTAATTTATATTCTATTGATATTTAGATGAGATATATTAAATCTAAGTATATGCCAAATATGGAAAGTACAACATTTAATATTCTGATAATAGAAAGATGAAGGAAAATTGTGCTTAGATTATACAATGATGCACATGAAAACCTGATTAGTGTAGGTAAAAAATTAGACTATCTAAAGATATGGATCCCATCATCATATTTTGGATATTTTCTTTATGTCAACCTGGACACTTGTGTCACCTTGTGGATACTAGAATTAAAACTACAATATTGATTCTTCCACTAGTGTCCTATACAAAATATTGACTATTTTCTAAAACTTCTACCTATGATTATTAGGGTTTATTGTTTCCTTTCAAATTCTCTATTATGATCATGCACACAGGTTCTTGATATTAGTCTTTTAATCAAAACCCTAGCACCTCTAATTTAGGGCATGCCACTTTTTAAAAATGGGGGTTAGTGGGCTCAAGTGAATTCAAGTTGACCTCAAAGACTCCTATGTTAGTTAACACTACCTACATAGCCATATACTCCAAAGAGGGCCTTATACTGATGTATTTCTCCATGTTATGTGGGATTGTATGTGAACAATGGTGTAAAATGTTATATGTGAATGAATGTAGTGAGTTATCTTGTAACTTGTAAAATACTACTCATGCGTTATTTTTTTTATGCTTCATACCTATAATAACACTAATCTTATGATTAATTTAGAAGTAAGAAAGAATAGGGTAGAATAGCTTAGTTGTGCAATTGGTTTTTAGTAGTGTAGTGTAAGCTTGAGAGGTGTTTACCAGATGAATAATGATTAGGATTAAAATATATTTATACCATACATTTTGAAATGTTTATAATAGAATGGTTAAAATAAAAAATGAATAGAATCATACATATCTAAAGATTTTCAAATTTGAGTGTTTGTAAGGTATGAACACTTACATTGGATTGGGGACACTAGCATCAACTCTAGTGTCCAAGTCTTAATGTAACTTTTTGAAGTTCAAATGATCTAGGTAATTATAATATCAAGTTCAAACTATAATATAAGCATATAGATGCAGTGAGATGGTGAATGTGTGCATTTTCACTACAAGGCAAGTCAAGAACTAAAGGTTATAGCTATGACTAATATTTTCCAAGTTTACAAGACTAGTTTAACATTTAAATCCATATTTGAGTATCTACATTCCCCCTCCACTTTAATATATTAATGCATAAGGATGAAATTATTAGGTTAAATGAAATAAATACATACCATGGTGTGTACCACACACCTTACTTTGAATTGAGCCATGTTTGAATTTTTTGCATGTGTATGACCTATAATCAGAGCATGTTACAAGTGTAATTAGTGAAAATAATCTAAAAATGAATAATTTAAATTATTTAAAATAAAAGAGATCAATGAAAGAGTACACATGTGCATCAATGCAACCATGTTTCCCCTTTATAATTTATTTTCGGTAATGATGCTTCCTAGTTGAAGCATTGGAGAGAGGTTCATACTTGAATCTTGGAGGTGTGAAGATGGAAATAGGAGGGTGATCATGCCCCCAATCTAGTATGAGGGTGATTTATGTCAATTCCATCGAGAGCACTGAATTTCAATTTCACAACTCAAGTGTAAACATAATCTATTCAATCTTGCCATAGTCAAATGGTGTAGCCATATCAACTCACCATAAATATAAGTAGTGTTAATTCCATCAAGATCATTGAATATTGATCACATTAATCAAAGGATATAACTATTATAGAAAATAAAATCTCAAATGATACATCTTGGAGCTATCTATAATTTAGTGCATTTGCATTGCATATGCACCTCAAATATGTCTCAAGTTGAAATATCTATCAAAATGTAACCTCTTCTCTATAAACTATATAATATACATCAAAAATATGGAAAAAAATATTTTAAATCTATGAAAATTGAATCCAAATGTATAATATTATCCCCCAAGTGTATATTTGAATTATATAAATTGTATCAAATTCAACAAATTATGTCAATTTTACGTATGTGGAATCATATGTCTTCTATGACATGCCCCTAATGATATGCCCCCATTTTTGAGATGAGGGGAATGAAATGTGAGTCAATTTATCTCAAAAGGATAAAACAACTATGTTTAATGTGTTAATAATGTAATATAGAATGTATAGTGGCATGATTTTGAGGTAGATGTATCAATTAAGATCAAAGTATGCATACATAACAATCCCTAAGATGCATGATATGAATAGTGATAACATATAAAATTAACAAGATCAACAAATAATCAAGCACACACAAAAGATTACTCAATGTCGTGCAAAGAGGGGTCTAAAGAGTCCTAAAATAAGGAGCATGTTAAAATGTTACTCATTCAAGGGGAGGACATATTTAAATGTCCACACACCAAATAAATAAACATGACTTAGGGAACTATAGCCAATAAGAAAGGAACATGTCCAAATGCTCTAAAATCAAGATAATGAAGCAAACAAAAAGTACAATCAAGTGATCCAAATGAAGAGATGAAGTAAGTGAAATATAAACAAGTAGCATAAGCATGTCATACTAGTCCCTGCATACATATGTTAGCAAATTTTTTGGTATAATAACATATCAAGTACACTGTTTAATATAGTAACATGAGTATAGGCATGTGTAAATGTCAATATATAAGCTCAATGTGATAATGGAAAATGATCATAAACAACATAAATTATGTCAATCTATAGATTCTTAAATATAAATTTATATGTTAAACTAGTTTCGTACACTTTAAAAATATATCTCAAGGATATAACCTTCAGTTTGACCTTCCTTGCAACCAAAAATATCACACTCACCACCTCACTAGGTCTAATTACTTATTTATTAGTCCAACCTTGATTACTCTAATTATCTAGATCGCCTGTAGCCATAAAACACCTAAAATATGATATATATCCTTCATTATCAGTTATAAAACCTAAACATTTTTCCTCTTTCATGGATAATTATGTTTAGGACAAGACAATAGGTTCAACACTATTATCCCTACTCCAATGCAAGTGTCCTTACCTTACATAAACTCAAATTTTCAAATATTTTATGTGTGTATGGGTCAGCCTAAGATTGTCATTAACCCTTCTATGAGGATAATTTCAAAAGAGCTAGTATAAATAGAAGTCAAAGCCTACTCATTATTATCTAGAAAGACATCAAATAATCACCTCTCATGTTTAGACATACTACTTAATTACAAATTGCATAACTAGGTTATTTTTACCTGTTCATTCTTGTTTACATATAAAATCATAGGATCAATCATACTATAAGTTTGAAGCATTCAAGGAGCAGCCATGAGCCATATTTTTCAAGTTACAAGATAGATCGTTGCATGCACTTGTATATAACATTCTACACTATTATCCAAACACATACAAACACATAGTGGAGAACTACATAAGTATGAGGCCCTCCTTAGATTATTGGCTATGTAAAGAACACTCATTAATAGAGGAGTATTTGAGGTTAGCTAAACACCATGAGCCCACTAACCCATTTTTTGGCCAGGTAACCTAACCTAAGGTGGAGAGATAGGGTTTTAACTATAAAAAATTTATAGAGCTTATGTATACAAATGGAAATTCAACTGGTTTATTAATCAATACTAGATCATAGAATATAGATCTTAATTACACTTTCAATTGTTTATCTATTATATATTCATGGTCATGACCAAGATGGATCTACTAGACCTAACCAAGGGATCTCTTAGCACAATAAAATCATTATGGAGGGTTACAAAGCCTCTAGTCAAGAAAAACTATGTAATAACCCTAGTTAGGTCCTATGTTTTTATATTCATAAATTAAATTCAAAGGAAATTAAAGTCTTATTTGGTGCTCACAAAATCTTGTGACACAAAATTTGGGTTAGTAAACATAAAATTAAACATACATAAGATAATCTTAATTAAGTTATGTATAGGTAAAACCTTAATGCATGGAAAGAGCAATATATTCGAAAATTATTACTTATGATAATTCTATCTACTAAAATAGAGGAGTATGTTGGAAGTACAGGTAATGAGAGGGGAATTGAATTATTTTCCTTTAAAAAATCCTTCAATTCCACTTATCATTCATAAAACATTAATTCACATACGCACATTAACCAATGTATAAATAAGCATCTATGAAAGCAAACAACATAGGAACATAGGAGATATGTGGTAAACCCTCTTGGAGAATAAAACCTAATAAAACACCACTTGTAATATATTCCTATAAGCAATGTATTAAAATTTTAGTGAGTCACCAACCCCATAAGGATCACCAACCCCTCACTACTCAAGCACCAACTCAACTAGTCCTTTAGTAAGAACCAACTTGCAAAGAGGCACCAACCCCCTTAGGTAAATTAGAACCAACTTAGATACCTTCAATAGCTTATCACCCTTATATAAATTTTTCTCACCCAACTTAATATGACCACTTTATTTTGCTCTCCTTACTCTTTTATCTTTCTCAAATAGCCTATTAGGCCTTCTTACTCAACTAGCCCTTTCCTTGGTAGAATTAGGTCATATGACCTTAATTATCACCTATAGAAACATAGTTATATATTCATGACATATTCATAACACACATATTATTATATTCAATCCCTTTACCTATTTTACAAAACTCTATATCATTCGCTCATATGCTCAATATTCCAACTAGTCAAATTAGGCCTATTAGACCTTCTCTTTATACTTGACTCTTGTCTCACCCATATTGGTTGGATGAGAAAATAACCATAATTATATCACCCTTGTAATATATCAAAAAACACATTTAATAAATGAAACAACCACTACATATCTTGGTCATTACCCTTAAGGGCCAAAACCACCATTAGGCCTCATAGAGACCTAATGCAATTAGGCCTTCTCTAAGCACATGTTTCACTTAGGTCTCCTTGTAAAACTTTAAGCCTCCAAAAATGGATTAAACACTTAATAAAAACTTAAATTATACCCTTTATAATATCACCTTATAACCCCAACACTATTTATCTCATTTCACTCCTTGAACCACATAATTAGGTCTACTCATAATTAGGCCTTTTCACTACCAGAAAATCTATCTTGTAAATTTTATGCATACACTCAACTTTTCCACATAAAATAACATATATGTAATATAAATGAATTCAATTTCACCATAATTTTCGTTATAATTCACCAAAAAAAGGTAAAAGACCTCAAACTGATCAACTTCATATGCTTACTCAAAATTGCACACAGGGTTTAAGAACCCATTCAAAAGATTTTGAATTTTCACACCTTCATGGGAGTTTATAATGAATAAAAATGTGTTAAAATGATCCTATGAGACCTAAGTAACAACTTAATATTCATTTTATTCATCAACTCTATGCAAAATACTTAGGAATAACATTCTCACTCATACACAAAACTGCCTGTAGCTCTAAAAACATAGTCATGAAGATCAAGATTTAGAACAGCTATGTGAACACTTTTATGGAATTATAATAGGTTTTAATGATCATTAATAATCCTTATAACATATATATATATATATATATATATATATATATATATATTACAATTTTAAATATCAATATTGGTCTTACATACCAATCTCACATATTCACCCTACACAGACTTCATTGTGTTAGACAAATCACTTTGAGAACAACTTTTAGCTTGATTGTGTGCATCACCAAAACTTATTAAAAAATTGGATATTAGGTATATGTATTTAATAATTACCTCATGCATTTGGATCCATCCTTAATCCTTTACAACCAATCCCTAATCTCTTTCTCACTACTACCTAATTTTCTCACTATCTTGCTCATTAGGGCCTTTTAGTGATAGGCTAACTTCCATGACCAGTTTATCACATTTTAAGTTTTAAAAAAACTCATAAAATTACATAGAAACAAATTAAAAGTCTCACACATCATCCTACATCCATTTTCATGCTTTGACTTGGTCAACCCTACCTGTTACATTTTAATTCTGAGAAACAAGGGGTTTATTGTAGCTTCTACTCACTCTTATGAAAAATAAAAATCCACATAGATAAACCTAGAAGAGTATTTTTCATGTTAAAAACATAAAAATAGGTCAAAAAAACATTATTGAGCCATAACTAATAAGATCTTTCCTATCAGGTCATTATGAGGGTTTTAAGAGGGTTTTGACTAATTTCCCTTCTTAGTAATTATTCATAAAGGATTGCCCCTCAAATCCAAAAATAATGATATGAAATTTAAGATAGGAACATTCCCCAACATCCATGAACTACTTAGGATCTCATGTAAATTTTGCACATGCCAATGAGCATAGGAAAAACTTTCTTGGGTCTGCAACACTCTGTTATGTGCACACAAAAGACCTCAATACCAATTTTAATGTTGTCTCCTTTAGGATAAAACCTAAAAATTGTCAAAAAACTTTAAAAAAATATCATACCTCTATAAATTCTATCATTATCTCTATCACCTTGGTAAATTAAATTGACCTCTCATTAGGTCACACTAGGTCTATTTGCATACTAGGCCTTGAACTGTTAGTCATACTTCGACCTTGATCACACCTTAAAACCTCTTGTACTATTATAAATACCTCATCCTCATGTCATAAAAAATCATATATTGCTTACACACTACCACCCATCATCTCACAAGCCTTAAACTGCTCACTTCATCATGTTACCAAGCTTATGCCTTCTCACTAGGTCTTTTCATGCAAGGACTAAGCTTCAGACTTGACCTTGGAACTCATATGAAGGATTATTTTCCTTTTTCTCATGTTTTCATAGCTTTATAATTACTCTCATTCCTATACTGACATAATTTACCAAGCTTTACTATACTTCATGCATACACTTTCTCTCAGGGCTAGGCTATACTTCTCAAGACACCTAGTACTAAAAAAATTGGATTCAAATAAGTTAGTTCTCAATGATGTCACCTAATAACATTATTCAAACATGATTCTCTAAAGACAAGGATACTCTTAATATTTTTATGAACTTTTCACATCACAACATTTTTCTAAGACCTCATACAGATCTTAAAGACTATTAAACCATGTATGTTTACCTTGTATGCTCCTCAGAACTATGCTCAAAAATATGTGTATACACATAATATTTTCAAATTTTATCAAATATTGATGCTTTAGATCTTACAAGAACCCATCGAGATTCAATATTTCTGAGTACACACCTTAAATGGTATACCAAGAAAGGGGTGGGTAGACCTTTGGTGATTCATAAGATTATTGTCCCTTATTTTCACATTAATACCAATACAACTAGATCTTAAAACTATTCCCTAAGATATTAATCCTCCCTTGCACACTCCAATGTTTTTCCTCTTTTCATCCTTCTTTTCTTTACCTTGATCCCCTTTCACCAGTTGACTATACTAGGTCGACTGGGTTGACCCTATATATTTTTTAGCCTTTGATTACTATATAAGGTTAACTAGGTTGATCCTACATTATTTAGGGTATTTTTCACTTGGATTTTTGTCAGCCCTTCGATTGACCTAACTCAAGACCTAGTGATTTATCTCTCAAAAACATACATGGTCACCTGGGTTGACCTTGTACAACCAATATATTCAAAAGGATTTAGGGTGAGATCCACCTATAAATACAAGTTTATTTCAATATGCAATCAAGATTTATTATTTACATGTGCTTGTTTATAATCTACTCTTCCATTATTCTACTTAAGGAGTCTTAGCTTAGGGTTTCTACTTGGAGAATCTAGTCTTGTGTATAAGTCTTAGATGCTTTGGGATTTCTTAGTTATCCTTACAAACCACAACAACCTTTTGTGAAGCCCCATTGGCCAAGGGAGAGATTGAGTCTCGACAGGTTCACATTCAGGTAAGTATATTCTAACTTTGTTGTCCTCTCTTTAGTAGATAGAAGTAGTTTAAGTATTGGCTTAAATAATATTACTCTTAATATTCCATATATTAGGGCCTTACTCATACTTAGCTTAATTGAGATTTTCTTATACATGTTTTGATTTCTTCTAACCCCACATATTGTGCCAAAAGATTTGGTGTAAACTAGATTATATTTACTTTCTTGTTTATTAGAATAGAGTGAACATTAAACCTAGGACTCTTTTAGGGTTGTTACATGATTTTGTTAGACTATAGGCTTTAAAACCCTTCCTAACATGGTGTATTTTGACAAGTGATCCCCTAATTGGATCTAGCAGATCCCCATATTGGTCATGCCCCTGCTTAACAAATGTATTCCCAATTAGAAGTATAGGTATGCTCTATCTTCTCTAAGCCAAGATTGATTTATAGACATGATACATTTATGATTGCATATATTTTAGTGAACCTAACATGAACTAAACCTTGTAAGATTTGTTTACCTTATTTCATTTCTTTCATTATTTTATCATATATTTTCCATACTGGATCGACTCTGTCAACCCAATATCTAACTTATATGCATAAGATTGTAGGTACAGGCTATTAGATCGACCCCTTTAACCTAGTATAGGTTTTTAACTTTTTAGGCATCCAATCTAGACTACTAGGTCAACCCAGTTGACCTTGTACATTTTAGGCACTCAACAGTAAGTTTTTGTAAAGCTTGATCAACCCAATCAACCTAGTTAGTAAAATTTGCAAGCATATATCAAGGTTCTTGAATAGAAATCTTCATTCTCTATATCACTTATCCACCAAGGTTCCATTCTATCTCTTTGTCTCTTTATTTATAGCCTTTCCTTTCATAGTTTGTAGTCTTTACAATTGCCCTTGCACAGTCAACTAGATCGACCCTACTGACCCAGTTCTATGTTTTATGTGTTATTTGGATAATTAGGTTGACTATACTAACCCTTTTCATTTTTAGACCTTGCTTCTGTAGTATAGGATTGACCTTATTGACCCTATTTTGTACTTTGTGCATACATTGTTAACTGTATCAACATTTTACCTTATTTCAAAGTTGGAATTAACCTTATCTTCTAGTAATTAGTTCACACTTTCTTTTCTTATTACTTGCATGCTTAGAATATATCATATAGCTTAACTCGATGTTTTTCAATTAATCATTTAGTTTCACTATTTTCTATTTTATGTACACATGACCAAAACACAAAATATAAACAAGCATTTTAACATTTGACTACTCAAGGCCAACCTACTTGGATTTCATCACCAAGGGGGAAGATGAATTTATACTCTGATCAAGTATAAAGCATGGTTAATGGTATATTCTAGATAAGCACCTAACACCCTTATCATTGCAGTGTGTGAAATGAGGGGGTAGGCCCCAATACCAAACATGTATCATTTTTACTACAATCCCTTTCAACCCTAACTACCTAAAACCATCCTTAGATTTCCATTATAGTTCCTTGCTTATAGCCAACTTCCCATCATATCTTACTAATCTAATAAACATTCAAGTTAACCAAATAGTTAGCTTTTTACTTTCCAAGTCAATTGCTTTCTATTTACTAAATTTTATTTTTTATTATAAAAACTTGCATTAGCTAGCATTGGTGTAAGGTTTTGTGTTGTGTGTTTCAATTGGATTGGCTAACATTGATCCAATTGACTATTTTCTTCCTTTCATCTATTTATTTTCAATTTTCTTGCAAAAATTTATCTTATTTCATTTCAAAACTTGTCATAGGCTTCTTCACTTCCCCTATCTACTATACTAGGTTGACCCAATCAACCTTGTATCTTTTTCAGCCTTTGTTCATCACACTAGATCGACCCATTTGACCCTATACTATTTGTAAGCCCTATTTTCTATGTTAGGTTGACCCAGTCAACCTTGTACTACTTTATACCTTCCCTGTTTGTCAATCTAGTTCTCTCTTTTTCCTTCTTTGCATTTTTTTCATTCCTCTTTAGTCATAATGAAATCTCCTATCAGAATCTTCTTAGATTATCATGAATCCATTTTAGATATTATATGGGATGTACATTTCTCCCTCTCTTTTCCTCCCAAGAGCACCACCATTCTTCGGGCACCTCTCCTCCTTCTTCATCTATGACCTATAATATGGTGCAAATAACACTTCAAGATGAATTTGATGGATCTAATCCTTTATATACTTACCAAAAAACTTCTCATCTTCAAAATCTTCAAACTAATTTGGGAGAAATTGATACAAGTTTACTTAACAATCCCACTAGTATTCCTTCTCTCAATAATCCTCCCCCTAACACCAATTTGGGGGGTGCTCCTACCAACACCAAGCACCTTCTGATAAAACTTAAATTTTAGATCAAGTTATCCAAAAATTGAACATAATGCAAAATTATAACACCAACAAAATTATGTAAATTCAACAACATCTAATCA
Source organism: Torreya grandis (assembly GCA_037957365.1). Lineage (NCBI taxonomy): Eukaryota > Viridiplantae > Streptophyta > Pinopsida > Cupressales > Taxaceae > Torreya > Torreya grandis. The sequence goes on along the minus strand of JARHVA010003875.1, from coordinate 957,705 downwards.
ATGTGGATAATCAACCTCCAACTATGCATCCTCAAGCTAATCCTAATTTCATTCCTCCACCTCTTCAGGATGCCTCAGGCAATGTTATTCCTCAACCCATAATGTATAACAAGATGCTTCAAACCATTCAAAATAAACAATTATCTCCATTCATTATATCCATTAATATTGGTAACATATCTCCAACTATCAAATATGATGTGACTAAAGACCCTAACTCATTTCTCAAAGCCTTTGGCAACCTTTACAAATAGTGGATCCAAAATAATACCTTCTCCACAACTAAAATATTAGTGAAAACACTCACTAGCAATGTATTATAATGGTATAATCAACTTCCCCAACATTCTATTTTTCAACTTGAATATTTGGTTAATCTTTTGGTTAAAGATTTTCAACACAATGACTTCCCAAAAATTATCTTAGCCACTTCGTCAATGCTAAGCAATCTCCCACTGAATTAGCTCATGATTTTATCAAAAGATGTAAATATTTAGCTCACAAATATGATCATAACATGACTGATGATAACTTATTAAAACTCTTTATCACTAGTTTAACTCTCACTCTTCAATATAAGGTTCAAACCTTTGCTCCCCAAATGCTTAATGAATCTCTTAATCAAGATAAACATCAAGACTTTCTTATGAAGTAATTCAAACCTAATCCTAAAATTCTTAAAGGATATTTCCAAACATATAATTCTATCACTAGTAATACTCCTCAAACCAAACCAATATTTTAAAAAACCAATGTTCCTTCACCTTCTCACACATATCTTTCGAATCAACAAATGAAATAATTTTTTCTGTCCTCAAAACCTTTCATTTATCCCAAATCTCATCCTAAGTGGTATGACCCCAATTTATTTTGTTATTTCTATGCTAATTATCGTCACTTGTATTTTCACCCTTTGAGGTGATGTCTCATCTCTCCTCATCCAAATGGCATAATTGAAACACCTATAGGTTGTGGGTAGCCTAAGAATGAGGTGAATCTCTAGATAGGGCTAGCTCCCTTGATTTACCACTTGTAAATCACTACTACACCTAGAATTTGTGAGGGAAAATAGAGATAAAAATTTAAGTTAAACTATCCTAAGGGAGGTGATACACCAAATTTATTGATGACTACCAAACAGTTGCATGTTACATATGAGAATAAGGGACTAACCATACATACTCTTCTCCAATCTATATCTTATCACATTAATATTTCATTATGAGGTTGTGATGAATGTTTACGCTAGGAAGACTAAAAAATAGGCCTATTATGGTACTTTTTGAATATACTAACTCACTCAACCTTGACACATCAATAAAATGCTTCACATTACCTACAAGAAGAAGCTTTCCAACTGCAAATAGGTGAGAGAATGAGATAACATGTTAAGGAAAAAAGAGTCATCACTAAGAAAGATCAATCATCCAAGTAAAACACACTATGAATAGTCATGTAAGAGGTAAAAATTATTAGTCTTTATTGATCCATGGTATGTAAATGAGTATGGCTTCACCATACTCAAGTGGATCATAGTTTACAAAGGCCAAAATGGCTAGTTATTATAGAACTTAAGACAAAGAAGAGAAGAAATGAGTCCAAAGGTCACAAGGACACTTGTACATATAATAAAATGAGTTAATTATGCATTATAATAGGGTGTGAAATGGATTGTGAAAATTTAGAAGAGACAAGTGGCTTTCCAAGTCATGAAACTCATGAAAAGTGGCATGGAATTCGCTTTGCTAGCTCAAAAAAATACCTTCATTATTTAGCCATGTTTGAACATCCCAAAACTAAATAAGGACATTTATGATGATTTGGATGGGAGGGAATGATTTCATACGTTACTATGCATTTTTTCTAATCCTCATCACCTATAAACTTCTGGAAGTGAGCCACCACTGCCTGTAGTCCAAGAAAACACCTCTTTCAATAACCCCTCACACTTGACCTCAAAATTGGATTCAATTTTCCATGAAAATATATGTAAGGTAGTGGATGAAACTTTAAAATACTCTCCATGGCCTTATACTACTTAGGTAGACCTTAAAAATCCATCTACTTGAAGTTTTCACACTTCTCACCATCATGCTCACTATGTTAGTTTTGACTAGTTGAGATGAGAGTTATTATTTGAACACTTAGGAGTTTTTTCAAGGCATGAAATATATATGGGGAGGTATATTATGTCCTAAAATTTATTCCAAATTTTATTTCATCTCCTCAAACCTCTTATAACCTACACAATGCACAAAATAGTTAATAAAAACTTATTTTATACTTCATACGTATAATTGTGTACAACTCATCATGATGTTAGGAATACTGAGTGAGTCTTATATAACCTCCAATCATTTTTTTAGGAAAACTATGCCATTTGGGTGCACTATCTCCTTCATTTCCTTCCTCGGGTCTAGACTAAAGGTTTAAGAGGGTTTTAGATAGTTTAAGCCCTTAAGCTTTGTTCATAAAGTTGGGATGTTGGAATTGCCAAAAAATAAAAAAAACATGATTTAAATGACCCCTGATAAAATCTCAAAACCTCTTGTATTTCCATGCAAATCATCAAAATAGATATGATCTTCCAAACCTCTCCTATCGAGTTTGACTCTCCATTTCCTAAAGGCCTAATGTTATCTCTGAGCTCAAAATGAATTCCTTGTGTTTCCTCTATAAATTTAAATCTTAAACACACCTATAATGACCCTATAATCATTCCACAATGAATTCTTACCTCATGTTAGAATTGAAGATGACTTCTCATTTTGGCACCAGGCCTAACCATGCCTAATACCCTATCTACACCTTAAAGCCCAAACTAAATTTTTTATAGCTTTCCCTACATCCAAATAGATTATATACCTATTTATTGACCCCAAAAACATGATCCAACATGTTAAAATTCATATATAAGGCTGGAGGTGTGAATGGCTCCCCATTTGGACACTAGGACAAAACCTTGCCCTTTAGGGTTGATTATAACCTTCGAGTTATACAAAACTTTTCTAAGATTATCCCTTATTTTGTTGATTCCTAATGTTTATCTATATGTTTTCAAACTTTATACACCTTCCTATAAGACTCTTTTATCTTCTGGTGTAATCTTTTGTCCTCATTCTCGAAACTAGCCATTTAGTGCAAAAAGGGAAGTGCCCTCTGTCTAAGACAAAATAGAGGGCACTTCCCCTATTTTCTCAACCCAAATAAATAGTGGAGGGGATTACTAATTTTTTTTATATCCTCTACACAAAAATTGGTCCTTTTATCAGGTCATTTAACCTCTAAATCCCTTCAAAATCCAATGCATGCTTCTATGAAGACAAACTATGTAGGGTTTCAAGACATGGACTATGCTTTACTTGATATGAGTCCTTTCTCTATTAAACATCTACTGTAAGAGTGTCATGATGATATTTTTTTCATGATGAAGGTGTTTAATCTTGCCTATCACTTCAACCTCCTATGCCTTTTCTTCACAGTTTTACTAGTTAAGTATGAGTGTGACTGTGTTCTGTGTGCATGACACTGTACCTATAGGTGGTTTAGGAAGGATTAGGTTTGAAAATATTTTATGTCCATATTGAAAACTTCCAATACATTATATAAATTATGTGGTTCTATATATTCATGTTTGGTAACATACCAATCACTCGCAATCATCACCCTTTTGTTCACTGCCTAAGACAGTCATCTATAGTTGGTTGTAGGTGAGCATTTGGCATAATGGGACACTTGTAGGCCCATTATGGATCTTAGAACATCACTATTAAACTATTATTTATGAAATTTTAAATCATAAATTTCACTTTCACCATTATCCCTATTTGATATCTCCAATGCTTAGGTCCACTTCATGAATGATGTAAGAGCTAAAGTCTATTGTAGGTGAAAGTCTATAAAGGCAGGGACACCTATAGGTGTGTATGAAAGGAAAAAAACACTATAACAACCTTTTTTAATGGTTATTTAGATAATGAATTCTATTTTCATCATTTATAACCATTTAACCTTGATGACATGGTCTAGGCTACCAACTTTGAACATAAGGGTCGTTAAAAGTTTTCAATCTTATAGATAACAGTAAAGCAATCCAGTGTCTAAATAAGAAACTTTGAGCCTTCAAAATTTTATCTTGCATTGGTTATCTACCTTTCATAATTTTAAAATTTCTTCTCAATGTGAATACTACAATTTTTTATCCCCATGATGAATCAAAACCTTTGATAACCCTATTACATGGTCTTGACAAAAAGGCCCAAACCTCTATTTTGCACTTTGAGGGAAAAGAGTCCTGAACACAGTCATTGGATCTTTGGAAGGTGATCTCAACTTTGCCTATAAGTCTATCCTTTTTAAAATGTATGTTAGGATCCTTTTAACATGTTATAACTTCAAGATGAGATACACTATGTGCTTTAACACTTCTTATGACACCTAAGCTCTCTATCAAGGACCACCTATAGGTGGTTATTTTAGTGTATACAGGTAGTGGATAGAATATGGACAATGTAAATTATTTTGACCATTTGATCACTCTTAGTCCTATTCTAACCTATTAAACTATGTTTTTACAACCTGAAGGGGATAAAAACCATTCAAGCATGTCTTTTCCCATATTTCATATTCATGTAGGGCATCAATAAGCTGCATACAAATAGTGAGCAGAAATAGTCAATATAGTCAAATAGTATGATTTCATAAAAAAATTATCTTCCCTCATGGAATTTAAATGGAACATAAATATTTTTCAAATCTTTAAACAATATCCTACACTCTATTTCAATGTTTGTTCTTCATGAGATTTTTGTACACATTAATTAATGGTTACTTGACTAGTAAGTTGCATATGACTGCAATTCTATGAAGGTTGATTTGGGAAAAGAGGTTGAAAGGTGAAATTGACCAAGAGTACATTAAAAAAATGTAAAACAACTTATTTTCACCCTCAAAAACCACTATAAAGTCATTAAGGTCCTATAAATGGTGAAAACCTGCCTGCTACATAAAAAGGGACCAGTCTGCAAAGTTGAGGTGACTGGCCTTTCAAATCAACTAAAAACTTGAAAAAAAGGATGGAGAACATGTGAGGGGATATTAAAATACCTATATAATCAATCCCAATATATGTATTATATGCACTTATTCAAACTAAGGCAAAACCTATAGGGTACACAGATTAGCAAGCAAAATAAATAGTCTAACCTTTTAGGAATAGTTCATAAAGCACAAACCACCATTCCTCTACAACTAAACATCAAATGGAATATGAATAATTTTATAAGACACCCATAAGAAATTTTTTATTTAAACCTATCTTGTTTACCATACTAAGTACAAAATTGAAGGTCATTCTTGTTTGTCAAGCCTAGTAGAAGAAGAGATAAGTGGTTTTCTTCATTTTTTTAATTGTTTGATCAAATTGATCACTAAAGTAAGTATATGTAATACTAAGGGACACTCCTAAAATGTCCCCAACTACAACATTTTGTAAAATTTTGTACACCTCATTAAATTCTCGTTTTTTCAATAAAACTACTTTTTTTTTAAGAACCTACCACTTTTCAATTAGTAATAGTTGAATAAGGCATAATAGGACACATGGCATGTGACATAACCTTTTTAAACCTTCACATTTCCCAAGGAGTATGTATAAGTCATTTAATGCTCTATTTTAACCCTCAAAATGATTTAAAAAGACAAGGACTAAAATGACTAATGACCAAGGCTAAGTTGACATTAAAGTAGATAAAATAGATTATAATACACCCTATGACAAAATATTATACCCCTAAAACATCTAAAAAGTCAATTTTTTACCTATAAGAGTCCCATTTGACCTGAAGGGTCAAATTTGGTCAACAAATTGGTGACTTATAGGGGTAGCATGCCTACCATGCTAACTAGACTAGTAGCCTTATCAGTCCATGGGATAGGGAGTCATCTGAAGTCTAAGACAAACAAGAGGGATTTGATCATTAACCACAAGCTAGATCAAGACAAGACCAATTGATTGCCTCAACCACACAAAACAAAGGACACACATAAAATAAAGAAAATAAACTAACAAGACACACATGTGCTCAAAGCACTTAGTAAAAATTAGAAACAAATAACTATATATAACTAATAATTAATCATACATCCCTTTCCAATATCAAAAGGAAAGTGTCTTGCATCTCCTTCTTCATGAGATGAATCATGGTGCCAAGCATGTTGCTCTTTAGATTGGATACTTAATGGATCAAACCTATTTCTTGGCACTTCACTTATTATGCTCTCAGGTAGACCATCTTCAAATAGGTCTTCAATGTAAAATTATTCCTCTTGGCCTTGTACACATACCTCATATTGCTTCTCACTTTTCATCTCATGATCAACTTGCATCTTCTTTGTAGGCATGATTTTAAGAGGAGTGGTTTCTTATTCCTTGGAAGCTTGAGGCTAGTAAAATATTGGTTTAAACTCCAAAGGCTAAGGTGAAATTTGCTTTGGCTCTTTTATAACATTTTGAAAAAATTCATCTTGCTTACCATCACTTGCAATCAGCTCTAAGGAAGTTGTAGACCCTTTGAGAGATTCAAACTCATCGCAAATGTTTTAAAATTGCTACCATAAATCCTCATTTTCTTATCATCATCATAAATGGGAACAACAAGAGAAGATCCTTCATCCTCTTCTTTATAATCCAAAAGGACTTCATCCAAGATTTTTTCTTTAACACAAGGAAAACATTCTTCATTATCAACACAACAAGAAGACTCAACATAAGGACTTACCTCTTCCTCAACATTTAGGACCTCTTAAGGGATATCAAGTTGTATCTCAACTTTCATAGATTTACTTTGCTTCTCAAGGGCTGCAATATCTTCAATCTCCTTCTCATTCTTAGTGATGTTAAGACTAGGCATCTTGAAATCAGGTGACTTAGCCCAATGAGGCTGCCAAGGAGCTAGATTTTCTTCAAGCAAGAGTTTTGAATTTTCCTCAATCAAATTCTCCTCTTTATGTTCCCATACCATAGGTCCATTAAGGTAAATGGTGATGGTGTGGGGACAAGATGAACTAGTTGGTGGATTATTTTAAGAGTTCTTGAGAAAGTGTAGGAAAACCTTGGGATAAAATAGCTTGGTTATCTTCCTTCCACTTGAAAATCACTTTTTTGAAATCTGATCCAACTTGATCACTCTCTGGAGGGAGGTTATATGGGGTGTGTTTTGGCATAGGATCTTCTTTTAGGTGTAAACCTTCCATCACACCTTGACTTAAAAATTTCATCCTTGACTTTAACTCTTCAATTTGATTGGCTAGGTTCTCTTGGAAAAGTCTTTCTTGAACTTCATAGGAATATTTATGAGGATGAGGAGTACAAGAGGGTTGACATGGAAGATAAGAGGTCTCTTAAGGAAGGGTGAGAGGGGCTTGCATAGGATCTTCTTTCTCAACTTCACACTCTTAATTAATGATTTTATCCTCTTTCTTTCCCCATGATTCCACTACCTTATTCCAACTTAGGATGTTAGGCTTAGGAGTCTCTTCTTGAGATGGTGATGCAATTTTAGGAATGGATGAAGTGTTTAAGAAACTTGGGATCTCCTTAGGCTTCTCTACCTTGTCTCCAGCTTGGAATTTCATATCTAGAGGTCACTTCTTGAGATGGGGATGTAATTAGAGAGGGAAATGAGGGCTTAAATTCCACTTCTTTTACTAATGATATAGACTATTGTGTCTTATTATTGTCTAAATCAATCTACCTATCAATATTTGTTTTAAAAATAAGGTTTGTCTTCCCCACTCTCTCTTCCAACTGATTAGGAAAAATATGGCTTTGATAAGCTTGATTGGGCTCATGAATAAGGGTCAAGTAGGACTGATAGAAATATTAGGGAAGTGGATATAAAGGTTGATAGGTTTGGTGAGGTTTCTTCTCATGAATTTTTATCCTATCTTCCAAGGATGAAACTAGGTCACTCACATCGAGCATCTCACTTATGAGACTTTACCAATTGGCTCTCTCAATAGGTGCCCATTATCTTTTAACCATCTCTAATGCATCTCTCACCTTATGAATTAAATGACTATGAATATCTTTACCATGTCCCCTTAGTGTGTCAAGATCCAATATGTACTTCTTATAGCCCAAGAGTGTTTACTTGAAGATTGAAATGGACTGAGTTGAGAAGTGACTAGGTTGACTAGGAGAAGCAAGACATTGAGAAGGCTAATTGTACGACTGGTAAAAATCATAACAAGGCTGATAGGTATCATGTTAGAGTTTATATAGATCATGACAAGGTTGGTAAATCTCATACAAAGTCTGATAGGGAATTCCATAAGCTTGATAAACCTCACCAACTTAAGCAAAAAAATACTCAACACTAAAGTTAGCCATGGGACTTCATTAAGAAGCAAGAACACAAAGAATGATTATCAAAAATCTTTAAAAGGAATACCTGGCTTGTTTAAATAGTTGATGTCACTTTAGAGTCACCATTGATGCTTAGATAGATGCTTCTAAAGGCTAATGTGTTGAAAGACAACACTAAAAATCTTTCAACTACTTGGACTGAGTCCCATTAGGCATGCTAAAAATTGTTGTCACTTGGATTTACACCCTTTTAAGATATGTCTCAGCTCTCCTCATATAAGTGGCATAATTGAAACACCTATAGGCTATGGGTAGCCTAATAATGAGGTAAATCTCTAGATAGGGATAGCTTCCTTGATGTAACACTTATAAATCATTACTACACCTAAACTTTGTGAGGGAAAAGGGAGAGAAAAATTGAAAGTAAACTATCCTAAGGGAGGTGATACACCAAATTTATTTATGACTACCAACCATATACATGTTATACATGAGAATAAAGGACTAATCAAACATACACTTCTCCAATTTGCATCTTCTCACATCAATATTTCATTATGAGGTTGTGATGCATGTTTAGGCTAGGAGGACTAAAAAAGATGCCTATGATGGTACTATTTGAATATACTAACTCACTCAAACTTGACACCTCAATAGAATACTTCACATGACCTACAAGTAGAAGCTTTCCAACTGTAAATAGGTGAGAGAATGAGACAACATGATAAGGAAATAAAATTCATCGCTAAGTAAGATCAATAATGTAAGTAAAAAATGCTATGAATAGTCATGAAAGAGGTAAAAATTAGTAGTATTTATTGATCCATGGTATGCAAATGAGTAGGGCTTCATGATACTCAGGTGGAGCATAGTTTACAAAGGCCAACATGGCTAGTTATTATAGAGCTTGAGAGAGAGGAGAAGAAAGAAGTCTAAATGTCACAAGGACACTTTTCAAGATAATAAAATGATTTACTTGTGCATGAGAAGAGGGTGTGAAATGGACCATGCAATTTTAGAAGAGACAAGTGTCTTTCCAAATGATGAAACTCATGAAAAGTGGCATGGAATTCCCTTTGTTGGCTCAAAAAATTACCTTCGTGATTTAGCCTTATTTAAACATCCCAAAACTAACTAGGGATAGGCCTGATGATTGAATTGGGAGGTAAGGATTTTATACATGTCTCTCCATACATTGGTTGTAGTCTTGATCACCTAGAAACTTCTAGAAGTGAGCCATCACTGCCTGTAGTCCAAGAAAACTCCTCTTTCAATCACACCTCACACTTGGCCTCAAAATTAGCTTTAGTTTTCCATGAAAATCTATGGGATTGAGTGTATGACACTTGGGAAGACCCTACATGGCCTTAGACTACTTATTTAGACCTTGAAAATCTATCTACTTGAAATTTTCACACTTTTCACCAGCATGCTCACTATGCCAATTTTGATTGGCTAAGATGAGAGCTATTATTTAAACACTTATGAGTTCTTCCAAGGAATTAAATGGATATTTAGAGTTATCTTAAGTCATAAATTTTTTTATAAAGTTTATTTCATCTCTTTAAACCTCCTATAACCTGTACAATGCACAAAATAGTCAAGAAAACCCTATTTTATACTCAATCTATACAATTTTGTATAACTCATCCTAGAGGCAGGGAGCCTGAGTGAGTCTTATACAACCTCCAATCATTTTTTTGGGAAAACTATGCTATTTGGGTGCATTATCTCCTTTATTTCCTTCCTTGGGTCTAGACTAAGGGTTTAAGATGGTTTTAGATAGATTAAGCCCTTAATCTTTGTTTGTAAAGATGGGATGTTGGAATTGCCAAAAAAATCCACAAAAATGATGTCAAGGACCCCTGATAACACTTATAAACCTCTTGTATTTCCATGCAAAGCATCAAAAGAGATATGAGCTTCCAAACCTCTCCTATCAAGTTTGACTCTCCATTTTTTATGGGCCTAATCTTGTCTCTGAGATCAAAATGAATTCTTTATGTTTCTTCTATAAATTGAAGCTTGAACACACTAGGAATGACCCTAAAATCATGCCACAATCCATTGGTATGCTTACCTCATGTTAGAATTGAAGATGACTTCTCACTTGGGCACTAGGCCTAACCTTGCCTAATAGCTTGTCTACACCTTAAAGCCCAAAATGACTTTTTTATGGCTTTACCTACATCCCAATAGATTATATACCTCTTTATTGACCCCAAAAATATTATCTGGCTAGAAGTGTGAATGACTCCCCATTGCGACACTAGGACAAAACCCTATCCTTTAGGGTTGACTGTAACCTTGAATTTAGAAGACACTTTACTAATATTATCCCTTATGTGATTGATTACTCATTTTTTTATATATGTGTTAAAACTTTATAAACCTTCTTATATGGGTCTTTTAGCTTCTGGTCTACTCTTTTGTCCTCATTCTCCAAACATGCCATTTAATGCATAAAGGGAAGTACCCTCTATCTGAGACATAATAGAGGTAACTTCCCCAATTTTCTTAGCCCAAATAAAAGGTGGAGTGTATTATTAAATTTTTTTATAACTTCTACACAAAAATTAGGCCTTTGATCAATTCATTTGACCTCTAAACCCCTTCAAAATCCAAGTCAGACTTCTATGAAGATAGACTGTGCATGGTTTCAAGACATGGACTGTGTCTTGCTTGATATGAGTCCTTTCTCTATTAAACATCCACTATTAGAGTGTCATGAGGATATTTTTTTCATTATTAATGTGTTTAATCTTGCCTATCACTTCAACCTCCTATGCCTTTTATTCACACTTTGACTAGTTAACTATGAGTGTGACTATGTTATGTGTGCATGACATTGTACCTGTAGGTAGTTGAGGAAGAATTAGGTTTGAAAATATTATATGGACCTCTTAAAAACTTCTAATATATTTTATCAATGATTTTTAGTTATCCATTCATGTTTTGGAATATACCAATCACTCGGAGTCATCACCCTTTTGTTCATTGCCTGAGACAGTCATCTACAGTTAGTTGTAGGTGAGCATTTGGCATAATGGAACACTTGTAGGTGAATTATGTTTCTTATAAAATCACCATTAAACTCTTATTTATTATATTTTAAATCATAAATTTCACTTTCACCATTATCCCTATTTGATATCTCCAATGCTTAGGTCCACTTCATGAATGATGTAAGAGCTAAAGTCTACTGTAGTGAAAGTCTATAAAGGTAGGGACACTTGTAGGTGTGTATGGGAGGAAAAACACACTATATCAACATTTTTTAATGGTTATTTAGATCATGAATTATATTTTAATTATTTTGAACCATTTAACCTTGATGGCATAGTCTAGGCTCTAACTTTGAACACAAGGGTCATTCAAAGCTTTCAATCATGTAGATAATAGTGAAGCAATTTAGTGTCTAAATAGGCAACTTTGAGCATTCAAAATTATATCTTCCATTATTAATATGAATTTCATACTTTACAAAAAAAATATCCATTTTGAATACTACAAGGTTTTATCACCAAGATGAATCAAAACCTTTGATAACCCTATTACATGGTCTTGACAAAAAGGCCTGAACCTTTATTTTGCACTTTTAGGGAAAAGAGACCTAAACACAGTCATTGGATCTTTGGAAGGTGATATCAACTTCACCTATCAATTTATCATTATAAATATATATTTTAGGATCATTTTAACATGTTATAACTTCAATATGAGCTTCACTATGTGTTTTAACACTTCATATGACACCTAAGCTCTCTATCAAGGACCACCTATAGGTGGTTATTTCAATGTATACAGATAGTCAGTAGAATATGGACAATGTAAATTATTTTGACCATTTTATCACTCTTATTCCAATTATAACCTCTTAAAATATGTGCTTTCAACCTTGAGGGGATAAAAATCATTCAATCATGCCTTTTTCCATATTTCATCTTCTTGTAGGGCATCTATAAGTTACATACAAATAGTAAGCAGAAATAGTCAAATAGTATGATTTTATAACCAAATTATCTCCCCTAATGGAATTTAAATGGAACATCAAGATGTTTCAAAGCTTCAAATAATATCTTACACTCCATTTTAATGTTTGGTCTTCACGATATTTTTGTACATGTTCATTAATGGTTGCTTGACTGGTAAATTGCATATGATTATAATTATATGAAGGTTCTTTTGGTAAAAGAGGTTGAAAGGTTAAATTAATGAAAATTAAATTTAAAACATGTAAACCAACCTATTTTCAGCCTAAAAAACCACTATAAAAGCATGAAGGTCCTACAAATGGTGAAAACCTGCTTGCTACATAGAAAGGGACCAGTCTGTAAACCTGAGGTGATTGGATCTTCAAATCAACTCCAAAGTTGAAAAAAAGGATTGGGAACATGTGAAATGATATTAAAATACCTATATAATAAATCCCAGTAGTTTTATGATATGTACTTATTCACACCAAGGAAAAACCTATAGTGTGCACAAATTAGCAAGCAAAATAGATAGTCTAACTTCTTAGGAATGGTTCATAAAGCACAAACCACCATTATTTTAAAACCAAACATAAAATTTAATTTTAATTAGTTTATAATACATCCCCAAGATCATTTTTCCTAAAACCTCTCTTGCTGACCATACCAAGTACAAACCTAAAGGCCATTCTTACTTGATAAGCCTATTAAAAGAAGAGATAAGTGGTTTTCTTCAATTTTTAAAGTTTGTGATCAAAATAATCATTGAATTAAGTATATGGAATACCAAGGGAAACTCATAAAATCTCCCTAACTTTAGGAGTCCTTAAAATTATGTACATCTCATTAAATGCTCATTTGTTTAACAAAACTACCCTTTTTCTAAAGAGCCTACCACTTTTCAATTAGTAACAATGAATAAGGAATAATAGGATGCATGTCATATGACCTAACCTTTTTACATATTCGCATTTCCCAAGGAGGCTGTATAAGTCATTTAATGCTCTATTTTGACCCTCAAAATGACTCAAAAGGATATAAGGACTAAAATGACTAATGACCAAGGCTAATATGACATTAAAGTAGATCAAATAGATTATAATACACCCTATGAAAAAAATTTATACCCATAAAACATCTAAAAATTCTATTTTTTACCTATAGGGGTCCCAATTTGACCTGTAGGGTCAAATTTAGTCAACACCAACATTGGGCATTCTCATGAATCTTGTAGAGGGCTCAGCAAAATTTTTGTCTCCTACATTCTTGGTGATTCATTTAATCATGAAGCTATGATAAATCTTCATCATCAATAATGCACCACTGCTTTTCAAAAATGATAATCTTTCAAAGCTTCTACTTTAAATAACCAAAAATATTATTCCAATAATCAATCAAATGCCAAGGATGTTTATGCCATTGACACTGATTATGATCAATATTTTAAAAATTATTAATATATAAACACTTATAAGGTTGATTATCATCATAAAATAGCTCATAAAGATCCTATTACCAAGCCTAATAATATATCTTTGGAGGAACAACTTAAAGATACTACCACTAGTAATGTTACTTCAGAAGCCCAAGAAGAACCATCTCCTCCTTCTGATCCTCTAACTTTAACTATTCCTCCAAAGTCTAATTTACCTCCTAAACTTCTTGATGGTTCTTCTAAGTCATATTAGAACTTTCTTGAAGAACTCAACTCTATGCCTTGTAGGATTCCACTTATGGAATTGGTTCATACTTCACCCTATCATCATAAGTTCCTTATGAAATAACTCCAAGAAATTAATGATCCATCCTCTTTAGATGAAGAACCACCTTCTATTGAATCTCAACTTACCAACATAAATACCATTGAAACTACGTGTCCTTCTTCCAAGCCCCTTATTGAATTCCTTTAAGAGGACATGATCAATGATATAATTCTTTTTAATGTTGATGATCCACCACTTTTCATCAAAGTAGCCATTAATACCACTCTTATCCATAAAGTTCTAGTTGATGAAGGTTCTGGTATTAATGTAACATCTATATGGCTCATCTATTAACTTGGTTATAACAAGGATCATCTCAAACAAACCCATCTCACTTGTCATGGTTTTGATAAGACTAATCGAAATCTTCTTGGTTGTATTTGGCTTTCATTAACCATTAAACCTAAGACCATTTGAACTAAACTTATGGTCATTGATTTACCTTTATCTTACAACATATTCCTTGGTCATCCATGGACTCATCAAATGAGGGTCATTGCTTCTTATGGTATTCAATGTATTAAATTCTTACATAATTGAAAATGGTATAAGCATGAAGTTGATTCCAACCCATGGAGCATCCAACTTCCTAATCCTAAATCACAATATCATATTCCTACAATTCTTAAGATCAATAGTACTCATTTACTTGAGTTCATCAACATGAACCCTGATTTATAAGTTACTCTTATGAATTTTGATAATGATGAACCTAATGATTTACAACATACTTGTAATATTACCAAGTTACCTCCCTACATTTCACAATATCTTCCTCCTCTCTATTACCCAGGGATCATATTATTCCTCTTATTGATGAGATCACTGATTTTCCCCCTCCATGCAATGCTCAAGAGCCTTCTTTACCTAAATATGCCTTTACTTGTAATGATTTTGGAGTTTTCAAATTATTTCAATATCCTCTCATTATGTCTTATCATATAATTAGTAATATCAATATTTCAGCCTCTAAAACTCCCCTTGATTCTTAAGCATGTACAATTTTTCCAACATACGATGATAATTATATAATGGCCCAAGCTCAATCTAGAGACTTGGATGTCTAGCATTACCATAAAACCTTAGCCCAAATTCATGCTTTTAACTAGGATGTTCATACCATTTCTATGGGTTATACCTTAGATCCTAAGGGTCATGTTCCTCCTACCAATTCTCCTCTTATCAATACTTCTTGGGTGGTAGAATAAATTATACCTTCTAAACCTCCAAAATATTATATATCTCCTTTACCACCTATCAATCCAATTTTAAATTTAATCCTTCTCCCAAAATTGAACCCAGTGATATTCCAACCCCTTTTGCTCCATCTACTTCTTTTACTCTTGAAATTACACTAGATGCCAAGGCAACTGATGTTCGTCAAATACATTTTGAGTATGATCACCATGGCAATCAAATTCTCAATCTTGAATTACATGTTGAGTATTATGCTCCTCTTCCTACCTTGCCTAGTGATGAAGCTATTCTTGAGTTAATTTATGCCCTAAAACCTCAACTTCCTCAGTAGCATCATAAACTTGTAAATTTTAAAACTAAAACTCCTTGTTTTAACAACTTTGTTGCTAGCATTGATCTTAAACATATCCAGTTTATTCTTTACCCAATTCACTATACCACTTGTATCAAATATGATACACCATCTTGTCTTACACCAATTATAGTCTCTCATGAGCTTTCACCTACTAAACATGATGATTTTAGCTTATTATTTGACAAATATCATGAGGCTTTCACTTGGTCCTACAAGGGCATTCCTGTAATTAACCCTAGCATTATGGTGCATAACATCATCACTTATCCTAATGCCAAGCCTATACATCAAAAGCAAAGAAAATTTCTACCTGAAGTCTCCACTTTATGTCATAAGGAAATCATCAAATTACTTGATGCTAAATTTATCAATCTTGTGTATTATTTTGAATGGGTCTCCAACATTATTCCCATTTGGAAGAAAATCACTATGGTCATTCACATTTGTATTAATTTTTGCAATGTTAATCTTTCTTGTCCTATGGACAACTTCCCTTTACCTTCAATAGATGTCATTATTTATTCCACTCTTGGTTATGAAATGTTATCTCTTATAGATGGCTTCTCAAGATACAATTAGATTTATATTTCCCCTGAGGACCAATATAAGACAACTTTTACCACATAATGGGGCACCTATTGTTATGTCAAAATGCCCTTCAGCCTCAAAAATGCCAGAGCCACTTACAAATGAGCAATGACTAACATCTTTCATGATCTCATTAAAAAAATTGTTGAAACCTATGTGGATGATCTCATTGCTAAATCTAAACATCATAAGAATCATCTTTCGGACCTTGCTACAATCTTTAATTGTCTACTTAAATATAAATTTAGGCTTAATCCTTACAAATGTGTCTTTGGAGTCACATATGGGAAATTGTTAGGATTCTTAGTCTCTCTTTATGGCATCGATGTTGACCCTACGAAAATTAGTGCTAACATAAATATGCTTATTCCTCATTCTATTCCCAACATTTGTACTTATTTAGGTAAACTTGGGGCAATTAGATAATTCATCCCCCAAAATGGTATATTGAATTCACTCTATCAATTCCCTTATCAAGAAAGGTACTGCTTAGAATGGACAAATCCATATCAAAAATCCTTTGATAATATGAAAGAATCATTGCTTTATTCACCTACACTTCATCCGCCTTCCAATGATAAACCTTTGATTCTATATAATTCTTCCATGCCTATTTTAGTCAGGGAAATGCTTGCCCAACAAGATGATATAGGAAGAGAGTATGATATCTACTACATGAGTCAAGGCCTCATCAACTATGAAACACATTATATACCAAAATTGATCATGATTACCTCACTATCTATTTTGTAGCTAAAAAGCTTTGCCACTATATACTTTACCAAACTACTTATGTCATTATTCATTCTAGCCCCCTTCATCATTTCTTCTCCAAAGCATTTCTTCTTGGAGATAGAATTGGTAAATGGATGGTCCTCCTTATGGAATTTGATCTCTGCATCATCACTCAAAATCTATCAAAGGGAAAATCATAGCTAATCAACTTGTCATAGCTCCCATACCAACTACTTCTTCTATTCAAGATAATCTTCCAGATGACAATATCTTTTACATCAAAGGTCTTAATCAAGCTATTTCTCTCAAACATTATTTTCATAGCTTTACCACCAATCTTGAAGCCAATAATTTTGACGAATCCTCTACTCCCTTTGGTACTAATAAACCAAAATTAGTTATCAAGGAGATTTCTAAAATTAATTTTGACTTGCATGAGGATATTTGAACCCTTCACTTTGATGGTGTTAAATGCCTTAAAGGAGTTGGGGCAGGTTGCATTCTCACAAGTCCTCTTGTAAAGATCATTCTTTTAGATTTTCACTTCACCTTTGATGTCACCAACTATATGGCTGAGCATGAAGCTCTTATCTTATGCATACGAGCTTATCTTGACTTAGACATTTAATACCTTCATGCTTTAGGTGACTCTCAGCTTATTTTTTATCAAGTCAGTGGTGATTATCAATGTAAAAGTGAGAACCTCATCGCATATCATCAAATTTCAACCACTCTTACTAAAGATTTTCTCTTTCACTATTGAGCCTATTTTGAGAGGTCAAAATTCCATTGTTGATTCTCTTGCTTCTTCAGCATCTCTCTTTCACCCACACCAAGTCCTTTCCAATCCTAATTTTTTTATACAAATAATAAAATCTCTATCCTCTACTCAACCACTAGATTCACTTATTTCTCATATCGATGTTTTTACCATTTGACAAAGATTGTGGTACCAAGACATCATTCAATTCCTAGAACATCAAACTTATCCTCCTAATTTAGACTCTCATGAAAAAACATGTATTCATAAACAAGCTTTTAAGTATGTATTTTGACACAACATCCTTTACTATTATAATGCTAAATGTACCTTACTCTATTGTATTATTAAATATGAGGTTCCTCCTCTTCTTGAACAAGCACATTTGGTAATTTTTGGTGGCTATTATAGAAAACATGCTAAACATATAAATGCCTATGTATGGGTTATTTTTGGCCTACTCTTGAAAAGGATGCAATCAAATATGCTAAAAAGTGTAATCCTTGTTAGATTCATGATGATTTCATCTATTCACCTCTATCCAAACTTCAAACCATCAAATCTCCTTGGCCATTTTTCACATGGGGATTCAATCTCATTGGTAAACTATCTCGCTCCCAAGATGGGCATGTATTTATCATTACTGATACTGAATATTTTACCAAGTGGGTAAAATCCATGCCCCATGTTAACATCACTGGTCCTACCATTTCCAAATTTATTCCTAACCAAATCATTTTTTGCATTGGTGTTCCTCATACCATCATTTCAAATAATGGTGATAAATTCAAAACCAAACATGTTAAATAACTTTTCAACAAATTCAAGATCAATCACAAATTTTTTATGCCTTATCATTCATAATGCAATGGCCAAGCTGAGGCCACTATTAAAATCCTCAACAAAATTCTCCAAAATATAATTCATAAAACCCACATAGATTGGCATCTTCATTTTTACCCTACACTTTGGGCCTATCAGACTAGCATACGTACTACCACTAGGGCAACGTTGTTCTCTCTAGTCTATGGTTTTGATTCATTTATTCCTTTAAAATTTGAGCTTCTTTCTCTTCATAAATATCATCATGGTATTATTCTTGATGAATAATTGTGTGAATCTCATCTTCATTCCCTTGATATGCTTGATGAACATCATCTTTCCACCTTACAACATAACCACCAATACAAGGCTCATATTACCAAGCAGTATAACAAAGGTGTTAAAGTTTACATTTAATGTTGGTGATCTTATCCTTAAATTATACTACACCCATGATAAAGAAAGTAAATATGCCTAAAAATGGTGGATCCCATATTTTGTCAAAGATATTCTTGGTCCAAACACCTATCACCTTTAAACCAATGAAGGCTATGTTTTCAAAGAGCCCATTAACACACAATTTCTCAAAAAGTACTTTATCTAAACATTTCCTTTTTTCATGCTTTCTATCTACATCTATCTAACACTTTTTTTAGGTTACTTACATAAGTTTTTCTATATGCAATAATAATTTCATGGTGCACATGAATCAATCCTGGATCGGATAAGATAGATCACACCTACACTTTTGATTGGGGCACACACCTATTAAGGAGCAACACCAATATGAGGATCTAATAGACCCAATTATGGGATCACTTGTATCATCTATCACAACACATCATGTTAAGTAGGGTTCCAAAGCCTACAGTCTAACACAATCATACAACAACCCTAAAAGAGTCCTATGGTTTCTATATTCACTTATGATAATAAACAAGAGAGTAAACTAATCTAATAACAAGAAAATTAAACTAATCGTGTGCTCACCAAAGCTTATGGCACAAAGTAAGGGGTTATAAGTAAAGAAATTAAATAAATGTATAGAGAACTTCAAATAAATTAAGTATGAGTAACACCCTAATACATGGAATATGAGGAGTAATATAATTTAAGCCAACACTTATGCTACTTCTATTTTCTAAAGAGAGGAGAACAAAGTTAGAACATA
Organism: Torreya grandis; assembly: GCA_037957365.1. Classification (NCBI taxonomy): domain Eukaryota; kingdom Viridiplantae; phylum Streptophyta; class Pinopsida; order Cupressales; family Taxaceae; genus Torreya; species Torreya grandis. The sequence continues at coordinate 937,972 of JARHVA010003875.1, read as the reverse complement.
CTTACCTGAATGTGAACTCATTATGACTCAATCTCTCCCTTGGTCATTAGGGCATCACAAGAGGTTGTTGTGGTTCGTAAGCATCACTTTTCTAGGCCAAAGCATCCAAGACATATCCACAAGACTAATATTCTTCAAATAAGAAGACTAAGCTAAGACTCCTCAAGTATAATGGTGGAAGATCATATTGTGAATAATCACAAGAGAATAATAACTCATGATTTCATTCATATGGAAATGATCAAAATGACCTTGTATATATAGGAGTATCTAACCCAAATATCACTCAAACATGTCATTTATGCTAGGCTGATCAGGTTAACCTAGCACATTATCAGGCTAATGCCTGAAGTTTGTGTTAGGTTAGCTAGATAGAAACTAGACCTAAAGAGATAAAGTGACCCTAGACTATGCTAGGTTGACTAGGTCAACCTAGCTTATTGAGCTTATTAAATAGGTAAAAAGGGTACTAAGCAAGGGAAAGAAGGTTAGAAAAAGGAAAATAATATAGGAATGTGTACGGAAGGAGATATAGTTTATGGAAAGGTTTTAGGAGTTGAACGGATAGGGAATAATATGAAAATAAGGGACAACAATCCTATGAATCACCAAAGGTCTGCCCACCCCTTTCTTGGTGCACCCCTTAAGGAATGCACTCAGAGAAATCGAGTCATGACAGGTTCTTTCAAGATGTAAATCATCAATAATCAATAAAAGTGTGAAAATATTATGTGTGTACATGTGTTATTCCTAATGAATAACTATGTGAATCTCATATTCATGCATTTGATCTACTTGATGAATGTTGTCTTTCCACCCTACAACATAACTGCTAATACAAGGCTCACATTACCAGGCAGCATAACAAATGTGTTAAAGTTCACACATTTAATGTTGGTGATCTTGTCCTTAAATTATACTACACCCATGATAAATAAGTCAAATATGCCCCAAAATGGTGGGGCCCATATTTATTCAAAGATATTCTTGGTCTAAGCACCTACCACCTTCAAACTAATGAAGGCCATGTTTTCAAAGAGCCCATCAACACATAATTTCTCAAAACTTACTTTACCTAAACATTTCCTTCTTTTCATACTTTCTATCTACATCTATCTAACACTTTTTTCAAGTTTTTTACATGTGTCTTTCCATCTGCATCAATTTCCTTCCTTTCACAAACCTTTAGTCCTCCTTTTTGGTATTTTGGTTTCTTGATGTACCATAGTCTTCTTTATCTTCTTACCTATTCTTTTTTTACACCCCTTGGGTTTTTATTTTGTGAGTTGCTTCATAAGACTATAGATAAGACCTGACATTCCTCACAAAATTACCATCTTTTTCTTATTTTTGCTTACCTTACTTTATCTTTCACCTGTTTGTTGGCACCCTCTTGGGTTTCTCTTTTTTGAAGTTGTAGTATAAGACCATGGATAGGACCTGGCCCTCCTCATAAAATTACTATCTTTTTATATCCTTTTTCTCAAACTTTAGCTTTTGATTTTTTTTATAGATGGAATTTGCACAATAATCTATGTTAATCATGTTTTCCTCCATTTCCCTTATTCTTGTGATAATGAATCACACTTTATTGTCATTGTATCCTTTATTTCCCTTTTTCACATTCTTTTTGCAATTTGAAGTAATTCAAATTATTCCATGTGTCATTCCTCTTGATTTCCCCTTACCTTTCACTCCACATTGGACAAAACAAGGTTGAAGTCAAGATATCACTTTTATTTTACCTAGATTTATGAGACTCTTAGACCCCATGCTCTTTGAAGTTTCTCTCTCTTAGAAACCTTGTCCCAAGTATTCAAATGAAAGTCATATTTAGCACCCATGTTTGGTTTTCCAAATCCATGTGGAGGAGGAATAAAAAAAAAATCCATCAAGAAAGTTAAAAGCCAAATCATTTGAAACAAAAGGCAATGATATCTAAAAGGCAATACACAAATCTCAAAATTCAAATTCACACTAAAATACATGATTATAAGCACATATCGTATATTTAATTGAATTTCAAACTCCATAGTTGGCCTCACATAGAGCCAAGGTCTTTTAGGATGTGATAGGCTAGTAGATTAAAATAGGAGAATTTAACAAACTCTATGGTGTTATCTACTTTCTAATGTAAGTATCCAATCTTTGTAGTAGACTAACGGCTTTGTAAGGGGTCTTGAGGAATGGGTAACAAGTTATGGGAAGGTACATCTATTTTACTTTTCATGCATATAGATTTAATGGGATGATTTATATACTTCATTTATTTACCTAAGACTTGTGTGGCTAAGAGAAGTTCTTAAGAGTCCTTAAGGTTGAAAGTCCTCTTGTTTTGACAAACCTAATTTGAATGTCTTGACTTTAATAAATAGTTCCTCTACCTTGGTTTTTCCTTAATTATCCCCTTCACCCATTTCATTTCCCCCTTGATAGGAAAATTGTGATTCCAAATTTTTTTCCCCTTCGTCTTTAATTCCTTCTTCTTTATCTCTTAAAAATATGCTAGTACTACTTTGTTTTAGTTTTATCTATCCTTAGAGCAAAACAACATGTTTGAGCAACTATGGATTACCTCTTTCTTTTTCATCATGATTTTACATTTCTAGATTTTTCTTACTTTCCTTTTATCATTTATCATTATTGTACTATCTTATTATTATGAACACTGGAGTTTGTACCCTTTTTCCATTGTTGAGTGAGGTTGGTTTATTACTTCTCACTCAACAATATTGTTTTCCCTTTTATGCACCTTTTTTCATTGTTGAGTGAGATAAAGATTGTTAATTCTCACTAATAAATGTTTTTACCATTTTGTTTCTTCTTTTAACATTGATTTATTTTATTTACTATCTTATTTGACATGTATCCCTAGTTTGACTTGGTGAGTTTGCCTTTCTTACTTAAGGATAGCTTGTTTGAGTTTTTCAGTCTTTAGTAGCCTTGGATTTTTAGTTACCCAATTTACTCTTATTTCTTTGACTTGGTCATTTGGTCTAACATAACACTTGTCACCCCAACTTTCCAAATTTTTCAAGTATGTCCCATCCACATAGTACCAGCTATCTTGTCTTTTCTTGCATTTGTTTGCTTTTGCTCTTTAGTTTTATATTCTTGGGTTTGTCGAAAGTAGTCTCTACACCCTACACAATCAAAAATAACAACACAATAGACAACCATCCCATGATAAATGTAAGTAAAGGTACATATAATTTACTTTTTATATATTTACTTTTCAATCATTTACTTTTAGTTATTTTTGCTTTAAAATACTGCAACTTTTTTTAGCCTCAACATTATGTGTCTTTTTATTCTTTCTGAAAGCACCATCCTCTATTACACCTTAGTGAAATGTGATGAGATTTAAGTGGGGCATATGTATACACATGATATTTTTAAATTTATCAAATACTAATGCTTTACATTTTGTAGGAACCCATCAAGACTTAATCTCTCTGAGTGTACGCCTTAAGGGTGCACTAAAAAAGGGGTGGGCAGACCTTTGGTGCTTCATAGGATTTTTGTCCCTTATTTACACATTATTACCAATCTAACCATCTCTTAAAACCATTCCCTAATATATTAATACTCCTTTGCAAACTCCTCCAGTCTTTTTCCTCTTTCCATCCTTCTTTTCCTCACTTTGATCTCCGTTCTCTAGTTGACTATACTAGGTCAACTGGATGGATGCTTTACAGTTCTTATCCTATGATTATTATATAAGGTTGATTAGGTCAACCATATACTATTTAGGGTATTTTTAACTTGGATTTTTTTTAGCCCTTTGGTAGACCTAGTTTAGGATCTAGTGATTTATCTCCTAAAAACATACAAGGTCAACTAGGTCGACCTCGTATAGCCAACACATTTAGAAGGATTTAGGGTGAGATATACCTATAAATACAAGATAATTTCATCATTATTTCAATATGTAATCAATATTTATTATTCACTCATGATTTTTTACAATTTGATCTTCCACCATTCTACTTGAGGAGTCTTAGCTTAGGGTTTCTACTTAGAGAATCTAGTCTTGTGGATAAGTATTGGATGCTTTGGCCTTTCAGAGTTATCCTTAAAAACCACAATAACCTCTTAAGAATCTCCATTTTCAAATGTATATATTGAGTCTCAATGGGTTCACATTCAAGTAAGTATATTCTAACTTTGTTATCATCTCTTTAGTAGATAAAAGTAGCATAAGTATCAGCTCGAATAACATAACTCTTTATGTTCCATGTATTAGGGTCTTAATCATACTTATCTTAATTGAGATTATCTTCTGCATGTTTTTATTTCTTATAACCCCTCATATTGTGCCACAATCTTTGGTGTGTACTAGATTATATTTACTTTCTTATTTATTAGAATAGAGTGAACATTAAACCTATGACTCTTTTAGGGTTGTTGCATGATTGTGTTAGACTGTAGCTTTGGAATGCTTCCTAGCATGGTGTATTATGACAATTGATCCCCTAATAAGGTATAGAGGATCCCCATATTGGTCATGCCCCCTCTTAACAAATTTATTACTAATAAAAAGTGTAGGTATGTTCTATCTTCTCTGAGCCAAGATTGATTTATAGACATGATGCATTTATGATTGCAAATAATATGCTTCCCTTATACCTTGAAATTGGCCTTTACAAGTCATCAACCTTAGAAGAGTTATGAAGTTAACTTAAAATTCTCTCTCAATAGAGAGATAATAGGTTTCCTTACCTTCAAATTTTCTCTTGACATAAGACTTCTTTGTCACATACCATTTCACCATGCATGGCCTAGTCTCTGACATTAACATTAATGACATTTATATTCACTTTGACATCAATGACAATAATAATGCCTCAAAACCAACAATAGAAACAAACAATATCCCCCTTTGCCATTGATGACAAACATTTACACAAAGCTTATCATTCACAACTTTCCAAGATGGTTCTTCTTCAGACTAACCTTTCTCCCAACCTAGAACTTTCTCCCCCTTTGACATTAATGACAAAGGGTCATCTTTTTGGAAACTATCTAATACTTTGACCTAGGACAACACACCTTTTCTCTCTAAACACACTTATTAACTCATTTTGATAAAATCTTCAACAAAGACCAGGCTCACATACCTACTCTTGGAGCATGATTGGCTCCCCTTACCTCCATGAGATATTCAAACATTATCAAGACTATGACTTGGTTTGATCAAGTAATCATAAAAAAATCTTTATAACCTATTTGTTTTGATCACACTTTTAGTATACTCTTGACTAAAACTTGAATTTTAAAGTCAATAAAGAATACAAAACTCCCCATAAGAACAAACATCCTTCATGCTTTTTATCATTAATTAAGTGCCTCCATGAAGCCTAATGGAGTCACCTCTTCTCTATTGAGTACTAAAACAACATAAATTTAAGATATTACTAAATCTCCATGTCATTATTATAATAAACTTCATTCATGATCCTCTTAGGCTTGATTATCACTTTTGGCTTGACCTCCTCAATCTCTATTTAGACAATATTAAAACTTTGTTTCTTGGTCTTCACTCCATTGACAATCTGAGTTGATAAGGATAATTCTTGGCATTATTTACATCTAAGTTATGCTCCACCATGGAAAATATTCCATTTATACCTATAGACTGATCATTATTCACCTTAGCTACCTTAGGTTTCCACTTACTATCTCATCTTCTTTCTTGCATTCTAGGAGCCTCAACTTCCTTGTTTTAGATTGAGTATCCATGCTTACAATATTTTGTAATATGACCAAAATTTTAACAATTGAAACACACTATTCCTCTTGATAGAAACATATCATGACCCATACCTCTTGACTGATGACTATCTTCATAGTTTTATGCCTTTTTATTCTTGGAGGCCTTCTACAATGCCTTGCTCTATGACCAAATTGGTTACATTAATAACAATATCCATTGAAAGGGTTATCATACCTTATAGTATTAGGCTTCCTAATAGTATTTTCATTCATTCTTCCATCACCCTCATTCTTCATTCTTTTATTTATCATTTACATTCTTGATCAGATTAGTGTTCTTATGGTCTCCATTGAAACCAAGGCATGTTTTATCATTAGTGGTCTTTTGACTACCTAGGATGTTATCTAGATCATTGGTACTTTTTTAAAACTTCACAAAAGACTTCATCTTACTTGATTATTGGTCAAAATCATCTCTCAAGGAATATACAATAGTTACATACCTTGCATATTCTTCTTCTTTATCATTTAGACTTGCAATCACAATCTCAAGTTGAGTCTCCACCTATTTGACTAATTCCTCTTATTCCTTAGAGTTGTTGCTTAGTCTAGATTCAAACAAGTTTATTTTTTCCTCATAGTCTTTGACAAGATATCTCATCACCCTATTTTTTTTCTTCAATATCTTTAGTTCTCTTATTGTAATCATCAACTCAACCATAAAGTCTACCTCATCTTCTTCTTCATTTGAATCACCAACAACACCTCCAATCTATTTGAATTCTTCTTGATTTGAACAAATTGCTTCCTCAACCATGAAGAGAACTTAATTGACATCAGGTCCATCACCTTCATGGTCACTCTTAGAATCACTTCTCTCACTCCAATTAGATGAGTTACAATCTTCCTTGGTGTATAGGCTTCTTTTGTTTTTGAAAAACTTCTTCTTATCATCATACCTTCTAGATATTTTCTTGCTCTTATTAGACCTATAGGATATTTTATCATCATCATGACCTTCATCATGCTCTTCATCATTATTTTCCTTGTGATTATGAAGGCACTTGTTGGAAAAGTGTCCAATATCTCCATAATTGAAGCATTTAAAGGATAGTTTTCCCTTGTATTTACCTAAACTTGTCTTCAACTTTGTTCCAAACATAATTATAAACTCATCATCATCAATATAAGATTAATCATTATCTTTGACTTTATTAACTTGCATATTTTTCTCCTTTGTATTATTTTCTACTTTAAATACAACTTCCTTATTTTTAGGTCTTCTTTCACTTGTCCTCCTCTCATAAGTTGTTAGGGTGCCATGAAATCCATCCATCTCAAGCTTGTCTAGATCTTGAATTTCTTAAATAGAAGATAACTTAGAATCAAATTTGGGAGTTAGAGATATAAAAACCTTTTGAACAATATTTGACTCTTTCAATTATTCACCTATGTCTCTTATGATGTTTACTACTTCATCAACCCCCAACAAGTAAGCTGCAATGGTCTCATCTTCATTCATCCTTAGGATTTCAAATTGTCTTCTATGGGTTTGCAACTTAACCAACTTGACCTTGGAGTCTCCCTCATGAATAGTATTTAACTTATCCCACATTTATTTATTAGATATATAGTTCATAACCTTCATAATGTATGCCTTTGATAGGCCACACATAATACCATTCATTGCTTTTGAATTATTGTCACTAGCCTTCTTACCCACTGCATCTGTAGGAGGAATAGGGGGTACAGTATATCTATCCAAGAATAATTTCCAAACATCATTACCTTGATACATAAAATATTTCCTCATCCTAACACTCCAAAAATCATAATTATATATATTAAACAATATATTCTTGATTTTATAAAAACCACCTTGTGTTTTACTAGTCATCTTCACTTCCTTAAGATCTCCTTTAGGATATTAGGCCTCCTTCAAAAGGACTTGATCTTATACCAATTTTTTTAAGTATAGATACTGATATGGAGGTAAATTATTTTCCTTTAAATAATCTTTCAATAACACTTATCATTCTTGAAGTATTCATTTACATACACACATTAACCAATGCATAAATAAGCATCTATGAAAGAAAACAACATAAAAACACATGAGATATATGGTAAACCCTATTTGGGAATAAAAAACACTAAAAACCCACTTTTAATATATTATTATAAGCAATGGATCAAACTTTTAGTGATGCACCAATCCCACAAGGAACACCAACCCTCACTAGTCAAGCACCAACTTAGCTAGTCCTTTAGTAAGCACCAACTTGCAAGGGGCACCAACCCCCTTAGGTAACTCAAAATCAAATCAGATAACCTAAATATCTCATCACCTTTATACAATTTTTTTTCGCCCAACTAAATATGACCACCTTCTTTTTCTCTTCTCACTCTTCTATCTTCCTCAAATAGCCTATTAAGCCTTCTCGCTCAACTAACCCTTTCCATGGTAGAATTAAGTCATATGACCTTGATTATCACCTATAGAAACATAGTTATATATTAATTTCATATTCATAACAACTTTATTATGAATCCCTTTACTTATTTTCCAAAACTCTATATCATTCGCACATATGCTCAATATTCTAACTAGTCAAATTAGACCTATTAGACCTTTACTTTATACTTGACTCTTGCTCTCACCCATCTTGGTCAACCAATAACCTCACCATACTTATATCACCCTTTTAATATACCAAAAAACAAATTTCACAAGTGAAACAACCACTACATAGCTCGGTGATTACCCTTAAGGGCCAAAACCACCATTAGGCCTAATAGAGACCTAATGTAATTAGGCCTTCTCTAAGCACATGTTTCACTTAGGCCGCCTTGAAACACCTTGATCCTCCAAAAACATATGAAAAAATTAATAAACACTTAAATTATACCCATGATAATCTCACCTTATGACCCCAACATCATTTATCTCATTTCACTTCTTGAACCACAAAATTAGGTCAACTCGCAATTAGGTCATTTCACTGCCAGAAAGTCTATCTTGTAAATCTGATGCATACACTCAAATTTTAAACATAACCCAAAAATAAAATAAAATTTATATAATCTCCATGAATTTATATTGACCATGATATTCATTATAATTCACCAAATATGTAAAAAGGCCTCAATGATGAACTTCATATGCTTACTCAGAACTACACATAAGCCTTAAAAACCCAGTCAAAAGCCTTTGACTTTTCATACCTTGATTTTATCATGAATAAAAATGTGTTAAAATTAACCTATGAGACCTAAATAACAACTTTATTTTCATTATATTCATCAACCCTATGCAAAAAGACTCAAGAACAACATTTTCACTCATACATAGAAAACTCCCTATATCTCCAAAAACACAGTCATGGAGATCAAGATTTAAAACACATATGTGAACACTTTTATGAAATTAAAATGGGTTTTCATGATCCTTAATAATCCTTATAAAATATTGGAATATATATATATATATATATAATAAGGTTCAATATCAATATTGGTCTTACATACCAATCTCGCATCTTCACCCTACATAGACTTCACTGTGTTAGATAGATCACTTTGAGAATAGATTTTAGATTATTTATGTGGATAAAAAAACTTATAAATAAAGGTTAAATTATGTATAGGTATTTAAAATTTACCCAATTCATTTGTATCCATCCCTAATCCTCTACAACCAATCCCTAATCTCTTTCTCACTATTGCCTAGTTTTTTCATCGTCTTGCTCATTAGGCCCTTTTAGCGATAAGCCAACTTCCATGAATAGTTTTTCACATTTTAGGTCTAAAATATTATAAAAAACTTTTTTCAAACACTAAAAGTATTATACATCATCCTCCATATATTTTCATGCTTTGACTTGGTCATCCCTGCTTGTTACCTAAATTTTTTAAGAAACAATAGGTTTCATGTAGCTTTTACTCACTCTTCTAAAAAACCAAAACCACCTAGAAAAACCTAAGAGATTAATTTACATGTTATAAACATAAAAATAGTTCAAAAAAACCATTTTGATCCATAACTGATAATATATTTTTTATTGGGCCATTTTGAGGGTTTTAGGAGGGTTTTGACTAGTTTCCCTTCTTAGCAATCATTCATAAAGGATTTTCCCTCAAATGCAACACTAATGATAGGAAATTAAATATAGGAACCTTTAAAAAATTCCATAAACTTATTAATATCTCATGTAAATTTTTCACATGCCAATGATCATAGGAAAAACTTTTTTAGGTTTGCAACACCCTATTATGTGCACACAGAAGACCTCAAGACCAATTTTTATGTTGTCTCTTTTAGGCTATGACCTCAAAATTGGTAAACACACTTAAAAAAACCTCTCATAACTCTATCAATTCTATCAAGATATATATCACCTTTGTAAATTAACTTAACCCCTCATTAGGTCACACTAAGTCTCTTTGCATACTAGGCCTTGAACTATCAGTCATACTTAGACCTTGATCACACCTTAAAACCTCTTGTATTATTATTAATACATCATAATCATGTCATAAAACCTCATATCTTACTTATACACTTCCACCCATCATCTCACAATCCTTATACTACTTAACTCATCATGCTACCAAGCCTATGCCTTCTCACTAGGTATCTTCATGTAAGGACTAAGCTTCAAACATGACCTTGGAACTCATCTAAAGGCTTCTTTGCCTTTCACTCAGTTTATAAAAATTTATACATACTCTCATTACTATATTGACATAATTCACCAAGCTTTATTATGCTTCATGCATACACCTTCTCTCATGGCTAGGTTAGGCTTCTCAAAACACCTAGTACTCAAAATTTTGGATTCAAATAAGCTAGTTCTCAATGGTGTCACCCAAGAACATTATTCAAACATTATTCTCTAAATACAAGGCTAATATTAATATTTCTATGAAATTATCACATCATAAAATTGTGCCAAGACCTCATATAAAATTTAAAGACTATTAAACCATTATGCTTACCTTGTATGCAGTGCTCAAAAATATGCTTACCTTGTACCTTAAACTTGGACTTGACATGTCATAAACCTTAGAAGAGTTACTAGGTTACCTTTAAATTCTCTCTTAACATAGAGATAATAGATTTCCTTCAAAAAAATTCTTGACATAAGACCTTTTTGTCATATACCATTTCACCATGCATGGCCTCAACTCTGACATTGACATCAATGAAAATAATAATGCCTCAACACCAATAATAGGAACAAACCTTAATAGAATAAAGTTAGAGATACTTACCTTGAAGATGAACCCATCGAGACTCAATCTCTCCCTTGGCCAAAGGTGTTTTGCAAGAGGTTGTTTTGGTTTATAAGGATCACTAGGAAATTACAAAGCATCCAAGACTATTCCACAAGACAAGATTCTTATCCAATTATAAAACCTAAGAAATAATTTCTCAAGTAGAATGTTGGAAGAGCAAATTGTAAAGAAGCACAAATGAATAATTAAATTTTGATGTCTCTCTAAGAAATGACAAAATGAATGTGTATATATAACTATATCTAACCCTTATTTTTCCAAAAATTTTACCAATAGGGTCGGTCCTATCGACTTTGTATCATTACTGATAAAATCAAATTAGGTATTGGTCTAGGTTGTCCAGGGGTTAACCTAGACCCTAAACAAGTTTCATCAATTAGAGTATAGGGTTGATGGAGTTGATAGTGTAATGTAAACTAATGGAAAGGGTTTTTAGCTTATGAAGTGGCTAATGAAAGAAGAAAATGAATATAGGAGGGTGTAAAAGAGGAGACAAAGCTTATGGGAGTGTTTTTAGGAGATGGTTATATAGATAAAAAATGGCAGTAAAGGGACAATAATCTTGTAAAGCACTAATGGTCTACCCACACCTTTCTCAATGCACCCCTTATGGAATGCACTTAGAGAAATTGAGACTCGATGGGTTCTTACAAGAGAGAAAGCATCATTAGTTACGAATATTTGAAAATATTATATGTATACATATGTCCCACTCAAAGTTCATCACATGTCACTTAGGTGCAACATTAGATGGTGCTTTAAGAAAAGAACATAGCCACACACAATATTGAAGCTATAAAATTATAGTATTTTAAAGCATAAAATAACTGAAATTAAATGATTGAAAGAGAAATAACTAAAAATAAAAGTAATGGTACTGGTCTAGGTTGTCCAGGGGTTAACCTAGACCCTAAACAAGTTTCATCAATTAGAGTATAGGGTTGATGGAGCTGATAGTGTAATGTAAACTAATGAAAAGGGTTTTTAGCTTATGAAGTGGCTAATGAAAGAATAAAATGAATATAGGAGGGTGTAAAAGAGGATTCAAAGCTTATGAGAGTGTTTTTAGGAGATGGTTATATAGATAGCAAATGGCAGTAAAGGGACAACAATCTTGTGAAGCACTAATGGTCTACCCACACCTTTTTCGATGCGCCCCTTATGGAATTCACTTAGAGAAATTGAGACTCAATGGGTTCCTATAAGAGAGAAATCATCAATAATTAAGAATATTTGAAAATATTATATGTATACATATGCCCCACTCAAAGTTCATCACGTGTCACTCAGGTGCAACATTAAATGGTGCTTCAAGAAAAGAACATAGCCACACACAATATTGAAGATATAAAATTGTAGTATTTTAAAGCATAAAATAACTGAAAGTAAATGATTGAAAGAGAAATAACTAAAAATAAAAGTAATGTATGCATGTATTGACTTACATTTATCACTAGATGGTTGTTTGTTGTGTTTGTAGTTTTGATCATAGAGGGCATAGAGACTACTTTTGATAAATCCAAGGATGAATAACTAAAGAGCAAAAATAAATAAATGTGGGAAAGCCAAGATAACTGACATGGTGTAGACAAGATGTACTTGTAAATTTGGGATGTTGGGGTGATAAATACTAAGTTAGGACCGAATGACCAAATCAAAATTTAAAGTAAATTAGGTAACTAAAAATATAAGGCTACTAAAGATTGAAAAACTCAAACAAGTAAACCTTTCATAAGAAATGAAAACTGACCAAGTCAATCCAAGGATACATGTCAAAAATGGTAATCAAACATCAATGTAAAAGTAGTAACAATCCTTACTTAAAAAAATATGGATAAACAAAATGATAAAACAACATTGATGAGTGAGTAGTAACAATCCTTACTTAATCATCAATGGAAAAAGTGAATAAAATGGAAAATAACGTTGGTGAATGAGAAGTAACAAGCCAACCTTATTCAATAATGTAATAAGTACAAGAAAGTAAAAATGGACATAGTTGTTCAAAAAAATGGAAGTATAAAAAAAATGGTTAAATAAAGCAAAGTAATTATAGAAATGGAAAAGCCATGTTATAAATAAAGTAATCCCTAGTCACTCAAACATGTTGTTTTATTCTAAAGATAGATAAAACTGAAAAAAAGTAGTGTTAGCATGTTTCTAAGAGATGAAGAAGAGGAAATATAGCAGAAATGGGAAAATAGATTTAGAATCACACTTGCTTGTCAAGGGGGGAATGAATGGGTGGAGGGGAAAGTGAAGGAAAAATCAAGGTAGATAAACTATTTATTGAAGTCAAAACACTTAAATTAGGTTTATCAAAATAATAGGACTTTTAACATTAAATACTCTGAAGAACCTCGAGCCACACAAATCTTAAGTCAAAAAATGAAGTATGAATGTCATCCCATGAAGGCTATATGCATGAAAAGTAAAATGGACCTACCTTCCCACAAGATATTCCCCATTCTTTAGGGCCCTTTATAGATTCTTAGGTATATTTTGAAGTATGGGTACTTATGTGAGAAATTAGGTATCACCCTAGATTTTTTTGAATTCTCCTATTCCAATCTACTAGCTTATCACACCCCAATGGACCTTAGCTCTATCATGAGGCCAACTATGGATTTTGAGCTTTGATTAAAGATATAATGTGTTGTTAATCACATATTTTGGTGTGATTTTTACTTTTGACTTTGTATGTTACCTTTTATATCATTAGTTTTTGTTTCAAATGATTTGGATTTTAACTTTTATGATGGGTTTTTTAATTCCTCTTCCATATAGATTTGGAGAACCAAACATAGGTTCTAAAAATGACTATCATTTCAAAACTTTAGATTTGGTTGCTAAGGAAGAGAATTCAAAGAGCATGGTGTCTAAAAGTCTTCTTAATTTAGGTGAAATAAAAGTGTTATCTTGACTTCAACCTTGGTTTATCTAGAGTGGAGTGAAAGGAAATGAAATCAAGAGGAATGAAACATGAAACAAATTGAATGACTTTAAATCACAAAAGGTGTGACAAAGGGTGGAAAATGGATACAATAATAGTGAAGTGTCATTCCTTATAATAAGAATGAGTTAAGTGTAGGAAAACATGCTAACACTTTATTGTTTTGAAATTTTATCTATAAAATAATCAAAAGCTAAAGCTAAGAACAAGGGATAAAAAAATTGTAAACATTGTGAACACATTCTAGAAAAGGAATATTGAATTGAAGGTGGTGATTTTATGAGGAATGACTAGTCCTATTTATGGTCTTATGCTGCAACTCATAAAATAGAAACCTAAGAGGGTGCACTAAACATGTGAAAAATAAAAGAAAAATATGGTATTTTTAAGGAAGGTCGAGTCCTATCTGTGGTCTTACACTGCAACTCATAAAATAAAACCCAAGGGGTGAAAAAAATATTGAAAAGGAAGGAATCAATGAGAACAAAAAGGAAATTATAAGGAAGACCAGGTCTTATCTATGATTTTATAATGTAACTCATGAGAAAAGAGAAACTAAAGGACCAAAAAGAACTATGGTTTGTGGAAAGAGAAATTGTTGCAGAGAGTGAGACCCATGTAGATATCTTGCAAAAAGTGTTATAAAGATAGCATATAGAAGGCATGATAAGAAGGGAAAGATATAAGTTAACAATTATATCAAAGATGAGCATGTGAAATACAAGCCTATGTGTGTCAGAAGGTTTCTTAAAGTTAAATTTATTTGTTATTAGGAAATGTAAAATGATAGTAGACATCATAAGATTCCCCAATGGGTAGTTAGATGTAGGAATGGGCATCGTAAGATGCCCTAAAGGCTGAAGTAATATACAGATGGAAAGTATGGGGATTATTCATGTTGGCTACTCTTAGTTCTATTTGAGGAGGATTGATGGTTATTGTATTAGTTAAATGTTGAAAAGATTCTTTAATGATTTTTCTATTAGGTTCAAACTATTTCATTAAGAAGTCTTGACCCTTAGCTTGGTCAAGAGATTCATTTAGCATTTGGAGAGAAAAAGTATAAACCTTATATTGAATTGAAGGATTTAATGTGGTTATAAAAAATTTAAACAAATTGTCATTAGTCATGTTATGATCAGCCTTGTGAGCCATAGATTCCAATCATCTAATAAAATAATGAGTTCATTTTGTGGGAGATTGCTTAGCATTGAAGAAATGGCTAAGGCAATTATCAGGAAGATCATTGTATTTAAACTCTTTAAATAAATGATTAACTAAATCTTCTAGTTTCCATATGGAATGTTGGGGAAGTTGATTATACCATTCCAATACATCACCAGTGAAAGTTTTAACCAAAATTTTAGTTGTGGTGAAATTATTAGTTTGGATCCACTCATAAATATTAGCAAATGCCTTTAAAAAAGATGTAGGGTCTTTAATCCCAACATATTTAATACTTGGAGATATGTTACCAATATTAATAGAAATAATGAAAGGAGCTAAAGACTCATTTTAGATGTGTTGAATCATCTTATTGTGCATGATAGGTTGGGAAATGAAATTTCCCATGGAATCTCTAAGAGGGGGAGGAAAAAAATTTTGATTATTTTGTGGGACAAGAATAGGAGGTTGATTAGAAATGTTGATCAAATGATGTTGTAGTGGTATCATTTGGGAGGTGTTAGATGTTTACATTATGTTCATTTTTTTCATGATTTTTGCAAGAATCTGAGTAGTATCAATTGGTGTATTGGTGTTTTTAGGAGGACTCCCTGAATTGGTATTAGGGGGAGGATTATTAGGTGGTGGATTCCTTGTGGGATTATTGGATAGACTTGTGTCAATTTTCCCCACATTATGGTGAGATGTAAAAAGATTGTAATTGTCTTGATAGGTGTTGAAAATGATTTGATCCACCAATCTCATATTGTGGAGTTATTTAGACCATGTTGAAATTTAAAGATGAGGGAGGAGAAGTATTCCAAGAGTGAGAATCCTCTTAGGAAGTAAAGAGAGGAAGAAAAGATCACCCCATATACTATTTAAATGGATTCAAGTTATCCAAGAAAATTCTGATAAGTTATTTAATTATGCTTGATTAAAGGAGCTAAGATTAGGAAAAAAGAGTGAAAATAGAGACAAAGTCAGCAAGATAGAGAAAAAAGTCAACTAATAAGCACAGAATTTACTGGGTTGATAGTGTAGTTCTTAGATACAGGTTAAAGATAATACATAGTCGTATGCATCAATAATGTATAGCTAAACAGGGAATAGAATAGGAAGATAAGGATACATAGTCATGCAAGTTGACTATGTACTATTAAACAAGGAACTGAAGAGGAATATAAGGATACACAATCAGACAGGTCGATTATGTACTACTGAACAAGAATGCTAAATAGTCTATAAGAGACTGTATCAACCAAAATGACAATGTTCTAAAATAGAGAAATTTTTCACAAGATAAGTTTGAAGTAAAATAAAAGTAATCACACATGCAATTGGATCAATTTAGATTATCCAATTGGAACACACAACACAAACCTTGCAGCAATGTTGGCTAATATAAGTTTTATAATACAACATATAATGATCAAAGAGAAAACAACAACTAGAAATAAATATTAACTAATTGCTCATCCTAAGGGTTTTAAGTTATAATAAAGTTTAATTTTAATGTGATTGGGAAGTTGGCTGAAATACGGAATAAAAAGTAATCTAAGGTTGGTTTTAGGATGTCTAGGCTAAAAGGGATCTATATTGGTGATTCACAATCCCAATGTGATAAGGGTTTTGGGTGTTTTACCAATACATAAGCTCAACCATGTATTTATACTTGGACAAAAAACTAGGTTGACTTCCCTTTGGTGATAAAATACAAGTAGGTAGGCCTTGGAAAGACAAATGTTTAATGATTTTTGAATGAAAAGTGATTTGGTAGTGTGTGCAAAATAAAAAAATAGTGTGACTAAAATGGTAATTTGAAAAACCACCTATTTAATCTATATGAGTTATTCTAAGAATGAAAATAACTAAAAAATAAAGGTGAATTAATTACAATCAAATAGAGGTTAATTCCTTGATTGAGAATAGTATAAAGTCAGTTCAAGTGACACTATATGTAAACAGTGAAAAATAGAGTCGATTGGGTCACTATTGTATTACATAAGAAAGATTTATAAGAACATAGTTGAATAGGTTGACTCTATATTCGATATGAAAGATAGACTACATAACTATGTTGAATAGGTCAACCTAATTTGTTGTAGGGTTGTAGTTTTATAAACTGCAAACTCATGAAAAATAGTACTGAAAGAAGAACTGAAATGATAGAGAGAGAAATAAAGGAACCTTGATGGGATTAAAGATGTTTTAGATTTCAAATTTTTATGTTATGATGTTCAAATGTTGTTTCAAAATTATGATAACTAGGTTGATTGGTTCGACCGAGTTGGCAAAACCTTATATGCTAAAAAATAAATGATGAATAAATTTAATTGGTTTGACTATGTTTATAGAATTATATGTTGACAGAAGAAAATAATAGATAGAGTCAACTAGTTCAACTATGTATGTGAATATAGAATTGAAGAAGAATATTATGCCAAATTGTTTGATCCAATAACTTGTATTTATAAAATACCTAGATAGATATAATAGAGACATTTTGGAGTGAATTTATGTTAAACATGCACACAAAGAGTTAGAACTATACCGACCGATTTGACACAGTACTAAAAATATAGAAAAATATAATATGATGACAAAATTATGGTGTGAAATAAAATTGACAAGGGTTTGATTTCACTTTAGGTTCATCATAATGTATACAAATGGAAATGTAACTAATCTCTTAATCAATCTTAGCTCAGAGAAGATAAATCCTACTTACACTTTTGATTGTTTATACATTATATTTTGGGATCATGACCAAGATAGATCTACTATACCTAACCAATGGATATCTTACCACAATAAAATCACTAAAAAGGGTTTTAAATCATGTATTCAAGAAAAACTATGAAATAACCCTAGTTAGGTCCTATGTTTTCATATTCACAAAGTAAATGCAAAGGAAAGTAAAGTCTAATCTAGTGATCACCAAAGCTTGTGTCACAAAATTGGGGTTAGTAAAATTAAAATTAAACATGCATAAGAGTATCATAATTAAGTTATGTATAGGTAAAACCCTAATGCATGGAGAGAGAAATATATTCAAAAGCCATTACTTATGCTACTTCTATCTACTAAAATAGAGGAGTAAAGTTAGAGATACTTACCTTGAAGATGAACCTGTGAAGACTCAATCTCTCCCTTGGAAAAAGATGTTTTTCAAGAGGTTGGTTAGGTTTGTAAGGATCACTAAGAAAGGCCAAAGCATCTAATACTTTTTCACAAGACAATATTCTTCTCCAAGTATAAACACTAAGCAATAACTCCTCAAGTAGAATGGTGGAAGACCAAATTGTAAATAAGTGAAAATGAATAATTAACTCATTTTTTCTCTATAAAAAATGATGAAATGAATATGTATATATAGTTTAATCTAACCCTAAGTCTTTTTGAATGTGTATCGATAGGGTTGGCCCAATCAACTCTATATCATTATTAATAAAAATAAATTAGGTCTTATTCTAGGTCATCCAAGGTCTAACCTAGACCCTAAATAAGTTTTATCAATAGAGTCCAAGGTCGATGAGGTTGAGAGTGTAATGCAACCATTGGAAAGGGTTTTAGGCTTAGGAAGGGGCTAATGAAAGTGAAAAATGACTAGAGGAGGGTGCAAAAGAGGAGGTAAATCTTAGGGGAGTGTTCTTAGGAGATGGTTATGTAGATAGAAAGTGGTATCACATGGATAACAATCATTCAAAGCACCAGAGGTCTACCCACCCCTTTCATAGCACACCTCTTAGGGCATGCACTCAAAGAGATTAAGACTCAATGGATTCCTACAGGAGAGAGAACTTCAGTAATTGATAAGTCTAAAAATATTGTGTATACATCTTGTACATAAGATCTAGATACATCATACAAAAGGTGACATAAAACCCAAAAATACCCAAGTGGTTGTATCTTGATAAAATGAACATTTTGTACAAGATAGTTGCATCAAGATTTAGATATTTGCATCAACACAAGTGTCCATAGGTTGATGCAAGTGTCCAATGAGACAGAAAGAATATTTTTAAAATTTGATGATTTATTCCTAAACATCATACAACCTATTTCCATACATGTACATCTTAGATCTATCTGCACATGATTGCATAAGCTAATTATTGTTTCTTCTTCATGGTTATGTAATCAATATGTTATTTGACAATATACTTTCAATATTTATATTTTTTGTAATTTAGCAGTAAAATTTAATTTCATAAATTGAATTATTTAATTGGCCTATTTTAGGAATAGTTTACTTCACTCTCAAATATTTTATTCTTTAAAAACCTTAATCCTCAAAAAGGGTTAAACATTCTATGAACCTGGCCTCTGTGTCTCTTTGTGCAAACCCTAGATTGACCTAAGAATTTTTTATTTTCTAATTTTTAAACTAAAAAAATTTAAACAATCAGATTTACATTCATTAAAAAGGAATTAATCATGGTTAATATGGATACATCAAGTACTTATCTAATTGCACAATATATGATGGTAATATTTGTGTGTTATTTCACATACATTATTAAATCAATCAAAGATATAATCAAATGGAGTAACCAAATTGGTCAATATAAAAATATTATTTCAAGATAAGAACAAAATTTTATCTCTCTTTACAACTCTTATTGGAATACTATTGATCCTATTCCTCCTAACCCTAAGGAGGGTGATAACTACCATCCCTCTAACTAGGTCCATGTTATCAATCTTCTAAGGGGTAAGGTAGCCCATCCTATGGTTTCAAATGAAGTTAATAAATATGTTCTTCCTCAAACCCCTCCACCTATGACATCTCTTTTGAATGATGTGTGTATTTATATTCAATTTTAAGTACTTACAGTTTGTGCATATGAATCTCTAAGAGATGAAATCATCACTCTGAGCAAGTTAATAGAAGATTTTAAAAATCAAAATTAGTATTTTAGTTCAAATATCACATCATTGGAAAATTGGATTACATACCCATAGAATATAAAATATGTTAGTGTTAATCATGTGTTTGTATCCTCCTCTAGTAATGTTACACCCAACAAGGTTTTATATCAAAATAAGATGCTAAAAGAGACTTCATCTACAACTAGTGATTCAAAAAGTGAAAAAAAGTCTAATAAGAGTCCAAGTGAAATACTAAGAGAAATTCTTTGAAATAAAGTGATTAAACTACATCCTATACATCATATAAGGAGATTAAAATACTATTTTACATGTCATAGAATACATGGGCATCATACAAGCTGTTATTTTTGATTAAAGAACAAAATACAAAGTCTCAAACATAGTGGTGATTCTGTAATCAATACATCAACTAAGAAACCCACTCACATTAAGAATAAATATCCTAAATCACAAGTTCCAAAATAACAAATATGGGCACCAAAGGATAATTGAGAATGAAAACACTTGCAAATGCAAAACTTGAAGAAATAAAAGATTCAAAAGGCACAATTAGAGAAAGAATAAAATTTACAAAATCAAACTCAAGATAAGCAAGCAAGCATTCTAAAAAAGGGGTTTATAATAAAGGAGTTTTCAAATCAATACATGCCTATAAAATCAAATGATATAAATATGGTTTCTAAGGATTTAAACATTGTATCTATTTCATGCATAGACGAATAAAATGTTAAGGTCAATAATACAAAGTCTACGATTTCATCCTCAAATAAAGCAGTCAAGGCACAAATTAAATTTTTTAATAGTGTTCAAGCAAAGATGCATGACACTTATATAGTCCATTATTATTTGTAACACTTTGACAATGATTAACATACTCAAGAAAAATAAACTTTCAAGAAGGGAACCCCAATCTATGGTGTAGTTGGTTTTTCATGCACAGATGCTCAAAATGATATATCACAAGTTCAAGAACAACATAATAAGTTAAAAGTATCCTATAATAATGATTACATTAATTATTATGATCCTAATAATATAGAATATTGGTATGATCCTGATGATATTGATTATGTAGCATATGAATATGACACATATGAATAGGGCCTTCACAAAGGTATCCCTTGATGAGATCTTTGGATTCAAGTAACACTTTTCCCTTGTACATATCTTCTTTGTTTATCCTTCCAAAAAAATTAAAATTTTCAAAAAAAAATATTTAATAAAATAAAAACATTCAAATAATTCAAAAAATACCAAAAATATTTTGCATTTCACATGTTTTCTAACTTTTGCATATGTTATTTAATTTATTTTAGTAGATAGCATATCATTTATATACACGCATAAGTTTTATGGCTATTTGAGTGTGATACAGGTATACATTAGACCCATGATATATTAAACATGAAAATGATGTATCTTTCCTCTTCTAATATGATACACTACATTGGGGGCATATTACTTCTATATGATCATGATTGACATAGGTTCTATTATTTTATGATCATTTTCCATTATCTTATTGAGCTTATATACATTACACATGCCTATACTCATGTTACTATCTTACACAATGTATTTGATATGATATTCTAAATGAAATTTTGCTAACACATATATGCAGGGACTAGTATGACATGTTTATGCTAGTTGTTTGTCTCATTACTTCATCTATTTACATTAGTTTGCCTGAATGTATTTTTCGTTTGCTTCTTTTGTCTTGCTTATGGAACATTTTAACATGTTCCTTTATTTTTTGTCCATAATGGCTTGAGTGTTGCTTATTTATTTTGTGTGTGGGCATTTGCACATCCTCTACTCAAGTTTGCAACATTTTAACATGCCCCTTGTTTACGGTCTCCTTGGACCCCTCCTTGTGTGACATTTGAGTAATCTTACATGTATGCTTGATGTTTAATTAAAAAAATTATCTTCTATATATTGCCATGATTCATTTCATGCATCTTAATTATTATTATGTATGCATGCTTCAAGCTTCATTGATATATCTACTTCGACATAATACTACTATATATTTATTTTACTACATGATTCACACAAATACAACATAGTTGTCTTATACTTTTGAGATAAGGTGATTTTCACTTTTGTAATCCCCACACCTCAAAAGGGGGATATCAGTGGGGGAACATCATAGAATACATGACTCTACATATATATAGTTGACATAATGGGCAAATTTTGATTCAATTTACAGAGTTACATGATTCAGATATACATTTTGGATATAATTATATGCACTAGGCACATATTTGGGACATATATTTTCATATTTGTGATAAATATTATACATATGTTATAGATTATAGGTTATATTTTGACATATACTTCAGCTTGAGACATATTCAAGTTGCACATGCACCAAATTATGGATACACTTTCAGATTATACAACACATTTATGTACCGACCTTACCAATATGCACCATTTGAGCTTTTATCTACTATAATAGTTGAATATTATTTATTAGTGTGATCAAGATTATACACCCTCAATATACTTTGCACTATGATTATATTATTATGGGTTGATATTTTTGTACCATTTGATTCGAGTGAGATTGGCTAAATTAGCTAGATTGGTTATACTTGGGTTGTGTGATTGAGATTATGTGATCTCAATGCACTTGGCACAATTCATATTTATACTAAATTGGGGGCATGATCACCCTCTAATTTCCATCTTTTATTTTCAAGGTTTAATTGTGAACCTCTCTCTAATGCTTCATCTAGGAAGCATCTCTATGAAGATAAATTATTAAGGGGCAACATGGTTGCATCAACACACGTGTACTCCTTCCTTTCTTTCTTTTAATTAATTTCAAATTATTCAATTTCAGATTATATACACTAACTATACCTATAAAATGAGGTCATTCACACACAAAAAATTCAAGTGCACTCAATCAAATACAATGTGTGTAGTACACACCACCCTATGCTTTCTTTCCTTTAACTTAGTAATTTCATCCTTATGCATTGTAATTTCATCCTTAGTAAATGTAGATATTTAAATCTATATTAATTTAAAATAGTCTTATACACTTGAAAAATATATCTCAAGGTTATACCATTAAATTTGACCTTATTTGTGGCCAAAAGGCTTGCACTCACCACCTCACTAGGTCTAATTACTTATTTTTAGTCCAACCTTGATTACTCTAATTATCTAGATCACATGTAATCATAGAACATCTAAAATATGGTATATATCCTTCATTATCAGTTATATAAGCTTAGTAAATTTCCTCCTTCTTGGATGTTTGCATTTAGAATATGATATTAACATTGATGATATTGTCCCTACTCCAACGTAAGTGTCCTTACCTTCCAAACACTCAAATTTACAAATCTTTTTGATGTGTACGGGTCAGCCTAAGAATGTCATTATCCCTTCCATGAGGATAATTTCAAAAGATATAGCATAAACACAAGTCAAAGCCTATTCATTATTCATCTAGTAACACATCAGGCAATCACCTCTCAAGCTTAGACATACTACTAAATTTTAAACTGCACAACTAAACTATTCTACCTTAATCATTCATATTTTCATATCAATCATAAGAGCTCACAACTAAACTATTCTACCTTATTCATATTTTAAAGTACACAACTAAACTATTCTACCTTATTCATTCATATTTACATAATTTTAAGTCCTTCCTTGGAGTATTGGCTATGTAAATAGTGCTCATTGACATAAGGATATTTGGGTTCAGCTCAATGTCGTGAGCTCACTACCCTATTTTTTGGCATGGTAACCTAACCTAAGGTGGAGAGTTAGGGTTTTAATTATAAATAGTGATAAAGATCCCATGTGAAATATCTAGATACATTAGATGAAATTTGACAAAAAATAAAAATACCTAGGTGGTCACATCTTGATATAACAAATATTCCATACAAGATAGTTGCATCGAGATTCAAATAGTAGTATTGATGCCAGTGTGTATAGGTTGATACAAGTGTCTAGGCATTTATAAATAATATTTATAAAATCTAATGACTAATCCTTGAACTTCAAAAATCATGTTTACACATGTGTACATCTTAATTATAGTTTTGCATCATTGCATAAGCTAAGTATTATTTCTTATTCATGATTACACAATCAAAATATTGTTTGGCTTTATAATTTTATATTTAGTATTTTTCATAATTCAACACTAAAATTGAATATCATAAACTAAATTATTTAATTGGTTTGCTTTAGGGATAGTTTACTTCATTATTAAATATTTTATTCCTTATAACCCTTAATCCCCAAAAAGGGTTAAACATAATCATGATCAAATAGATGCAAGATGCCCTAGCATAGTGTGTCATGCGAGAAGAGGAAAATTCCAACATTTGCATGCTCATGCATCATGGATCTAATGTATGGTTGTATCACACTCAAGTATTGGTGAAACATATGTGTGTATAGAAATGATATGCTACCTACCAACATAAATTAAACAACATAACCAAAAGCTAATAAACATGTAAAATGCTAAATATTTTTGTATTTTTGTTTTATTTGAATGTTTTTGTATTTTATTGAATTTTTTTTTTAATTTTTGATTTTTTGTAAGGGATTAATCCAAGAAGTTCTCATCATCAAAGGGTGTAAGATCACTTTATGACCTTATCAACTATTTTTCTATAGTGAATCATTGCCACCTCTTCAATGTTCTCCTATAGTTGGCTACCAAAATCCATTGGTATTGGTTTATCCCCATATCCATCATGTTGGATGTGAACCTCCTTATACTCAAAAATAAAGGTGACAAACATGTTTGGCTACCATAATCCATCGGTATTGGTTTATCCCCATATCCATCATGTTGGATGTGAACCTCTTTATACTCAAAAAGAAAGGTGACAAACATGTTTGTAGTATCCATTGTGGTGTTCACATCAGCCAACTAATGTTGCCCAAAATGAAATGTCTAATGTGAATTGTTAGGTTGTGGAGCTAAAAGCTTCATTGATACAAACAGAGGAGGAGGTTGCTAGAGATTTTGTTGTTGTCAGAGACACTGGCGTCAGTCAGGCCAATCGATGTCAGTAAGGAAGAGACAAGAAGCAACTGATGTTGGTCAGAGATCAGCTGGCATCGGCACCCCCCAGGCAGACAGGGACCAACATCGGTCACCTATGCGGTTCGAGCTGCGAGTATGTTACGGGCAATTAGCTAACGAACCAAGTGTTTGCATGTTAAGAGCCAAATTTAGACTCAAAGCTATGGATCTAATTATTGTAATTAGATGTCTAATTATTGTTTGGATGAGATCTATATAATAGACTCATGGATTGTATTATAAGGTGTTCTAGTTTGAGTTGAGCAAAGTTTGCTTCTTCTGTGTGTGAGGTGAGCAAGGGTGTTCCTCCTAGTTCCACAACAGTACCAAGGTGGGTGCTGGTTTTGGAGAATCAGCAAGATTCTTCAGGGGTGTATGATCTTAGTCAGCAGGTGTGCATGGCTACTTTAGGAGATCTACATGGTAAGTAAGATCATTAATCTGCAAGTGTATGTGTGTGCAAGGTCTAAGGTTCACAAGTGTGCAGAACCAAATTCATTTGTAGGTGTGCAAGATCAGATAGGACAGCAACACAACAGAGAATAAGATCAGGTGGGATCTACTTGGAGTACAGTGTGTACTTAGAAAGAGAGTAAAGAGGAAGGCAAGGTAGTTCCTTCCATAAGTAAGATCAAATTGGGTTACAGGTTGTTGCAGTTTAGGGGAGATCTACTTGAAGTACGATTGTGTACTTGTGGAGTGCGTGGAGCACTTGTGGTGTGCATGGAGCACAGGAGTACTGGCAGTAGTGGATATTGGCTGGTTGGAGGTGAACACCAACTCTTTATTTGAGTTGTGTGTTGGGACCTAAGAGAGAGCTTTGAGGGAAGATTTATTGTTTATGTCCTAGAGGTGTGGGAGCCCTAGAGGTGTGTAAGGAAGAAGAACTGTAGCAACCTTCTTTGTTGTATTTCCTTCTGAAAGACTTTTAATACAAGTTGTGTATTGTCTCTCATATTCTATGTTATTTCTGAATTCTAGTTACTTGTGTATTTTGGTTAATTTCTGCATATTAAGTTGCTTGGTAATCAATTGTGTGCTTCTGTTATTTCCCATCAAGTGGTATCAGAGCTAAGGTTGCAAGGAGCAGTTTTGTGTTTGGTTACAGGTCACTCTCAGGGGTTTCTGATTGAGTGGGAGTAGAGCAATGGCAGAAGAAAGTAAGCTAAGAATGGAGGAATTGAAAAGCACATATAGTCACTTACGGTCCTATGGAAAGAAAGAGCAGGTAAAGAAATATTGTTGGTTTGTGAAAGATCAGCATGAAGGAACTGAAGATGTAGATGTTCCAGGTCTTGTTGCACAGGATGCTCTTGGAGGTTTCTTGGATAAAGTAGAATCTTGTTTCACAGATTATGTTGCCTCTTTCCATGCAGCCCCAAGGAGAGGAGCTAGTGAGCCTTGCCAAAGAATTGGCAAAGGGGAAGTGAAGTTGAAATTGCAGGCGGCCAACACATGGGTGTTGAAGGAGGTCATGCAGGTCCTGGTCTTGGAGATAAGGCTAATTTCTTTAGGGAATTTGGGTGATGAGAGATGCACAAGAACTCTCACAGTGGATACACTTGAATTAGCCGGTGGTAAGAAAGCAGGTACCCTATATCTACTTGCTTATATTACTGATTCTTCTTTTGTTGCAGAGACGTGGCTTTATAGGCTTGGTCACATGAGCAAGAAGGAGATGAATGTTCTTAAAAGAAAGACTAATATATTTTATAGGCTTAAGAATTGGAAAGCCTTAGTGTTCTTGGAGGAGATGACGAACAGAGACCAGTGGATGAGGCTGGATACTTCTGAGCAGGGCAGTTTGGACATGGGTTTTGATTCAAAGGAGCTCTCAAGTAAAAAGTCATCACTCACAAGTGAACACAGGTTCCGGCATCAGTCAGGAGGAACTAGCATCGAACATATAGGTGCCAATGTCAGTCATGTGCAAATCGAAGCCGGTGATGTCAGGCAGGGTAAGACCGACGTCAGTCAAGAGGACCGACGTCGACAGTAGGTAAGACCGACATCAGTTAGGAGGACTGACATTGACAACAAAGACACTAACATTGGTAGAGTTGGTAGTCAGGGACAGGCGCATGAGAACCAACATCGGTCAGATGCAGACTGTGTAGTGACTGAGGTCGGTCACTGTAACAAATTTTGGGTGGATAGCAAGCTGTCAAGGAGTCTCAAACACCCATATGGAGGACTAAAGGTGGTAAGTAAGCCTCAAATTCATTGTTCCTCTTCTTTATACTAGTTGCTGACTGCAGAGCAGGAAGGATCCAGGAAATAGTGGGAGCGTGGCAGGAATATGATGCAGAACCAAATGAGAGATTTGTTAGGGTTGCCAGCCAGTATGAAAGCACAGAGATGAATGGATTTCTTAGTTGAAGAATAGAGTGAACAGACACATGAGATGGAAGACCAGGTCATATGGTCTTGAGGAAGCTGCAGCACAGTGGTACAGGTTTTGATAGGTGGATGACAAAGCATGGCTTTAGTCAATGTCAAGGTAGCTACTATGGTTTGTCTTACCAGGGGGATGATGGTCATGACATTATCCTGTTACTGTATGTGGATGGTATGTTTGCTAGCAGGTTTGTACATACAAGGTTTTGTTGAGCTAAGGGTAAGATTAGTTCAGTGGTTTGCTATGAAGAATTTGGAGCAGTGAAATTCTTTGGCATGAGAGACATGGAAGATCACAAGTTGATTTTGTCTCCAGTGGGAGCTAATGTGAATCAGGTGTTGGTGAGGTTCATTACACAGGATGCAGAGCTGGAGCACACTAAGGGTTGGATAGTTCAGTGTCCGAAATCACATGAGGTATGGTATAGACCTAAGTTTGCTCAAGTAGTGGGTGTTGTCAGAAAGTTTGGAGCTGATCCGAGAAAGAAGCACTAGAGGGCAGTTCAATGGATTCTCAGGTATTTGAGAGGGACCAGCAGTAGGTTGACATGCTATGCAGGGTCAAGTTCTTCTTCTACATGTGTTTGTAGATGCGGATGTGGCAGGTTACTTGGATGACAGGAGGTGCACCACAAGTTGTGTGGTGGGTGGTCTTCAGGATTCATCTTAAAGAGGGATACAAGCCAGGAAACAGATTAGATGAGATACAGGTATAGGTACAGTGCGACTTTTTATCTCCAAGTGGGAGATTGTTAGGTTGTGGAGCTAAAAGCTTCACTAATACAAACAGAGGAGGAGGTTGCTGGAGAGTTTGTTGTTGTCAGAGACACTGACATCAGTCAGGCCAGCCAACATCAGTAGGGAAGAGACAGGAAACAACTGATGTCAGTCAAAGATCGGCCAACATTAGCACCCCCTAGGCAGACAGGGACCGACGTCGGTCATCTGTACGGTTTGAGCTGCGAGTATGTTACGGGCAGTTAGCTAACGAACCAAGTGTTTGCATGTCAAGAGCCAAATTTAGACTCAAAGCTATGGATCTAATTATTGTAATTAGATGTTTAATTATTGTTTGGATGAGATCTATATAATAGACTCATGGATTGTATTGTAAGGCATTCTAGTTTGAGTTGAGCAAAGTTTGCTTCTTCTGTGTGTGAGGTGAGTAAGGGTGTTCCTCCTAGTTCCATAGCAGTACCAAGGTGGGTGCTGGTTTTGGAGAATCAGCAGGATTCTTCAGGGGTGTATGATCTTAGTCAACAGGTGTGCATGGCTACTTTAGGAGATCTACATGGTAAGTAAGATCATTGATCTGCAGGTGTATGTGTGTGCAAGGTCTAAGGTTCATAGGTGTGCAGAACCAGATTCATTTGCTGGTGTGCAAGATCAGGTGGGATCTACTTGGAGTACAATGTGTACTCAGAAAGAGAGCAAAGAGGAAGGCAAGGCAGTTCCTTCCATAAGTAAGATCAGATTGGGTTACAGGTTGTTGTAGTTCAAGGGAGATCTACTTGAAGTATGATTGTGTACTTGTGGAGTGCGTGGAGCACTTGTGGTGTGCGTGGAGCATAGGAGTACTGGTAGAAGTGGATACTGGCTAGTTGGAGGTGAACACCAACTCTGTATTTGAGTTGTGTGTTGGGACCTAAGAGAGAGAGCTTTGAGGGAAGATTTATTGTTTATGTCCTAGAGGTGTGGGAGCCCTAGAGGTGTGTAAGGAAGAAGAACTGTGGCAGCCTTCTTTGTTGTATTTCCTTCTGAAAGAGTTTTAATACAAGTTGTGTATTATCTCTCATATTCTATGTTATTTCTGAATTCTAGTTATTTGTGTATTTTGGTTAATTTCCGCATATTAAGTTGTTTGGTAATCAATTGTGTGCTTCCATTATTTCCCATCATGAATCCTGATTCCATACCCATATGACCATAGGGACCACTTTTTGTCCACATGTAATGGGTAATATAATGTATCTAACAGATTATGGAAAGTGTGGACAATGCTTTAACTCCTCTATATAATGTCCTAACTATCATAAATATGAAACACTACAAACTATGTTCTAATTAGTAATATCAATCTTGAAATTCTTATAACAATCCCCATTAATATTTGCAATAATGGTTAGATCCTCTTATCATGGGCATTTTTGAGAATGCCCTTTTGTACTTTGTACTTTTAAAGTGTTTGAGATCAAGGATCTTGGTCATTTTTCTTGCATAATCTATATATGTCCTTCATTGCTATATTTTTAAATTATATTTGGGTAATGTATCCCAATGATCTATGCCTTGTGATTTTATGATAATTGAAATATTTTGATCCTTTTGTACATGCCAATCTGCTTTGTGACGTATGCCTAGTAGACAGTAAAGATACCATCTTGTGCTCAATTATCATAGAAATTATTATATGTGGATAATCTTGTGTTAGGGTGATCTATAAAATATGTTTGGAGACCTATGAGAGGATTCCAAATTATTCACATGATGTGCTTGAATTTTTCCCTTGTAAGATTGGCTTAAATCTTTTAACTAAGAGGCATGGATTGTATAACAAACATTCACATGTTCATTTATTATTTTTACCTTGCCTTTATCTGAGTATAGTTTTACCTCAATTAATGATGGATTTAAATTGTATGTACCAAGGCCTGTAGGTGTGGATGTATCATGGGATAGATGATCAAGTGGATCAAAATTGACTTTACATAACTTTTCATCTATAATATCATGAGGAAGACCATCATCACTATCATAGTAATTAGAAACCTTGTTGTCTTGTTGCTCTAGATTTACCAATAAAGGAGTCTCAAATATTTTATTTTCTTGTTATGTTAGTATCATTGGTTCTTTTTGTAATGGAAGTTACTCTATATTTGTGTCCTTATGTATATCCATGTATACCTCAAATTTTAGTGCCTTATGAACATCTTGAGATATAAGGTTTGGCTTACTTGATTCAACCTTATCATAAGTTGATATATTCTCAATTGGAATGAATTGGTTAGGAAATACCATTTGAAAAACCCCTTATATGTTGGAATGTAACATTTTGCAAAATTTAAAGGCTTCATCATCTAGATGCATTGTCCATAATGCTCTATCATATATGAATTTTACACATTGATGTAATGTAGATAATACAACTTCCATAATGTGTATCCAAGGTCCACCCAAAATTAAGCTATAATGAAATGATTGAGACAATACTTGGAATTTAACTTTTACTATTTTAGGGCATGATGTCACACTTAATGTGATTTGACAATTGGTGGATTGCATGAATTATCAAATCCTATGATATGCATGTATAATTTTTGAAGGAGATCATTGTTAATACCGATTATCTTTAATAATTATTTATTGTAAATGTTTAGACATGATCCATTGTCAATTAGTTCGCTCTCAAGTCCCATATTGTGAATATTGACTTGTATTTATAAAGGCAAATATTGATCAATAATATCCTTTAGGGGTAAATCAGTGAAATCAAAAGTTATGATATTTACATTAATTTTTAGATTTTGTATAATATCTATAAAATAAGTTGACTCTATGTCACTTGGTACTTGAGTTTCATGCAAGGTTTCATATAAGATATCCTTATAGATAGTTGATTTTTTTAAAAGCTCTAGGATTGATATCTTAGCATGGGTATTACTTAATTGTTCAATCATATCATAACCTCTAGATTTTATCACCAATTTAGGCTTAAGAGGAACCTACTATATATTAATAGGTAGTTGAATAGATTGGTCATCATTTCCTTTTTGTGTAGTGATAGTGTGGACTACATAATCAAATATAAGACATGATCAAATAATGGGAGTGAGATGATAGTTGTTATTTAAATAAAATCTAAGTGGGACAAAAGGTTGAGAACATGCACATTGACACCTAGTGAATCCAGATAAAGGTTTAATGGTATTTCAATAAGAATTATAAAGATAAATTAGATTTTTATCTTGTGTGAAATCATTCTCTTTGTTTGTACCAATTTGTTAACTCCATTTGATTATATCATTGATTGATTGAGCAATGGGTGGAAGATGGCAAGCAATGACTATCATCATACATTGTGTAAGAAAATAAACTCTAGATGTATCCATATTAAACATGATGAATTTCCTTAGGAATTGAATCAAATATGATTTTTAATAATTTTAACAATTAGAAAATTAGAAAACCCTAAGGAAGGTTAGGATTGCATGAAAAGACTCAAAGACTAGGTTAACCAAAATTTTAACCCTTTTTGGAAATATAGATTAATATGAAGGAGAGTAACATAACTAAATGAGTAAGTTACTCTTAAAAGTAGTCCCATTAAATGAATTTAGATTTAAATGACATTTTGATGAGATATAATGAATCTAAGATTTTGCCAAATATGGAAAGTACAACATTCAATATTCTAATAATAACAATATGAAGGAAAAATTGTACTTAGATTAGATAATAATACACATACAAATTTAAGTAGTGTAGGTTTAAAATTAAATTATCTGAAGATTTGGATCTTGTCATCAGATTCTAGATATTTGCTTTTTGTCAGCTTGGATAGTTGTGTTGTCCTATGGACATCAGTATGAATGATACTATCTTGATTCTACCACTAGTGTCCTTTAAAAAATATTGAATCTTTTTTTAAACTTATACCTACATCTATTAGGGTTTATTATTTCCTTTCAGATTCTCTATTCAAATCACATGCATGGGTTCTTGATATCAATATTTTGATCAAAATCCTAGCTCCTCTAATTTAGGACATGCCACCTTAAAAAAATAGGGGTTAGTCAGCTCAAGTGAATTTGAGCTAACCTCAAAGACCCATTTATTAATGAGAACTACCTACATAGGCATATACTCTGAAGAGGGCTTCAGAACAATGTATTTATCCCCCTTATGTTAGATTGTGTGTGAACAATGGTGTAATATGTTGTATGAGAGTACGTGTATTGATTTATCTTTTAACTTAAAAAATTCTACTCATGGGTTGTTCTTTTGACGCTTCAGACCTGTAATATGACCACTCCTATGATTGATTTATAAATAGGAAAGAATATGATAGAATAGCTTAGTTGTGCAAGATTTTTAGTAGTGTAGTGTAAGCTTGAGAGGTGTTTTTTAGATGAATAATGAGTAGGATTTATTGTATATATACCACACCTTTTCAAATGTTTCTCATGGAAGGATTGAATTAAATAAATATTTTGACTCATAAATAGTGAAATATTTTCAAATTTGAGTGTTTATAAGGTATATACACCTACATTGGATCAGGGACACTAGGGTTGATGTTAGTGTCCAAGAAGGTAAAAAGTTATTGAAGTTTTGTAGTTGATAATGAAGTATATATATATATCAAGTTTTAAACATATTGTGGGTTATAGGTGATTTGGGTAATTATAATATTAGGTTTAGACTAAAGATAAACATTTAGGCACAATGATATAGTGAACATGAGCCTTTTGACTACAATTCAAGTCAAGTACTGAAGGGTAGAGCCATGATCAATATTTTCCAAGTATATAAGACTAGATTAACATATAAATCTGTATTTGAGTATTTACATCAGCTCTATATGATCCTACCACAATCATGCATGACCTTTTAACTTGGTATAGACAAACTTTAATTTCTTGGGGTCTTATATTAATTTTTAGTCAAAATACTTCTCCATATTTGTGATCTAGTCTATAAGTTCCTCAAGGCTCAATCTCCCTCCATGGTAACAAGTTTATAACTTTGGTTTGCTACCCAAATTTGAAATATATTTTAGAAATATATCCTCAAGTTCATCCACTAACTCTTCTACTTGATTCTCTCGAGTTTATGCTTCTTCATCATCACTTATATTAACAATAGTAGTTCCCCTTCTTTATGTAGTTTTCATTACATCCAACCTTACTTGGATTCATTTCAACATATTTTCCAAGTATTCAACCCTAGGTGGCCTTCCTCCTATGAGATGATTTTTATTGTGTGCCATATCTTCACAAAAATGCAATATTCTCTTTCACAACTTGTAAATGACTCAACAAGCATCTCACACACACAACCCACTAAGGAAGACCTTGATTTTATACCAATTGATGTAGACATGAATGAGGGGGCCAAGTTAATGGTTTCCTTACTCCCCAACAAGTGTTACACTCACCCTCTCTTTTAAGGATACACACAGACACAAGGCTTAGAAAATTCTCTTTTTATTAAATATATAGAAGAGTTATAAAGAGTCACACATGTCCCTTCCCCCTACTGATTATGAAGAAGATAGACCCTATCTAATGACTAGATTATATGTACATACATCACTCTAATAATATATTAGATATTTTCCTCTCTCCTTGAGCTAAACCCAGTCTCTCTTCTTAGTTTTACACCTCCTTTAGAATTGGAAGTCTTTACTCTAATTTCTTTTATTTCTCCAACTAACTCCCAACTCTTCTCCAAAACTGATTTGACTTGAAATTGATATCCTACCAACCTATTTGAGTTTCCTTTGTCTTAAAAACATGTTCCAAATAAAATGTTTTCTTATTTTGGGTATTTACTTTACCCATGTTTGCATTGGGGGTGAAACCACTGATTACGATACACCGATAGTTATGTAATCATCAATTTTAATGTAGACCAATGGTTTTAAAACTATCACACTATATTCAAAAAAAGTTTCATCACCATCCCAAAAAGGGGTCATTTTGACCTTTAGGATATGATTGAAGCCATTCTCATTATCCCTTTTAAGACATTTAAATCTCTTGATGATGTTATTTATAATTTTTTCAATCTTTTTCCATGTGCAAAAAGCTATTGTGAAAGTTTAACAAGTTGCACAACACAAAAGACATGCATAAGTGTGCATAAGAACCTAATCCCATGTATTTGGTTGATTCAATATTTTTAATGAACCCAAATAATCATGATCTATAAAATGTCAAGATTTTTCATGATGCATAAGTGTGCTCATGCATTTGTAGACACCGAAAATGTGTCTGCACCTTGGTCACCTTTCGTTCTCCCCCCTTGTCCGCCTCAACCCATATCCTAACCCTTGTCCTAGTCCCCTCCATTAATTAAATTAAAATAACCTAAACATTTTAATTTAGTGGCCCCCTTTCCACCTCACCCTTGCCACCTTGGATCCCCTCCTTGGATCCCCCCACTTCCCTTCTAGCTTTTATTATCCCAAATCTCCATTTTATCCTCCTCCCATGCCCATTAAGCACCATCATGACCATTCTCCCCACAACCCCTTGACCCGGCGGCATGCAAGAACGAACAGAGGCTATTTTTAGTCTTTGTCCCCATTCTGCCACTGCCGACGTCGGCTACCCTGCGGCCGAAGTCGGTGATTCTATCAGCGTCGGCATCCTTCAAGACCGCTTCCTGCATCCATTGCAGACCCCCCCTGAGCTCGTGAACAGAATCCTCTCGGCCCTTGGGCATTCGACTCTCCACCCTCTGGACCTCGTGTAATAGCAGCAACAGGTGCAAGGACTCTAGATCAGAGATCTTCCTCTTGCAACAAGTCTTCTGTGGCTCCAACAATAGCTCCTCTATTCTTCAGTCAGCAAGCCAAAAGGTAAGCAATTTCATTATTTTATTTCATTCTTTCATTTAGTTTCAGTTATCTATCCTATCTACTGTCTTCTACTTGCTGTGTCCTTCCCCTGAGAGGCTGAAAAGCCTTCTCAGAACCTGTCCCCTGTCCATCTTCCTCTTTCCTGTCACCCTTTTAATCTAGTCCCAAACAACTTCCTCATCCCTCCTGCCAACAAAAGACCCTGCACAGGGCACCCAACCAGACCCAGACCATTCCCCAAACCATTCAAGCACGCCCATAAACTCTGTCTCAGACCCGTCCATGGACCAGACCCTGACCAGACACGTCCACAGACCAAGAAACTCGACCAGACCCGACTACAGACCACTGCCCTAACCGATTCTGGTCATTACCCCAACCGACGTCGGTAGGATAATCGACGTTGGTAGGCCAGACAACCGACGCCGGCAACATTCCCGACCTCGGCGACTGTGATCAGCCCAACAGCTCCTTTTAGGTAAACATTTGTCTCTTCTTTCTTTTCTAGTTTGTTATCATTTCAGTATTCTGGCATTCTATATTTTCTCAGTCTTTTATCTGTCTTTTACCAGTGGGTTGACCTCCCTTAAGGAAGTTTTCATACTTTTGGGAACAAGCTTTCGCTTGGCAACCCACCACCTATCCATCTAACGCCTTCTTTTGTCCAAGTCTCTTTTCTTTGCAGGTGTCATTCCTCCATAGCCAAAGAGGAGTACTCACAGCATTTGGATTATGATGCGCAGACTATATCCAGGTACACAAGCCTTGACCATTTCCTTAAGTTTCTTCATTTTCTATCTTTTGAATGTAGAAAGCGAATTTGCATTAGAAACATTCTGGCACGCCCGGTGGGACCTTAGGTTCTTTCGCGGGTTCCTTTTCTCTTCATTCATTTAGGTGCATTAGGCTCCTCCCTTCTCGTCTCTCTCTTCTATCCCAAATGACACCATAAGCGGGACTAAAACGAATCTTTCTTTTCTTTCTTGCACTTCTAGACTAGTCCAAACATCATACTCTCGAACCCTTTCTCAAACTTGTCTTCATTCAAACTTCATATTTTTGACTTGGGTTTAAAACACTTTGCATTCCATTTCTGCTTGTGCTTGCATTAGTCCACATCTAGTAACTAAAATCCACATATTGAATAAATCGTAGATCACTTGATGTTACACTACCAAACCACATGCACTAAAACAAACATAAAACTTACTTGAGACAAGGCCCGACTGGGATTTCATCCCCCAGTGGATACCTTACCCGTCCTGGCGATCCTACTTGGATTTCATCACCAAGGGGAAAGCCCACTCTGTTCTCTGGCAGAGTCTAAACTATAGGGAAAGTATATCTTGGCTAAGTGAGACCAGCTAACTACTGGAATCGTGAAGTGAGGGGAGCTTGCTCCTTAGCACCAGGCCATGTACGGAACCTAACACAAACTTTTGAGTGCTTGAACAAGACCCGAAACTAGCTATAGACTGCCTCTTCTAGGAACTTCTAGCAGCCAACCTCCCCAAACATTCATCTAAGGCATAAGCCACAGGATTCTAAAGTTGATTCTTAGGATTTATCGCTTAGGGCCTGTCTGTCTCTCTCTATTTTTCTCTTCTCATCTGTTTATTTGAGTGAGTGAGGATGCTTTCTTCATTATTTTTCCAAGAATCTTCAAATCTTTTAGTTTTCTGGAAAACACAGTCACCGGCATCGGTTTTACCACCGACGTTGGTTTCCTATTCTTGCCGGCATCGGTTATCAGACCGACGTCGGCCATCTTTCTTACCAACATCAGTTTTTCAACCGACGTCGGTCCTTGTCACAGGTCCTTTTTTTCAAAATAGCAACTTAAAACTCGACCCCTTTTTCTGCCAAAACCTCATTCTGAGTTTTTGAAACTGAAAACACACAGTTTCTAGAACCTGACCCTCTTCTTGACCACGCTAACCATCAACTGCTTCCGCTCTCTCTCGTCCCTAACCAGTCCTATCATGGAGTTCCACTCGAAGACTGAAAGAACTCCTACAGGACCGACCTCGACTCAAACTCCCATCATCCCTGAAGGGGACCAAGATTTCAAAAGATTCTTGGACCTCAATGCCGCAGCCCTCCAAAACTATCTCGCGAGAAACCCAACGCGAGACCTTTCGGGTGAAGTGGCGATGACATCGACACCATTCGCCACCCAACCTCTTATGACTCAGCCTTTTGCCTCAACTATTAACCCGACCATGGCCAATATGCAAAGTTTGGCCTCCCCATCTATTTTTAGACCAACCTCCATCGGGGTTTCATTACCCCCTCAACCGCACACATTTCAACTGAGTTCTACACCATACCAGAACTTGGTTGTCTCGACCTCGCCCACTCTTACACCTATACACGTGAGAGTGACAACCTATCCTTATACTAGTGCCGCCACTCAACCACCTATGGCGATATCTAGTCAACTTGTGTTTTCCAACTTCATGACACAAGCCCCTTTGACCACGACATCTATCCCTATGACGTACTATCCATATGTTGTGCCTACACAAGCACAACCAAGTACATCATATGCCTCTTCGACCACCTTTTAGGCACCCTACAACCTAGGGGGTGCCCCACCTGCCAATCCATCAGTAGACGTCATTAAAATGCTGATGGATAAAATGTCCAGTCTCGAAGCCTCCATTTCCGGTTCAAGCAATACTTTGTCATACGACCAGATTTGCAATGAGCCCATCCATCCTTCCGTCCCGATCTGACCATACCCCAACCAATGGGAGCTTCCTAAATTTGCTCACTTTCAGAGTAAAGAAGACCCGTAACAACATCTACGGGCATTCAAACATGCCTGCTACCTTATTGCCCATGACGATGCGTTACTTTTACGCACGTTCCCTATGTCCCTTTCTGGCCCCGCCCTTGACTAGTATAGCTCTCTTGCCAGACATTCTATCTTTTCATTCATTCAACTCACCCAGTTATTTCTCGACCATTTCTCTATCAACATCACCAAACAAGTCTTGATCATAGACCTCTACTCCATCAGGCAGTTTGACGACGAATCTGTAGTTGATTTTGTCGCCCGTTGGAGAGGCCTGATTAACCAGCTCTCCTTCCCTTCACCTCAACCTGAGCTCATCGAGCTCTTTTCTCGAGCATGTGCCAGGCACATCTCTTCTACCTTGCAGATTTAGACATTCTGCACTTTCGATGAAGCTTTCATCATGGCCCGAAAGCTTGAACTCTGCGCCCTTGAAGAGGATAAGGTCAAATTGCGTAATACTAACGCAAGAACCAATGACCCTTCTTCTTCCAGACCTTCTTCTTTTGCCAACTCCAAACCCAAAGGAGTGGCCAACACTGTGGTCATTAGATCACCATCCTCGATGACAACTAATTACTCTCAACCTTCTACATCTCCAAGCATCACCAAATAATTCCAACAACGGTATATCCAGCGTTCATACACTCCACTTGGAGAACCATACGCTTCCGTTTTGGAAAAACTTGTCAAGCAGGGGGTCCTCAATCTCCCTCCAATCTGACCACCTCAATTCGACCCTTCAAAAGCCCTCCCTACATGGTATAAGGAGGCTGACTTCTGCCACTTTCACCGTGTCCAAGGCCATGACATCGACAACTACCGAACCTTCAAGAACATTATCCAAGACATGATCGACAAGGGGGATCTTATTTTAGATAACCCGAATGCCCCACCCAACCAACACATCAACATTTTCAAACAACCATTCCCAAACCATCCACCTACTCAAAACAACATTCAGACCATAACCGATGACTCTCATGACTATAACATTCACATGATCAACACTATCTTGCCTCTTGTCCCTGATCAACCTCCTCCATCACAAGATGAAGAACTTTCTTCTCCTATTAGTCATCCATCTACCTCTCTTATACTAGAGGACACCTCAACCATGCCTACGCCATTAGCCTTACCTTCATCCGAAGACCCCACCTTGCCTACTCTTCAAGCACAAGTAGCAGACACACTCATCCCTACCTCTTGCCCTCTTGAGGAGCCGCACTCTCTTACTTCTTCTCTACCAAGAGAAGACCCAGTCTCTTCACCCATTTTGACTGAGGAAGACCCAGTCACGGTTTCCTCTTGCCTTTTGCCTGAGATTGCTACATCTCACTCACCTCTATCCATATCTAAACTCAAACCCGTCTCTAACCTCGCCTCTCGCAATAGTGACCCTCAAACCATACCAAAGAAGGCCACTAGACCACATTGAAGAACTCCTCCCCCATCTTTCTCATTACCTTCAATCTTGGGCCCGCATCCGTCCACTTTAATAGGGGTGCTACCCACTCCCATACTTCACAGAGGCAAGTCGCCTCCATTACTCTTTCAACCCCTTAGTCATATATCTCCTCCAAACCATCGACCTATGCCTCTTACGCCTCTTAAACCAACGTCATCAACCCTCACTGCAACAAAACATCCAGACCCGTTAGCAGGTTCTTATGCCTTGCTGTTACAACAATTGTTGCAGTCCTCTCACATCAATCTTCCACCGCTTAAACCATATCAATCCCTTGGACCAAAACCACCCTGGTTCGATGACACTCACATTTGTGCGTATCATCGCACGCCTGGGCACGACACTGAGCATTATTGTGCCCTCAAGGTTGCCATTCGCCAATGTCTGGAGAATGACACCTCTCTTCTCGACCACGTCATCAATAAACCTTCAACACCACCCCACTCATCAACTCTCAGATCAAGGCCATCTTGGTTTGACAACTCTAAATTCTGTCACTATCATCACATTCTAGGACATGACACTAAGCATTGTTGCGCTCTCAAAGCTGTCACTTGTCAACACCAAAAAAAGGATACCCTTGACCACCTCTTCGATAAATCATCAACCCCGACCCATGCCTCTCAAACCTCATTGCCTAAATCAAGATCTCCACACCAGACTATGGTCCCTTTGCCACCTTTGACCCCATTATTCGACATCAACACAGTCCATTTGACCACTAAGCCTCAACCGACCTTGACCACTTTATCCAACATTCTCCCTAAGTGACTGGGGGAATCCAACCTTATCCTGACCTCAACCAAATAGTCAACCAAGCCTTTGACCATGACATCGACCATGACCTCGACCACACATAATCCAACCATCAATCAACCTTCTTATTATGACCTCGACCAGTAGCAACCAAACCTCGACCAAACTTCAATCATCAAACATCAATCAACCAAACACCTATCACTTCTTCAAATCGTCATCAATCATCGTGACCAATTTGGAAAGAGACAAATGGGGCACCTTTGCTCCTAATTGACTCAAAATTTATCATAATGCACAAGCATGGCCTAGGGACTTATCAGAACCTGAGCCCTTTTATGCCTTGCATCCATGACCATTCTTCTGTTAGTTGAGTAT
Organism: Torreya grandis; assembly: GCA_037957365.1. Lineage (NCBI taxonomy): Eukaryota > Viridiplantae > Streptophyta > Pinopsida > Cupressales > Taxaceae > Torreya > Torreya grandis. The sequence goes on along the minus strand of JARHVA010003875.1, from coordinate 897,476 downwards.
TCATCACTTGACATTTTACTTGAGCTCGTCCCTTGAGCAATCCCCGTCCTTCTAATCCTCATTCCCTTCAACCCTATTCCCCTTAACAAGTCCTCTGCAACCCTTTTATGACGCATGGGTGCTTTGTCCTAATAAAAGGAAGTCCTTGAACTTTTACAGTCTTGTCCATGACTCCATAATCTGTCAAAAAAAAATCAAGATGTCAAAACATATCCAAAGTCACAAACACAAATCAAAAGGCAGACTGCTCCCTCGAAGGACAGCTGTACTATCATTGTTGTAGCTAATAGACTGATCCCTCGAAGGACAGCTATTCAAACAGTATATAAAGCAAAAATATAGACCACTCCCTCGAAGGATGGCTATGACTAAATCTTGCCACAAATAGCAACCTTTCTTAGAAGCTTCCCGCATTGATCAGCTTCGCAACATGACCACAAAATCAAATGACATCTCTATGTAGACTTCCCACATCGATCAGTCTGCACCAAAAAAAAAATGAGTCATGGACTTGGCTTGTAGTTGTCTCAGGGTATCCTATAAAAAGGAGCATGGGTATTCCTGCTCTTAAACTGGGTTACCCTATCCTCCTCCTATCACCTACTCAAGGGACTTCGAGCTCACTTTAATGTTAAAGTGATTTGATTACTGCTCTAACACAACACTAGTCAATGACACAACGCATGAATGGAGCTCTTGGTTCTAATAACCCTTATCTATGCTTCCCTTCTGGTCCTTGTCAATGAAAGAGCAATCCGCCTTTCACTTTTTCTCTACACTTTGGTCACATTCAACCACATCAATTGTCGACTCAACTCAGCTCAACTCCATTCTCAAACCAAACCAACCTCAACATTTTCACTATGGCATCAGGCATCATCATTGTCCATTTCACATAGTTTCTATGGACACCAATACACATGTAAACTATCGACCAGACACAATTTATGTTAAGCATAAACCAATACTTGTTGAAGCATAAATAGACCCCAATTTATTTTTAGCATACATCCATCACGACTATGGAAAATTGCTAGGGATGAAAGACTCTCGACCAGTATTACAGAATACACAATCTGTAGCATCATCTTATCCTCATCATTTCGTCATATGACCAAACCAATCATCGACCAATCTTTTCAATTAGCTCGAACTACATTGGTCTGAGGCCCTATGACCAGGGCTATGTAGGTAGCACTCAGATAACATGATGTCCTCTGAGGTTAGCTCGACCACCCTCATTTGTTCATCTCTTTGATGGACAAACCTTCTCTTCTACAACCTTGACCTTGACCATGACCAGTCTATCGACCACTTTGACCAAGACCAATCAATCTCTCTGACCCTTCCTCCCTTTTTGGGAGAACTACATTGGCCTGAGGCCCTTCACATAAGGGCTATGTAGGCAGCACTCAAATCACATGATGTCTTCTGAGGTTAGCTCGGCCACATCCTTTCGTCCATCCATCCACCTTGACCAATGACCATTGGAAATCATGCGTATCTCCTTCGACCTTCGACCACTTCCAAGACAGTGTTGTCTAGGTTGTTTTTGCATGTATGCTACCTCTCGGCTGGTTAGCAGAATTATCCGCAGACTATTTTTGACCTTCACTAGTATAATATCATGAGCCGGTTGATCCCTACTACTTGTGGCATTTTCGTGTTTCTGGGAGCACTTCCTGAGCCTGAGATACCTGGAACACGATGACCATTTGGAGCTTCAGCTTAGATTGAGTGACCCGATCAGCAGACGACTAAATGCTGGGGCCCGGTTATTTCAATTTTGGCACTCCTCGACCCTCGACATGTGACAATTCAACCCGACCATCCCGTGACGTGGTATACGCGCAATCACAACTATTGCAACATTTTTGCTCACCCTCTCTCTATCCATCTCTTTGTCAAATCGACACTCGATCTCTAGTTCCCTTCTCTCAACTATCGCTTTGAGGGGGGAACACCTCATCCCATTTCTGGGGCAACCAACTCCTATTTTTGTCTTGCAGTTCATCAAAAATGACCAACAAGACAAAAAGGGGCAAATGTAGACACCGAAAATGTGTCTACACCTTGGTCACCTTTCGTTCTCCCCCTTTGTCCGCCTCGACCCATATCCTAACCCTTGTCTTAGTCCCCTCCATTAATTAAATTAAAATAACCTAAACATTTTAATTTAGTGGCCCCCTTTCCACCTCACCCTTGCCACCTTGGATCCCCTCCTTAGATCCCCCCACTTCCCTTCTAGCTTTTATTATCCCAAATCTCCATTTTATCCTCCTCTCGTGCCCATTAAGCACCATCATGACCATTCTCCCCACAACCCCTTGACCCGGCGGCGTGCAAGAACAGACAGAGGCTATTTTTAGTCTCTGTCCCCATTCTGCCACTGCCGACATCGGCTACCCTGCGGCCGACGTCGGCGATTCTGTCGGCATCGGCAGCCTTCAAGACCACTTCCTGCATCCATTGCAGATCCCCCCTGAGCTCGTGAACAGAATCCTCTCGGCCCTTGGGCATTCGACTCTCCACCCTCTGGACCTCGTGCAACAGCAGCAATAGGTGCAGGGACTCTAGATCAGAGATCTTTCTCTTGCAACAAGTCTTTTGTGGCTCCAACAACAGCTCCTCCATTTTTCAGTCAGCAAGCCAAAAGGTAAGCAATTTCATTATTTTATTTCATTCTTTCATTTAGTTTCAGTTATCTATCCTATCTACTATCTTCTACTTATTGTGTCCTTCTCCTGAGAGGCTGAAAAGCCTTCTCAGAACCTATCCCCTGTCCATCTTCCTCTTTCCTGTCACCCTTTTAATCTAGTCCCAGACAACTTCCTCATCCCTCCTGCCAACAAAAGACCTTGCACAGGGCACCCAACCAGACCCAGACCATTCCCCAAACCATTCAAGCATGTCCATAAATTCTGTCTCAGACCCGTCCACGGACCAGACCCTGACCAGACATGTCCACAGACCAAGAAACCCGACCAGACCCGACTACAGACCACTACCCCGACCGATGCCGATCATTACCCCAACCGACGTCGATAGGATAACTGACATCAGCAGGCCAGACAACCGACGTTGGCAACATTCTCGACCTCAGCGACTATGATCAGCGCGACAGCTCCTTTCAGGTAAACATTTGTCTCTTCTTTCTTTTCTAGTTTGTTATCATTTCAGTATTCTGGCATTCTATATTTTTTTAGTCTTTTATCTGTCTTTTATCAGTGGGTTGACCTCCCTTAAGGAAGTTTTCATACTTTTGGGAACAAGCTTTCGCTTGGCAACCCACCACCTATCCATTTAACGCCTTTTTTTGTCCAAGTCTCTTTTCTTTGCAGGTGTCATTCCTCCACAGCCAAAGAGGAGTACTCACAGCGTCTGGATTACGGTGCACAGACTATATCCAGGTACACAAGCCTTGACCATTTCCTTAAGTTTCTTCATTTTCTATCTTTTGAATGTAGAAAGCGAATTTGCATTAAAAATAGCATTATATAATCATGCTCTAGACAATGTTTGGACCATAATCACGCTTATGGGCAACTTTGCAGTCACATATTTTTTGCTATATGGTTGTTATTTCTTTCATTATATGCACCAACAAAGTCTTGATTTGAATTTAATTCATCTATAAATACACAAGCACCATAGTACATTTAATCATGTATAAATCATTTGAAAACATATCTTGTTGATGTGCATTTTGACATAGACAATAATTAGACAAAGGGGGTTGTTAATCCCTGGCCTCTCCTAAAAGGAGGGAGATACCATAAAGGAAATACCTCCCCACTGTCTAAATGTACCAAGTCTTAATATATTGGTCTTGACTTAGTTGACTAATGTGACTATTCCATTGTAAGAGGTCTGTTGTAATGATTTGAGGCTCAATTAACTCTAAGGGATTCAAAACAGACCATGCACTTCACTTGGGATAAGTTTACAGGGTCTGACCTCTAACAAAAATTAGGCTTCTAATATTTACTTCCTAATATAAGCTAACTTCCCTCATTAGTTTATCATGTCTAAGAATGCAATAATATAATAATGATGATAAACTTTGATACATATGTATAAGCAATCAAGATAAATAGTTAAATTTAGATTACTATGTTCCTAGATTAACTAGCTCATAAAGAAAGAGAAAAATATTAGGGATAAATAAATAAAATTCTTACTATTAACATAAATATTTATCCGACATAGTAAATAACATGAAATCAATCTTTTAGTTGAGCCAGACTTATCACAACTCCAACTAAAGATAGTGCAAGTGTCTAGGAGGGAGAGTGATTGTAAGAAAGGACATAACTACCATAAAAATACGTATAGAATGACCACATAGACTTAATAGGATTCCAATTATCAATATTATTCCTTTTGATTAACAATATCTTGGAATTCATACAATTATCAAAGACTCAAAAAATGACTATGTAACAACAAGGCTAAAATAGGAAAAGTGAAAATATTATGCTAAAAAGTAAAAGAAAAAGTCTAATTTAATATGTCTCCTTTCACAATCCAAAAAGAGTTATCGCTTATTATTGTTGACACAGTGGATTGCACCCAAGGCAAGGAGGTTGAACTCCTGCCTTCCACACGCAACAATGGAAACTCCCCTCTCACCTGTGGGACCGGCGAAGCTGGAGGGGAGAGTCTCTAGGTAAGGGCTAGCTCCCTTTGATGCATCTGATTTGTTCCAGTAAGTGCTAACATATATATATATATATATATATATATATATATATATATATATATATATATATATAATGGGGGGGATGAAAAGGGAGAAAGATTACAAGAAAACAAACTACTCTAAAGGAGGTGATGAACCAAAATAAATCAACCTTCTCACACTCACACTTAAAATCAGACAAACACATACATACACTTCAAACTAGCAGAAGGACCAGGCTGCAAGAAACTTGGCAGGAAGGCTTTAATGGAAAATACAAAAAATAGAGATTCACCAAAGGTGTTGTGAAATGCACACTGTATAGTAATTTCTTCTATTTTTGCACTTCCAAATACAGCTCTCCTTGTCAGCTGCAAAAATGGCACCTTATAGGCACCAGATATGTTGGTGTTGAACCTGTGAAAGCATCAAGAAATTATGACTTAACACAAACTAACACTCAGACATACACAGAGATATCTAACCAAGATAGAGGTAAAAAATGCGTTTATTGATTCAGGTGAAATTTTGCCAAGGCTACGGCTTATAAATGTGGAAGATCCATTCTCAAATGACAAGTCTCCAATATATAGAAGAAGAAAGGATGCCTTTTGGTGCCCTTTTTACAAGTGACCCATGTGCCTTATGAGCATTGGGAAGAGAAGGCCGCTTAAACATAAATGTTGTGTCGACCCTGGCTCTGACTTTAGGTATTTTTTAACATAGGCCACGCTATTTACCCATTAACTGAGATTGCTCCTTGAATGCACCTACACAATTTGTCTACTCATAAATGTGAAATGAAGAAAATGGGTCGCACAGTTGGTTGTTCGTGCCTTTTAATGGTCAATTCGTAGACACTATTTCACTTGCTGGAGTAACTTCTTAAATTGATACCTCCCTTCACCACTTGGACTATTTTCCTACTCCATGCTCTTGGCACTTTTGTCTTTTCCCTACCTTGTCTCTTTTTGGCTCTTTCAGCCCTCACGGCGATCTTTTGGCGGGTCGCTACATTCCTCTAGCTATTTCCATGATTTGGTGCTCTTTACAGTTCAAAACAAATGGCTATTTCACTTCTTAAATTTGACGTTCACACGGTTGTCACCCAACGACTAGTTTGTCTACTTAAACTTTACGGCTTTCAAGACGTCATCATCCTTGGCAAAAGTCATCAGGTCTTTTTTGTGGATTTTTTGCTTTGCAGGCTTTTGTTTTGGGTTTTTTTCTTATGGACAAAAGTCTGTAGGAATTGGCCACTCTTTGTCCTTTTCTTTAGGATCTTTGAAACTCCCTGCCCTCCAAAAGGGTTTTTGGATCTTGAACTACCCTTTGTAAGGGCTTTTAAACCCATCCCTACCCTCTGGCTGTAGGGCACACCCATGAACCAACCCATTGAACCAAAATTGGTTCAACGGTTCAATCGATTCAACCACTGTGCATCGAGCCCATTGAACCAAGCCTTTGAATCGATTCGTTGAACCTCCTTGTTGAACTGAAGTTGACATGTGGCTACTTCCATAGAGCCTTTAGCTACCTTAAAAAACTTTTGGGCCCTTTTTTGGTAATCACAGACACTGACACTTGGCATGCTCTGCGTAATTCTTAGCAACTCATTCAGGCCCACCACAGTCTTCTTGAAGCCAGTAGGAGAAACCCATGGATGTTGCCACCTGTCAGCTTATATTGAGCCCTATAGGAGACACGTGGCACATTCCACTACTCCTAAAAATGCATGTTGAAGTCCTCCACAGTTGCCATTGAACTAAGCCTTTGAACTAATTTTGAACCAGTTCAATGGTTCAAAGCTGCACGCCGATGAACCAAAACGTGTTGAACTTTAACCACTGAACCAAGGCCTTGAACTTTGCTAATGAACTTTAAACATTGAAATTGCATTGAACCAAAGCCACTAAACCAAAGGCATTGAACCAAGCCTAAAAAATGAAGCGATGGACTTGAAGCGATGAACCAGGCTTTGAAATGGAGCGATTGAACTGTTGATTAAAATAAAGCTCGAACCAAGGCTAATTGAACTAAGTGATTGAACTAGGCATTGAACCAGGTTCAATGGTTCAATGATGACAAACTTCTTCATTTATTTAGACCAGATCTCAAAGAATCCTTATAAAACCTGGAACTCTCTGAACTGATCCTTCATGCGCCAGAGGACTAACCTGCAAAGTCCATAGAAATGAACAGATTCATGCAAAATTGAAAAATGAAATGGCCTATAACATCAAGGATAGAAGGGGACCAATTTTTTGCCTATTGGGCAAAAAATGGTCAATAAATTGGTGACTCCCAGGGGAAGCATGCCTGCTATGCTTAAAGACTAGTTGCCTTGCAATCCATTGGGCATGGAGTCAGATGCATCTTAAACAAAATCAGCAATAACCCCAAAAGATCCAAGAATCAAACATGAAGTTTCTACCCCACATGCAAAGGGAAACACACAAGGCTAAAAAACACTACCTGTGCAAACTGCACTTAGGGAAAGCAGGAAAAGAAACTAAAAACAAACTACTATATATAGCTAACTAGGAATGTTCGCCTCCATCTTGGATCAAAGGGAAAGCTTCTTAATTCCCTTTACTGGCAAGAAGACTTATGGTGGTAGACAAGTGGCTAAAAGAAAAGGAGATTTGGTGACCTGCTCCTCTTGCCTGTCACTTGGGTTGGCTGGTATCTGAGTGGATCAGAATCGAACATGCTTCTAACATATATGTACTCTGCTTGTCCTTGGAAGCTTGTTGAATGTTGGTCCCTCATACTAGTGCTCTTCACCAAGAAATTAGTGGATGTTGGCTCATCACCATAAGCCCTTGATCTATATAATCCCTCTATGGTGCATCATGGTCTGACCCATTTCCTTCTGCTTCATTGTAGACTCTGTCAGACTCATCCTCTACTTTTTCTTGGCCTCCTTGAAGAAGGGTGACTATGGTGATGTCTAAAATGGAATCACAAATTGATTGCTCATCCCACAGAACATCACATTTTTGTTTGAAGCTCTCTTCTTTAAGGCCTTCCTTCAGGAAGATAGACCTCTCCTTTTCCTCTACGATGATCAGGATCTCTAGATTTTCAAAGATATCCTCCTGATCTTCCTCCAACTCAGGATCCTCATCGTATTCATCCTCCTCATCAAAGCAACAAGGAATTTCATCAAACAAGGGGGAAGAGAGCTCACCATGCTTTTGTTCCTCCTCGTATTGTTGGAACATCTGCATATATGCATGCCTTGTGTCTTCTCCATTGTTGATGAGGTCTTCATAAGGAGCATCGATGATGATTTCTTCTTCGTTATTGCCCATGATAACCTCCTAAAGAACTGTAGATTAGATCTTCTGCTCCTCACTTGCCTCCTATAGAATAGGTTCTTCCTTGAGAAGGGGTGAAGTGGGAAGACCATGTGGAAGAGGAGGCAGTCCTTGAGCTAGAATCGAATGATTCTCCTCTTTCCATTTGGTCAGCACTTCATCAATATCAGGTGTGGCCTGATAGCTCTCTTGGAAGTGTGTAGATGGGGTGTGTTCAGACATAGAATGTGCCATTGGGTCTAAATCATCCATCACACACTGGCTGAGGAAACTCTCTCTAGATTCTAACTTTGCAATTCTCTTGGCTATATCCTCTTAGAAGAGCCTTTCTTGGAGATCATAGGAATCATGGGTAGGAGCAGCTTTTTCTTCCTCAAGGTCTTGAGCAAAACCTTGCTTCTCTTCTTTCCTATCCCATGATTCCATCATTTCCTTCCAAGTCAGGAGCGTACCATTAGGGTGAAAGATCTTAGAATTGGAAGTTTCCTTTTGGTTGAAGGGTGACTAGGAGGGCTGCTTGGGGAGATGCCATAAAAAGGCTGAGCTTGATCAAAATTATAGGAAGGACAATAAGGTCCATGATTTTGTATAGAGGGATTATACATACAAAAGTGATTTCTTAATGGCACCAGGGCTGCTTAACTAGCTAATTCAACTCAGAGTCACCATTGGTGTTGATGCAAAAGCCTCTAAAGGCTGGTCAGTTGAAGAACACATCAAAAATTCTTCAACTCTTTGGACACAACTTGTCCTAGTTGGTTCCACTAGGCATGCCAAAAACTGTTGACATAGTGGATTGCACCTAGAGCAAGGAGGTTGAGCTCCTACCTTCCACACGCAATAATGGAAACTCCCCTCTCACCTATGGGACTGGTGATGTTAGAGGGGAGAGTCTCTAGGTAAGGGATAGTTCCCTTTGATGCATCTGATTTGTTCTAGTAAGTACTAACATATATATATATATATATAATGGGGGGATGAAAAGGGAGAAAGATTATAGGAAAACAAACTACTCTAAAGGAGGTGATGCACCAAAATAAATCAACCTTCTCACACTCACACTTAAAATCAGACAAACACATACATACAATTCAAACTGGTAGAAGGACTAGGCTACAAGAAACTTGGCAGGGAGGCTTTAATGGAAAATATAGAAAACAGAGATTCAACAAAGGTGCTATGAAATGCACACTATATAGTAATTTTCTTTTATTTTTGCACTTCCAAATATAGCTCTCTTTGTTAGCTGTAGAAATGGCACCTTATAGACACCAGATATGTTGGTGTTGAACCTGTGAAAGCATCAAGAAACAATGACTAAACACAAACTAACACTCAAACATACACAGAGATATCTAACCAAGATAGAGGTAAAAAATGCATTTATTGATTCAGGTGAAATTTTGCCAAGGCTACGGCTTACAAATGTGGAAGATCCATTCTCAAATGACAAGTCTCCAATATATAGAAGAAGAAAGGAGGCCTTTTGGCACCCTTTTTACAAGTGACCCATGTGCCTTACGAGCATTGGGAAGAGCAGGCTGCTTAAACATAAATGTTGTGTCAACCCTAGCTCTAACTTCAGGCATTTTTTGACACAAGCCACGCTATTTCCACATTAATCAAGATTGTTCCTTGAATGCACCTATGTGATTTGTCTACTCATAAATGTGAAATGAAGAAAATGGGTTGCATGGTTGGCCGTTTGCACCTTCTAATGGTCAATTTGTAGACATTGTTTCACCTGCTGGAGTAACTTCTTGAATTGGTGCCTCCCTTTGCCACTTAGACTATCTGCCTGCTCCATGCTCTTGGCATTTTTGTCTTTTCCCTACCTTCTCTCTTTCTGGATCTTTCAGCCCTCGAGGTGATCTTCTGGTGGGTCGCTACATTCCTCTGGCTATTTCCATGATTTGGCGCTCTTTACAGTTTAAAACAAATGGCTATTTCACTACTTAAATTTGACGTTCACGCGGCCGTCACCCAACGGCTAGTTTGTCTACTTAAATTTGATGGCTTTTGGGATGTCATCATCCTTGGAAAAAGTCATTGGGTCTTTTTTGTAGCTTTTCTACTTCACGGGCTTTTGTTTCAGACTTTTTTCCTGCAGACAAAAGTCTGCAAGAATTGGTCACTCTTTATCCTTTTCTTTGGGCTCTTTGAAACTCTCTACCCTCTGTAAGGGTTTTTAGAACTTGAACTACCCTTCGTAAGGGCTTTTGAACCCATCGCTACCCTCCAGATGTAGGGCACACCCTTGAACCAAGCCGTTGAACCAACCCATTGAACCAAAATTGGTTCAACGGTTCAATCGGTTCAACCACTGCGTGTCGAGCCCGTTGAACCAAGCCTTTGAACTGATTCATTGAACCTCCTTGTTGAACTAAAGTTGAAACATGGCCACTTCCATAGAGCCTTTAGCTGCCTTAGAAAACTTTTGGGCCCTTTTCTGGTAATCACAGACACTGACACTTGGCATGCTCCACGTAATTCTTAGCAACTCATTTGGGCCCACCACAGTCTTCTTAAAGCCAACAGGAGAAACCCATAGATGTTACCACCTTTTGGCTTCTATTAAGCCCTATATGGGACATGTGGCACATTTTGCTACTCCTAAAAAAGCATGTTTAAGTCCTCTGTGGTTGCCGTTGAACCAAGCCTTTGAACTGATTTTGAATCGGTTCAACGGTTCAAAGCTGCGCATCGATGAACCAAAATGCATTAAACTTTAACCGTTGAACCAAGGCCTTAAACTTTGCTGATGAAATTTAAATGTTGAACCCACATTGAACTAAAGCCACTGAACCAAAGGTGTTGAACCAAGCTTAAAAAATGAAGCGATGGACTTGAAGCGATGAACCAGGCTTTGAAATGGAGCGATTGAACTGTCGATTGAAATAAAGCTCAAACCAAGGCTGATTGAACCAAGTGATTAAACCAGGCATTGAATTGGGTTTAATGGTTCAATGATGCCAAACTTCTTCATTTTCTTTAGACTAGAGCCTAAAGAAGCCTTGTAAAACCCAAAATTCTCTGAACTGATCCTTCATACGTCGAAGGACTAACCTGTAGAGTCTGTAGAAATAAACAGATTCATGAAAATTTGAAAAAAGAAATGGCCCAGAATAGTAAGGATAGAATGGGACCAATTTTTTTCCTATTGGGCAAAAAATGGTCAACAATTATGGTACAAGAGTTTTTTTTATATAGTCACATAGGCCTGAGGAGTTAAAATATAAATTCAAATTCACCTAATAATGGGGTAGTTGCAGTTATCATCAATGTGGTCAACCCACTTGAGGTTATTTGGGAAAAAATCCCACTTAATTACACCATGAAAATATCAAGAACCATATTGGACCAAATCAAGAATTAAATCCCATGAGGGAATGCATTTGAGATTGTATTAGGGTAGTCATCCACCCATGTCTTGTGCAGTTAGAGACACACCTCTTTAAGCCATATATTTCATCCTTTATGCTTCATGTTTAATCCATATGCACAATCCAGGATTTTTTGAATGATTTTATTCTCATCCCCAATGAATTCCTTCATTTTCATAAATTAATTCACCAATTGGGGCCACTCAAAAATTGATTCTACAAACTAAATCGAATGCATAATTGAATCCTAGCTTTTGATGATTTTGACAGCTAGGAGGACCATCAAATTTGAATTATATCTACTAATGGGGGTGAATTACTTCCCTTAAAATAATCATACAATTTCACTTATCATCTATGAAGCATTTATTTACATACATAAATTAACCAATGCATAAGCAAGCATTTACAAAAACATACAACATAACAACACAAGAGATATGTGGGAAACACTCAAGGGGGATTAAAACCACTAAAAAATATCTTTTACTATAATCCTATAAAAAATAAATCTATATTTATTGAGGCACCAACCCCACAAGGAGCACCAACCCCTCACTAGTCAAGTTCCAGCTCAATTATCCTTTACCAAGCACCAACATGCAAGGAGGTACCAACCCCCTAGGTAACTCAGCACCAAATCAGACTCCTATAACCTATGATCACCTTTGTATAATTTTTTATCACTCAACTTATGATTATACCCTTATTATGTTCTTCACACTCTTATGTCTCTTTCAAACAACCTATTAGGCCTCTTTGCTCAACTAGCCCTTTTCTTGGTAGAATTAGGTCATATGACCTTGCTCATCATCTACAAAAACACTATTATAACTTCATAACATATTCAATACACCTATTTCATGGTATTCAATCCCTCTACCTAGTTTCCAAAATTCTATTGCATTCGCTCATACCCTCAATAATCTAACTAGTCAAATTAGGCCTATTAGACCTTTTTATACTTGACTCTTGCTCTCACCCACCTTGGTCAAACACAAACCTATCCATACTTGTATCACCCTTGGAATATATAAAATAATAATAATAAGTTAAATACCCACTACATATGTTGTTCATCACTCATAAGGACCAAAACCACCAATAGGCCTAATAGAGACCTAATGCAATTAGGCCTTCTCAAAGCACATGTTTCATCTTGACCACCTTGGAACATATTTAGCCTCCAAAAATGGATAAAAAAACTTCACACACACTTAAATTATACCAATTTTAATCTCAAATTATGTTCCAAACACCATTTATCTCATTTCACTCCTTGAACCACACCATTAGGTCTACTCGCAATTAGGCCTTCTCACTGCCACAAAGTCTGCCTTGAATATATGTAGTATACACTCAAATTTGTCACATAACCACATTCATAAATCACATTTATAGAACCTAAATTTAAAAAAATCATCATCATGTCCATTATACTTCACCATATTGGGAACAATACCTCAAACTGATCATTTCCATATGTTCACTCAGAATTGCAAATAAGCTTCAAAACCTAGTCAAGAAACTTTAACTTTTCAAACCATCATAGGAGTTTATCATGAATAAAAATACATTAAAATTAACCTATGATAAATATATAAAAACTTTATGTGAATTTTATTCTTCAAATATATGCATAATGACTCAGGAACATCATTCTCACTAACACAGAGAAAATTGTCTGAGTGCTCCTAAACACAGTCATAGAAACCAAGAATTAGATACCATATGTGAATAATTTTATGAAATTAAAATGGGTTTATATTATCAAAAAACATAATTAAAACATATTAAAATAAATATATTACAATTTGTAAATATCAATATTGGTCTTATAGACCAATCTCTTGCCTTCACCTTACATAGACCTCATTATGTTAGACAAGTCACTTTGAGAGCAACTTTCTGCTTATATATGAGCATATCCAAATATTATATTCAAATGGTATATGTGATATATGTATATGAAAATAAACAAATGCATATTTATCCATCTCTAATCTATTTTGACCCATCCCTAATCTCATTATCACTTTTACCTAGTTTTCTCATTGTCTTCCTCATTAGGCCTTTTTAATGATAGGCCAACTTCCATTACCAATTTAGCATATTTGAAGTTCTTAACCTAATAATAAACATAAATAATCATAAAATACAAGTCTCACACATTATCTTCTAATAATTTTCATGCTTTGACCTGGTCAACCCTACCTATTATGTCAAAAAACTGAAAAACAAGGGTTTTCCTATAGCTTCCACTCACTCTTCTGACATAACAATGCCACTTGGAGAAACATGGGAAATTAATTTACATGATACAATAATAAAAATAGGTCATCCAATCCATTATGATCCATTTCAAAGAATATATTACCTATCGAGTCACTATGAGTGTTTTAGGAGGGTTTAGACTGCTATCCAATCTTAACAACCATTCATAAAGGATTGCCCCTCAAATCCAAAACCAATGCTATGAAATTTGAGCTAGGAACCTTACCTAAATTCCATGAACTTATTATTATCTCATACAAATTTTTCACATTCCAATGAGTATAATAAAATTCTACTCACATATGTTATACCTCAATATATGCACACAAAAAATCTCAAGACCACATTTCATGCTTTCTCCTTCATATTTTGACCTCAAATTTGGTCAAAACACTTAATATAATATATCACACATCTAAAAATTCTCATGATATTTGACACCTTAGAATTTAACTTGACCCCTTATTAGGCCACATTAGGTCTCTTTACATATTAGGCCTAAAACCTATATACCATACTTAGACCTTGAACACACCTTTAAACCTCTTGTAATGCTCTCAAAACCTCATTATCATGTCATAAAACCTCATACCTTGATCACACACTTTCAATCATCTCCTTACAAGCCTTACACTTCTCACCTCATCATGCTACCAAGCATGTGTCTTTTCATTATGTCTCTTTAAGCAAAGACTAAGCTAAGAACTGACCTATAAACCTCATCTAAAAGCTTATATACCTTATATACATGTTTAAATAGTTTCAAACATATTCTCACATGCTCTACCAATTATTTTCAATCATGATAACACCTCAAGACTCCTCATTAGGTTAGGCAGAGTCTAGGACTAGTCTGGTTGTATGCTTAGTCTTAAGACCATACCCCTAAATGTTTACCTTGGAACTTGATCTTCACCTTGACATGTCATCAACCTCAAAATAATTATTAGATTACCTTCAAATTTTATCTCAACAAAGAGACAATAGGTTGCCTTCAAATTTTCTCTTATCATAAGACTTCTTTGTCACATACCACTTCACCATGCATGGCCTCAACTTTGACCTTGACATTAATGAAATCCATTTTGACTTTGACATAAATGAAAAAATTAATGACACAACACCAACAACAATAACATACTTCAACAATCTCCCCCTTTGTCATTGATGTCAAACATTCAAACAAAACTGATCATTCACATCTCCCCAGGCTAGATCTTCTTCAAAATGACTTTTCTCCCAAACTATAACTTTCTCCCCCTTTGAAATTAATTAAAAAGGGTCATCTCTTGACATCTACCATCTAATCCTTAGACTTGAAACATGATTTCTTCCCTGAATAAAATAAATATTCCTCTATTTAATCAAATAGGAACTTAACTCACAGAAATAGCCAACCATGTTCCCCTTATCTCCATGAGATATTCATGCACTATCATGAATGTGACTTGGTTTGATCAAGTCATCATACAAATTATTTTTAGCCTATATATTTTGATCACACCTCCAATATACTATTGATTGAACTTTGGATCTGAAATAAATAATACAAATTTCCCCTAAGACCAAACATCCTTCATGCTTCTACTCACTAGTTGAGTGCCTTTATGAATCCTAATGGAGTCACCTCTTCTCTAGGATACTAAAATAACATAAACTTAGGAGATTCCTATATTTTCATGTCCTTAATATACTGATCTTTCTTCATGATCCTCTTAGGCTTGAATATCCCTTTTGGCTTGACCTCTTCAATCTTTGTTTGAACAACATTCTAACTTGGTCTATTTATCTTGAATCCTTCATCCACAATATAAGTTGATAAGGATAATTCTTGGCACTCCTTTGCATTTGAACTATTCTCTACCATGGAAAATATTCCACTTGGAATTGCATACTATTCATCATTCACCTTTGCTACCTTTGGTTTCCACTCACTGTATTGTCTTCTTTTTTGCACTATAGGGGCCTCAACTTTTTTGTTTTGACTTGAGAATCCATGCTTATATAACTTTTAAATATGACCAACCTTTTGACAATTTAAACACACTATCCTTTTTCATGGAAACACATCTTGACCCATACCTCTTAACTGATGACTTTTCTCATAGTTCTAAGCATATTCGTTCTTGGAGGGCCTTCTACAATGCCTTACTCTATGACCAAATTGGTTACATGAATAACAATAACCATTGAAAGGATTAACATACATTATAACATTAGGTTTCTTGTTATAATTAATATTCATTCTTCCAACACCCTCATTATTTGGTTTACCTTTGACCTTTAAGGTCTGATTCTCCTTGATCACATTAGTATTCTTCTCTTGGTCTCCATTGAAACCAAGACCTGTTTTATCATTAGCAATCTTTTGACTGCTTATCATGTTGTCTATATCATTGGTACTCTTTTCAAACTTCACAAAGGTATTTACCTTACTTGATGTCTAATCCAATTTAGCTTTTAAGGAATCCACTTTAGTTACATACCTTGCACATTCTTCTTCTCTAGCCTTTAAGCTTGTAGTCACAATCTCAATTTGAGTCTCCACCTGTTTGACTATTTTTTCTTGTTCCTTGGAGTTTTTGCTCAATATATATTCAAAAAAATTGATTTAATCTTCCTATTCTTTGATAAGATACCTCATCACCTTATTCTTTTTATTCATCATCTTTAGTTATTTTAGAGCATTCATCAAATTAACCTCAAAGTCCACCTCATCTTCTTCTACATTTAAATCACCAATTACACCTCCAAACCACAAGGACTCTTTTTGATATGAATAGTTTGCTTCCTTATCCATGAAGAGAAATTCATTTACATTAAGACCATTACCTTCATATTCACTCTTAGAATCACTTCTCTCACTCTCATCAAATGATCTACAGTCTTCCTTGGTGTAAAATCTTCTTTTTCTCTTGAAAAACTTCTTCTTGTCATCATACTTTTTGAATCTTTTCTTGTTTTTATCACATTTATAGTATTTATTATCATCATCATGACCTTCATCATGCTCTTCATCATATTTTTTCTTATGCTTATGAGGGCACATGTTATCAAAGTGTCTAATCTCTCCACAATTAAAGCATTTAAAGGGCAACTTACACTTGTATTTACCTAAACCTATTTTTAATTTTCTTATAAACATAGCTATCAACTCATCATCATAAATATCAGAATCATCATATCTTTTGTCTTCTTACCTTGTGTCTTCTTCTCCTTTAACTTAGTTTCTACCTTGAATGCAACTTCCTTCTTTGCAAGTCTTCCTTCACTTGCCCTCATCTCATAGGTAGTTAGGGTACCATGAAGTCCATCTATATATAGCTTGTCTAGATCTTGCATATCTTCAACAATAGATACTTTAGAATCAAACTTAGGAGTTAGATATCTCAAAACCTTTTGAAAAATAGTATACTCTATTAATTCTTCACCTAGGCCTCTTATGATGTTGACCACTTCATCAACCCTCAACAAGTAGGATACAATGGTCTCATCTTCATTCATCCTTAGGATTTCAAACTATCTTCTATGGGTTTGAAACTTATCCAAATTGACCTTGAAGTCTCCCTTATGGATAGTCTTTAACTTATCCCACATTTATTTAGTAGACACATAGTGCATCACCTTCACAAGTTTTGCCTCTAATAAGCCACACATAATACCATTCATTACTTTTGAATTATTGTCACTAGCCTTCTTACTCGATGCATTTATAGAAGGAATACAGGGTGCAATATATCCATCCAAAATTGATTTTAAAACATCATGACTTTGAGTTATCAAATATTTTCTCATCCTGACACTCCAAAAAGCATAATTAGATCCATTAAACAATGGAGCCTTGCTTGTAGAGAAATCATCTTGTGCTTGACTAGCCATATTCACTTCCTTAAGACATCCTTTAGGCTATTAGGCCTGATTCAAAGGACCTATTCTGATACCAAATGTTGGAGATATAGCTACTAATAGGTGGGTATGAATTAGTGCCCTTAAAACAATAATTCAATTTCACTTATCATCTATGAAGCATTTATTCACATACATACATTAACTAATGCATAATAAAGAATCTAAAAAAACATACAACATAATAACATAATATATATGTGGGAAACCCTAAAGGGATATAAAACCCATTGAAACACATATTGGACTATAGTCCTATAAGCAAAGAATCTAGATTTAGTCAGGCACCAACTCAACTAATCTTTTAGCAAGCACCAACTCGCAACGAAACACCAACACCCTAGGTAACTTAGTACCAAATCAGCCACTTAGAACCTATGATCATCTTTGAACACTTGTTTCTCACTCAATTGATGATGATCCCCTTCTTTTGTTCTTCACACTCTTATATCTCTTTTAAATAGCCTATTAGGCCTCTTCGCTCAACTAGCCCTTTTCTTGACAAAATTAGGTCATATGACCTTTCTAATAATATATATAAATACTATTAAAACTTTATTACATATATAATACACCTATCTTATGTTCTTCAATTCCTCTACCTCATTTCCAAACTTCTATTTCAATCATTCATATCCTCAATATATTAACTTGTCAAATTAGTTAGACCTTTTTATACTTAACTCTTGATCTCACCCACCTTGGTCAGACAAAAACATATACATACTTGTATAATCCTTGGAATAGATCAAAAAACATGTTTCATAAGTTAAAAACACACTAAATATCTCTATCAGCACTCATAAGGACCAAAACCACCATTAGGCCTAATAGAGACCTAATGTAATTAGGCCTTCTCAAAGCACACGTTTCATCTTGACCACCTTGGAACATCTTAATCATCAAAAAATGGATGAAAAAATTCACACACACTTAAATTATACCCATTATAATCTCACTTTATTTCCCCAACACCATTTATCTCATTTCACTCCTTGAACCACACCATTAGATCTACTCGCAATTAGGCCTTCTCACTGCCAAAAAGTTTGCCTTGAATATCTAATGTATACACTCAAATTTGTCACATAATCACATTAAAAAATCACATGTATATAACCTAAATTATTCAAGGTCATCATAATTTATATTATACTTCACCATATAGATCAAAAGACCTCAAACTGATTATTTCCATATGCTCACTCAGAACTGCAAACAGGCTTCAAACCCCAGTCAAGAACTTTTGACTTTTCACACCTTCATAAGTGTTCATCATGACTAAAAATATATTAAAATGAACCTATAATACCTATATAATAACTTCATGTATATTTTATTCTTAAAATCTATGCATAATGACTCATGAACATTATTCTCACTAACACATAGAAAACTGCTTGAGTACTCCTAAACATAGTCATGGAAACCAAGACTTAGAACACCTATATGAACACTTTAATGAAAATAAAATTTGTTTATTTTATCCATAAAAATAATTATAACATCTTTAAATAAATATATTACAAGTTTAAATATCAATATTGGTCTTACAGACCAATCACATGTCTTCACCCTACACAAACCTCACTGTGTTAGATAGGTCACTTTGAGAGAAACTTTATGCTTATATATGAGCATATCCAAATATTATATTCAAATTTTATATGTTATATATGTATTTAATTATAACCCCATTCATTTTTTTCTATCCCTAATCCACTGCAACCCATCCCTAATCTCATTCTCACGTTTGCCTAGTTTTCTCACTATCTTGCTCATTAGGCCTTTTTGGTGATAATCCAACTCCCATGACTGGTTTAGAATATTTTAAATTTATAACCTAACCATAAAATTAAATTATCATAAAATAAAAGTCTCACACATCACACTCTAATAATTTTAAATCTTTGATCTAGTCAACCCTACTCGCTACATCAAAAAATTGAGAAACAAGGGTTTTTATATAGTTTCCACTCACTCTTATGATATAAAAATGCCACATGGAGAAACCTGGGAGAGTCATTTACATGATAAAATCATCAAAATAGTTCATCCAATCCATTTTTATCTATTTCCAACAAGATCTTCCTTATCAGGTCACTATGAGGGTTTTAGGAGGATTTAGACTGCCTTCCATTCTTAAACATCATCCATAAAGGATTTCCCATCAAATCCAAAACAAATTATATTAAAATTGAGCTAGTAACCTTCCCCAAATTCTATGAAATTCTTAGGATCTTATGATAATGAGCATAAAAAAATTATTCTCAGGTCTGTTATACCTTATTTTGTGCTCATAGAAAACCTCAAGACCACATTTAATGATTTCTCCCTCAAACTTTGACCTAAAACTTGGTCAAAACACTTGATACAACTTCTCACACCTCTAAAAATTCTCTCATGATATTTTTCACCTTGTAAACTAATCTTGACCCCTCATTAGGCCACACTAGGTCTCTTTACATATTAGGCCTAAAACATGTAAGCCATACTTATACCTTAAAACATCTTGTACTACTCTCAACACCTCATTTTCATGTCATAAAACCTCATACCTTGATAACACACTACCAATCCTCTTTGTACAAACCTTAGACTTCTTACCTCATCATGCTACCAAGCATGTGTCTTCTCACTAGGTCTCTTTAAGCAAAGACTAAGCTAAGAACTAACCTAAAAACCTCCTATAAAATCTTATATACCTTATACACATTTTTAAACAATGTAAAATATCTTATGACATGCACTACCAATGATTTTCATTCATGATAACACCTCAAGACTCCGCATTAGGTCAGGCAGAGTCTAAGACTAGTTTGGTTGCATGCTTAGGCTTAAGTCCATACCCCTAAATGTTTACCTTGAAAATTGTTCTTGACCTTAACATTTCATCAACCATAGAAGAATTATTAGGTGGCCTTCAAATTCTCTCTCAACAGAGAGATAATAGGTTACCTTTAAATTCTCTCTTGTCATAAGACTTCTTTGTCACATACCACTTCACCATGCATGGCCTCAACTTTGACCTTGACATTAATGAGATCCATCTTGAATTTAACATCAATGACACAACACAAACAATATTAAAATACCTCAATAATCTCCCCCTTTGTTATTGATGGTAAACATTCAAATAAAACTGATCATTCACATCTCCTCAAGTTGGATCTTCTTCAAACTAACCTTTCTCCCAAACTGTAACTTTCTCCCCCTTTAACATTAATGACAAAGGGTCATCTCTTGATAGTTACCATCTGATCCTTGGACATGAAACATTATTTATTCTCTAAAAAATATCAATCTTCCTTTGATCAACCAAATAATAACTTAACTCATAGAAATACCCAATCATGTTGCTCTTATCTCCATGAGATATTCAAGCACTATCATGAATGTGACTTGATTTGTTCAAGTCATCATAAAAATGATTTATAACCCATATATTTCAATCACACCTCCAATATACTATTGACTGAACTTTGGATCTAAAACAAAGAATACAAAGCTCCCCCTAATACCAAGCATCCTTCATGCTTCTGCTCACTAGCTGAGTGCCTCCATGAGCCTAATGGAGTCACCTCTTCTCTAGGGTAATAAAATAACATAAACTTAGGAGATTCCCATATCTCCATGTCCTTATTATAATGATATTTCTTCATGATCCTATTAGGCTTTAATATCCCTTTTGGCTTGATCTCTTCAATCTTTCATTTGAACAACATTTTGACTTGGTCTATTTGTCCTGACTCCATCCATAATTTGAGCTAATAGGGAGAATTATTGGCACTCCTTTGCATCTAAACTATGATCCACCATGTAAAATAGTCCACTTGGACTTACAAACTAGTTATCATTCACCTTATCAACCTTTGGTTTTCACTCACTTTGTTGTCTTCTTTATTGCACTCTAGGGGCCTCAACTTTCTTGTTTTGACTTGAGAATCCATGTTTGCATAAATTTTTAATATGATCAACCTTTTAACAATTGAAACAAAATATCATTTTTTATGGAAACACACCATGACCAATACATCTTTATTGATGACTCTTCTCATAGTTCCAAGCATATTCATTCTTGGAGGTCCTTCTATAATGACTTGCTTTATGACCAAATTGGTTACATGAATAATAATAACCATTGAAAGGATTAGCATACCTTCTAACATTAGGTTGTCTGATAGCATTAGTATTCATTATTCTATCACCCTCATTCCTTGATTTACCATTTAATTTTAAGGTTTTATTCTCCTTGATCATATTAGTATTCTTATTTTTGTCTCCATTGAAACCAAGACCTATTTTACAGTTAGCATTCTTTTGACTACTTAAGATGTTGTCTAGATCATTGGTAATCTTTTCAAACTTCATAAAGGTCTTTACCTTGATGTCTAATCCAAATTAAATTTTAAGGAATACACTTTAGTTACATACCTTGTACATTATTCTTCTTTAGCCTTTATGATTGTAGTTACAATCTCAATTTGAGTCTCAACATGTTTGACTATTTCTTCTTATTCATTGAAGTTATTGCTCAATCTATATGTAGGAGGAATAGAGGGTGGAGTATATCCATCCAAAACTAATTTCCAAACATCATTACCTTGATAAATAAAATATTTGATCATCTTGACACTCTAAAAATCATATTTATATCCATTAAACAATGAAGCCTTGCTTGTAGAGAAACCACCTTATGCTTGACTAGCCATTTTCACTTTCTTAAGATCTCCTTTAGGCTATTAGGCCTGATCCAAAGGACCTGATCTAATGTCAAATTTTGAAATTATAAATAATAAGAGGGTATTTGAATAATTTCCCTTAAAATAATCATTTAATTTCACTTATCCTCCATGAAGCATTTATTTGCATACATGCATTAACTAATGCATAAACAAGCATCTACAAAAGCATACAACATAAGAGCACAAGAGATATGTGGGAAACCCTAAATTGTGATAAAATCAACTGAAACATATCTTTTAATATATTTATATATGTAATGAATTTAGATTTAGTGAGGCACCAACTCCATAAGGAGCACCAACCCCTCACTAGTTAAGCACCAACTCAACTAGTCATTTAGCAAACACTAACTTGCAAGGAGGCACCAAACCCCTAGGTAACTCAGTACCAACATAACCACCTATAAATCTTTATCACCTTTAAACACCTTTTTATCGCTCAAATGATGATGATACCCTTCTTTCATTCTTCACAGTCTTTTATCTCTTTCAAACAGTCTATTAGGACTTTTCACTCAATTAGCCCTTTTCTTGGTAGATTTAGGTCATATGACCTTAATCATAATCTATAAAAACACTATTATAAATTTATGACATATTAAATAAACCTATATAATTATCTTAAATCTATCTACCTAGTTTCCAAACTTCTATTTCATTTGTTCATATCCTCAATATTCTAACTAGTCAAATTGGGCCTAGTATACCTTCATTTTATACTTGACTCTTGATCTCGCCCACATTTGTATACCAAAAATATATCCATACTTGGATAAAATTTTTAATAGATCAAAAAACATGTTTCATAAGTTAAAACCCCATTAAATAGGTTGGTCATCACTCATAAGGACCAAAACTACCATTAGGCCTAATAGAGACCTAATGCAATTAGGCCTTCTCAAATCACATATTTCATATTGACCACATTATAACATCTTGAGCCTCAAAAAATGGATGAAACACCTCAAAAATTCTTAAATTATATCCCTAATAATATCACCTTAGGTACCCAACACCATTTATCTCATTTCACTCCTTGAATCACACCGTTACGTCTACTCACAATTAAGCCTTCTCACTGCCAGAAAGTCTACCTTGAATATATAAAGTATACACTCAACTTTGTCACATAAACACAGTAAAAAATAACATTTATAAAACCTATATTATCAAAATTTCATCATAATATCCATTATACTTCATCATATAGGGTAAAATACCTCAAACTAATCATTTTCATATGCTCACTCAAGCTTTCAAGTGTGCTTCAAAACCCAGTCAAGAACCTTTTAATTTTCATGAATTACTAGGAGTTTCTCATGAATAAAATATGATACCTATATAAAAAATTCATGTTCATTTTATTCTTTAAATTTATGCATAATGACTTAGGAACGTCATTCTCACTAACACATAGTAAATTGCTTGAATGCTCCTAAACACAGTCATGGAAACCAAGACTTAGAACACATGTTGAACACTTTTATGAAATTAAAATGGGTTTATATGATCCATAATAATATTAAAAAATATTTAAATAAATATATTATAAGGTTTAGTATCAATATCTATCTTACAGACCAATTTTATGTCTTCACCCTACATAAACCTCATTGTGCTAGACAGGTCACTTTAAGAGAAAATTTATACTTGTAGATGAGCATATCCAAATATTCTATTCAAATGGTATATGTGATACAGGTTTTGAAAAATAACCCCATGCATTTTTATCCATCCTTAATCCCTTGCAACCCATCCATAATCTCATTCTCACTTCTACCTAGTTTTCTCACTGTCTTCCTCATTGAGCCTTTTTAGCAATAGGCCAACTTCCATGACCAGTTTATCATATTTAAAGTCTATAACATAATAAAAAAACTGACATGATAATAAATTACAAGTCTCATACATCATCCTCCAATAATTTTCATTCTTTGACCTAGTCAACCCTGCCTGCTACATTAAAAATTTGAGAAACAAGGGTTTTCCTATAGCTTCCACTCACTCTTATGACATACCAATTCCACCTGGAGAAACTTGGGAGAGTCATATACATTATCCAATTATAAAACTATGTCATCCAATCCATTTTTATCCATTTCCAATAAGATCTTCCCTATCGGGTCACTATGAGGGTTTTAGGAGGGTTTAGACTACCTTCCATTCTTAATAATTGTTCATAAAAAATTACCCCTCAAATCCAAAACCAATGCCAATAAATTTGATCTAGGAACCTTCCCCAAATTAAATTAACTTATTATGATCTCATGCAAATTTTTCACATGCCAATGAGCATAAGAAAATTCTTCTCAGGTTTGTTATACCTCATTCTATGCACATAGAAAACCTCAAGACCACATTTCATGCTTTCTCCTTTATAATTTGACATCAGACTTGGTAAACACATTTTATATAACATATCACACCTATTAAAATTATATAATGAACTCTGTCACCTTGAAAACTGATCTTGACCCCTCATTAGGCCACACTAGGTCTCTTTGTATAAGAGGCCTAAAACCTGTAAGCCATACTCAGACATTAAACACACCTTGAAACATCTTATACTACTCTTAACACCTCATTATCATGTCATAAAACCTCATACCTTTCTCACACACTTTCAATCCCCTTTTTACAAGCTTTAGACTTCTCACCTCATCATGCTACCAAACTTGTGTCTTCTCACTAGGTCTCTTTAAGCAAATACTAATCTAAGAACTAACCTAAAAACCTCCTCTAAAATATTATATACCTTATACACATGTTTACATAGTTTCAAACATCTTATCACATGCTCTACCAATTATTTTCATTCATGATAACACTTCAAGACTCCTCATTAGGTCAAGCAGAGTCTAGGACTAGTTTGGTTGCATGCTTAGGCTTAAGACCATAGCCCTAAATGTTTACCTTAAAAATTGATCTTGACCTTAACATGTCATCAACCTTAGAAGAATAATTAGGTTTCCTTCAAATTCTATCACAACATAGAGATAAAGGGTTTCCTTCAAATTCTCTCACAACAGAGAGATAATAAGTTGCCTTCAAATTTTCTCTTATCATAAGACTTCTTTGTCACATACAACTTCACCATGCATGGTCTCAACTTTGACCTTGACATTAATTATATCCATCTTGACTTTGACATAAATTTCATAACACCAACAATAGGAACATACCTCAACATAGTACGTACATCTACTCAAGAATATTAAGAACCATGATAGACCAAATCAATAATGAAAGCCCATGAGGGAATGCATTTGAGATTATATTGGGGTAATCAGCCACCCACATCATGTGAAATTAGAGACATGCATTTTTAAGACATATATTTCATCGTTTATCCTTCATGCTCAATCCAGATGCACAAGCCATGATTTATTTAATGATGTTATTCACATCCCCACTAAATTCTTTCATTTTCCTCTATTACTTCACCAATTGGGGCCACTTAACAATTGATTCTATGATCTAAATCAAATGCGTAATTGAATCCTAGATTTCAATGGTTTGAACAACTAGGAGGGCCATCAAATTTAAAATCATACTTTATTGGTTGTATTGGCAACATGTCCTTAGCTCTAATGGGTTACTTCCACATGGATTCTTCTCACTTTCCCTCTACTTATTCATGACTTTGTTGTGATGACATTTTTTGAAGACCTAAGTATTTACAAGTTTTATCGTCAGTAATTTTGTGTCAAACTTGGTCTTCATATGTTTTGTCTTTGAACCTTCACGTAAAAGTTCCAAATTTTTCCTTAGCCTTTAGAACTTTTGTTATCAAAACTTCTATCCAAGAATTGTGTTAGAGGTACAATCACTGAGAGGGGGGTGAATCAGTGATGATAGATAATCCAAACTTCAATTCCAATCCTTTCAAACCCTTAACCAAATAACATTATCATTCATGAAGCATACTCATAAATAGTAATGAACAAGAAATATCATTAAGATCACACACCTAACATAAGATCTACATGGAAAACCCTCTTTGGGAATAAAACCCACTAGAACCAGCAAAATGGGCTACAGTCCTATAATAACAAGATCCAAATTTAGACCAGCACCAACTAATCAAGGAACACCTATCCCTTAGTTTAGTAAGATGCCCATCCCATAAGGAGGAACCAACCCCCTAAGCAACCAAGAACCCACTCAGCTACCTTTATTTTATCTCCACCTCTGATTTGATGTCTTTTACAACTAATGATGGACTTATCTTATTTTCACTCTTCTTCACCCTTCTATCTCTCTCAAATAGCCTCTAGGGATTACTCACTCAATCAACCTCTTATAGGCTTATTACTTGTGTGTTCATCTTTATCAACTTGATCAAATAATCATGTATGATATTTGTCACACTCTAATGGTCATCATTGACCTATATCTTCTCTTCCAAAGGTTCTCTCCTTTGCTCAATTCCATACTTGCTCAACTCTACTCTTTTTTCAACTCATCACACACCCTCAAACTTGCTCATACAATAAATACATCCAAACACCCCTTTTGGATCACTCTAGTATTTTTCACTCATCCTCAATATTCTTTGTACTTCAATCTATCCATTGAGCACACTCCCTCTGATCTCTTTCCTTCATCTCTATCTTCTCAAGACATCCACATCAAAGTCTACAAACCATTACCTTGGCCTTCACTCTTTATAGAGTCTTCATGAATATTAACTTCTAGGTCAGCCATAATACTTGTCTTAACCCTTAAGACTTATATCATTCTAACACATAACTCAATACCATCTTTATAGGTTGCCCATAGCATTCATGGGTCATACTCAAGTAGTTATGCCTTTCAATTAGATCTTAGTAGCCCTTATAGATCTCATGGAGACCTATTACCCCTTTAGCACTTCAACAAGCAAATTAGGAACATAAGATTACTTTCAAATGCATGGGTCTATTTTAAATGACCCTTATGACATCTTCAAGTGATTACTCTTACCAAAACACTCTTTTGTGAATGCACAATTTACTCAAACATTATTCTATACTATGAATGAATAAATAATCAGCTTCTAACTGTAATAAAGGTATCTATATAGATAGTCAAACCTCCAAACCAATTTTTTTGGATAGCCCTTGAAATCATCTACAGCTTTTCCTTTTACACCACCATCAAATTCTACCATATGCTTAATATATAGATCAAAAACCCATCATTGGTATCCTCTCACAAATTTGAATATTTAAATTTCAACATTCACTATGTTAAAATAGAAAGCTTCAAACATGTGTCTTCATCTCATGTCCCCTAGTAATTTTGAATAAAAAGACTCCATAGATCTCTTTGAGAGCTTCTTATCTTTAACTCTTTAATGCTCCTCATTGATATTCAATCCTTGCTTCTGATATTGTGCCACTTGGTAGCTCTGCGTACCTTCTATGTACCCTACTCCATTCAATCAACACACTTGTGCCATTTGGCAACCCCATGTGCCTTCTAAACATCCTTTGACATATTGACTTAATACACACTATTATATCACTATCTAACAAAATCACATGCTCTATTAGATCTATATCTAGTCAGATTAATTGCTCTCTATAGATATTCATCCCCTGATTAAATACTCACTGTAGATCTTTGATAATGCAAATTTGGCTAAGTATGGGAACTTAGTGAACTCTACTTGAGAAGCCAATTTTGCACCTTAATAACTTTTTCTACGTGTCATGTCCAAACCTAGAATTTGAACCACATAATCACCTCTCATAGGAGAATCCATCCATGTATCAAACTTCTCGTGAAACCTTCACACATGTGAAATATGACATCATCAATCTACTCACTCGACCTAAATTTTCAAGATGATTAGAAGAACCTAATCATATATATGACTACTCTAATGAATTCCTTTCACTTCCATAAGTTCCCTAAGCACTCAACACTCCATAGGGTCTGTGCAACATGACCATACCATCAATAACATCTACCATCTACCTATCCAAGTCAAACACTAAAGGATCATGTAGGAACACTGAAGCTTATTGAAGCACACTTTGTCATTATCATTCTAGCACACATGACACCTCATCAACATCCTTGGTCACCTTGGAGACATCATTGACAAAAATCCAACAATATTCCCCTTTTTTATTGATGTCAAACACCAATACAAAGCTTATACTTAAACTCTATCTTTCTCTTCAAATACTTTCTCCCCCTTTAACACAACGATAAAGTGGGCTCATCTTCTGATCTTGAGGACCTTGACAAACTACTCATAGAGCTTAGAAATCTCCCCCTAATATCATGCTCCATATCATGTCATTTTTTCTTTGACTTACACCAATCTGAACTTGAGCTTCTCTGATTCGTATCATCTGTTCTTTGGTAAATTTTTAAGACCTCTAGTGGCTTATGTAATTTATTGTGCCTCTCCAAACTTTCACTTGGGTGCCATTATTAATATTGTATGGTAAATTATGGCTTAAAAATCTAAAAAAAACTTTTATGATAGTTTTTGTTACCTTTCTTTGTCATGAGGGGTTAGTTTAATGAATTAAAGCATCTAGGATCACTTTCAAAGCCTGAGATGGTCTGTTGAAAGATATATAATTTTTTCCTGGGCCTCTTCAAGTGCCATAACACAACCTGATGGAATAAATAATTTTTTTAAGATTCAAAAGCAGATTTTGAACATCTAGGTGGCTTTAACATGCAAAAAAGGGCAAGTTTACAAAGTTTTATGGAATTTAGTGGCTTCTTCATGCTGGTTTGAGTTCCCCTGCTTCACCTAGAGTGTCATAACTAGATATATAAATATTAGGGTAAGTATATAGTGTTTGGAAATATTTAATTTTTTTTTTTTTTTTTAATTCAAATATTCCATGCAAAAAGGAAGTGGCCCTCACATTTTATTTTTAATAAGTTTTTAAATCAAAAAGTTAAAATTAGTAAAATTTTTATTTACTATTAATTTTAAATGCACAGTAAATATGTATTTATATATAATTTATTATTAAAAATTAGATAAAAAATATAAATACAATATTATGCATGTAAATCTTTAAATAGCCTTGTAGATAAGTTGGTTGTTATTATTTTGGTAAAATTTTGTAAAGAGATGGTATAGTGTTCAAAACCTCTTAGAAACAATTTTTTGGTCTACTTGTTGACTTGGTTTAATTAATTTAAATTTTATGTTTAGTTTGCATGCCAAGTTTCACATGTTTAAAACCCTAGTTGACTTGTCAAACTTGTTTTGACTTTCAACCTAGTGAATGTTTTGACAAACACAGTCATGTAACTAGTCGATCCTTAAGTTTTGACACCTTTCATATGCTTCTAAGTGGTCTATTTTTTATTTTTAAGCCCTCTATTATTAATTTTAAAACTTTTTAAATAATATTGTTTAGGTAGTTGTTCTGAGTATGACTCTTTTGACACCTAGTTTAATGCATCTCTATTTCAAATTTTTGCATTATTTGGCATCGAAATTATGAAATTAATCATAGTTTCATATGTAATTTAATTTATTTTTGAAAATAGTGTGGATAAATCTTTAAAAAGATATTAGTTTGTTAAATTATTCTTACATTAGTGTATTTTTGTGACACTTGTGACATCTTATTTTATCACAATCTTTTTCAATTTTCTTTGTCTAAAATTAAATTGAACAATTATTTTGTGTTTACACTTGTAAAAAAAAATTAATTTCAAATAAATTTAAAATTGACACTAAAATAATTTTTTAAGCATTTGGTTAAAATCTTATTTAAAGGGAAGTTATGGCTTCACCTCATTTTTCTTTAGATAAATCATAAATACTTAATAAAAATAACTATAATATATAGGATATTCATGTTAAAACTAAATTTATAGCCTAGAAGTTGTAGGATATTATTGTTGGAACTGAAAAAAACCCTTGTAGATGACATGTGACTTTTGAATTTACCAATACATTTCAACATAAATTATAGGAAGCTATGCACATTATATTACAGTGTTAAGGATGAATTCTTTCTCGACATTGGTAATCAAGAGTCTCCTAGTGATGCTTGTAAACTCTTTGAATATATGCATAAGGGCACTCATATTTTGAAAATCATTAAATTAATCTTTGAATTTCTAACTACACCTATGAAAGGTGATGAATATTATGAATTTTCTTGCTAAAATTAAGAATATTAAAGTTCAGTTAGATGGATGTAATTATAATTTAATTCAAGATCAATTATTTTATTTTATCATTCAATTAAATATTCATAAAAAATTATAAATTTCATTTCAATTTTGAATTCTAAATATTACACTAAGATATCCCTGACCTTATCACCTTGTCTACTCTCTTGATTCAAAAAGAGCAAGTTATGAGTAATTTTGATTCTAAAGAGAATGTCACTCAAGAACTTCTCACCTTAAATAATATTTTTGATAATAATAAAAACCAAAAACCTAACCCTAATCTTTCTAAAAATAAAAATGAAAATAAGAAATTTGGTCATAAAAATCATAAACCTAAGTTTAATAGAAATTGTAATCTTTGTAGTCAATGTTATAAAAATAAGGATAGAGTTAATAATCAATCTTCTAAAAATAATAAATAAAAAAATTTAATCAAAATAAGTAGAAGATTCAAAATCCTAATCAGAATAACAATCGAGATTCAAATGTTATTGCTTTATATGTTGTTTTATTTGCTTCAAATTACAATGAGTGGATTTTAGATAGCGGTGCATCACACCATATGACATGTTTATCTAAAAAAAATTATGATTCTAGAGATATCTCTAAAATAATTTACTTAGATGATATATTTTTCAAAAGCAACTAAACAGGAAAAAGTAAAGTTTTTAAAAATTGTTATTCATGATGTTTTTTATGTACCTAAGCTTAAAAAGAATTTATTATTTTATTCTCAACTTACAAATGATAATTTCATTGTAACATTACTTGAATATTTTTGATCCATTATAAATCAATTTGGTTACTTGACTATTGAAGGTGTTCAAAAGAATGGGTTATATTTCTTCTTTCCTTCTTCTACATGTTTTCTTTCATTGCATAATAAGAATAAATCTCAATTTTGGCATGAAAGATTAGGACATGTTAATTTTATAATTTTACATGATATGTTTACAAAAAAAATTGTTGTTAGACTTCCTTATATCCCCTCTCATCATGAAACTTATGAGTGTTGCTTACATGATAAGCAACATAATAATCCCTTTCACAAGAATCATGATGCAAATTCATCACATCTTTTAAAATCGATTCATAGTGATGTTGTATGACCTCTTAAAGTTATATCTCTTAATATTTATTTAAATACTATTACTTTTATTGAGGATTACATTAAAATAATCTAGTCATTTTTCATTAAAAAAAATTGATGGAGTAAATTCAAAAAAATTAAAGCTAGTATTGAAAATACATGAATTCTCTATTAAGAACAAATAATGTTGGTGAATATGTTAGTAAAGAGTTTGATTTTTTTACATTAATTATATTATTCAAAGTAAATTAAAAACTCCTTATTCTCCTCAAAAAAATGGTGTTATTGAAAGGAAAAATTGCACCATTATTGAGATGGCTAGAACAACACTGTAGTATGTAAATGTTCCTCTTAGTTATTATGGGTGGAAGCCATTAATACTACTGTACATATTCTGAATAGAATCCATGATAATTTTTTGTATTTTTCTACATAAAAAATACATGTATGTTCATATCATTTTATTTTCTTTGATAAAACTATTTTTTTATTACTTTATAGATATTAACTATATTGATAGTGTCTTATCTACATTGTATTTGTTATAAAATGATTTAGTTTGACTATTGAAAAATATTTATTACAATTATATTGTAATAAATATATCTGTCTTAGATGAGAAAGAAAATAAAATATATAGATATTATTTTTATTTTCAATTCTTATGAGTTAGCATGAAAATACATTATATACATAACATCTTGCTTAATTTGACAAAATGATCATGTTTAGTTATTGCATTTGATAAAAATATGATGCTCAATAAATTTGGATCTTTTGTGTTTTAATGATTTCATTTGATTATTGAGGACATTTCATGTCATTATACTTAGATACTCTCATTTGATTGTTTACATTAACATCTTTATATGCTTTATTTGATAATAAAATATGATATGAAATGCAAAGTATAAATGGAGTTTGTATTATTGAATCTTCATCATTTACTTTACTAAGCATTCTATTCATACATCTCTGAACTTATTTGTTTCAATCTCATATTTGTTTTATTAGATTATTTTATATCATGTTAAAATTATCCATATTTGATGTATGAGATGTTATACCTCAATCTTTTGTTGAAGCATATTAAACTTCTAAAGTTTTGATAAGACTCAAATGTTAAAATGAGTTATTGTTAATAAGATATATAATGTTTGGCTAAACTTAATATCATATGATTAATAAATTTTTATATGCACATCGCATGATAGTTGGGGATGCTCATCATATCAATATTGGAGACATCCAATAATAAATTGCATACAATAATTTATTTATTTCACTAACTTTGTAATCAAAGTAGTGAACTTGTTTGCCTAAAATATGATTTGATTATTTTTAAATGTGTCTTACCATAGAATAACATATGTCAGATTTTTATGTATTTAGTTATTATGATGCTAACCAAACTATACTATTATGAATCTATTTTTGGATATGTGTTTAATTTATGTATAAACACACAACACCAACAATTTACGTATATCAAAATTCATGTACATTTTATCTTAGAGAAATTTTTCAATGGTGATATTGATTTACAATTTTGTCCTATAAATGAATATGTGGTAGATATCTTCATAAAACTATTTGGTGGTATCAAATTTTATCAGTTTCATGCAATGATAGGCCTCTCAGAGTTGTCATTAAGGGTGAGTGTGCATGACAATGCCACTTCCTAATGGCCATGTGTTTCTTCTCCTTCTCTATACTTCTTATTGTAAAACATTGTAAACTTTGTGTGGAAGTTTTACCTTTGTATCTCAATACATTAAAACATACTTTTTAATGGAGGTCTTTATGTTATAAAAGGTTCCAAATATACTTAATTGATTATTCATGAGAAACTGTGAGATGTAGTCTCATGATCATGTTAAGCTAAAGTTACTTTTAAATAGTTTATGGATTATAATTCCTTTTGTTTCAAAAGGTGTTGTTTGACATGATGAAGATTTTTAAATCCTTCAATTTTTCACATAGTATAATTCTTTTATGGTGACTATGGCATTTATCTCTGCTTAGCATTAAGGGGGAGTGTTAGAACATTTAGTGTCTAAATGGTGTAATTATAGAGACACTTAGTAAATTTTAGTAATTAAATAATTATTATTATTATTATTATTTATTAACATGGTTTAACAACCTCGTATAAATAAATAATGAACCATAAATTATTTATTACATATCATTAAAAATAAAATATTATTATTTATTTCATTATCGATGTTTTAAATGTTCTCAGGATGGTTGGATCCATTGCTTACAATGGTCACCTCTATTCAAGTTTTAATATAAAATAGGGTTTACCTTTATTATTCAAACATCTCTATGATTTGTAAATATCTTGGGTGAACAAATGTTTTTGTGAAGGCCATTCTGTGAAGAAGTGATATTGAGAAGATTTTATGTATTGGGAGAATTATTTCAACATTAAATAATCATTATGGGTTTTTTACCTCCATTGGAGGTTTTTTCACCTAATCTCTATGTCACTATGTTTAATTTATTTGAGATCATTATGTTATACTTTTTTGGTTAATTATACATCTAGATCTATTTGTGTTAACTTTAAATAGGCACTACTATATTTAAATTCTATCGATACTTTTGGTCCCTTCCAAAGGCTTTGTTCCACTACCAACCAAGTCAGAAAGCCTATGGTGGAGGCTGTTGAGATCGCTCTTTCGATAAAAATTTAGATATTACATTTTCACTCAATTATTTTGAAAGGACATTTTACAATTTCATCCATAGAGGGTTGGGGACCAAGCCACAGGTAAAAGGAAATTAACAAGTTCATGATGACTCAATATAAACTAGAATTGAAGCATTACTGCATTTTTTAAAGATATTTATTTAAGTGTATTAAATGGCTTCAAACAAGAAAATAGTTGTTCTAAAATTCATAAATTTATGTACAAATCATTGACCTTTATAACTCATGAAATGAACACTATGCAATCACAACAATTCACACAAAAATTTTAAGTAAAATTATAATTAGGTTCTTCAAGCACCATTTATGTTATTTACACAATAACCTTTCATTTCATTTCTCTAAATAATAGGGGAATTATTATAACCAAATCTTTCACCCTTGGAGGAGGTTGTTAAAACCTAACCAAATTTTTCTAACATGGGATTACCTCTAGGCATGTGGGTTGCCTATAGCAACTAGATAAACCTCTAGATTATGGGCTAGCTCCCTTGATCTATCTCTTAAGGTCACACAATACACTAGACTAATCACTATTGTAGGTGAAAAGGGAAGAAGGAAAATAAAATTAACCTATACTAATGAAGGTAATACACCAAGGATATCTCCACAAACATACTTGCATTTGCACTAAGAAGGCAGACTACTAAAATTGATCTCAACTCAATGTTCTTCTAGCATAAGTGTTTCTACATGGAGGCAAATTGTTATGTATATACATAGGTGGATGAGAATGAGGTATAATCCTAAAAAATAATAATCTCTCTCATTCTTCAAATACACTATAACAAATAGTTATGCTTTGTGAGACCTATTAGAAGAAATGCTACTACTCACACAATACA
The DNA here is from genome assembly GCA_037957365.1 of Torreya grandis. Taxonomy (NCBI): domain Eukaryota; kingdom Viridiplantae; phylum Streptophyta; class Pinopsida; order Cupressales; family Taxaceae; genus Torreya; species Torreya grandis. The sequence continues at coordinate 862,359 of JARHVA010003875.1, read as the reverse complement.
TACAAGAGCATAATGGAAGTAAGGAGAAGACATTCATCACTTGTCATACAAATACACTACTTGAAATTATTAGGTAAGAGTTAAAAATACAAAATCAACTTTAAAACTTTAATCAAAGACAAAATAAGATTTCAAGCCAGCAGGGCTTCGCCATACCAGTTATGGACTATTTATAAGGCCAAAATGGCTTGAATATATAAAGCATAGGAGAGGAGAGAGAAGGAGTGACATTGAAGAGTCATAAGGATAAGTGTCAAGGCTTGAAATCCAAATACAATACAATAAAAGGAGTTTGAAAATAGTACATGAAGACCTCTTGAACATATGTCAAACTGAACATAGCATCTTCTTAAAATTGGCATAGAGACACTCCATGTCTTTCTTAAAACTACCTTGTTGATGAGTAGTCCACTTAATTTCTTGAAACTACCTTAGAAATATATTGACACATATTCCCTAATTTAGGAAGGTTAAAAAAAGATTGTGGCAGTCATATACACCCCTCTATTGATGAGCTTCTCTACACCACTTGTCATTCATTCTCATGTAGTCATGCATTAGCCCTTTAGGCTTGAACTTCACACTTTTCACTGTGGTGACTTGTATTTGTTAAAGAGAGTTAATTTTAGGGATATAAGACACATTTTAAATACCTATTTATCTTATTTTCCATTAGTTATACCTTAAAATAACCTAGCATCACACTTCTCACTTCTAATTTTGACAGTCACCCTCTTTCTCATTGTCTTGTTCAAGATTGCATTCAATGATTAACTTAAAAGAGGGGTTTACAGGAATGACCAAGGTGATAATTGGGTATGAGTAGTTATAAAAAAATCTCCATGCACCTTCCACAATAGCCCTCACCTGTCCATTCCCTTCTATACCTTTAGATTACCTCAAAACTTGTAGAAAACCTAGATTTTGGCATGTTTATACAAATGATGGTAAAAAAACTGAAATTCAAGGATATTTACAAATTACAAAGCATGTAAAAATAATGTTTCATGTCAATTTACCCCTTCTAGATGCGTTTCCCACCATATCTTCTTCATCGAGTTCTTGAGAGATTTTTAGGAGGTTTAGGTCATTCAGGTTCTAAATGTTGATTCATAAAATTTAAGGCCTTAACCCTTGAACCAATTACACTAAAATAAATTTAAATACCCCCCTAAACTATCCCTAACTACATTAGGCACCATTCACATTGTTTTTATAAATATGATCAAAAAAATTGGCCTCTCAAGTTCTTACTAGGCATTTTGGGTACCCCTAAGACAACTTTAGGCCAAAATGACCAATTTGAGTTAATATTTACAAATTTATAATTATTATCAATCCTCCACTCTCCCATAAATTATATCACATTGATTATTAATATCATATGGCCATGTAAGTGAAGTTAGACACTTGAGGGTTTATGCCTAGTTTGCCTAAATTGTGTTTTCTGCTTATGAGACCACCTCTGAGTGTTTATTGGTTGTAGATGATTCCTAAAAAAATTTCACATATAATTAAACCATACACATCTTCCAAAAATAATTATTGGCACTCTCTTTCATATTTTTACCCTTCATGTATTAGGTCTGCAAGTTGGCCTACTACTGGAGTGCCTCTAGTCTAAGACAAAATAGAGGGCACATCCCATATTCATCTAAACTAGACAAGCCCATGGAGGTATTTATCAATTCATGATGACATGCTGTATTAAGTTTCAAAACTTTAGCATTCTCTAATATCCCTCTACATGTCAAACTCTCAAGACTAGCTTCTTAAAATTGTGACTATATGCAATGCTTTCGTGGGTTTAAGAACCTTGAGTTATGACTGTCTCTGAGGTTATTGCTTCTTTAAATCACATGTTAATTTGATATTACCACTATTTAAGTGGTTTAAACATGGTCATTCCATCATAAACCTATACATACCAAGCAAACTTGCACCTTTCATTAGCCTAGACTGGTATGTGACTATGTCAAATTGTAGGTGTGCATTTAGGAGAAACAAATAGGTTCTTATAGGTGGTGATGTGCATCTGAGTATTGTGTTTTCACCCTTTTTATTTCCTTTGAGTTTATTATGCCATTTTACACCTAAATGTATCATGTTTTCCTTGACATCATGTAGTCATTCCTATATCACCAATACACTATAGGTCACTGTTGCATTACAATATTCTGGGTTTCATTTTGCCCTAATGGCAATGTAGTCACTAAATGTTTCTAATAAGATTTTGACTGAGTTGAAAACCCAATATACCATCAATTTATCTTCAACCTCCTTCTATTTTCATATGCTACCTCTAGGTCTAGGCCACAAGGAAGAAACCACTAGACTTACACATACCTCATTTACCTTCATCAATATAATGACATTGTATGGAGCAAAAACTCCTTTCAAAGAAGTTAAGGTAAAACTTCTCATTAAGTAACTTTCCAACTCTACACCTTTATATGCATTTATTTATGGGATATTGACTATTTTTATTAACCCTAAATGACTTGATAACACCATTCAAGTTTTGATATTGTACACAATGCATCTCTTGGGTTTTGGATAGTCATGTAATTCTCTATGCATACCTACAGGTGACTATAGGTGACTGTATACATTAGGACTCTAGTTATTCCTTAATTATTATCTTAGGGCCCCATCTCAATCAACCTCTAGATCCTTCAATGGATAATATGAATAATCCATGCTGTAAGAGGTTGAAACAAGTGCATTACTTTAACCTGAAGCCACTCATAGGAAAATGAAACTCTGTAACTGTGAAAACATTGTTTTGTAAACTAGTAGTGCTCACTTTTAACATAATAAATTAATTTTACCATCCTATTCATAATCACACATGCCAACCAAATTAAAATCCACATGAGGAGGATGAATATACCCTACAAGTACACATACAACACTTCGTTCACATAGATCAATGCAAATAGAGGATAAAACCGAGGTGTTAAAAATGTGCAAATAGTTTGGAGGTGCTAAAACACTTAGTGATTGTTCATGAAGCATATAAAACTAATCCAAAAACCATGACCATGAAATATAAGTACATCAAGACTACTAACATCTCCTAAGTGCATTCCATCTAACTCCTCTTCTCTTGTCCATACCAATTGAAAGTCATTTGAAATTTTTGACCTGTCCAAGGGAGTGATAGGAGAGATAAATTGGTTTTGATCAATTTTTAAAAATAATAATATTTTTGAGCGTAGAAAATACCTATATGAATGTCATAACATCTTCTTAAATCCTCACATATGCTAGTTGAATCACCTTAGTTCATATAATTGTCTGAAACTCCCTTTTTTACAATGAGCTTCTTGTTTATACATTGAACCTACCAAATTTCAATTTCAAACTTGTTTTCTAACATTTTTTGACATATGGTATGTTATAATACATCTTGAAACATTTATCTTTTGATGGGAAACCATACATTTCATTCAAATGGCCAAAAGGTTGCATAAGATGACATAAGACTAGATAGAAAAATGTGACAAAGATAAAAACATATTATTTCACCTTCAAAAGATGTCTTGACCTAATTTAATGACCATGTGACCACTTTCAAACCTAGGGGACCCTATGAAAGTTTGAATATGCAATGGGGGGTTGACCAAATTTGACTTAGGAGTAAAAATAATTAACATTTTAGTGATTTATAAGGGCTAGCATTCATATTATGCTAAGGACCATTTTCCTTCTCCTATCCTTAGGCAATGGAGTCACCCATATACTATAATTGACACTAAAAAGCCTCTAAACAAACACCAAACTCAAACTAAACATAATAGGAAACAAACACACAAAATAAGACAAAAAAACACACACTTGTGTTTTCCAAGCACTTAGAGAATAGACATAAATAACATAAGCAAACTAGACTATATACAAACTAACCTAAAGCAAACTCTCTCCTCTTGGATCAAAAGGGAATTTTGCACCATATCTTGCTCCATGAGATGAAGGAGTGTCTAAATCATGTTACCTTTTGAGCTTTGGTTTTGATGTTCTCAAATATTTCATTCTTGCCACTCTCCTTAGCATGATCTTCAATGTAACCATAACAACTAAAAACATATCACCTATGAAGGTGAACTCTATTTTCACTTCAATGGTCTCAATCTTCTCATGAGACTCCTTAGCTGCAACTTCCAATGATGCTTCATTGAATAATGATTCCTTGACATCCATGGTACTTTAAATGAGATCAAATTTCTTACCATTTTTAAGCTCATCAAACTCTTCAAGTATTTTGTATATTTAATCAAATTTTCATCATTACCCTCCATGAGGATGTCTTGTTCTATCCTCTTATGCTCTTGAATTTCAACCTTGCAAAGGTCTTCAAGTTCTTAGAGAAGTTCAATATATTGCTCCCAATCATATTTGACTTATTTCTCCTTAATAATCACAACCTCTTCAAACTCATCCTCTTGTTCATGTTCATGAATGTCATAGTCATCATGTATTTTAAACTCTTGGTGATGTTCTTCAAAACATGTTTATTCAATAGGAACCTTATATTCCTCTTCAACAATCTCATTCTTCTCTCCTAGAAGTACTATATTCTCAAGACCTTCATACTCCTTAAACTTGTGAAAATAGGTATACCACATGTGTTTGATATTTTTTAGTGATGTCATGGAGGTGTCCATCTAAGTGGATGAAGTGTCTTGATAGTCTAAATATCAATGACAAAGTGTGCAGTGTGCTTGTCCTAGTATACTTGAAGTAATCTTGGTTGATATTTAGTTTTGACATGGTTAAGGATGTTTAGGGATGAATAGGGTGATTTTAAGATATGAAATAGGTCCCATAATATTTATTATATGCTTTGAATACTTGTGTGCATAAGTGGATTTCATCTGGTAGTTCATAGTTTTCATCTACACCTTTTTGGTTTAGTGGCAAAAAAATCTAAATAGGTAGTTTGTTGACATCACCATTACCATGTATGGATGAGTTAGGATGATTTTTTTATATGGGTGTGATCACATTAATCCTAAGTTGATATGGTCCAAGTTTCAATTCATTTGATTTAGTGTAGCAAAATTTATTAAGGTTCACAGTTAGCCTTTCAAGTAGATTACAGAGGTTCCCATACTTAACCAAACCATCACTACACGTCATGTAGATATATATGAACTAATATGCTTGTAAATTTAACTTAGGTATGAATAAAGTCAATAATGTTAAATTTTTTACGTGGAGATGTTGTCTATAGTGATAAGAAGCTACCTTGAAAATTTAGAGTCCTGAAGTGTTTTCTAGCTCAAGATATAAATCTTCAAAGTTACTCTAGCAGACTGTGATGGGCTAGAGACCATCAAGTTTAATCACATTGAAGTCTGAGGTCATTGGTCTAGTATATCTATTTATGAACATTAAATCATATATCTTGATCCAATGGTGTGCGTAAAAGTCAACATGTCAAAGGTTGTAGGTGCAAGTGACAAGTGTCACAAGCTCATTACTCTAAAAAAAGATCAATGGTGAGTGAAAATTCATACTGACAAAGATAAATAGTATAGGAAAAGTTAAAGAGCTAACCATGCATGTGAGACTACCAAGTGGCACAAGTGCAAGGGACTATCAGTGAAGTGCTCAGAAGGAACCTGAGGGTGCTAAGTGTCATAATCTTGAGAGTTTTAAGCTTAGATCAATGGTGAGAATTGTAAGATAAAGACCTGGTTAATCTATAGAGATCAATGGAGTGCATTGGTTCCAAATTATCAGGAAGTAGTGAAATGATGACAAGTTTTTAATGTTTAACTATGACAATTTGGATTTAAATATTTGAATTTAATGAAAGAAAGACCAGTGCTTGGTTTTTAAGCCATAACTTTCGATCTATGCAGAATTTAATCTTACAGTAAAAATAAAAGTTTTAAAGGACTTCAATGCACATCTATAAATATTAATTTTAAGGTCTAAATTTTTTCATAATCAAATTTATCAAGGCCCAAATTTTGTTGTGTGTTCATTCATTCTCTTCAAGTAACTGGAGAAGGGTAATAGAGTTGTTCTTGATGGTATTTCAATGTTTCAAGATGGGCTAGATATTGGAGAGTGTTGTAGAGTCCATGAGGACCATCTATGTGGATTATGAAGGTTTGATCAATCATATTCAATATGATTAAAGTCTTAGAAGGTGATTGTATGTTTATTCATAGTGGTTGTATGCACAAAATGTTATTTGAATGAATTACACTATAGCAAAGGAGTGTTGTGATGATTATGATCATTTGAGGATGTCAAAGGGGTCATGTCGAGTGCACCTATTCTTTTAGAAGTGGTTGTCTCTAATTTTCTCAATGGAGTGCTAAATGGGGGAATGAGTCTCCATGAGACCTATAAGAGCTACTAAGGCCTAATTGAAATGTGTCATTGCTTAAGTGTGACCTATAGTTACTATGGTTGACATGTGAGGATAGTATTGAGCTATGTAAGATGTCTTAAGGGTTAAGGCAAGTCTAGAGGTTGACCAAGAAGATAATAATCATGAAGGCTCTATAAATGTTGAAATCAAAGATGATGATCTCTAGACTTGATAGACTTGAGAGAAGAGGTGCATGTGTGAGTTGAAGATTGAAGGAAATAAGGAAGGGTGTGTTCCCAGTGGATGGGTTATAGAGTAGTGCAAATTCATGACTATGTGTATGATCTGTAGGTTATATTTTTTATGTCAAAATAGTGCTCTTGCAGGTTTGGATATTGAGGATGAATGAAGAGGTCAAGAGTTATCCAAAAGGATGTTTTGGATGCCTTGAGTGTGATTGAAGGATAGATGATGTATGTCTGAGCTTGGTGGTTTTTTTGAGAGATAAATCAGAGTGTGGACTATGTGTATGACCTTTTTTCATGTTATTGAGGTTGTGATAGATTTGTTTTTGAGGAGTGTAGAGTGATCCAAAAGGTGGTTTTGGATGTTTATGGCTGTGTGAAGAATTTAAAAGATCTGATATACATTATATCTCCATGAGATTGGTAGACAATTAGTGATTAGGATAGTCATTTCATAGGTCTTGGGAGGGTGCTCAACATCTAGGTTAAAAGGACTCAACCAACAAGTGTTCATAAGGACTTGATCATCTTAGGGGAAGGTGATAGTTATGAAATAGGTGTTTCACTAAAGCCAGTCAGAAGGACTTGACCAATAGGTGGTCAGAAGGACGTGATCATCCTAGGGGTAGGTGCTCCTGGTGAAATAGGTGTTTCACTAAATTTTGGTCAGAAGGTCTTGACCAGTCTCCTATTTGTGATCATCTTATAGGATAATTAGTCTATGTAATTGTAGGTTTGAGAGTGGGTTTCATTCCCCAAGAGGGTTTCCCACATATATCTTATGTTTTGTATGCGATCTTGCATTATCTATTATTCATTTTTATAAACAACTTGAATGTTTCATGAATGGTTGTATTGAATGCTTAAGTGTTTGAAGGGTTTTAGAAATTAAATTGGATTATTGTCCACCACTAATTCACCCCCACCTCTTAATGGTTTGTACATCTAACAATTGGTATCAGAACAAGTCCTTTGGTAAAGGCTTAACAAATTGAAGGAGATCCAAAATACAATATGGGTAGCTATCAAATGCAAAGAGGTTTTTCCAATAAGAAAGACAGGTTTTCAATGGATCCAATTATGCTTTTTGGAGTGTGAGCATGAGGACCTACATCATGTCCCTAGGGTTTGACACTTGGAAATCTATTGTGGATGGTTATTCTACACCTACTATTCCTCCATCCAGTGTTGTAGATAAGAAGTTTTTTTAGAACAACTCTAGGGTAATGAATGCTATCACTTGTGGTCTTTCAAAGATTGGATACACCAAAGTAATCCATTGCATATATGCCAAATAAATGTGAGATAAATTAAAGAATTTATGAAGGAGATTTAAAGGTTAATTTGTCACAGTTGCAGACTCACCAAATATAATTTGAGACTCTTAAGATTGAGGAAGAAGATTCCATGGCTTCCTTTCTATAGAGAGTTGATGAGATTATGAACATCATCAGAAGTCTTCCAGAGAATCTTGAAGAAGCTACTATAGTTCAAAAGGTATTAAGGTATCTCTCTCTCAAGTTTGATTCTAAAGTATCTATTGTAGAAGATTTTCATGATATTACTCAATTGAAGATGGATGAATTGCATGGCATCCTTACTACCTATGAGATGAGAGTAAATGATGATATACCACCAAAGAAAGAAGTAGCATTCAAGATAGAAATGAACCCAAAAAATAAGTTCCAAGGTAATAAACTCAAGGAGGATGACATATTTGATATTGATGAAGGTGAACAAATTGCTTTGTATACAACAAAATTTAAAATAGTGTTAGACAAGTATAAGGATAAACTACCCTTAAAATGCTTCAATTATGAAGAGGTAGGACATTTTGCTAATAAGTGACCTCATAAACATAAGAATAATGATGATGAAAAGTATCGTCAAGGTAATGATGATGGCAAGAGATCATTCAGTTCTGATAAAAGCAAGAAGAGATTCAGAAGGTTTGACAATAAGAAGTACTTCAAGGACAAGAAGAGTCTCTACACCAAATAATATTATAGCTCATCAGATGAGAGTGAAGACAATGACTTAGAGTATGATCATGAAAATGATGGTCCCATTGAAGATGAAGACCTCTTCATGGCTGAGGAAGGAAGTTACTCATATCAAAAGGAGTCTACTTGGAGTGATTTAGGTGATGATAAAGATGAGGTGGACTGTGAGATTGAATTGATGAATGTTCTTGAAGAATTGAAGATTGAGAATAAGATTAACAAGAAGATGAAGTCTCAAATCAAGGACTATGAGGAGCAATTCAGTGTGTATGAAGCAAGAATGAATGAAGACACCAAGGATCATGAAGATATAGTCAAGCATATCAATTGTCAATTGGAAATCCTGTCTATAATCCTGAAAGCTAAAAAAATGAATGTTCAAGGTATGTAATTGAAAATGATTCATTAAAAGTTGAGTTAGAGAAGACATCTAGTAAGATGAAATCATTTATGATACTTGAAAAGAGATCAAGTGATCTAGACAATATTTTGAGTGGTCAAAATCATGCAAGTGATAGAACTGGTCTTGGATACGAAGAAGAACTAGAAAATGTGACTCAAAATAAAATGAAGACTAATGTAAATCAGACCTTGAAGGTCAAAAATTAGTAAAGGAATGAAGATGTTGGTAGGATGAAGATAAATCAAATCAAACAACTAAATGTCATGAGTTATGTAAGTTACAATGGTTATTATTACACATGTAATCAATTTGGTCATAAATATATAGAATGCAAGAGATCTATTAGAAATGAGTTTGCATGGAACTATGATGGGGATTATCAGTCAAAAGGTGAGTCTTCTTCAAAAGGAGTAATTTATTGCAATTGTCAAAATAATGGACATATTGTAATATTTTTTTCTAATCAAGAAAGGTAGGATAAGCTTCTTATAAAAGGTATAGTGTGCTTCAACTATCAACAAAGAGGTCACATTGCTAGAATCTACAAGCAAAGGCCTACAAGACAAAATAGGTTTAATCAGGTTCCTAGAGTGCAAGAAAGAAGGCAAGTTAACTCATGAAAACCAAAGGTGGTAAGTGTGAGTCATGATGAGTCTGTAGGTTCAAGTAATCTATTTTCTATGGTGGAGAATGCTACAAACATTAGAGAGTGCCAAGAGCTCTCATTATCTACTCATGTTGTGAATTAAATGACCAAGGTCAAGGAGAAGACCAAGGTTCTAGTTGAGGCTAGTTCTGAAGTGTGTTTGGATGATAATGAATAATTTTTTGTGTGTGAGCAAGTTTCAAGATTAGTTCCTATGTTATCAAGGTCTAAAGGTGATGTTTTGAAATGTAAAGAAACTACTTCAGTGATCAAGGTATGTCAAGATTCCATGGTTACTCCAAATGTTGTACATCCTATCATAGAAGAGAAAGTGAGTGATGTAGAAAAGGAATAAGTTGTCAAATTTCAGCCTAAGGAGAGCAAGAGCAAGAAGTCTTATAGGTATAAAAAGATTCTAATGGTTACTAAGGAGGTATGGGCTACTCTTAGCTTCACTTTATTTTAAGAGTATTGTGGTGTAAAGGAGGTCTTTATCTATGCTTCTTAAGAGACTCCTTTCAGTGGAGAAGCAAGTGTTGCTTTAGCATTCTTCATAAGGTCCTAGAAGGCAAGAGATGATTATTTCCAGTTGGAGTTGGTGTGTTAAGATGGGAGAAGTGCTTTGATGAGGTCAGAGTGATGTCATAAGGTGTTTTTGTTATGTATGAGTGTCTTTAGGATCATAATGGGTGTTTTTAGGTGGCATGATGAGATTGATGGAATTTCAAGAAGAGTTTGGTTTTCATAAAGGTTTGTGCACTTCTTTGTGATGTGTTCTAAGTGTTTTTATGTCTTGATGATCCTGTTTAAGCCTTTTGGAGTTTTTTGTGTCCTCTCAGGTTTATCTTCCTTGTTGTAGATCAAATTTATGGTATAGGAAGTCAAGGTTCTCAAAGGTGTGAAGGCTCAAATATTAGTCTAGAAGTGTGTGAAGGTTGTTGCAAGGTGTGCAAGAAGTTTCAAAGGTAGGCGTTGACTAGAAGGAGGTTTGTTGACCTTCTTTGTTTTAATATTCTAGAGTTTTGGGCTATGCTATAGAAGTGGTTTTCCTTAAGATTTGAGGTCTGAGGCTTCTTAATAGGTTGAATGGTCCAAATCGGTTGTTAAATAAAGCTTCACATAGATTTGAAGGTTTGTAATTTTCAAATTATTCATGTTTTTGTCAAGATAGAGGCCTAATTGGATACTAGGTTTATAAAATAGTATTCTATAGAGAATGATCTAGGTGATTCAAATTTTTTTGCTTAAGGGTGTATATGAAAGTGCTCCAAATATGAAATTTTAGGTCTTGAAAGTATGTCTACTAAAAGCTATGGTCTCTGCAAGTTCCAAGTAGGCTTACAAGGAGTCTAGACAGGCCTAGTGTGAAATTTTGATATTTTTGTTCAGTTTCTCAAAAATATCAAGGAATGAGTGTTTTAAGATTATTTCTCAGGTTGGTTTAGAGAATTTTTCCTATTTGGTGAGTGACATAAAGTTTTATTGGTGGTCCTTGAGGTGGTTTGAGAGAGAAGGCTAGTAAGCCTATGTAGTGGTTCTTCATGATGTGTGGAGATATAAAGATGATCAAGAGGTGAAATGGATCAAATATCTTAGGGGGAGTCCCTCTTATATATTTTTTCATGAGTTCCATCATATTTTATTGCTTTTGTGTGTTCTTTATTCATTAGTTGTAGTGCTTGGTTGAAGAGAGCGTTGACATGTAGCAAGATGAAGTTATCAAGGCAAGAAGAGGTAGGCTCAAGGTAAGTGGGATTTTGTATCATCTTTATAAGGTGGTCCTCTCCTATTGGTGGTCTTTTTAGGTCCTCAAGATTAGTTTGTGCCCACTTTGTCATTGTGGCAAAGGGGGAAAAGGTTTTTATTATGAGAGTGCTTGAAGAGAGAGAAGGAAGGTGAGTTGTATGATGGGTGTTGACATCAATGACAAAGGGGGATATTGTTGGAGAGTTTTTAGTGATGAAATTGAGGTGCCTAGGTTAGTTTATGAAGTGTTTTGATAGTCTAATTATTAATGACAAAGTGTGCAATGTGCTTGTCCTAGTATGCTTGAAGTAGGCTTAGTTGATCTTCAATTTTGGCATGGTTAATGATTTTTAGGGATGAGTATGGTGATTTGAGGCTGTGAAAGAGGTCTCACAAAGTTTCTTCTATGCTTTTAATTATTGTGTGCATAAGTGGATTTCATCTAGTAGTTCATAGTTTTCATCTAGACATTTTTAGTCTAGTGGTAGAAAAATCTAAGTAGGCAGTTTACTAACATCACCATTGCCATGTATGGATGAGTCAGGGAGAGTTGGTCATATTTTTGTGATCACATTAGTCCCAAGTTTTTATGGTCCAAGTTTTATGTCATTTGATTGATCGCAACAAAATTTATTAAGGTTTAAAGTTGGCCTTCTAGGCAGATTGTAGAGGTTCCCATAGTTAGACTATCACTTCACATCATGCAGATATATATGAACCAATATGTTTGTGCATTTAATCTAGGTATAAATAAATTAAATAATTATCAAATGTTTACATGGATATGTTATTTATAGTTCCAATATGCTACCCTAAAAATTTGGAGTCCTGAAGTGTTTTCTAGCTTAAGATCTAAATCTTCAAAGTTGCTCTAGCAGACTATGATGGGCCAAAGATCATCAAGTTAAATCACATTGAATTTTTAGGTCATTAGTCTATTATATATAAAATTTTTCATTAAATCATAGATCTTGATCCAATGGTGTGCATAAAATTCAACATGTCAAAGGTTACACATGCAAGTGACAAGTGTCACAAGATCACTAGTCTAACAGAAGATCAATGGTGAGTGATGGTTTATACTAAAGAAGATAAATGGTGAAAAAAATTAAAAGATTCAACAATTCATGCAAGACTAATAAGTTTCACAAGTATAATGTATTATCATTAAAGTGATCATAAGGCACACAAGGGTAGCAAGTGTCATAATCTCAGGAGTTTTGAGCTTAGATCAACAGTGAGCACTGCAAGATAAAGACCTGGTTAATACATAGAGATTGACTGAGTGAATTTTTTCCAAATTTTTAGGAAGAAACGAGATTATGACAAGTTTTTGATGTTTAACTATGACTATTTGGATTTAAATATTTGAATTTAACGAAGGAAAGACTAGTGCTTGATTTTTTAGCCTTAACTTTTGATATATGCAAAATTTGATGTTAAAGTAAAAAAGAAAAGTTATAGAGGAATTCAAGGAACATCTATAAATATTTATTTTAAGGTATAAATGTTTGTACAGTCAAATTTATTAAGATCCAAAGTTGACTTTGTGTTATTTTATGCTCTGCAAGTAACTCGAGAAGGGTAATAGAGTTGTTCTTAATGGTATTTTGATGTTTTGAGATGAGCTAGCTATTGGAGAGTGTTTTAGACTCCATGAGGACCGTATGTGTAGATTATGAAGTTTTGATCAATCATATTCAGTATGATAAAATGCTTAGAAGGTGACTGTGTGTTCATTCATGGTGGTTGTATGCACAAAATGTTGTTTGAGTGAATTGAGTTGTATTACAGGAGTGTTGTGATGATTGTGATCATTTGAAGATGTTGAAGGGGTCATGTAAAGTGGACCTGTGTTTTTATAAGTGGTTCTATGTTTCTAATTTTCTCAGTGGAGTGTTAAATGGGGGAATATGTCTATATGAGACCTATAAGGGCTACTAAGACCTAATTGAAAGGTGTAGTTGCTTAAGTGTGACCCATAGTTGCTATGGATGACCTATGAGGATAGTATTGAGCTATGTAATATGTCTTAAGGGTTAAGGAAAGTCTAAAGTCCAACCAAGAAGATAATAATCATGAAGTCTCTACAAATGGTGAAATCAAAGATGATTTCTAGACTTGATAGAATTGAGAAAAGAGGTGCATGTGTGAGTTGAAGAGCGAAGGAAATAAGTAAGGGTGTATGCCTAGAGGATGGGTTACAGAAAAGAGAAAATTAATGACTATGTGTATGATCTATAGGTTATATTTATGATGTTAGAATAGTGCTCTTGAAGGTTTGAAGATTGAGGATGAGCAAAGAAGTCTAGAGTGATCCAAAAGGATGTTTTAGATGCCTTGAGTGTGAGAAAAGGATAGATGATGTCTGTGTGAGCTTGGTGGTTGATTTGAGAGGTGGATAAGAGTGTGGACTATGTGTATGACCTTTTTGTCATATTTTTGAGGGTATGACAAAGTTGTTGTTGAGGAGTGTAGAGTGATCCAAAAGGTGGTTATAGATGTTTGTGGTTGTGTGAAGAATTGAAGAGAGCATATATATATTGTATATCCATCAAATTGGCAGGTATTTAGTGATCAAGGGATATTCATTTCATAGGCGTTGGAAGGTGCTTAACATCTAGGTAAAAAGGAATTGACCAATAGGTGGTCATAAAGACTTGATCATCTTAGGGGCTGGTGCTCCTTATTAAATAAGTGTTTCACTCAAGCCAATCAGAAGGACTTAATCAACAAGTGGTCTGAAGGAATTGATCATCCTAGGGTAGGTGTTCCTTGTGAAACAGGTGTTTCACTAAATTTTAGTTAGAAGGACTTGACCAGTATCCTATTTTTGATCATCTTATAAGATAAGTAGTCCGTGTGTTTGTAGGCTTGAGAGTGGGTGTTAATCTCCAAGAGGGTTTCCCACATAGATCTTGTGTTGTGTATGTGATCTTGCATTATCTATTGTTCATTGCTATAAACATATTGAATACTTCATGAATGGTTGTATTGAATGCTTAAGTGTTTGAAGGGTTTTGAAAATTGAATTGGATTGTTTTCCACCACTGATTCACCCCCTAGTGGTTTTTACCTCTAACAACATGTTTCTCACATCTCTTTGAACCTACTGATGAAACTCAACAAACTCAAATGATGTGATGTTATTCTTAAGCACCTCCTCTCTCATGTTTTGATCAAGCTCCTTATGAATAATTTAAACATGATTTCGATAATATTTTTCTTCACTCAAGAAGATAGATTTATGCTTATCTACACCAAGGGGAGTCCCTATAGTGAACTCTTCATCATAGACACTTGAGACATCTTCTTGATTAGTTACAACTTGAGCTTGTTCTTCTTCACTAATTTCCCATATGATTAGTTCTCCTTCAAGAATGGATGAGGTGGGAGGGTGGTGAACAAGTTCATGAGTTGGAGAGGGAGTAGGAGGTATGATGGATGTTTCATGAATGGGTATGGGGATGGAAGGAAAACTCTTGAAATTTAGGAATTTGGAAAGGTTAGATTTTTGAAGAAATTATTTAATGTAAATCATGTTCAATTGGACTATAGACATTTTATTTTATTCAACAATCAACTCATTTTTCTCATATCCTTCTTATGGCTCTTTAACAGCTACAAATTTATCTTCCACATTCTCAACTAAGGCCTCTTTTCTATGTTGAAAATATTCTTGGATAGACCTCCAAGATGGACAAACTATAGGTTATTGAGGATAATGCAATGGGGATTGAACAAACACATGGTTTTATTTCTTGGCATAAACTTCTTGGTCCTTATTTTCTTCATCTTTTTATCCCCAAGACTTCACTACTTGGTTCCAAGTTATAACTTTGAGGCTATTAGGCTCTTTTGAAGGCTCCTCTTGAGGATGGTGAATGATTTCATGAGGATAAGGAGCATGAGAAAAATAATGTGGAACATAAAGAGACTCTTGAGGATGGGAGGGAGAGACTTGTTCTTCAACCATATTTTCACCTTCTTCATATCCTTCTTGAGGCCCTTCAATAGCTACAAGTTGATCCTCAACTTCTTGGTTTTCCTAGCTTTCTAATTTATCTACCCACCATTGGATATACCATATCATTTCATGCAAATATTCATTGATGACATAGTTATCTTCCTTCTCAAACAACCTCCACGTATTCATAAATAATTGAACTGACTTTCTCAACCTTTAAATGAGATGAATAAGGATCACGTCAAGTTCCTTATCCCATTTTTTCATCACCCTTTTTGATTTTAACATATTTGGCATGATTGATAATAAGTATTTAACTTGAGGTGGAATTTAAATAGGAGGAGGATAGGATTATTGGTTTTGGTGAGCTCATAATTGTTGAGTTAGTTGCCTTTGGTATTGACCTTGAAAAGGTTGTCTAGGAGCTTGAGGAAGACTACCTCCAAGAAGTTACCCCTTAAGAGCTTGGACTTCTTCTTCAACAGTCTTAATCACATCTTCTTGATATCCTTATTCATAGGCTTCTTCATAAGTCTACTCAAATACATCATGATCACATAGATAAGGAATAGGTTAACGATAAGGTTGATAATAACTTTAATAGGGTTGTTGAGGAAAATAGTATGGGTCATGACAAGGTTGATAGGGAGGTGTATATTAAGAACTCTCAACATATCTAGCCATATCAAATTCATTAGTAAAATGAAACACAAGATTTAATTAAAATATTTTAAAATAAGTACCTGGGCTACTTATACCCAGTTGATTGCATTTAGATTTTCCATTGGTGTTTGCTTGAATGCTTATAAAACCTGATGGTAGACAGAACACACCAAAAAAAATTCCACTCTTTTGGACCTTGGTCCTACTAGGCATGCTAGAATTGTTATAACCAAATTTTTCACCCTTGTAAGAGGTTTTTTAGACCTCTCCAAATTTGGCTAACATGAGATTACCTTTAGGCTTTCAGGTTGCCTACAACATAGACAAACCTCTAGATTATGGGTTGGCTCCCTTTATCTATCTTTTAGGCTGACATACTACACTAGACTAATCACTATTGGGGGTAAAAATGGAAGAAGGAAAATAAAATTAACCTATACTAATTAATTTGATACACCAAGGATATCTCCACAAACATACTTGCATTTTCACTAAGAAGGCAGACTACTAAAATTGATCTCAACTCAATGTTCTTCTAGCATAAGTGTTTCTACATGGAAGCAGATTGTTATGCATATCTAGAGGTCAAAAAAAATTATTTTTGGTCTTAGACACTGCTAATCTCTCTCAAATTTCAAATACACCTTAATAAATAGTTACACTTTATGAGACATATTAAAATAAATGCTACTACTCACAAAATGTATACAAGAGCAGAATGGAAGCAAGGAGAAGGCATTCATCACTTGTCATCCAAATAGACTAATTGACATTATTAGTCAAGATTTGTAGACATAAAATAAAATTAAAAACATTAATCAAAGGCAAAACAAGATATCACACCATCAGGGCTTTGCCATACCAATTGTGGACTATTTACAATGCCAAAATGGCTTGAATATATAAAGCATAGGAAAGGAGAGAGAAGGAGTGATGTTGAAGAGTCACAAGGACAAGTGTCAAAGATTGAAAACTATTTACAATTAAAGAAAAATAATTTTAAAATATTTCATGAAGTCCTCTTGAACATCTGTCAATGTAAACATAGCATCTTCTTGAGGTTGGCATAGAGACACTCCACGTCTTTCTTGAAACTTCCTTATTGATGAGTAGTCCACTTAATTACTTGAAACTACCTTAGAATTATATTAAAACATGTGACCTAACTTAGGAATGTTAAAAAAATATTGTGGCATTCATATATGTCCCTCACCTGATGAACTTCTCTGCACCACTTGTCATTCATTCTCTTGCAGTCACTCATTAGCCCTTTAAGCCTGAATCTTCGCACTTATTACTGTGGTGACTTGAATTTATTCAAAAGACCTAATTTTATGGGTTTAAGACAACTTTTCAAGTCCCATTTGTCTTATTTTACATCAGTAATACCTCAAAATAACTTAGCATCACACTTCTCACATCCAATTTTGACAGTCACCCTCTTTCTCATTGTCATGTTTAAGACTGCCTACAATGAATAGACTAATATAAGGGTTTATAAGTGTTACCAAGGTAAATATTTGGTATTATGAGTTATAAAAATTCTCCACACACCTTCCATAATATCCCTCACCCATACATTCCCTTTTATACCTTCAGATTACCTCAAAACATGCAAAAAACATAGATTTTGGCATGTTCGTACAAGTGATGGTATCAAAACATTGAATTTCAAGGATATTGAGAGAATCCCAAGCATGAAAAAATAATATTTGAGTTAAATTTACCCCTTAGGGATGTGTTTCCCACCATATCTTATTCATCGGGTTCTTGAGAGGGTTTTAGGAGAGTTTTAGGTCATTTAGGTTCTTAATGTTTATTCATAAAAGTTAAGGCCTTAACCCTTGAACCAATTCCATTGAGATAAATTTTAGGACCCAACTCAACTATAAATAACTACTTGATACACCATGCAAATTTTTTGTATTTATATGAGCAAAATAAATTGTCCTCTTGAGTTCCTCCTAGGCATCTACGTACCCCTGAGATAGGTTTAGGCCAAAATGACCAATTTGAGTTTCTCTCTACAAACTAATGATTATTATTAGTCCTAAAATATATATTAAAGTCTCTCACATTGCTTATGAATATCATATGATCATGTAAGTGAAGTTAGACACCTGAAGGTTTATGCCTAGCTCTAGGCCGATTATGCCTAGACTATGTTTTCTACATATAAGAACACCTTTGAGTGTTTAGTGGTTATAGGTGATTATTAATACTTTTTTCATATATAATTAAACACTACACATATTCCAATAATAATCCTTGTCTTTCCCTTTCATCTTTTCATCCTTCATGTATTAGTTTTGCAGGTTGGCATGCTACTCGAGTGCCTTTGGTCGAAGATAAAATAAAGGGCACCTCCCCTATTCATATGACCCATATGAGAACATGGAGGTATTTATAAAGTTATGATGACACTCTATATTTAGTTTCAAAACTTTATCATTCTCCAATACCCCTCTACACCTCAAACTCTTAATACTAGCTTCTTGAAACTATGACTGTGTGCAATACTTTGGTGGGTTTAAGAACCTTGAGTTATGACTATCTCTAATGTTCTTGATTATTTAAATCACATGGTAATTTTATATTAACACTATGAGATTTATTTTAACATGTTCATTCCATCTTACACCTCTTTATACCAAATAAACTTGCACCTTTCATTTGCCTAGACTGGTTTATGAATGTGTCAAACTGTAGGTGTGCATTTAAGAGGAACAAATAGGTTCCTATAGGTGGTGATGTGTGTCTGAGTATTATGTTTTCACCCTTTTTATTTCTTCAAAGGTTATTATGCCATTTCACACCTGAATATATCATCTTTTCCTTGACATCATGTAGTCATCCCTATATCATCAATACACTATAGGTCAATATTGCATTGTAATGTTTTGGGTTTCTTTTTGGTATGATGGCACTGTAGTCACTGAGTGCTTATAAAAAGATTTTGATTGAGTTAAAAAACCAATCTACCATCATTTTATCTTGACAAAACAACCTCCTTCTATGTTCATATGCTACCTCTAGGTCTAGGCCCAAGGAGGAAAACACTAGACTTACACATATCTCATTTATCTGCATCAATAGAATGACATTATATAGAGCAAAAACTCCTTTCAAATAAGTTAAGGTAAAACTTCTCATTAAGCAACTTTCTAAATCTACACTTCTATAGGAATTGATTGAGAGGATCTTGATTATGTTGATTAACCCTAAATTACTTGAGAACTTCATTCAAGTCTTGAGATTGTACATAATCCATATCTTGGGTTTTAGATAGCCCTGTAATTCTCTATACATACTTCTAGGTGACTATGTACATTAGGACTTTGATTAGTCCTTATTTAGTATCTTAGGGCCCCATCTCAATCAACCTCTAGATCTATTAATGGAGAATATGAATAATCCATGCTTTGAGAGGTTGAAACAAGTGCATTACTTTACCCTGAAGCCACTCACAGGAAAATGAAACTCTGTAACTATGAGAACATTGTTTTGTAGACTAATAATGCTCACTTCTAGCACAATGAAGTAATTGTTCCAATCTCTTCATGATCACACATGCCAACCAGATTGAAATCCACATGAAGAGGATGAACATACTGTACAAATCCATATACAACACTTGGTTCACATAGATCAATGCAAATAGAGGATTAGAAAAGGTGTTGGGAATCTACAAGCAGCTTGGAGGTACTAATAATCTTAGTTATTTCTCATGAATCACAAACCACTAACCCAAAAACCATGACCATGACCACGAAATTTAAGCATTAAATATTACTAACATCCCCCAAGTGCACTCAATCCAACTCCTCTTCTCTTATTTGTACCAACTAAAAACCATTTGACCTTCTTGACTTGTCCAAGGGAGTGATAGGAGAGAGAAAATGGTTTTGATAAATTTTGAACATGTTTAAGCTTTTTGATCCTATAAAAGACCTATATGCATGTCATAACATCTTGTTGAAGCCTCACACAAGTTAGGTGAATCACCTCAATCTATACATCTACCTGAAACTACCTTTATTTGCAATGATTTTCTTGTTTATATGTTGAACCTGCAACATTTTAGTTTCAAACCTATTTTATTAGTTCCTTGACATATGGTAGGTTATAATACATCTTGAAACATTTGTTTTTTTATTTGAAATATTACATTTCATTTAAGTGGCCAAAAGGTGGTATGAGATGACATAAGACCAACTAGACTAATGTGGCAAAGATAAAAACATATTATTTCACCTTCAAAAGATGTCTGTACCTCATTAATGACCACATGACCACTTTCAAACCTAGGGGACCCTATTAAATTTTGAATATGCAAGGGGGGTTGACCAAATTTGACCTAAGGGTAAAATTAGTCAACATTTTAGCGATTTCTAAGGGGTAGCCTGCCTGTTATGCTAAGGACCAATTGCTTTATCCTATCCTTGGGCAATGGAGTCACCCATATACTTTAATTGACACTAAAAATCCTCTAAAAAACCACCAAACTCACACCAAACACAATAGGAAATAAACACACCAAATAAGACAACAAAACACACACTTGTGCTCTCTAAGCGCTTAGGGAATAGACACAAACAACATAAGCAAACTAGACTATATACAAACTAACATGAAGTAAACTCTTTCCTCCTAAATCAAAAGGGAAGTTTGAACCATATATTACTCTATGAGATGAAGTAGTGTCTAAATCATGTTTCCTATTGAGATTTGGTTTTAATGTTCTCAATTCCTTTATGAATGCCACTCTCCTTAACATGATCTTCAATGTAACCATATCAATTACAAATATATCACCTATAAAGGTGAACTCTTTTTGCACTTCAATAGTCTCAATCTTCTCATGAGACTCCTCAACTAAAACTTCTAATGAAGCTTAATTCAAGCATGATTCCTTGAACTCCATGGTACTTTGAATGAGATTAAATTTCTTACTAACTGTAAGCTTATCAAGATCTTTAAGGAATTTTGCATAGTCAATCCAATATTAATCATCATCCTCTATGAGGATGTCTTATTATATCCCCTTGTGCTCTTGACTTTCAACCTTACAAAAGTCTTCAAGTTCTTGAAGAATTTTAATATGTTGTTTCTAATCATCTTTGTCTTCTTTCTCCTTAAGAATCATAACCTTTTCAAACTCATCCTCTCCATCATGCCCATGAATGTCATAGTCATCATAAATTGCTCTATCATGTATCTGAAACTCTTGGTGATGTTTTTCAAGACATGTTTGTTTAATAGGAACCTTACATTCCTCCTCAAAAATCTCATTTTGCTCTCCTAAAAGTATTAGATTCTCAAGACCTTTATATTCCTTAAACATGTGTAAATAGGTCTGCCACATGTCTCTCACATCTTTTTAAACCTGCTCATGAGACTCAACAAACTCAGCTGATGTGATGTTCTTCTTAAGCACCTCCTCTTTCATGTCTTGATCAAGCTCCTTATGAACATATGAAACATGATTTTTTTCATCTGTTTATTCAATCAAGAAGATGGATTTATGCTTATATCTACCTAGGGGAGTCCCTATAGTGAACTCTTCATCATAGACACTTGAGTCATCTTCTTGATCAACTACAATTTGAGTTTTTTATTCATCACTAATTTCCCATAGGATGAGTTCTTATCCAATAAGGGATGAGGTGTGAGAGTAGTGAACAAGTTCATGAGTTGGTGATGGAGTAGGAGGTGTGATGTATGTTTCATGTATGGGCATGGGGATGGAAGGAAAACTCTTACAATTTGGAATTTTGAAAATGGGAGATTTTTGAAGGAATTCTTGAAGGTAAATCATGTTTAATTGGACTATATACCTTTCATTTTATTCAAGAAGAACTTCACCTTTCTCATAGCCTTCTTGAGGCTCTTCAACAATTGCAACTATATCTTCCACAATCTCAACTAAGGCCTCTTTTCTAAGTTGAAAATCTTCTTGGATAGACCTCCAAGATGGACAAGTTATAGGTTCTTGAGGAGAAGGCAATAGAGAACGAACAAACACAAGGTTTTATTTCTTGGCATCAACTTCTTGTTCCTTACTCTCTTCATCTTTCTTTCCCCAAGACTTCACTACTTGGTTCCAAGTTGAAACTTTAAGGCTATTAGGGTCTTTTGGAGGCTCTTCTTGGGGATGGTAAATGATTTCATGAGGATAAGGAGCATGAAAAAATTGATGTGAAACATAAGGAGACTCTTGAGTATGGGAGGGAAAGACTTGTTCTTCAACCAAATTTTCACCTTCTTCATATCCTTCTTGAGGCCTTTCAATAGTTGTAAGTTGATCCTCAACTTCTTGGTTTTCCCACCTTTCTAATATATCTACCCACCATTGGATATAACATCTCATTTCATGTAAATATTCATTGATGACATAGTTATCTTCTTCCTCAACCAAACTCCACTTATTCATAAACAATTGAACCAACTTTCTCAACCTTTCTATGAGTTGAATAGGGATCACATCAAGTTCCTTATCCCATTTTTTCATCACCCTTTTTGATTTTAACATATTTAGCATGAGTTTCAATAAAGACTTAGCTTGAGATGTAATTTAAGTAGGAGGAGGATAGGAGTAGGGGTTCTATTTAGCTCCTAATTATTGATTTAGTTACCTTTGGTATTAACCTTGCAAAGGTTGTTTAGGAACTTGAGGAAGACTGCCCCTAAGAAGTTGCCTCTTAAAAGCTTGAACTTCTTCTTCAAGAGTCTTAATCACATATTCTTGATATCCTTCTTCATAGGCTTATTCATAAGGCTACTTAATGACATCATGATCATATGAATAAGGAATAGGTTGACCATAGGATTGATAAAAACTTTGATAGGTTTTTTGAGGAACATAGTATGGGTCATGACATGGTTGATAGGGAGGTGTATAGTAGGAACTCTCAACATATCTAGCCATATCAAATTCATTAGTCAAATAAAACACAAGATTTAATCAAAAGCTTTTACAATAAGTACCTTGATTGCTTATAATGAGTTGATTGCATTCAAAGATGCCATTGGTGTTTACTTGAATGCTTCCAAAAGCTAATAGTAGGAAGAACACACCAAAAATCCTTCCACTCTTTTGGACCTTGGTCCCACAGGGCATGCCAAAAATATTATAACTAAATCTTTCACCCTTGGAGTAGGTTGTTTAGACCTCTCCAAATTTGTCTAACATTGGATTATCTCTAGGCTTGTGGGCTACCTATAATAGAGGTAAACCTCTATATTATGGGCTAGCTCCCTTGATCTATCTCTTAGGCTCACACACTACACTACACTAATAACTATTGAGGGTGAAAAGGGGAAAAATAAATTGAAATTAACCTACACTAATGAAGGTGATACACCAAGGATATCTCCATAAGCATACTTGCATTTCCACTAAGAAGGTAGACTACTAAAACTGATCTCAATTCAATGTTTTTCTAACATAAGTATTTATGCATGGAGGTAGATTGCTATGCATATCTAGAGGTGGGTGAAAATTAGGTTTGATCCTAAACATTTCTAATATCTCTCACACTTCAAATACACCTTAACAAATAGTTACACTTCATGAGACCTGTTACAATAAATGCTACTACTCACATAATGCATAAAAGAGTAGAATGGAAGCAAGGATAAGACATTCATCACTTGTCATCCAAATACACTACTTGACATACTTAGGCAAGAGTTGAAGAGACAAAATCAACTTCAAAACTTTACTCAAAGGCAAAACAAGATGTCAAACTAGCAAGGTTTCACCATACTAGTTATAGACTATTTAAAAGGCCAAAATGGCTTGAATATATAGAGCATAGGAAAGGAGAGAGAAGGAGTGACATTGAAGAGTCACAAGGACAAGTGTCAAGGCTTTAAATCTAGTTATAATGAAAGAAAATGAGTTTGAAAATAGTTCATGAATTCCTCTTGAACATTTGTCAATCTAAATATAACATCTTGAGGTTAGTGTAGAGACACTCGATGTCTTTCTTAAAATTGCCTTATTGATGAGTAGTCCACTTAATTTCTTGAAACTACCTTATAAGTCTATTAACACATGTGCCCTAACTTAGGAAGGTGAAAATAATATATTGACATTCATATACACCCCTCAACTAATGAACTTCTCTACATTGCTTGTCATTCATGCTCTTGCAGTCACTCATTAGCCCTTTAGGCCTGAATCTTCACACTTGTCACTATGGTGACTTGCTGTTGTTTAAAGGAGTTCATTTTTAGGATGTAATACACTTTTTCAAGACCTTTTTGTCTTGTTTTCCATTAGGTATATCTCAAAATAACTCAACATCACACTTCTCACTTCCAGTTTTGATAGTCACCCTCTTTCTCATTATCGTGTTCAAGATTGCCTATAATGACTATATTAACAAAGGGGTTTCTAAGCATGACCAAGGTGATAATTTGGTATGAGGAGTTATAAAAAGTCTCCACATACCTTATAAAATATCCCTCACCTGTCCATTCCCTTTTATACCTTTAGATTACCTCAAAACTTGCACAAAAACCCATATTTTGGCTTATCTATACAAGTGATGGTATAGAAAAACTAAATTTCAAGGATCTTGAGAGAGTCCCAAGCATGTAAAAATAATCTTTCAGGGTAATTGACCCCTTCTAGATGCTTTTCCCACCATATCTTTTTCATCAGGTTCTTGAGAGGGTTTTAGGTCATTCAGGTTCTTAACATTGATTCATAAAAGTTAAGGCCTTAACCCTCAATCCAACTCCACTGAGATCAATTTTAGGATCCCCCTCATCTATCCATAACTTTTTGCATCACCATGCACATTGTTTGTACATATATGAGCAAAATAAATTGAACTCTTGAGTTCCTACTAGGCATTATGGGTACCCTTGAGATGGATTTAGGCCAAAATGACCAATTTGAGTTGTTCTATGAAAAATAATGATTATTATCAGTCCTTCACTCTCCCCTGAAGGCTCCAAAATTTCTTATAAAGATCATATGGTCATGAAAGTGAAGTCAGACACCTGAGGGTTTATGCCTAGTTCTAGGCCGAGTCTGCATAGACTGTGTTTTCTATATATGAGACCACCTCAGAGTTTTTAGTGGTTGTAGGTGATTCATAACACTTTTTTCATATATAATTAAACCCTACACATCTTCCAATAATCATTCTTGGCTATCCCTTTCATATTTTCACCCTTAATGTACTAGGCATGTAGGTTGGCCTGTTACTGGAGTGCCTATGGTATGAGATAAAACAAAGGGAACCTTCCATATTTATCTAACCTAGATGATACCATGGAGGTATTTATCAAGTCATGATGACACTTTTTATCCATTTTCAAAACTTGATCATGCTCCAATAGCCCTCTACACCTCAAACTCTCAAGACTAGCTTCTTGAAATTATGACTCTATGCAGTGCTTTGGTGGGTTTAAGAACCTTGAGTTATGACTATCTATGAGGTTATTACTTCTTTAAATCACATGATAATGTCATATTACCACTGTGAGACTGGTTTCAACATGGTAATTACATCCTACATCTTTGCATACCAAACAAACTTTCACCTTTGATTAGCCTAGACTGGTATGTGACTGTGTCAAACGATATGTGTGCATTTAGGAGAAACTAATAGGTTCTTGTAGGTGGTGATGTGTGTATGAGTATTGTGTTTTCACCCTTTTGATTTCTTATGAGGTCATTAGACCATTTCATACCTGAATGTATCATTTTTGCCTTGACATGATGTAGTCATTCTTATATCATCAATACACTATAGGTCATTGTCACATTACAATGTTTTGGGTTTATTTTTGGTCTAATGGCACTGTAGTCATTGAGTGTTTCTAACAATATTTTGACTGAGTTGAAAAACTAATCTACCATTAGTTTCTCTTGACCAAATAACCTCTTTATATGTTCATATGCTACCTCTAGGTCTAGGCCACAAGGAGGAAACCACGAGACTTACACATACCTCATTTACCTTTATCAACATAATGACATTGTATGGAGAAAAAATCATTTCGTAGAAGTTAACGTAAAACTTATCATTAAGAAACTTTCCATCTTTGCACCTCCATTGGCATTACTTGAGGGGATCTTAACTATGTTGATAAACCATGAATGACTTGAGAACTCCATTCAAGTCTTGAGATTGTACACAACCCATCTCTTAGTTTTTGGAGAGTCTTGTAATTCCCCATACATACCTACAAGTGACTATAGGTGATTGTGTACATTAGGACTCTAATTAGTCTTTACTTAGTATCTTAGGGCACCATCTCAATCAACCTATAGATCCTTCAATGTGGAAGATGAACAATCCATGTTTTGAGAGGTTGAAACAAGTGCATTACCTTAACCTTAAGCCACTCACAGGAAAATGAAAGTTTGTAATTGTTAAAACGTCATTATGTAGACAATAGTGCTCACTTATAGCACAATGAAGTACTTCTTCCAATATCTTCATGATCACATGTGCCAACCATATTGAAATCCACATGAGGAGGATGAACATACCCTACAAGTCCACATACAACATAATTCATATAGATCAATGCAAACAGAGGATAAAACTAAGGTGTTGGGAATTTGTAGGAAGCTTGGAGGTGATAACAATATTAGTGATTGTTCATGAAGCACATACCACTAATCGAGAACCATGACCATAAAATGGAAGGACATAAAGACTACTAACATCCCCCAAGTGCACTTAGTCCAAATCCTCTTTTCCTATCCATACCAACTAAAAACCATTTGACCTTCTTGACTTATCTAAGGGAGTGATAGGAGAGAAACCAATTTTGATCAATTTTGAACCTATTGAAGATTCTTGAGTTGAAAAATACTTTTAGGCATGTCATAACATCTTCCTGAAGCCTCACACATGTCAGGTGAATCACCTCAATCTGTATAACTACCTAAAACTCCCTTTTTGTAGTGATATTATTATTTATATGTTGAACCTACCACATTTTAGTTTCAAACCTATTTTTTGACATTCCTTGACATATGATACATTAAACTAGATATTGAAACATTTGTCTTTTGATGGGAAACCATACATTTCATTCAAATGGCCAAAAGGTGGCATAAGATGACATAAGACCAACTAGACAAATGTGACAAAGATAAAAACATATTATTTGACCTTCAAAATATGCCTTGACCTCATTAATGACCATGTGACTACTTTCAAACCTAGGGGACCCTATGAAAGTTTGAATATGTAATGGGAGGTTGACCAAATTTGACCTAGGGTTAAAATTAATCAACAAAAACCACATGGAAAACATTTGAGACAAACCCAACAAAAATTTTTTGAAGATAAAGTAGGTTATGCACATAAAACAAGTGGATTGGAGGGACTCAAAGTGGAAGAACTCCCACTTTTGGATAGCCTTGCATTTGAACCAATTGACACTAGCCTAAAGTATGCAGTCATGGAGGAAAGAGGTATGCTGATGTAAATTAAAGGTTAAAGTGCACATATTTGGTACATTACTTTGCATACCTCAACCATAGATGATAAGGCTAGGAGATTATTTACATGAGAGGAACCATTATCATGCCTCCTTGGCAATAAAGATGAAGGTTGGGATGTTGCCATAACATCCATGACAATCAAGGAGCAACCTACAAGTGACTCATTTACTTGTTGCCATTAAAAATATGCCACTTTTAGGTTAGATCTTCCAATCAGCCTAGTATGTATGAGTACCCATCCCTATCCCTCATTTCAATACAATGTATGGGCTGAGGTATTTTCTAAACCCTATCGTTCATACTTTCTATAATCTAGGGACAAACCTAATGCATAATTCTACAATCCTAGTTTTCTTGAGTTACATGAGAAGAACATTGATAAATCTTATGGGATATTATTTTCCAATGTAAAGGACAACATAGACACAAGTAGATATTTCCTTTTCCCTTCTTAAAATCCTAAAAAGATAGGTGTCTAACTAGTTCAGGGATGCATTTGCTTGAACATTTCCTATGAATAAATTTTCTTTTCCCTTCCCTATTTTTTTTCTTTTCCTTATGTTGTGAGGTATTTTGACACACTAAATTAGTTAGGGGTTGTTAATCCTTGGCCTCTCCTAAAAGGAGGGATTTACTACAATAATAAAACCTTCCTAAAGGTCTTGGTACGCAGGGTAACCTAGTCGAATCATTGTGATCATACCATATCGAGAGTCTTCTATGTGTATTTCAAATAGATTAATATGCATTAAATATAAAGATATTATGCCTGAGGAAATAGAAAAATTATCTAACTATGAATATGAACAACTAATTCAAAATGAAAATATGTAGTGTTTATAATTTCAACAATGCATAAATGAGCAATAAATAAGAGTAAGCAATCAAGATAAACATTAAACTACAACTACAACTCAAAAACTAAACTAATAGATTGATAAAAAAAAATGAAAAAGAGAGAAGGGTAGGGAGAAAGATAAAAAGAGATCCCACTTTATAATGGTGATCAACTTAGTTCTGTTGAGCAGATAAATCTTTTAGTAACTAGTCTAGCTAAGGATGATGCAAGAGTCTATATAATGAAGTAGTAGAGTTGAAGAGAAAAATAGGATCACCATATACATGCACAGACCAAGTCTATCAAATGACAAAGATTTTAGATTAAATATGTTTTTATTAAAGATCCTTTGGGATTCATCAAATGCTCAGTGAGTTATAGACTTAGATTCAAAATAGCCTCGACTCATAAAACTAATTTAGAAAGTAGGGAAATACATGAAAGGAAAATGACTGGTCCACTACTCTAAATTCTAATCTAAAAGGAACCAACTAGGCATAGTCTCCTCTAATCCTAAAAAGAACTAGCCTAAGTATAATCTTCTTAGTTCAAAAAAATACCAACCCTTATTACATCGAAGAGTTGATCTTATATAGGCATGCAGGCCTGAGGAGTTCAAAATATAAACTCAAATGCATGCACTAAAGGGGTAGTTATAGTAATCATCAATGTGGTTGAGGGAATGTGGTTGAGTAGGCAACTCAAAATATCTAACAAATTGAAGTCATGTCCAAAATTTATGCAATCTAACCATGCCTCAATCAAATTTTGGTAGCTAAAAGCAGTTGGGATTACATCAGGACTATCAGTCACCCATGCTTCTGTATAATCAATTATCCTACCTCATTAAGGTTAAATTTGTATTTTAGGCTTTTTGATTGATTCCAATGTGCACACCATGTTAATTATTCCCAACTTATTGATGATTCAGTTGGAATATGATTTGAGTCTAAAAATCATATTAGATGTGTAGTTCATTATTGGTCTCTTAACAGTTTTGATGGCTAGATAGGCCATCAAATTTAGGCTCATGCCTTGATAGATACATAGTCAATGTGTCCTTACTACGATGGGTTACTGCCATGTTGCTTCTTCTATCTTTCCCTCTACTTTGCCCTTGTGACACAGTTGATTTTGATTCTATGAGGCCCATTTTGACACTTGGAAACTCATCAGTGTCTGTGAACTTTAGCTCTACCACACATGACTTCTTTGGATCCTCTAATTTCCATATTAATTAATATGAACCCCTATGCTCTCACCTCATTAGTGTCGATCTACCAAGAGGATGTCGATGTGGAGAAATATTTAATGATTCAAGGTATTTGTGCCCAATTTCCTTTAAGTATCATGCCCACAAGTCAGTGCATGGATTGATATACGCCTTACAATGAAGCATTGCCCCAAGCCTTTGTCTAACCAAACCTCTTAGTGATAAATGAGAATCTAGCTTGTTTATTTAATGCATATAACTCAGTTAATTATGTGTACAATCAACATGTCATTTATTATAATTTTGGTGATTCAGTATCTTTAGGTGTTGTCACTACTCAACTACCATTTGTTTCAGAAGACAATCAGGAGGCAATGTATAATCTGAGCTACAAAGCTACATACCATAATCCACCATTTGGAGTTTGTGAATCTAAATACACTGATAATGCAGATTTGATCATGCACATTGATAATGTCCAATCTTACAAGCATGATCCATTCTTTGAAGGCTATAAAAATAATAATGATGACTCTAAAGATGAAGAAACGATAGTTATGAAAGGCAACCTAATGGCTGAGAAGCAAATTGATAAAGATCCATCCACGTAAAATGAACAAACTAACATCTCTTTTGATCAACTAGAAGAACAATTAGAGGAGTTGGAGCTCTTGGATTAAGAAGATTCATACTATGCACTTGGAGCATTCTTTCCCTTTGCTACTATTTCTATATTTAATAGACTGATCCAAGATGGTCAACATATTTATGGCTATAATGAGACTTTCCCTCTGTCATCAGTAGGGAATGAAGTAAAGGAAGTCAACTAATAAGAAAGAGGTTATCCATTTGAGGAGAATGAGCTATAAAAATTCAAAATTGATGATCCTTCTTCTTAGTTCAGCCTCACCTCCAAAGTAGTTGATATTACTCAAATGCTTCTCTCAACAACAAAGGCAATCAAAATGGGAAGTCATGAACATAGTGGCTTAAATGAAGAAGCCATGCCAATGGAGGTTCACGCTAAGAATGACCTTATTCAACCCAACTCTCCACACACTTCGACCACTGATGAAAAATTTAGAATGTCTCTAATATGAAAAGAATCTAAAACACTTCCATGCCTTTCAGATGTCGAGAACAATAATGAGGATGATACACAAGCATCTATTTATATCAAAAAGCAACTGCTAAGTGACTCATCTACTGACTACCATCACAAACATGCCACTTTTAGGTTAGATCTTCTAATTACACTGGTATATATGAGTACCCAACCCTATCCCTTACTGCAATACAATATATGGGTTGAGGTATTTTCTAAACCCTATCCCTCATGCTTTGTATAATCTAGAGATAAACCTAATGCAAAATTCTATAGTCCTAGTTTGCTTGAGTTGTATAAGAAGAACATTGATAAATATTTATGGATGGGTTTTCTATCATAGAGGACAACATAGATGTAATTAGATGTTTTCTTTGCCCTTCTCAAAGTCTTAAATAATCAAGGGTTTAACTGGCATGTGCATTAGATTAGGTTGGTTATTATGCACTTGGAGAATTCATTCCCTTTGATATTATTCCTATCCCTTGTTGTTAGAATAGGTTGGCTTTGCTTATTTTCTACTTTTGTTGTGGGGTTTGTCCCAACTATTTTTTTGTGTAGTTCCCCTGTTAATCAAAATAATGAAAATAAGGTTGTTGTGCAAATAACATAAATGATGCTCGAAGAACCTAATTGTAATTTTAATTGAAATTTTTGTGTGAACTATTATGATTGCATGGTTTATTTCCTGAGTTTTAAAGGTCAATGATTTGTAATGGAACTTGTAAATTCTAGAATAACTATTTTCTTATTGAATCCGTCTGATGCACTTAAAGAAATATCTAACAAAAAATACATCATTGCTTCAATTTTGGTTTGTATTGATTTGTCATGAACTCATTGATTTCCTTTTACCCATGACTTAGTCCCCAACCCTCTATGGAAGTAAATACAAAATCTCATTTTAAAAGAATTGATCTAAAATTTAAGATCTAAATTATTCTTGAAAGGATGATCTTAGTAGCCTCCACCACAGGCTTTCCGTCCTGGGTGGTAGTAGAGCAAGGCTTTTGGAAGGACCATATGTATCTCTATCAAGGCTATAAATGCTTGGATGGTGATAGAGCAATGTACACACCACTTCCCCCTCAAGATAAATTATAAAATATATTTCTTTTAATAGTTATAATCTTATATAAATTTGAATTATTGGGTGTAAGTGTCAATAAAATGAATAAATCACTTAATCATGCATAGATGGATTTGATAGGATTTTGGCTTAGTACGTCACTTCTTCACATAGAATTTACTACCTTTGAATTCATGTTTATTTTGAGTAATTGATTATAGCTAATACTTTTTCTTCTTGTGAAATTAGAGATTCTAAATTCTCAAAATACACGGGAGTATTTCTCAATAAGAATCACCATTTGTTGTTGCTTTCACAACACATCCCATTTTCAGATTGAAAATAGGGACCCTCTTTTTATTGTGGAATAAATTGTGCATCTAATATGATTTATAGAATTAAATCACAGTCCAACTGAATCATGAATAAAGTAGGAATAATTAGTATGGCATGTGCATTAGAATCAAGCACATAGTATAAAAGATAAAATCAACCTTAATGAGGTGGGGTAATTGATTGCATAGAAGCATGGGTAGTTGATAGTGCTGATGCAATACCAATTGCTTTCAGCTACCATAATTCAATAGAGTCATGGTTTGATTGCACAAATTTTGGTCATGCTTTCAATATGTCAGGGATTTTTGGTTGCCTGCTCAGCCACATTCTTCCATTCCTATTGATGTTTTTCAATTGCCCCATTAGCGGGTGAATTTGAAAGAGAATTTGAATTTGCATTCAAACTCTTCAGGCATGCATGCCTTTATAAAATTGACTCATCAATGTAATAAGGGTTGGTCTTTTTTAGGACTAAGAAGATTATGCTTAGGTTGGTTCTTTTTAAAATTAAAAGAGACTATGTCTAGTTGGTTCCTTTTAAATTAGAACTTAGAGTAGTGGACCAAACATTTCCCTTTCATGCATTTCCATAATTTTTAGATTAGCTTTCCAAGTTGAGGTTATTTGAAAGTTGAGTCTGTAGTTCACTAAGAATTTAATGAATCCTTGATGATCCTTAATAGAAATATCTTCAATCTAAAAGTTTTGATATTTGATAGACTTGGTCTACATATATATATATGGTGACCCTATTTTCCTTTTTATCTCTACTACTTCATTCTATAGAATTTTGTACCATCTTTAATTGAAGTTGTGATAGGTCTAGCTTAACTAAGGACTAGTTACTCCGAGATTTGTTTGCTTAATAGAACTAGGCCAACCGACATTAGAAATTAGGATGTCTCTATCTCTTTCTCCATGCCCTTCTCTCTTTTTCCTTTTTGAATTAGTATGTTAGTTTAGACTAGTTAGTTTCTGAGTTGCAGTCAGAGTTTAATATTTATCTTGATTGCATGCTCTTATCTACTACTCATTTATGCATCATTGAACTTATAAGCAATAGACAATTTTATTTTGAATCAAATTTCATATTCATATTTAGATTAATTTGGTATTTTTCTAGGCTTAAACTCTTTATTTTTAATGCATATTGATCTATCTGAAATACACACCGAAGACCCTTGATATAGTATGGTCACAATGAGTCGACTGGTTACCCTGCATGCCAAGACATGGTAACCAAGACCTTGGGGAAGCTTTTCTTCTTGCAGAAAATCCCTCCTATTAGGAAAAGACAGGGCTTAATAACCCCTACCTAATTCGGCATGTCAAAATACCTCACAACACATCTAACACTTGAAAATAATTCATTTTTATTTAATGGTTATTCACAAGAATCTATTGATAATTTACAAGCATTTAGAGAAATCAAGCAATCATTATGACATTCATTGTAGCATTGAAGTTCATGTTAGCGATACATTATATTTTTAATATACCTATAGAGATGATATTATTATTGGGTGCAGATGTCAACACGTGGCACACATCCTCTTTGCAAGTATATTATATGAAGCCATATAGGTAACTTGTAGTATTAATTATATCAGACAATGAATCATCTTACATTGGGATTATAAGTTTGCCCATACATTATTAATGATAGAGGTTTATATAGAGAGGCGAATATAATTATAAGGGATATAAGGTAGGTTGCATATTCTTCTATTTTAAGTGTGATTATGGAGTGGATTCCTTCCTAAAGGGGTATTCTATGATGTAACCCTACCTCAAGGGTTGTCATTATAATTTTGAATATAATGCATATTAGGCATATTGGCCCACTAATATATTTTGTGTTTATATCAATTATATTTATACATATTGACATGATTAAGTATGATGTTCATAACATTTGGTATTAGAGTGGTGATTTGGGTAAAGTGGGAATTTTTTTGTTTTGTAGATTTTTTTAAGAAGGTAAATTGATTGCAGAAGGTCATTCTCCTTACATAGGCATCTAATTCACATTGTTGTTTAGTGGATAGAAAGAAGACTTCAAGAGATTTATGAAAAGAGACCACACTGAAGATTGTGAGCAGTATCAAGGGAGATATAACGATATGAAGTTGACCTTGTGACCCTAATTTTTGATGAATATTTTATATGCAACTTATGAAAAAAATCATATCTTTAATTTTGAGTGAAAAAATAAAATTTTGTTTTTTATAATTAAAATTAAACTACTGAGATCTATTTTTCTACATATTTTTATTATCAATTTTTTGGTAGCAAAGGAGATCCTATGAATACACTAGTTTTTATGAATTGTGGACCATGGGGTTTCCAATTTACTTTTCCAGAGATACAGATATTAATGCTCAATAATGGTGATTTGAATTTAAGAAGATCTATGTTCATTTGTATTTTCAGCACTCAGATTTACTCCTTTTTCTTCATGGTCCTGCATTGAGTTGGTAAACTCGAGTGCAAAAAGAATGGAATAGTTTTCCATGGGAACAAATGGAACAAGATTTGCTAGGTAAATAGGACACATAAAAATAATTATGAGGAAAAAAGGGAGGATAAGGTAGGAAAATAAGAAAATAAGGGTTTTTGTAATAATGATAAACAAGATAAGGAAACAAAAGAAGTAAAGATGGACATTAAGGATTCAACTGGTTTAGCTTCAAAGAAGGAAGCTTTAATATTTTAATTCCATGGATGCATTCAATAAAATGAGGCTATTGTATAAGTAAAACCAAGCAACATATATAACTTCATTAGTGTTGATTTAGCCAAGCAACTACAAGTTTAAGTAAATAAAATTAAGGACACTCGACTAGAAGGTAAGAATGTTCAAATATTTGAAGATTTGAAGATTACTATGAACAAATATATATTTATTTCAGATTTTTATTCTTTGAATATGGATGGTTTAGATATTATTTTTAAATATCCTTTGTTAGAGACTTTGGAAACAATTAATATTAATGTACAAAAAAAGTTCATGAAGCTTTGGTACAAGAAAAATAAAGTCACTTTACAAGATATCACACTTAGCAAAGAACAAAGAAAGGTCAAGGTTGATAATGAGGATGAATCTAAATATGGTGAAGAAGAGCATAAGGAAGATTTAGATGAATAACAATATGAAGAAAAGCTACATGCAAAGTAAAACAATCCATGTACTCAAGAGACAAAAGCACTAGAAGGGGAAAGGTTTGACAAGGTCAAAGAAACATAAAATAATACTAAGGTTAAGGCATATAGACACCCGCATCATCATCTGGAGGGAGTGTCACAACAACTATCACTATGGATGTACAGGGAATCCATGGAACAACTACTATGGCTATACATGGACTAAAAAGAGCAAAACATGCAAAACATGAAATCATATGAGTACTGACTATGGATATGCATGGAAGCCAAGGAGTAACAACTTTGGGTATGGATGGAATTAAAGTAATAAAACACAATCAAGAACTAGCTTCAAAGAGCTATCACCCACTAAGATCACATATGGGTTGTTGGATGATTGAGTTTGATGACAAGTGTAGTGCTTTGAAAAACACTCACTTTTTGGCTTTCTTCTCATGTTTTGAGGGTAAAACATGCTAAGGGGGATGTAATGTAATGGACCTAGAGAGATGATATTATTAGTGGGTGGAGATGTTGACATGTGACACACATCCTCTTAGCTAGTATATTATATGGAGTCATATAGGTAACTTGTGGTATTAATTATATTGGACAATGAGTCAACCTGCATTGAGATTAGGAGTTTACCCATCCATTATTAGTGATAAAGGTCTATATAAAGAGGGGAATATGATTGTAAAGGATATCAAATAAGTTGTGGAGTATTCTATTCGAAGTGTAATTGTGGAGTGGCTTCCTTCTTAAAGGAGTATTGTGTGGTGTAGCCCTACCTTAAGGGCTATCATTCTATTATCTGAATATATTGCATATTGGGCATCTTGGCCCACTAAAATATTTTGTGTTGATATCCATTGTGTTTTTTTGTATATTTACATGATTAAATCTAAGGTTCATAACGTATTTCACTAGTTTACCTCGTTGATGAATTATTGCAATTATTAAAGTGTTAACATTTTTCAATGTTGTATACTATTGAGGGACTTGACAAATATTAAGATGGCTTGGCTACTCCTTCGAATAACATAAGCCCCAAAGCATATGTCTTTTTCCTTACGGTTTTCATATCTAGTTGCCCAATTAGGACAAGAAGAAGTCCATTTCCTAGATATCTAAGCAAAGGCATACAAAATTGAGCAAGCTTTTTGGAGCTCGAGACAGATGAACACAATTGTCAAAACATATTTCTCATGTTTGATATTTACCAAAAAAACTCGATGGTTTGGACATCTACAAAGTGGAACTTAACAATTTGGACAATCTTTTTTGTTCATCACAAGTTTTTAGGGTTCTTGTTGTATTACCACAAATCCTTGATTTTCATTGTCAGACTTTGGTGATTGTCCCTTGATCTCCCGATATTTAAGATACATTTATAAATCCTACACTTGTTTTTATTAATTTGGTTTTGGAGATTAATTGTTAAGGTGTGGAGCTAAAAGCTTCACCAAAGGAGCGCATTGCATAGGTTGTTGGTGTTACACAGTCACTGGCATTGGTCAGGAGCGACCGACGTCGGTCAGGAGCAGACCAGGAGATGCCGGCGTTGGTCATGGATCGGCTAACGTCGATCACAGGCAAATAGGTAGGGACCAATGTCGGTCACCTGTGCGTCCAGAATGCTATTTCTGTGGACAGAACAGAGTGTTTGCATGGTAGCATTAAGTGATAGTCTTAAGTCCGCATCTCTATTATTAGTAAGACTGTTTAGAGCCCTTGATTAGGAGGTGCATCTAATGGCTATAGTTGTATGCTCATGTTTCCTAATTATTATATATATAATTAAATCTTCATAGCTTATTGAGTAGTGTTGAACAGTACAGAATTGTATATGTGAATCATTCCAGGTTGTTGGAGTTGATTGTAATTGAGAGAGAGAGCTCTTGAGGGAAAGAGATCTAGATAGAGATCTGTACATCTGAGAGAGGTGTGAAAGAAAAGGAGTTTCTTCAATTGTATTCCTTCTGTAAAGAGTTTAATACAAGTTTTCAGGGTGGTTTCTTGTATCTCTTGTTCTTTGCTATTTCTGATTCTAGTTACTTATCTTTCTGGTTTAATTCCGCATTTTATTGCTTTCATATTGTAATCAACATTGTTGGTTGATCCCCAACAAGTGGTATCAGAGTTCAAGTTGACTAACAGGTGTTTCAGATCTGGTTAGTGTGTATTGATTACAGGGTGCTCACAGGGGTTTCTGTAGGGATTTCTATTTGAGTGGGAGAAGCAATGGCAGAAGAAAGTAAACTGAAAATAGAGAAGTTTAATGGCAAGAATTACCAACATTGGAGAATGCAGATAGAGGATTATCTGTATCAGAAATATCTATACTTACCATTAGGTGGAATTGCAAAGAAGCCCAAAGACATGGATGATGAAGAATGGGAAGTTCTTGATAGAAAGGCTCTTGGATCTATAAGATTGAGTCTGGCATCTACTGTGATATCTAATTTATCACAGGTAAAGACAACGGTAGATTTGATGACTACTTTAGCAAATTTATATGAAAAACCCTCAGCTTCAAATAAGGTATATCTTATGAAGCAGTTATTTAATTTATGAATGCAAGAAGGTGGATTTGTATCTAATCATCTAAATGATTTCCATGGAATTGTAAATCAATTAAATTCAGTCAAAATAGCGTTTGCTAATGAAATTAAAGCTCTTTTAATATTATGTTCTTTGCCTGAAAGCTAGCATAGCTTGGTAATGGTAGTTAGTAATACTGCATCTGCTTCAAATATTTTAAAAGTAGAGGATGTTGTTAGTGTAATCTTGAATGAATAAATTCGCAGAAAAAGCACAGAGGAAACATCAGGGAATGCTTTAAGTTTTGAGAGCAGGGGAAGGCAAAAAGAGAAGAGCAAGAAAGGGAGATCAAGGTCTAAGTCAAAGGTGAGAGGTAGATCCAAATCCAAAAATGGCAGGAAGCCACAATGTTGGAATTGTGAAAAGATAGGGCACATAAGCAAAGATTGCTGGTCAAAGCCTAAGGAGGACAATCAGCACGAAGGAAAAGAAGAAGCAAAGGTTGCAGGTATTGCACAAGATGCTCTTATATTCTCTTTGCATAATAATATAGAATCTTGGGTTTTAGATTCTAATGCATCTTTC
Source organism: Torreya grandis (assembly GCA_037957365.1). Lineage (NCBI taxonomy): Eukaryota > Viridiplantae > Streptophyta > Pinopsida > Cupressales > Taxaceae > Torreya > Torreya grandis. Next base: position 824,039 of record JARHVA010003875.1, on the reverse strand, counting down.
CATGCAACCCCTAATAGAGAATATTTTAGTGACTATGTCCATGGAGATTTTGGAATAGTGTATCTAGGGGATGATGAGCCTTGTAAAATTGTTGGCAAAGGAAAAGTGCAGCTGAAAATGCAGAATGGCAACACATGGGTGTTGAGAGATGTCATGCATGTTCCCAGCTTGAAGAGGAATTTGATTTCTACAGAAAAGTTAGGGGATGAGGGTTGTACAGTAACTCTCACAGCTGAATCTTGGAAGGTGACCAAGGGTGCACTTGTATTGGCCAGAGGCAAGAGAGTAGGTACTCTCTATTTATGTAATTGTGTTACTAATAATTCTCCTTCTGTATTATCTACTTCAGATGTGGATGCAAAATTGTGGCACTCTAGGCTCGGCCACATGAGTGAGAAGGGAATGTCCATTCTTAAGTCAAAAGGTAAGCTTTCAGATTTGAAAAGCATAGATCTGGATTTTTGTGAGCACTGTGTTTTTGGGAAACAGAAGAGAGTGAGTTTTCTCAAGACTGGGTCAATAAAGAAGAAGTATAAGTTGCAGCTTGTTCACACAGACGTGTGGGGACCGGCTCAGGTTGCTTTTATTGGAGGATCACAGTACTATGTTTCGTTCATAGATGATGCTACAAGAAAGGTATGGGTCTATTGTATAAAGAAGACATCTGATGTATTTGAGACTTTTAAGATTTGGAAAGCTATGGTTGAGAATGAAACATGCAGAAGATTGAAGTGCCTAAGATCTGACAATGGTGGTGAGTTCTGCAGCTACAAGTTTAACTGGTATTGTTATATGCATGGAATTCGCAGGCAAAAGACGGTTCCAAGGACACCTCAGCAAAATGGAGTTGTTGAAAGGATGAATAGAACAATAATGGAGCGTGCAAGATGTATGAGATTGCATGCTGGTTTGCCCTTAGAGTTTTGGGCAGAAGCTGTTGATACCACAGTGTACCTGATTAACAGAGGACCCTCTATAGCTCTGGATGGTGGAATTCCAAAAGAGGCATGGACAGGTAAAAAGGTAGATCTCTCATTTCTCAAAGTTTTTGGTTGTGAAGCTTTTGTGCACGTTGATAAAGAAAATAGAAAGAAGCTGGATGCTAAGTCTATGAGGTGCACATTTATTGGTTATGGCTCAAGAGATTTTGGTTTCAGGTTTTAGAATCTAGGAACTAACAAAATAGTTAGGAGTCGTGATGTTGTTTTTAATGAAAAAGTGATGTATAGTGATCAGCTAAAGAAGTTGAATCAATCTGGGCAGAGCAATGGAGAATTAGACGAGGTGACGGTCCAAAATGAGCTCATGGAAAGAAATAATCACAAACAAGAAAACACAAAGACCGATGTCGGCCAAAAAGGAATCGACATCAGCAGAATAGAAACCGATGTCAGTCATATAGTGACCAACGTCGGCCAGGAAGGAACCGACGTCGGTCAGGTAGAACCAACGTCGGCCAGTAACAGGCCTAGAGGTGACTGAGGTCGGTCATTGTCAGAGAATTTAGGCAGACAATGTGTTGTGAATGAGTCTCAGACACCCATCAAGAGGTCAAAAAGGGTAAGCAAACCTCCAATTCGATATTCCCCTTCATTATTCTATTTATTGCTTAATGATGGTGGAGAACCAGAGAGTTTTGAAGAAGCAATACAAGTAGAATCCAAGAATCAGTGGGAGCATGGCATGGTTGAGGAAATGGAGTCCTTAAAAGAGAACCAAATGTGGGATTTGGTTGAGTTGCCAGCAGGAAAGAAGACACTAAAGAATAGATGGACCTACAGGTTGAAGGAAGGTGAGAACGGACATATGAGCTATAAGGCCAGATTGGTAGTGAAAGGATTTGCACAAAAACCATGTATTGACTTTAGTGAGATTTTTTCTCCTGTTATTAAAATGACTTCTATACGGACTGTATTGTCTTTAGTTGTTATTGAGGATTTGCATCTTGAGCAGCTTGATGTTAAGACATTGTTTCTTTATGGAGATTTGGATGAAGAAATATATATGGATCAACCGAAAGGATTTGAGGTCAAAGGTAAGGAGAAGTTAGTGTGCAGATTGAAGAAAAGCTTGTATAGCCTCAAGCAAGCTCCTAGACAATGGTATCTTAGATTTGACAGGTTTATGACTGAGCATGGCTATAATAGGTGTCAATCTGACCATTGTGTGTATTTTAAGAGATTGGATAATTGTAGATATATTATTTTATTGTTGAATGTAGATGATATGCTGGTTGCAGGATCACACATGCAGGATATCTCTGAGCTTAAGGTGAAATTAGCTCACACGTTTGCCATGAAAGATTTGGGAGTAGCAAAGAAAATCCTTGGCATGAGCATCAAGAGAGACAGGAAAAATCACAAGTTGATTTTGTCTCAAGAGGATTATGTGAACAAGGTGTTGAAATGGTTCAATATGCAAGATGCAAAACTAGTAAGCACACCTTTGGCTGGACATTTTAAGTTGAGTAAAGAACAATGTCCTAATTCACATGATGAGGTAGAGTACATGAGTAGAGTTCTATATTCTTCCACAGTAGGGAGTTTAATGTATACAATGGTGTGTACTAGACCGGATATTGCCCAAGCAGTGGGAGTTGTAAGTAAGTATATGGCCAATCCAGGGAAGGAACACTGGAAAGCAGTTCAGTGGATCCTTAGATATCTGAGAGGAACCAGTAGTAGGCATTTGTGCTATGGTGGTTCAAATACTTCTCTACATGGTTATGTAGATTTATATATGGCAGGTGATTTGGATGGCAGGAGAAGCACCATAGGATATATTTTCACTATTGGTGGAACGGCGGTTAGCTGGATATCAAAGTTGCAGAAGGTTGTTGCATTGTCAACTATAGAAGTAGAATATATTACAGTTATAGAGGCTAGCAAATAGATGATATGGATGACACGGTTCATGGAAGAGCTAGGAAAGGAGCAAGAGAGTTGCAGACTATACAATGATAGTCAAAATGCAATTCATTTGGCTAAGAATTCAGCGTTTCACTCAAGAACCAAACACATACAGCTTAGGTACCACTTCATAAGACAGGTATTGGAGGATGGTGAGTTAAAGCTGGAGAAGATCCATACAGATAAGAACCCTGCGGATATGTTAACCAAGCCGGTTACAAAAGAGAAGTTGAATCTTTATTCAATTTCTGTTGGTCTTCATGATTGAGTTGAAGATGGAGGAGCTAGAAGATGTTGCTATACAAGTACTGGTGCAGCTGTTTATCTCTAAGTGGGAGATTGTTAAGGTGTGGAGCTAAAAGCTTCACCAAAAGAGTGCATTGCAGAGGTTGCTGGTGTTACACAGTCATCGGCATCGGTCAGGAGCGATCAACGTCGGTCAGGAGCAGACCAGGAGATGCCGACGTCAGTCATGGATCGGTCGACGTCGGTCACAAGCAAACAGGTAGGGACCGACGTCAGTCACCTATGCGTCCAGAATGCTATATTCGTGGACAGAACAGGGTGTTTGCATGGTAGGATTAAGTGATAGTCTTAATTTCGTATCTCTATTATTAGTAAGACTGTTTAGAGCCATTGATTAGGAGGTGCATCTAATGGTTGTAGTTGTATGCTCATGTTTCCTAATTATTATATATAGGATTAAATCTTCATAGCTTATTGAGTAGTGTTGAACAGTACAAAATTGTATATGTGAATCATTCCAGGTTGTTGGAGTTGATTGCAATTGAGAGAGAGAGCTCTTGAGGGAAAGAGATCTAGATAGAGATCTGTACATCTGAGAGAGGTGTGGAAGAAAAGGAGTTTTTTCAATTGTATTCCTTCTGTAAAGAGTTTAATACAAGTTTTCAGGGTGGTTTCTTGTATCTCTTGTTCTTTGCTAATTCTGATTCTAGTTACTTATCTTTCTGGTTTAATTCCGCATTTTATTGCTTTCATATTGTAATCAACATTGTTGGTTGATCCCCAACATTAATTAGGTTTGATTTACTACATACATTTATTTTAAGCTTGATTAAATGTGTATGGATATTTGTATTGCAATCTGATTGAAATCCTTTTATTCATATTACACCTAGCAAAATAACACTCACTATATTAACTTGAACTTTCACAATATAATAATACATTTTTTGTAGTATGTTTAACTCTAATAAAGTATAGGCACATCCCTACCAACACCAACAAAGTTATAATAAAATGGGTATAAAACCAAAAAAGTCTTGTTCAAATGTCTTTAAATACATGACTTACTACTTCAAGTCGGATATCCCTCTTTAAGACAATTTAGAATTGCTTCTATAACTCTAAAATTGTCATTCTTGCAAAAAAAATAATTTTACATTAATTAATAGACCCGGTTTGTGGTAACATGGTAACCTAATATATCATATTCTTAATACCACTTTCAACTAATTAATTAATTAGTTATAGGAAAAATATATTTACTTAGCGTCCTTTCTCAATTAAAAATAAATTGTTCTCATCTTCTCCCCCGATTTCCATGTTTGTTGGGGTTGCTTAATTATCCTCTTTATTGCTTTTTGTTCTTTGCTTTTTGTGCTTAGTTATGTTGAATTATTAGTGTGATATTTTTTTCATGTGATCATGTATTGACCACATTTTAGACCTTTCCTAAAGTGTTTTCTCTCTCAACATAACTTTATTCGTAGAATGTAACTTCTCCACCTATCTTTTTATATGATTAGCATTATACTACAATCTCATTTTATTAATATATAGACACACTCTTCAATTATAAAAATAAAAAATAAAAATAAATTGTTCTCCAATCCTCCAAATTTCATAATTTAAAAAAACAAAATAAGTATTCTCCTCTCCTCTCCTCTCCTCTCCTCTCCCCCTTTCTAACCTCAATATTTTTTATTATTTATTTTTTTAAGTTAAAATGCCTCTAATTTCATCCCTTACTACCTAACTCTGATCATTATTCACTCATTAAAATAAACATGAGTCAATGACAAGTGGGCATAGACCCCATATATCCACCGTCATAGACAACGGCTTTATGGATAAGCAAAGAGAAGAATAATAATAATCATCATGGCCTCCGGTGCTGTATTTGTGCATTACAATCATTCTCTGTTATCTCCAGCTGCACAGCCAACTCAAAACCCATGTAAACGCGTGCCTACTAAAACTGCTGTTCCGACAATTACCTACACACTCTCTAGATATAAGCAGCAACAGGTAATGTTTCATCACTCCCCAGTTTACAAGATACATCTCTGAATACATTTTCTCTAACTCAGTTTTATTGTTTCGGTTCCTTTTGTATTAGCAGACATCTTATAATGCAGATGCCTACAGCCAATGGAGTTGTGGAGCAGCTCAGATTGTGGGTCGTTCAAGCCTTGCTGCTCTTGTGGCTGCAGCCCTCTGCTTTGTAGACCCTGCATTGGCATTTAAGGTATTTGCACAATTTTTTTGTTTTGATTAAAGTATAAACATTCTGATACTTTGGAGTCTTTTAGCATTCGAAGGGTACATGAACTTCTTTCGTTCAGTGTCAACGACTCAAAGGGATTCATTCTACCAAATTTGTTTGGGTTTCAAACCTAGGCTTATCCCTTTTTTATTATTTTCTGGGATTTGTACCATTATGCCATGACAACGTAGTTTATCATCGTCCGCAGCAATTGGAGTACAGCCCTTTTGATTGTGTACAAAATTTTCATGTCTGGCTGTCGATTTTAAATGTTATTTTATGTGTGTATGCCATGCCAATTATACTTTACTGAGAATCGAGTGCCCAATTTTGCATTTATTGTGTTTTACCATCATCTGTGTTTACAAATTTTGTTATTGTGTTTTACCATCATCTGGGTTTACAAATTTTGTTATTGTGTTTTACCATCATCTGGGCTTACAAATTTTGATTTCCCTTTCAAGGATTTCATTCATTTCATTTTGAGACTGATGTTCTATGCATGGTTTTGCAATTTGCGTTTTAGAGAATCGATCTTGCATTTGTTATTTCAATAGGTGGCCTTAGAAACACTTTTATAGTCATGAAAAACGGACTATCCATTTAGACATTTCTTATTAATTGAGTGTCATTGATTGCTTATGTACGGTAAATTGGTAACACTTACATTAGATGGCTTATTGATGCATGGGGCAATGCTCTATCAAACTTAGAATACTATTTGGTCCATAAGTCACATTTGAGGAATTTCTATTGTGTCAAAATTCACCTGGGACTTCTGATAACGGCCGGCAGTGTTGCCACCCTATTAATACGGGGAGCATGCTTAGAGGGGCTTAAACCCTGATTGTCATTATGACAATTGCACTAGCAAACACTAAACCATGGCTTGGCAGACATCCATATATTTATTTTTCTTAATTTTTTAATTGAGAGATTTGATGCTTCTACAATCCATGATAATGAGAACATGATTTTAGGGTAAAAACTGTGTGTGTAACACAGTTTTAACCCAAAAATTGTGTTCTCTATTTTGATAATTATTTTGCAATTCTTAACTCTTTTGCAGCTCCAAAGTGATTGCCCGTGTATATACATCTCATTTCTCTGGTAAAAAATTGGATTAAAGTCTGTCTTTTGTTCTCCCAAATTAAAAAAAGAAAAATTCGATGTGTTTTTTCTACTCTTTTTTTGGTCCATATTGACACGGTTGTTGGTGGATTAAGGGAGGTGGACCTTATGGCGCGGAGGTTACTCGAGGAGCAGACCTATCAGGAAAGGACTTTAGTGGGAAGACGTTGGTCCAGCAAGACTTCAAAACGGTATGTAGAAAACAGTAACTAACACTAGTTTGTATCTTGAGTTAATTTCACAGGTCTAGTTTTAGACACTGCAGATTTGGTTTGCATTTTATAACAATGTTGATGCCCCTAAGTTCTTTATCTGACACAGGGTTTTCTTTAAATTACTTTTTGTGCAGTCAATCCTGCGGCAAGCCAAATTCAAGGGTTCAAAACTGCTTGGGGCTAGCTTTTTTGATGCAGATCTAACAGGTCTTTTACAGCATCCCTGCATTCTTTTTTGGTGTACTATTTGAGATCAATTCATACACACTTGGAACTTTCGTGCCCTTATTTACATTCATTCTATGTATGATTTTTTCAATATATCAGGTGTAGGGATCATTGATGATACTCTTGCATTACTTTCTAGTTTTTATCATAAATGCAATGAACCTAATCTTTTAGTTGTTACAACGCTTTGATAATGAAGAATTGGGTTTAAAAGAGAAGCCTGAATTAAAATCGTCCCAAGAGGCACAAAATCAGTGACTCGGCATTTTGTTTATGCGATAGATAAAATGATATCAATTGTTGGCAAATGTCTTCAAGGAGTGGATAATACACGATCACAAAATTAAGTCACAGCATGTAGTATGGATAAGCTGTGGCTTTAGGTTTTAAAATTAAGCCAAAGAGTACAACAATGAGAGCTTGACAAGATTTACGGTGAGTATAAAATATGCTAGAAGGGACATGCTAGTATACATGCAATATAGAATTGGTAGCTTTCAACACTACTGGATCTACTTTAAGAGAGTTGGATCGGCATGAGTAACCTTTGGCAATTTGCAACGGAAAGCTTCAGACTTTATCATTGATAGTTAAGAGCTCTGAAAAAGTAAAAACCATGGCCTTAAAATCTTCTTAGCCCTTCTGAAAATCTTAAGTGGAAGGTGTCCTGAATACCAAGAAAGAGACCATTCTTCAGCCCCTTATAGTGCCTTGTCTTGTGGTATTTTCCCAAAATTCTTAGAGAAATTCTGAATCATTATTATCACATGCCAACCAAATATGCTCTTTCTGACCTTCATAGTGCATTCTGTTAATCCAGTGGTGTTTGTGAGAGTCTGGAATCTTCTATTTCTATTGTGTCTTGACAGACGTCTTCAACTAGGAAGAAGTGATTTTTGAAAGCACAATTGAACCAAATATAAGAGCAGAAACAGAGAAGCAGAAATGACAAATAAGTAAATGACATGAGAAAATAAAAGGTTACACTATCTTTATGAGATCAAGAGCCTTAAAGTGCTGCCATCAGATCAACCAGGAATCGATTTTAGAATTTAGAATGGATGCAAGGAGATGAATCCAAGAAAATGCATAATGGCGACATGCCATCACATTTGCATGAGAAAGAAACACAAAATAAATTTTATTAATGTCTACAAAAGACGAAAAGTAGGTCAATATTACTCAAAAAGCACAATAAATTACAATAGAGAAATAGCAGGGTAAAAAACCCTATGTTATGAAAAATAACTAAACACTAAGCACTAAATAAATGTAAACATAACAAGAGGGGTAAACCTAAAGTGGTCAAACCCTGAACCATGAGAACTAAGTATAAGTACAAATAGCCCCATGAGTGGGGCACCTGTCATTGAAGCATGGTCCTAATGAACATGAAAATGAAAACAAGCAACTTAACAATGTTTGTAGCAAGTCTTGGGCTAGGAGAACCAACAACATCATCCTCTATCATCACCAAAGGGCCAATGTAGGATCGATAATGCTCATAGGGGGATGTCTAAAGACTAAGGGGGTCAGGCTAGACAGGGTTAGGAGCATGTTGAGTACTCCCACTAGAGCCTCCTATAACATCCAAAGTTGACGAGTGTTTGGTTCTATACAAAAATCTAGTAATGTGTGCCCACCTCTGTGATCTTGGATGTTGACAAGGGGAAGGCCCTCAATGCCGAGATGAAGTAGATACTTCCTCCCTAGAATGAGACTAAAGGGCTTGGGACACTTTGGTAGTAATACGCTAAGAGGAATACCATCTCACTGGTCCTTGTGAATCTATTGCATCCAATGGGTGCTTACTACCTATAATACTTGTGGGGATAAGAAATGGAAGTAATTAGCTTGACAACCCTAGGGGTCTCATGTAATGATCTATGTTCTACAGTAACAGTCTCTTGAAGAAAAAGGGCCAAACTTCTTTGATTAGGATATCAAAAGAAATTATATGGATAAAGAACCACCCTTGTCTCTATGTAGATAGTGTTATCTTCCCTGGATCTCATAGTAGATAGGGCACATGAAAATAAATGGGCAGAGACAATCGATCCACTTACCCTGTGGAATATTGTGGTTGTGATCAAGGAATCCAAGAAGGGTGGTTAGATCATGTGTTAGAACAAGAAAACTTGAATAAAAACTCACTAACATGCATAACACTTACTTGCCTAGATCATAGGGGGGAGCTTAGTGAACAAACAAAAAATGACAAAGCTCAACTAAAATGCAAAAAACTACAAATTCCTTGCCTTACTTGAATGGTTCAAGTGATGTGTTTGTTTGGCTTGCTCGGCTTGTGCTCAAAGAGTCTTTGACAAATGGAGTTGTGTGGCTCCTCCTCTCCTTGACACCATTATTGGCTTATGCTTGCTTGATGTAGCATGTGATTTTGGCATTATAAAACTATAGCTTTGAATCATGCACCAAATCTTGCATTATAACTTTACCATGCTCAGTCTCTCTTAAATGAGAGGCAACTCCTTGTATTTATAGGTTTAGAAACTAACCCCAATCCAAGGTGATTTAGAGTGTAGTTAGAGCTTGGAATGGATTCAAACCTAATCTTAGTGATTTAATTAACCGCAGTAGAGTTAAAAGGTGTCAAATGGTCATGATTAGCAATGAATAGGCATGTTGAGATATTTTTGGATATTTGACAACTCACAAAAAGGTAATTATGAATTCCTAGGATAGTCTTTGATTTTGGAATTTCTTTTTTGATAATTCATTAATTGCTCATGGATAATTCAATTAGGCATTTAATTAGGTTTAACATTTTAATTAATTTTGTTTAGGCTTTTTAGCATTTTGTAAGATTTGAATTAATTTTATGTGTGTATTTGCCTCATTTAATTGGTTTATGAGCCAAATTGCATATTATGAAGCCAAATTTGAGATGTTTGGTGATTCTTAGGCTTGATTTGCAAAGGTTGGTAAGAATCGGTCTAAAGTTCGGTATGAAGCCATTGGTGGTCAATTTTAAGTGTCTACAGTTTGCCCTTGTTTGGGAAGGCATTGCAAGTTGTAAGCACAATAATGTCTTCTCAAAGATTGAAGAGGTCCTGTATGCTTTTGACTTCAACGACAATGGAGGAACTGTAGGGTGCCCCCTCGGGGGAGCGATTGGCAAAGGGGTCGGCAAACGGTCTCTCAAAAGGAGATGAGTGGACCAAACAAATGAAATGGGGTGGAATAGACTGATTTGCCCAAATGCTGTTATAATCAGTGGCATATGGAGCTGCCCCATTTAGGATAGAGAAACAAGATGATTTGCCCATAGGCAGTTATAATCATCGACATAGGTGGGATTAAAAAAAGTGATGATTTGTCCAAAGACAATTATAATTATTGAAAAAGGTTTAGGGTAACAAGAGATTGATTTGCCCAAAGATGGTTATAATCAATTAAAATGAAAACAATGATTTGCCCAAAGACGGTTATAATCTTTTGGTAGGATAAAAAAACGCTCTAGTTGGGCAAAAGAAAGTAAATGGTTTGCCCAAAGGTGGTTAGAATCATTAACCCTCAAATTGATGAAAACACAATGATTTGCCCAAAGACGGTTATAATCATTGGAAATGCAAGTGGGACGGTATAGAATAGTTTGCCCAGAGGCGTTATAAGCATTGTACCCCGATTATGACAAACATGATATGGAATGATGATGGCAAAATGATACAGAGGAAAAAAATGAATTAGACAACCTGCTAGTAGGGAGATGCTCGTCTGAACTAACAAGGAATTTTTTTTTCGTTGTTTACTTACTCTGTTTGGGATATGATTTGGATTAGATCAAGAATGTTGCTGATGCTGGTGCCAAGGACATATATTGTTGCTGCATTTGCCCTGTAGACTACCTGAAGTTGATTTTTGTTGTAGCATGTGACGGTAGGCATCGTGATAAAACACCACGAGGACTTGGCCGAAATATGCATAAGGATTGACTCCCGATCTAATACTCAATTGAAAACAATGCACTAATGATAAAAGCCATGATAACAATGTTGATGTATGAATATGGATGGATTCATGAATAGTGCACAATGAATCACCCAATGAATGCACATAGACTGAATCAAGGCACAACAATAAAACAAACAAAACAAACACACAAACACTCAGAAAATAAAGAAGCAAAAACAAAACAAAGAGAAATAACAAACAAACAAACAACGGTTAGTCATAATGTCAGTACAAACATCACGACACAAACAAGACGACGAACATTGCCTCTAGAAAATAGGAGACAACGTAACAAACAAACAAGATGGGAGAATAGAAGAAAAGGAAGGGGGTGGCCAAGTTGTCTCTAGATGCACTAGGCAAGTGGATGTTGCCTACATAGTTCTATGGACATGATATCCAACAAAAACTTCAAGCCGAATGTAGTTCTTCCAAGAAATGGGATAGAAGAAAATGATGAGAAAGAAAATATGATGAATGTGATAGAAAAATATGGGAATGAATTTGAAAAATGGTGAGAGCATGGGATAAAAGGCCAAAAAGGATGGGAAAACTAAGTGACAAGTGGTTTCTTGTGACTTTGTAAGGGTTCCCATAATCCTTAAGGCAAAGAAGTGGTCAATGTGTTTGGTTTTTCTAAATCAATTTTACAAATGTTTTTGGAATTTTGGAGCATCTTAACTTGATCGAGAATGACGAGATACTAAACAGTCCGAGTTCGCAAAACGGAAAGAGCCTTCAAACTTAAATGTGCTCGCAAAACAATGAGAGCATTCGAACTTTTGTTCACAAAATGGCAAGAGCGTGGCTAAAGGGGATTGAGCTGACCTCAACAAATATCGAGCGCTGCCCACATAGTCCCGATAGGACCTCAAGTCACTGGATTTCAACCTTATAGCGGAGGAATTTGACTAATGTAGCAGCGAATTCAAACAAAACACGGAAAGTTGGCATAAGGTCACAGTATGACATAGGAATGAAAAGCTAGTATGTCAAGGCACAATAAACAAATGTTGCCCCTAGTTTGCCCATAGGCGGTTATAACTAGGATACAATGACATAGATCAATGATAGTAATTTGCCCATAGACGGTTATAATTAATAGTATGACCATGGGACATTGATTTGCCCATAGATGGTTATAATCAGGCCCACAATGGTATAGAACGGAACAAGAAATGAAGGATGTAACTACCAAAACCTCTGTCATATTGCTCAAAAATACAGCTTCTGTCTTGAATACTTGAAACAATTGCTGGAACTGATCTGAATCTTCATGCTGAAAGTGGAACCAATAGAATGGAACCAAGATCAAACGGGCTAGGTAGGGAGGGTCAAAACAACTTGGTCGATAGAAAAGGTATGGTAGAACAGAATGGTGGAACGACAAAGTGGATAAAATGGTATGGTACAAAGAAGAATGTTGATAATATGGTAGAACTTGAAACGGTCCTCATAGACAATACACCAAGTCACTCAAGTGAAGTAACGCTTGAGGTGTATAATGTTTATCGGCTCATCAAGTTCATTCCTGTTTGGTGTGGCAAGCTTGTATGTTCCAGCACCATAGTCTGCAACAATGGTGAAAGGACCTACCCAGTTGGACTTGAACTTGCCTTTATGTTTCTTCTTGGCCATGGTATTCTTTAAGAACAAGATCACCAAGCTCAAATTCTCTATGTTTCATGCATCGATTGTAGTGGCCATGGAGTTAGTTTTGATATGCTTGCAGGTGGTTTACTGCGGCCAAGCGTTTCATATCAAGTAACTCGAGCTCTTGCAGGCGAGCTACTTGATAGTCTTCATTGTTCAGTACATGTTTCAAAGAGATGCACAAAGATGGTAACTTGACTTCAATGAGAAGAATGGCTTCAGTGCCATAAACAAGTGAGTATGGAGTGGCACTTGTGGGAGTACGATAATTGGTACGGTATGCCCAGAGGGCATGGAATATTTATAGGTGCCAATCGCAGTTGGCATCATTGACAACATTTTTAAGGATGTTGACAATGGTTTTGTTAGATGCTTCTGCCTGGTCATTATCTTGAGGATAATATGTTGTGGAAAAGTGTTGTGTAATCTTGTACTTGACACAGTGATTTGACATCCTTGTTTTTGAATGATCCACCATTATCAGATATAATGTTGGAGGGAATACCATAGCAGTAAATGAGATGGTTAAAGATGAATTTGGAAATTTGTTTTCTAGTCACGTAAGTGAGGGGTATAGCTTCAACCCACTTAGTGAAATATTCAGTGGCGGTAAGGATATGTTTATGGTCGTCAAATGAGGTGGGTTTATCTTCCCCATGAGATCGAGGCCCCATGTAGCAAATGGCCATGGTGTCAGCATTGGTTTCAAAGTCTTGGCTGGGGCATGATTCAGATTGGCATGCCATTGACATTTATCGCATCTTTTGACATACACAACTGCATCTACGTCCATTAATGGCCAATAGTACCCAACACCTAAGAGCTTTTTGGATAGGACTACCCCATTGGTGTGGGCGCCACATACTCCATCGTGAACTTCCCATAACACTAATGTAAATTCTATCAAAGTTAAACAATGAAGCAAATCTCCATCGAAACTACGACAATATAGGGTTGGTCCGAGTAAGGTATAATGTTGGGCATTGTGGATGAAGGCTTTGGACTGTTTACAGGATAAGTCCGGTGGCAAAATTTGGTCGTGGAGGTAGGCATATAGGTTTGAATACCAAGTAGAGATGGGGCCAACAATATCACAAATCATTGCGATGGTTGAAGGTTCATGAGCTGGTGCTAGCAGATTTTCAATAAGAAACCGGTATTCCTTGGCCGTGTCTGTATGTTGAATTAAATATCTAATGGTAGCCATGGCATATGCTGTTCTATTACTGGCCCTTGTTATATGTTTAAATTTGACATCAACAATCTGCTATTTGAAAGTGTTGACCATGGCCATATAGGGAACCAACTTGTCATCTTTGGTCTGAAAGTGGTCTGTAACCTGATTGATGATTAACTGAGAATCACCATAAACCTTTAGATGTGTTATGTTTTATTGTACTGCTTGTCGAAGCCCTACGATGAGTGCTTCATACTCGGCCATGTTATTGGTATAAGGAAATCTGATTCTAAATGACTAAGGGATGAGATCTCTCTATGGAGTGATAAACAAAAGGCCTGCCCCTGATTCATGCGTTGTGAGTGATCCATCAAAATATAGCTTCTAGTGTTGCTCCTCAAGAGGTGTTTCAATGATGGCCATGATGGATTCATCAGAAAATTGGAATGTTAGTGGCTCTGTATCTGCAAGGGGCTTTAGCAAGTTGATTTGCAAGAACTTGTCCCTTGATGGCTTTCTGATTAACATACTCTATCTCAAACTTACTGAGAAGCATGATCCATTTGGCCATGCGATCTTGTAAAGTTTTTTTAAATATTAGATACTTGAGCGGATCGACTTTAAAAATGACCATGGTCTTATTGTTCAACATATAATGTCGTAGTTTATGATCTGTGAAGACCATAGCTAAACAAGCTTTTTCAATGGGTGTATAATTGTGCTCACACGCGACCAGTGTACGACTTAGATAGTACAGGGATGCTCTTTTCCATTATCATCGTGTTGAGCTAGAAGTGCCCCCAGGGCTTTGTCTGTGGCCGATAGGTATAGAAGGAATGGTTTTCCCGACATAGGAGGTAATAAAACAAGCAGATTCGCTAGATAGTCCTTTAGCTATTGAAAAGTTTTCTGAAAATCATCCCAAAGAAACGTGACACCCGTCTTCAACAAATGTGTGAATGGGTGACATTTATCGACTAATTGAGATATGAAGCATCTAATAGACTGGATCTTGCACTGCAAACTGCAGAGCTGCTTCAAATTGGTCGGTGGTGGCATCTTTGTTATGGCTCGTACTTTGATTGGATCGACTTCAATGACCTTGCGAGACACAATGAAGCCAAGCATTTTGCTTGAAGTAACTCCAAAAACACACTTCTTCGGATTAAGCCTAACTTTGTACTCACGCAATTGCTCAAATATCCTCCTTAGTGCTGTTGGATGATCGGCCCTTGTCTTTGATTTACCAAGTATGTTATCGGTGTAGTTTTCAACAATGCCATGCATCATATCGTGAAATATGATGATCATGGCTCTTTGATAGGTGGCACCTGCATTTTTGAGACCAAATAACATAACTTGATAATAGAATGTTCCCCATGGAGTGGTGAATGTTGTTTTGTGTTGGTCTTTTGGTGCGATTCGGATCTGGTTGTAGCCTGAGAATCCGTCCATTAGTGAAAGCATCTTATAACCTGCTATGGAGTCGACAATGATGTCAATGTTTGGTAGAGGAAAGTCATCCTTGGGGTAGGCCTTGTTAATATCTCTGAAATCAATGCAAATTCTGATTCCGTCTGACTTTTTGCTGATTGACACAACATTAGAAATCCATTTAGAATAGGTGATTGGTCTAATACATTTCGCTTCTAGAAGCTTTTTCAACTCTTTCTTTACCAATACAACAATGCTAGGATGCATCTTGTGCAATTTTTGTTTCATTGGTTTGGCATCAGGATGTACCACAAGGTGGTGTACAACCAAGGCGGGGTCCAAACCTAGCATGTCAGAGTACGTCCATGCAAATATATCAATAAATTCTCTCAAAAAGGCTGTAAGGACTTCACGCTCCTCAATGAGGGACACACCTAATTTGATCCATTTCGGGCATTTGGAGTCCCGATATTAACCTCTGTTGTGTCTTCCACTAGAAGGGTCGAACCGTCTTCAAGAATAGCGGGCAAAGATTTGAACTGTTTTGCAATGTCAGGGTCTTTTGTTAGGACTAGCTCTTCAAGTTCTCCTTGGCATGATGAATCAGAATCCCCCAAGGGTAGGGATGGCCATGTGACAAAGACAGTTGAAAATTCTTGGATTATGCAATCAAATGCTTGTTTTTCAAGACTAAACTCGGCCCCGTAGATAAGCTCGTTATTGGTGCTATCTTGAATGATTTGATCAAAAGCCTGTTCTTCTTCAAGTCTAAGCTCGGACCTGTTGACAAGTTCGTTGTTGGTGGTCTCCTGGTCTATGTTTCAAGAAGGTTGAACACCCTCGTCTAATGGCGCTTGAAATAGGTTTTCACCACTCGACTGGCCTTTATATTTATTATTTCCCTAGTCCAAAGCCATCTCAAAGAGGTTTTCACTTTGGCACGTCCAATGGGACATTGAGCACCCCACGTAGTAAGGAAATGAAGATGCAACTCAAAAATTGACAAATGAATGCTTGAATATCATCAAATTTGCAGTTTTAGCTTTGATTTTGTCGTATTTTTTATTCTTCAATCAACTTGGATCTACACAGAGACTGACATCAGTCAAGCCTAACCGGCATCAATTTTGCCAAACCATCATCGGTTCTGCCTAACCGAGCTCGATTCTGTGTGACCGTCATCAGTTGGTATGTAGGGCAAAACATGATCTACAAAGATTGCATTTTGAATCTTTTTAGGATTCCCTTTTGTGATTTCTTGGTTTCATTAGCATTTTAGCTCTTTGCCTAATCACTGTGTTGCGGGTTTTGAAGAGTTTTTAACATCTTTTGGACTAACCTAACATTTTCATCTTGTGTGGTTTTGCCTTCGGGTTCACAAGTGACTGACATCTGTCTTGGTCGACTAGTATCGGTCCTTTACTGCCGTCATCGGTTCTCTTTGAGATCGACCGACATCGGTTGCCTTAAAATTGGCATCAGTCAGTGCTGACCGATCACGTTCATTGTGTTTTTAAAAATAAAAACCTAAGAGCTATTTTTTCAAAGTTCATTTGCTCACCATTGAAAGTGCTTCAAAGCAGGGGGAGACTATCTAACCCTTGTAGGTCCAAGATGCGATTTGAACAACAAATTTGCAAGTTTAGGTTAATACACATTTCATTTTGGGTGTTTAAAAATAATTAGCTAAGTCTTGAAAAATTCAATTTGGTGATTAAAACGAACTTGTTAAATCTTGAACATTTGATCTTTGGTGCTGAAAGGGAATTAGAATTGCTAATGTTTTTAAACACTTCATTTTTGGTGCTTAAAAAGAATGGCTAAGTCTCGAACACTTAATTTTTGGTGTTTAAAAACGAATTTAGGCTAAATCTCGAACATTTGGGTTTTTGGGCTTAAAATAAACATAGATAGTTTTGCTTAAGTTGTGTTATGCAATTCTTTCAATGTTTTACACTTAAGTCAAGGGGCCAAGTAAAGAACTTCATCACATATTTCAATTCGGTGCCTAAAATCAACATTTACTTCAATCGCAATTCATTGAAAATGTTTGTTTGAACTTGTGTATGTTTTCGTAAAACGAATAGTGCGTGTATGTTCTCCCCCCATCCCCTATAAGGAACTTGGATGACAAAAAAATGCATTTTCATTGCATTTGTGCCTTAGTTCAAGGCATGGAAAAAAAGTTGTCTTGGCTCTCTCTAAAACTCGCATGGTTTGGGTGATTGAAAAGCAACTTTAAAGTCTTTCCACTTAGTCATTTCTTTTCATGCAATTTGGCTTGTGAAGGGGAGGTCATTGCCTCTCACAAGTTCTCTAGGGAAACATTGACCTAAGGCTTCATCTTCTGGCAGTGTTTCAACCCCACTCTGTAGCGGGGTATAGAAATTAGGATACACATACTGCGAGAGTCAGGGGGTTGAGCGGCTAACCTCTCCTTTCGTAATGAAGGTTCGAGTCAGGTCTAGTCAACCAAGGGATTCCACTAAGCAGTCTACGGATGGAATCGTCATGCAAAGAAATAGACCCTTGCATGATAAGTTGATCGGTATGAACTCAATTGACATGATGCTTCTTTTGTGTTAGCCACTTTTGGGATCAATCTAGATGGTTGTGAATTATAAGTTTTAGTCAACTCCACTTGCCATACCTTGTTAGGATCTAGGACGATATACTTAGTTGTATTTAGTTTGTTTCCTTTTATTGCTTGGTTCTTGAGTCTAAAACTTGTGTTTGTTTATATCACATTATAAACGAGTTTGTTTACACTAATCCATTGTTTGAGGAGGCGTTATGCCGTTTGTTTGACAACATGCTTTAACTTAGGCTTTTTGTGTTAAAAAATGTTGTGCATGTCACTTGATTGAAATGGGTAACGTTACATTGCCCAAATCAATTCAAGTTTTGAGCCTTAAAAGTTTTTGAAACAAAGCATTTTTTTTACCTTTTGAGAGCGATAACGTCATTATGCTACTTAAATTGTTTCATAGACTTGTCTTGTGTCCAAGTTGTCATTGTTTAAACCAATCACATACGTCTTGTGGGATCTTTGTTTTAGTGCAGTCATGTTGTTCAAATTTGCCTAGCTTGTTGGTCAATAAAGTCTACGTTTTCTTAAGTTGAGTAATTAATTGAATTTTACAAGTTTGGATTCAAACATTGATTGATTTATGTTTAGGCTTCGTCTTGCAGAGGCTGATCCGTAGATCTTTCTCTTTTGCGTTGCATAACTTAGGTTAATTCATTACCTAAATTAGAAAACTATATTATTTGTGCCTCTATTTGAGATAATCAGTCCATCTTCAAGTGCCTTTTGTTTAGTGCCTTATACCAATTTGATCACGTTTATGTCTAGAATCAAGTGCCTAGTTTATGCCATAGTATTCCAATTTCGTTAGATTAAAATCATCCATTTGTTTCAAGTCTAGTTTTTGACACTAAGTTTGGCCAAGAGTCCTAGCACATGCCTTGTTTGAGCCTAGCTTTTGACGTCGCATTTGGCCAAAAGACCTAGTAACTTTTACCTTTACTTGTTTAGACCTATTTGGAACATCTTTGGACCTAGAGTTTGGCATCTGGTTTTTAGTTCATTTTACTTGACTTTGTTTGTGTGAGACATTTTAACATTACACATTTGATGTTATACTGTTTTTACCAAATCTTTGCATAGACCTTTTGGAGATACAACTCCACTCTTTTTGACCAAGTTAGACCTAGTTTGAAACTTTTGTTTTTTTTAGACGTAACTTTTTAGAGTTTGTAGAACTCTAACCTTTCTTGTTGCGAAATATTTGCCCTTGATTTGACCATGTCTCACTATACACGTAGTGGAGCCATGTATGATTCAGGATATGGAAATGTTACATAAGAGGACTTTGTTCAAAACCCCTATGAAGACAATGTTGTTTGGGAGACAGATTCTTATCCACCTTACAACACCCAATCAAGGGAACAGAGTTAAGATCCTTTGGCCCATTATTTGGTTAGCATGCCCCCATACAGGGAGCAAGACCAAGAATAGATATCCCAATATTTGGCTAGTGTACCTTTGGTTGCGGAAAATGTTCAATAGCAACCATATGACATTTCAATGTCATTAGCCTATGATTCTAATAGAGCCACAGAGGTAGGGCATGAAAACTTGCCAAATCTAGTATGAGGACCTTACAACGTGTCTTACAACGAACAGGCCTCTTCTAGCAACCCTAATGCCATTGCACCGATGCCGTATCAAGATCTGCGTATGCTTGTCACACAAAGAGGCCTCATGGAGGACCACTTTGTTCAAATGCAGACAACATACCAGACATATCAAAACCTAGTGTGTAATTTTAATAATATGACCATGTCAAATGCACTTCTTATTAAGTTAGTTCCTTCAACAGGAGTCTTACTTGAGTTGACAGGTCAAAAAAATCTGTGTTTAGACTCAGTTATGCAAAGCACCTCGGCAGAAAACATGTTCAATACCCCAACTATTGAGGAAGTGTCTTATGCTTCTACGCAGAACAGTGAGTCGAACATAGTGGACAATGCGTAAACAATGTCCAAATTAAACCAAAATGGTGTTAATGCACAAACAAATAGTTAACAATAAAATGTGCCTTTAATTAACACTATTAGTGGTCCACAAACTTAGGGGGTAGGAGTTTCTACTTCCCAACCTCAACCAACTACCTCTAATCCTCAACCAGTTGCTTCTTCAAGCACACACTATCAAGGATTAAGTAGTCAATCAACGACCAGTGCCATGCCACAACAAAATGCGATGAATCCTACTCCACCCCAATAGGTGACGAGTAACATTCCACAACAATAGGCACCGTCCAATGTATCCATGCAACAAAGGCAAAATATATTGCCACCTCAACAGGGGGCAACCAATGTTCCACCTCGCCAGGTAGCAGCGAACATACCTCTTCAATCACAAACTAACATGCTGATCCAACACCAAATGATGTCTAACCAACAACATACAAGTATTGGTCGGCGACAAATGCCGAATCTCCAACATGCGTCCACTTCCCAACAGGGATTCACACAACCTAGAGCTTCCAATGTTCCTCAAGTACCAGTTAGGCAACAATTGCCTTTTGTGTCAAACGTGCCACAAGTTCAATGACAGGGCCTTGTTTCACAAGTTCCCCTCAATCAACAATGTATGACTAGTTGGCAACATGTCACTATTCAACCTCAACAGGCACAGTACAACCATATTCCTCCATCCCAACCATAATATTCCCAAAACCAAGCCTACATACCCAATCCAAACCAGAATATTGCACCACAGCTCATGCAATTTCAACAATTGCACCCTAATTTGCGCATGTGTATTCCTAGTCCATTCCCTAACCAATTCAACATTCCCCAACAAATGCCTCCACTATACCTCGGTCAAAGTAATTCACTTTTGATTGCACAACCTCCACCTCAGGCCAATGATCCCACTGGTTTCCTTGCAAAAGAACTGCAACAAATGAAGGATGCAATTACCCTCATTCAAGCTGGAAAACAAACCAAAAAGTTTAAGTTGGACGACATGTGTTCTTACCCTTTCAACATGGAGTACTTGCAAATACCATTTCCTCCAGTGTATGAACAACCAAAGTTTGACAAATACAAGAGGAAAGGTGACCCCAAGGCCCATTTGACGGAATTCTTTGTTGCATGCCAACCAGTGGCCTATAACGACATATACCTTTTGTTGTTGTTTCCAAGAAGCCTAGCAGGGCAAGCGTTGAAATGGTCCCTAAAATTACCCAAGAATTACATATCTGATTTTGACGATCTTTCAGACAAGTTCGTGCAACACATCTCTTACAATTTCGAACACGAGATTTCATTGGTAGATTTGACGCAGGCCAAACAAAAGGTAGGAGAAAGCTTCACAAGCTATCTGTAATGATGGAGAGCCCTTGCAAGCCGATTTACCCATAGTCTACCAGACAAGCAACTAGCCGTCGTGTTTACCAAAAATCTACACATTGGGATATCTTACAATTTGGAGTTGCAGTGTGCACATGCTTTTAAAGAGATCATTGAAAAAGGTTTGGTGATTGAAAGAGCCCTCATTAACAAAGGGATCATTTTTCTAACCTCGTCAAATCCTAGCCAACACCAAAACCAGAACAATGGCCAAATGAGAACCAAGTCTAAGTGCAAGCATCACAATTTGTCCAGGCCAATAATTATGACAAACCCAAGCAATTCAATTGCAACAAGAATGTTTTTGGCAACAGAGTAACAGAGTCGCGCCATGTCCAAATGGTGCAAACACTGTTTGCATAGCCTATGCCGCATATGCACATAATTCCTAACCAACAAACTCTTCAACAAACACAACATAATAGACCAACACAACAAACACAACCTATGCCTTTGCAAAACCCTCCTCCAAGGAGAAATGTGCATATTCGTCATGTCTTTAGTAACCTTGGAGAACCCCTTGAATCTATGTTTCGCAAGCTCACTGCAGCGAATTTGATTAAATGATCTATTCCGAAGGGCCTTCTTGAGGGCGCTACGTATCCAGACTGATACAGGCCAAATGAATTTTGCGAGTATCATCAGGTCAATGGCCATAACTTGCAACATTGTGTGCAAATTAAACATGTGACTGAAAATATGTTGGAAAATGGAGAGAGCACATTGGGTCGTGGAGCTTCCACCTCCAATCAGAACCTCGACATTATCAGAATCCTTTTCCCCAACATAACCAACAACAACAATAATGGCCAGTGCAACAACAATAACAACAGTATCAACAACTAAGGCAGAACCAATAGAACCATCAGCAACAAAACCAACGATGTCAAAACAATGGACATAACCAAGGCCATAACGATGCCAACAACCAACATACCTACCATACAGGTGCACATGACTACAACACGGTTGACCATATTGTAGTATGTCGTGTTAACAACATTTCCATCAATCTAAGACCAAGTACCAATCGGACAAGACCATTACTAATCATTCCCAATCAACCAACCCATGCGGGTAATCCTTCCTTGACCTGGGACTGCATACAGGCGAACCAACAAGCATGGATTCCCACTTTTGGACCTTATACTGGTAACTCGTCGTTAGCCTATGACCATGCACAAGTGCACCAACAACTGAGATTTATCCTATCTAACCCCCCTCCACCATCATTTGTTAGCAACAATGGTCTTGTACCTAATCTCGATTGTGCAATCTCAACTCAGCGGTCAAGGATTACCATACCAAGCCCACAACCATCTACCACTGCACCCATCAACCAACCAACCATTCTGGTTAAAAACAAGCCATTTCTTGCTGTCCAAAAAGTGACGTTTGACATTGTGGAAAAATTGCAAAAAATGCCCACACAGATCTCCATTTTAGATTTGTTGCATATGTCCACCATCCACAAAAACATCTTGACAGAGTTTCTTGGACAATCCAAAGTTCCCAATGACATATTTCCAGACAAATTTCAAGCTTTGGTTGGACATTTAGCTTCAGGCCAACAATTAACCTTCAACCAAAGCGATATGTCATCCCTTGGCCCACTGCATAACAATTCATTGTACATCGAAGTTTACATAATGCGGCACAAAGTGAAGCGTGTCCTCATAAACAATGGATCAGGCTTGAATATTGTGTCTTTAAATCTCATCAAGTTTCTTGAGTACATGACAGTAGATCTCCAAGTAGAAAAAATCACCATCAAAGCCTACGACAATGAAGAATGAGAATCACAAGGCACCATTAGCTTGCTAGTTATCATTGGGCCTTTGACCCATGATACACTATGCCATGTGTTGGATCTCAATTTGTCATATAATATGCTTTTGGGTAGACCTTGCATACACGAGATTCGTGCAATCCCATCAACATTGCATCAGTGTATCAAGTTCTCCCATTCAGGTATGGAGATTACTATTCTAGGAGATTTGCATCCATACGAGCATTGTAAGCATTCAGAGGCCGAGTTCAAAAGCTATAACTACCATTTTGGCATGAATCCGGTTGCCAAAAAGGACAAGGGAAAAACAATACTTGTTGATTCACCAGAGGCCAACTGCATTGATCTTGATACCTTGATTCCCTTTCCCACATGCCGCCTCCTGAAATGTCCAATCATTATACCATCCAAGATAATGGCCCAAGAGAATATTTGACCCACGACACCTTTCACATTGCAAAGCTTCCATAGAACCCCAAATCCTTTGGAAGACCAAAAGCCAAACCACTCATGCAATGGCAAAGAAAGGGCAAAGGCAAAATGTAGAGTCCAACCCCTGTCACTTTCATACTAACCTCTGGCCAAGAACATGACCCACTTGAAGGTGATGAATTATGGTTGTATAATGAAAAATTGGCCGATTGTTACAAGAATTTCAAATACTCCATTCCTAATCGGATCATGAAGAACCAAGACTATGAAGGAGGAGGCCTTGGGCCAAATCAACAGGGAACACTTGAGCCAATTTCCATGACTAGGTACAAAGGAACCTATGGACTTGGATTTAAACCACGTGGAGGTGACCCCATGTATCTTGTTCGATTTCCATCGTTGATGACTAGTGACAACGATGATGACAACGAAGTAGAGTTTGATCATAGCCCTTTTGATGACCTAGCCCTTACCAATTTGTTTGACAATAATGCCATTTGTACCCTTCGGCCTGTTATTCGCCATAATCCACTTCCATTATATTATTCCCAACGGATAGACTGGTACCAACAAGAATCCAACGTGTCGGTTGACAAGTTCCAAAATGACGAAGCCTTCTGTGATTTTCTAGGCCTTATGGATAATTTTCTGTTGGGAGACCACAAAAAAAGATTCTCAATCAAACTGGATCCTGAAGCCTATTTTGGAGAGCGAGTGAACACTCTTAGCCAAAAACAATTAAATGAAACATTGAGGTCCCAAAATGCAAACCTCTTTGAGGCGCTTTTGGGCCAGGGAAATAATAAAGTTAAAAGCCCAGTCTAGTGGTGAAACCTTGTTTCAGGTGCCATTAGACAAGGGTGTTCAACCTTCTTCAAACATAGGCCAGGAGACCACCAACAACGAACTTGTCTATGGGTCCAAGTTTAGTCTTGAAGAAGAACAAGCTTTTGATCAAATCATTCAGGATAGCACCAATGACGAGCTTATTGATGGGTCCGAGTTCAGTCTTGAAGAACAACAAGCATTTGATCACATAATCCAGGAAATTTCTAATTGTCTTTGTCACATGGCCATCCCAACCCTTGGGGGATTCTGATTCATCATGCCTAGGAGAACTTGAAGAGCCAGTCTTAACAGAGGACTGACATTGCTAAACAGTTCAAATCTTTGCCCACTATTCTTGAAGACGGTTTGACCCTTCTAGTCAAAGACACAATAAACGTTAACATCATGATTCCAGATGACCCGAAATGGATCGAATTAGGCATGTCCTTCATTGAGGAGCGTGAAATCCTTACAACCCTTTTAAGGAAATTTGTTGATATATTTGTATGGGCCTACTCTGACATGTCAAGTTTGGACCTCACATTGGTTGTATGCCACCTTGTGGTACATCTTGATGCCAAATCAATGAAACAAAAATTACACAAGATGCATTTTCGCATTGTTGTATTAGTAAAGAGTTGAAAAAACTCTTGGAAGCAAGATGTATTAGGTCAATTGTCTATTCTGAATGGATTTCCAATGTTGTGCTAGTCAGCAAAAAGCCATAAGGTATCAAAATGCACTGATTTAAGAGACATTAACAAGGCTTGCCTGAAGGATGACTTTCCTCTGGCCAAACATTAACATGATTGTCGACTCCACAATAGGTTATGAGATGCTTTCACTAATGGACGGATTCTCAGGCTATAATCAGATCCGAAAAGACCAACACAAAACAACATTCACCACTCCGTGGGTAACATTCTTTTATCAAGTTATGCTATTTGGTCTCAAAAATGCAGGGGCCACCTATCAAAGAGCCATAACCGTCATATTTCATGATATGATGCATGACATTGTTGAAAACCACGTCGACGACATACTAGATAAATAAAAAACCATGGCCGATCATCCAACAACACTGAGGAGGATATTTGAGCGACTGCATGAGTACAAAGTTAGGCTTAATGCGAAGAAGTGTGTTTTTGGAGTTACTTTAGGCAAATTGCTTAGTTTCATTGTGTCTCCCAGGGGCATTGAAGTCGATACAGCCAAAGTACGAGCCATAACAAAGATGCCACCACTGACCAATTTGAAGTAGCTCCGTAGTTTGCAAGGAAGATCCAGTCAATTAAATGCTTCATATCTTAGTTGGTTGATAAATTTCACCCACTCACATATTTGTTGAAGAAGGGTGTCACATTTCTTTGGAATGACACATTTCTTCAACAAATGTGTGAATGGGTGACATTTATCGACCAATTGAGATATGAAGCGTCTAATAGACTGGATCTTGCCCTGCAAACTGCGATGCTGTTTCAAATTGGTCGGTGGTGGCATCTTTGTTATGGCTCGTACTTTCGCTGGATCGACTTCAATGCCCCTACAGGACACAATGAAGCCAAGCAATTTCCCTGAAGTAACTCCAAAAACACACTTCTTCGGATTAAGCCTAACTTTGTATTCATGCAGTCGCTCAAATATCCTACTCAGTGCTGCTGGATGATCGGCCTTGGTGTTTGATTTACCTAGTATGTCGTCAATGTAGTCTTCAACAATGTCATGTATCATATTGTAAAATATGACTGTCATTGCTCTTTGATAGGTGGGCCCTATATTTTTGAGACCAAATGGCATAATCTGATAACAAAATGTTCCTCACATAATGGTGAATGTTGTTTTGTGTTGGTCTTCTGGTGCGATTTGGATCTAGTTGTAGCTTGAGAATCCGTCCATCAGTGAAAACATCTCATAACCTATTGTGGAGTCGACAATCATGTCAATGTTTGGCAGAGGAAAGTCGTCTTCGAGGCAAGCCTTGTTAATGTCTGAAATTAGTGCAGATTTTGATTCCTTCTGGCTTTTTGTTGATCGGCACAACATTGAAAATCCATTCAGAATAGGCGATTGGCCTAATACATCTTGCTTCCAAGAGATTTTTCAACTCTTTTTTTACTAATACAACAATGTGAGGATGCACCTTGCACAATTTTTGTTTCATTGGTTTGGCTTTAGGGTGTACTATAAGATGGTGAACAACCAAGGTGAGGTCCAAATCTGACATGTCAGAGTAGGCCCATGCAAATATATCAACAAATTCTTTCAAAAGAACTTCAAGGACTTCATGCTCCTCTTCAGTGAGGAGCGTGCCTAATTTGATCCATTTCGGGTCATCTGGAGTCCCGATATTAACCTTTGTTGTGTTTTCCTCTAGAAGGGTCAAACTGTCTTCAAGAATAGTGGGCAAAGATTTGAACTATTTTGCAATGTCAGAGTCCTCTGTTAAGATTGTCTCTTCAAGTTCTCCTAGGCATGATGAATCAAAATCCCTCAAGGGTAGGGATGGCCATGTGACAAAGACAGTTGGAAATTCTTGGATTATGCGATCAAATGCTTGTTGTTCTTCAAGATTGAACTTGGATCCATAGATAAGCTCGTCATTAGTGCTATCTTGAATGATTTGATCAAAACCTTGTTCTTCTTCAAGACTAAACTCGGACCCGTAGACAAGTTCGTCGTTGGTGGTATCCTGGTCTATGTTTGAAGAAGGTTGAACACCCCCATCTAATTGCGCCTGAAATAGGTTTTCATCACTAGACTAGCTTTTATCTTTACTATTTCCCTGGTCCAAAAGCGCCTCAAAGAGGTTTTCACTTTGGGATCTCAATGTTTTTTTTAATTGTTTTTCGCTAGGAGTGTTCACCTGCTCTCCAAAATAGGCTTCAGGATCTAGTTTGATTGAGAATCCTTTTTTGTGGTCTCCCAATGGAACGTTGTCCATAAGGCCTAGAAAATCGCAAAAGGTATTGTCAGTTTGAAACTCGTCAACCGACGCATTGGATTCTTGTTGGTCCCAGTCTATCAGTTGGGGATAATATAATGGAAGTGGATTATGGCGAATAACAAGTCGAAGGGTAAAAATAGTCTTATTTTGAAACAAATTGGTATGGGCTAGGTCATCGAAAGGGCTATGATCAGACTCTGCTTCATTGTTGGCATTGTCGTCACTAGTCGTTGGCAATGAAACCTCGAATAAGATACGTGGGGTCACCCCCAAGTGGTTTAAATCCATGTCCATAGGTTCCTTTGTACCTAGTCAAAGAAATTGACTCAAGTGTTCCCTGTTGATTTGGCTCGAGGCCTCCTCCATAGTCTTGGTTCTTCATAATTCGATTAGAAACAGAGTATTTGGAATTCTTGTAACAACCGACCAATTTGTCATTATACAACCATGATTCATCACTTTTAAGTGGGCCATGTTCTTGGCCAGAGGCCGGTATGAAAGTGACAGGTGTTGGACTCTGCATTTGGCCTTTGCCCTTTCTTTGCCATTGCATGAGTGGTTTGGCTTTTGGTCTTCCAAAGGACTTGGGGTTGTGTGGAAGCTTTGCATTGTGAAAGGTGGCATGGGTCAAATATTCTTTTGGGCCATTATTCGAGATGATATAATGATTGGACATTTCAGGAGGCAGCATGTGGGAAAGGGAATCAAGGGTATCAGGGTCAATGCAATTGGTTTCTGGTGACTCAACAAGTATTATTTTTCCCTTGTCCTTTTTGGCAATCGGATTCATGCCAAAACGGTAGTTATAGGGTTTAAACTCGGCCTCCAAATGCTTACAATGCTCGTATGGATGCAAATCTCCTGGAATAGTAATTTCATACCTGAATGGGAGAACTTGATACACTGGTGCAATGTCGATGGGATTGCACGAATATCATGTATCCAAGGTCTATCTAAAAGCATTTTATATGACAAATCGAGATCCAACACATGGCATAGTGTATCATGGGTCAAAGGTCCAATGATAACTGGCACGCTGATGGTGCTTTTTGATTCTCGTTCTTCATTGTCATAGGCTTTGATGGTGATTATTTCTGCTTGGAGATCTACTATCATGTACCCAAGAAGCTTGATGAGCTTTAGAGACACAATTTTCAGGCTTGATCCATTGTCTATGAGGACACACTTCACTTTGTGTCGCGTTATGTAAACTTCGATGTACAATGGATTGTTATGCAATGGGCCAAGGGATGACATATCACTTTGGTTGAAGGTTAATTGTTGGCCTGTAGCTAGATGTCCAACCAATGCTTGAAATTTGTTTGGAGATATGTCATTGGGAACTTTATATTGGCCAAGGAACTCTATCAAGATGTTTTTGTGGATGGTGAACGTACGCAACAAATCTAAAATGGAGATCTATGTGGGCATCTTTTGCAATTGTTCCACAATGTCAAACGTCTTTTTTTGGACAACAAGAAATGACTCGTTTTTAACTAGAATGGTTGGTTGGGTGATGGGTGAAGTGGTAGATGGTTGTGGGCCTGGTATGGTAATCCTTGACCATCAAGTTGTGATTACACAATCGAGATTAGGTACATGACTATTGTTGCTAACAAATGATGGTGGAGGGGGGTGCAGATAGGATAAGTCTCGGTTGCCAATGCACTTGTGCGTAGTCGCGGGCTAACGACGAGTTATCAATATAAAGTCCAAAAGTGGGAATCCCTACTTGCTGGTTCGTCTGTATGTGGTCCCAAGTCAAGGAAGGATTACCGGCATGGGTTGGTTGATTAGGAATGATTAACAATGGTCTTGTCTGATTGGTACTTGGTATTGGATTGATGGAAATGGTGTTAACGCGACCTCCTACAATATGGCTTACAACCGTGTTGTAGTCACGTGCAACTACATGGTAGGTCTATTGGTTGTTGGCATCGTTCTGGGCTTGGTTCTATCCATTGTTTTGACGTTGTTGGTTCTGTTGCTGATGGTTCTGCCTTGGTTGTAGATATTGTTGTTGTTATTGCATTGGCCAATGTTGTTGTTGGTTGTTATGTTGGGAAAAATGACTCTAATAAATGTAGACGTTCTGATTGGAGGTGGAAGCTCCATGATCCAATGTGATCTCTCCATTTTCCAACATATATTCAATCACATATTTAATTTGCACACAACGTTGCAAGTTATGGCCATTGACCCAATGATACTCACATAATTCATTTGGCCTATACCAGTCTGGATAGGTAACGCCCTCAGAAAGGCCCTTTGGAATAGGCCATTTAATCAAATTAGTTGCGACGAGCTTGCAAAACACAGATTCAAGGGGTTCTCCAAGGTTACTAAAGACACAATGAGTGCACATTTCTCCTTGGAGGAGGGTTTTGTAAAGGCATAGGTTGCTGTATTTGCTATGTTGGTCTATTTTACTGCATTTGTTGAAGAGGTTGTTGGTTAGGAGTTATGTGCATATGCGGCATAGGCTGTGCAAACGGTGTTTACCATTTGGATATGTCGCAACTCTATTACTCTGTTGCCAACAACATTCTTGTTGCGATTGAATTGCTTGGGTTTGTCATAATTACTGGCTTGTGCAAGTTGCGATGCTTGCGCCTAGACTTGGTTCTGATTTTGGCCATTGTTTTGGTTTTGGTGCTGGCTCTGATTTGATGAGGTTAGTTTAATGATGTCTTTGTTAACGAGGGCTCTTTCAATCACCAAACCTTTGTCAATGATTTCTTTAAAAATATGTGCACACTGCAACTCCAAATTGTAAGATATCTCGCTATGTAGATTTGGTAAACTCAGTGGCTAGTTGCTTGTCTGGTAGACTATGGGTGAATTGGTTTGCAAGGGCTCTCCATTGTTGCAGATAGCTTGCGAAGCTTTCTCCTACTTTCTATTTGGCCTACGTGAAATCTACCAACGAAATCTCATGTTCGAGATTGTAAGAGAAGTGTTGCACGAACTTGTCTGAAAGATCGTCAAAATCAGATACATAATTCTGGGGTAATTTCAGGAACCATACCAATGCTTGCCCTGTTAAGCTTCTTGGAAACAACAAAAGTTATATGTTGCTATAGGCCATTGGTTGGCACGTAACAAAGAATTCTGTCAAATGGGATTTGGGGTCACCTTTCCCCTTGTATTTGTCAAACTTTGGTGGTTCATACGCTGTAAGAAATGGTATCTACAAGTACTCCATGTTGAAAGGGTAAGAACACACGTCGTTCAACTTGAACTTCTTGGTCTGTTTTCCAGCTTGAATGAAGGCAATTGCATCCTTCATTTGTTGCAATTTTTGTGCAAGGAAACCAGTGGGATCATTGGCTTGAGGTGGACGCTGGGCGGTCAAAAGTGAATTACTTTGACCGAGGTATAGTGGAGGCATTTGTTGGGGAATGTTGGATTGGTTAGGGAATGGACCAAGAATATGCATGCGCGGATTAGGATGCGATTGTTGAAATTGCACGTGCTGGAGTGCGATATTCTAGTTTGGATCGGGTCGGTAGGCTTGGTTTTGGGAATATTGTGGTTGGGATGGAGGAATATGGCCGTACTATGCCTGTTGAGGTTGAATAGGGACATGTTGCCGACTAGTCATACCTCGCTGATTGAGGGAAACTTGTGAAACAAGGCCCTATCGTTGAACTTGTGGCACGTTTGGCACAAAAGGCAATTGCTGCCTAATTGGTACTTGAGGAACATTGGAACCTCTGGGTTGCACGAATCCCTATTGGAAGTGGATGCATGTTGAAGATTCGGCATTTGTTGCTGACCAATACTTGTACACTGTTGGTTAGACATCGTTTGTTGTTGATCTGCATGTTAGTCTGCGGCTGAAGAGGTATGTTCGCTGCTACCTGGCG
Organism: Torreya grandis; assembly: GCA_037957365.1. Classification (NCBI taxonomy): domain Eukaryota; kingdom Viridiplantae; phylum Streptophyta; class Pinopsida; order Cupressales; family Taxaceae; genus Torreya; species Torreya grandis. Next base: position 793,024 of record JARHVA010003875.1, on the reverse strand, counting down.
AGGTGGACCACTGGTTGCCCCCTGTTGAGGTGGAAATATGGTTTGCCTCTGCTGCATGGATACATTGGACGGTGCCTATTGTTGTGGAATATTACTCATCCCCTGTTGGGGTGTACGATTCATCACATTTTGTTGTGGCATGGCACTGGTTGTTGGTTGACTACTTAATCTTTGATGTTGTGTGCTTGAAGAAGCAGCTGGTTGAGGATTAGAGGTAGTTGGTTGAGGTTGGGAAGTAGAAACTCCTACCCCCTGAGTTTGCGGACCACTAATGGTGCTAGTTAAAGACACATTTTGTTGTTGAGTATTTGTTTGTGCGTTAACACCACTTTGGTTTAAATTGGACGTTGCTTGCGCGTTGTCCACTATGTTCGGCTCACTATTCTGCATAGAAGCAGAAGACACTTCCTCGATAGTTGGGGTATTGAACATGTTTTTTGCCAAGGTGCTTGCGTAACTGGGTCTAAACCCTAATTTTCTTGCCTTGCCAACTCAAGACTCCTGTTGAAGGAACTAACTTAATAAGATGTGTGTTTGACATGGTCATATTATTAAAATTATGTGCTAGGTTTTGATATGTTTGGTATGTTATCTACATTTGAATGAAGTGGTCCTCCATGAGGCCTCTTTGTGTGACAAGCATACGTGGATCTTGATACGGTATCATACAATGACATTAGGGTTGTTAGAAGAGGTTTGTTCGTTGTAAGACATGTTGTAAGGCCCTCTTACTAGACTTGGGAAGTTTTCGTGCCCTACCTCTGCGGCTCTATTAGGATCATAGGCTAATGGCATTGTAATGTAATATGGTTGTTGAACATTTTTTGCAATCGAAGGTATGCTAGCCAAATATTGGGCCATCTGTTCTTGGTCTTGCTTTGTGTATGGAGGTGTGCTAACCAAATAATGGGCCAAAAGAACTTGACTATGTTCCCCTGATTGCGTGTTGTAAGGTGGATAAGAATCCATCTCCCAAACAACATCGTCTTATAGGGATATTGAACAAAGTCTTGTTGTGTGACATTTCCTTATCCTAAATTATACATGGCTCCACTACATGTATAGTGAGACATGGTCAAATCAATGACAAATATTTTGCAACAAGAGAGGTTAGAGTTCTACAAACTCTGAAAAGTTACGTCTGAAAAAAACAAAAGTTTCAAATTATGTCTAACTTTGTCAAAAGGAGTGGAGTTGTATCTTCAAAAGGTCTATGCAAAGATTTGGTAAAAATAATATAACGTCAAATGTCTAACATTAAAATGTCTCACACAAACAAGGTCAAGTAAAATGAAATAAAAACCAGATGCCAAACTCTAGGTCCAAAGATGTTCCAAATAGGTCTGAACTAGGAAAGGTAAAACTTGTTAGGTCTTTTGGCCAAACGCGACGTCAAAAGTTAGGCTCAAACAAGACATGTGTTAGGACTCTTGGCCAAACTTGGCATCAAAAGCTAGACTTGAAATAAATGAATGATTTTAATCGAACAAATTTGGAACACTTTGGTATAAAATAGGCACTTGATTCTAGACATAAATATGATCAAATTGATATAAGACACTAAACAAAAGGCACTTGAAGATAAATTGGTTCTCTCAAATAGAGGTACAAACAATATAGTTTTCAAATTTGGGTAATAAATTACTTAAATTACACAACTTAAAAGAGAAAGATCTGTGTATCAGCCCCTACGAGACGAGGCCTAAACATAAATCAATCTATATTTAAATCCGAATTTATAAAAGTTAATTAAAAACTCAACTTAAAAAAACATAGGTTTTATTGACCAACAAGTTAGACAAATTTGAACAACATGACTGCATTAAAACAAAGATCCCACAAGACACGTGATTGGTTTAAACAATGACAACTTGGACACAAGACAAGTTTATGAAATAATTTGTGCACCGTAACGGTGTTATTGCTCTCAAAAATTAAAAACAATGCTTTGTTTCAAAGACTTCTAAGGCTCAAAACTTGAATTGATTTGGGCAGCGTAACGTTACTCATTTCAATCAAGTGACACATACAACTTTTTGACACAAAGTCTAAGTTAAAGCACGATGTCAAACGGACAACATAATGTCTCGTTAAGCAATGAAGTAGTGTAGACAAACAAACCTCATTTATGACATGTTATAAACAAACACAAGTTTTAGACTCAAGAACCACACAATAAAAGGAAAAAGACGAAATACAACTAAATATATCGTCCTAAATTCTAACAAGGTATGACAAGTGGGGTTGACTAAAACTTAAAATTTACGACCGTCTAGATGGATCCCAAGTATGGCTAACACAAGAGAAACATCACATCAATTGAGTTCATACCGATCAACTTATCATGCAAGGGTTTATTTCTTTGCATGACGATTCCATCCGTGGACTGCTTAGTAGAATCTCATGGTTGACCAAATCGGACTCGGGCTTTCGTTACAAAAGGAGAGGTTAGTCGCTCAACTCTCTTGGCTCTTGTAGTATGTGTACCTTAATTTGTATACCTCACCGTGGAGTGGGGTTGAAACACTGTCAAGAGATGAAGCCTTTGGTCAATGCTTCCCTAGAGAACTTGTGAGAGGCAATGACTTCCCCTTCACAAGCCAAGCGCCTTCGTTATGAAAGGAGAGGTTAGTTGCTCAATCCCCTGGCTCTCGTAGTATGCATACCCTAATTTGTATACCCCATCGTGGAGTGGGTTGAAACACTGTCGAGAGATGAAGCCCGGGTCAATGCTTCCCTAGAGAACTTGTGAGAGGCAATGACCTCCCCTTCACAAGCCAAATTGCATGAAAAGAAATGACTAGGTGAAAATATTTTAGGGTTGTTTTTAGATCATCCAAACCATGTGGGTTTTGGGGAAAGCCTAGACAACTTTCTTGCCACGCATTGAACTAAGGCACAAATGCAATGAAAAGACATTTTTGGTCACCCAAGTTCCCTATAGGGGATGGGGGGAGAGCATACACGCACTATTCGTTTTGCGAAAACAAACATACAAGTTCAAACAAACATTTTCAATAAATTGCGATTGGAGTGTTGATTTTAGGCATCAAATTAAAATATGTGACGATGTTCTTTACTTGGCCCCTTGGCTTAAGTGTGAAAGATTGAAAGAATTGCACAATACAACTTAAGTAAAACCATCTATGTTCATTTTAAGCTCCAAAACCCAAATGTTCAAGATTTAATTTACGTTCGTTTTTAAACACCAAAAATTAAGTGTTCGAGACTTAGCCATTCTTTTTAAGCACAAAAAATGAAGTGTTTAAAAACATTAACAATGCTAATTTCTTTTAAGCACCAAAGATCAAATGTTCAAGATTTAACAAGTTCGTTGTAAGTACCAAATTGAATTGTGCATGACTTAGCTAATTTTTTCTAAACACCCAAAACGAAATGTGTATTAGCCTAAACTTGCAAATTTGATTTTCAAATCACGTCTTAGACCTACAAGGGTTAGATAGTCTCCCTCTGCTTTGAAGCAATTTCAATGGTGAGCAAATAAACTTTGAAAATGTTAGAACTGACCGATGTCAGTTTTAAGGCAACCGATGCTGATCGGTCTCAAAGAGAATCAATGACGGCGGTAAAGGACTGATATCGGTCGACTAAGACCGATGTCGGTCACCTAGGAACCCGAAAGCAAAACCACACAAGATGAAAATGTTAGGTTAGTCCAAAAGATGTTAAAAACTTTTTAAAACCTGTAACACAGTGGTTAGGCAGAGAGCTAAAATGCTAATGAAACCAAAAAATCACAAAAGGGAATGCTGAAAAGATTCAAAATACAATCTTTGTAAACCATGTTTCGCTCTACATACTGATTGACAACGGTCACACAAAATTGATGACGGTTAGGCAGAATTAATGATAGTTTGGCAGAACTAATACCGGTTAGAACTGATCGATGTTGGTCTCTGTGTAGATCCGAGTTAATTCAAAAAATAAAAATATGGCAAAATCAAAGCTAAAATTGCAAATTTGATGATATTCAAGCATTCATTTGCCAATTTTTGAGGTGCATCTTCATCTCCTTGCTACGTGGAGTGCTCAATGTTCCACAGGGCATTTCATTTGTGATCAAGGAATCCAAGAAGGGTAGTTAGATCATGTGTTGGAACAAGTAAGAAAACTTGAATAAAAACATAGTAACATGCATAACACTTATTTGCCTAGATCATACGGGGAGGCTTAGTGAACAAACAACAAATGACAAAGCTCAACTAAAATGCAAAGAACTACAAATTCCTTACCTTCCTTGAATGCTACAAGTGATGTGTTCGTTTGGCTTGCTCGACTTGTGCTCAAAGAGTCTTTGGCAAATGGAGTTGTGTGGCTCCTTCTCTCCTTGGCACTATTATTTGCTTAAGCTTGTTTGATGTAGCTTGATGGCTTGGCTTGTGATTTTGGCATTATAACACTATAGCTTTGAATCATCCACCAAATCTTGCACATAAAATTTACTATGCTCAAGCTCTCTTAAGTGAGAGACAAATGCTTGTATTTATAGGTTTAGAAACTAACCCCAATCCAAGATGAGTTAGAGTGTAGTTAGAGCTTGAAATGGGTTCAAACCTAATCTTAGTGAGTTAATTAAACCCAATAGAGTTAAAAGGTGTCAAATGGTCATGATTAGCAATGAATAAGCATGTTGAGATATTTTTGGATATTTGACAACTCACAAAAAGATAATTATGAATTCCTAGGATATTCTTTGATTTTTGAATTTTCTTTTTGATAATTCATTAATTGCTCATGGATAATTCAATTAGACATTTAATTAGGTTTAGCATTTTAATTAATTTTGTTTAGGTTTTTTAACATTTTGTAAGATTTGAATTAATTGTATGTGTGCATTTGCTCCATTTAATTGGTTTATGAGCCAAATTGCATATTATGAAGCCAAATTTGAGACGTTTAGTGATTCTTAGGATTGATTTGCAAAGGTTGTAATCAGTCTAAAGTCCGGTATGAATCCATTGATGGCCAATTTTAGGTGTCTACAGTGGTTAGTCTCAACTTGTAGCTGGCGGTAGCACACCCTCACTTGGCCAAGGGGAATCGCCAAGCCATGTGATCGATAATGTTGGAGATAATCTAATTGAATGATGATCTCATATACAATCCATAAGCAATGCTCAGCATATAAAGCCAACTTGGAGTTGAGCGGTTGTGAAGGAGATGTTCATGCGGATTGAATGTATTTCCAGAATATATTCTCTTTGACAACCCTATTGATGACCTACTTCAAGGGAAGAAGTCAAGGAAGAGCATCTAAGGAGTACTTGAATGGAGGAGATTGATCAGTAAAGATGCCACTAGATTGAAGGAGCAAATTGATCGTAATAGCTATGCCAAAAGATACCAATCATATAATAGCCTTTGGACATGAGCAAGTCGAAACACACTTCTATGTCTCTAGAATATGATGTGAAGATGCATTTCAGCCTAGAGTGCACATTCATATAGTAGCCTTTGGACATGAGCAAGTCAAAACATGCGTCTATGCTCTAGAATGTGATGCGAAGATGTATTTTACCCTATAGCCCACACTCATATAGTAGCCTTTGGACATGAGCAAGTTGAAACAAGGTTCTATGTCTCTAGAATATGATGTGAAGATGCATTTTAGCCCAGGGTGCACACATGCTTAAAGACAAAGGATTGAAGGTTGTGTGTATTGTTTTTGAATACTTACAAGTGTCATAGTGCCAATGAATATGTAGCCACTTATTCCTTTAGCAGTATATTTTTAGTGTAGGTCTCAGAAAGAATTTCAAAGGGCTAGAAAACTGATAGAGCCTCTTCACAAGCATCCAAAATTCTTCGACGTAAATGTGTGCCATCCTTTGGTAATGGATGGGGGTATAATTATGTATGGACATGCCATCGGGTCAGCCTATCAAATATCACATTATACTTTGGTGGATGATCGGGATTTGATTGGCAGTCCGATGGACAACACACTAAATTGGTGTAACTTAGATGTGTTATAGGCAGCAGCACTTATTTACAACAATTGTAGCATAGAGATAATTGTAAAATTGTAACTAAATGAACCATGAATGGATGGAGATAAAAATATGCACAATGAGAACAATATGTGAATAAAAGAAGCAACGGCTCTATTAATTTGAGAGGTGTGTACAACCATTTTTGAGAAGAGATGTAAGCTATTACTCTCTGATTATTTACAAAAAGGTAGCAATCTATCAGAAGATATGTGAAGCTACGACACTCTTTGATTAATCCAAAAGGGGTGGTAATCTATGAGAAGAGATGTGAAGCTACCACACTCTGCTCTTTGCTCTGTTTGCTTTGCTACAACACTATAATTTTGCATTTCAGCTATTTTTAACGAGAAATTAAAAGTCTACAAAAAGAAAGTGAAGCGATCTTTGTCTGTGAAAAGAAACATGACAAGTGTTCCTTCAAGAAGTTGAGAGGATTCTTCGGTGTGGTTTTTGTGGGTGAAATATTTCCAAATCGAGTTTTTACACGTCCTAAGATTTCCTATGTTTTTCCAACGGGGCCATTTAGAGCTACATTGATGAGCTTATGCCCCTAATAACTTGACCTACTAGTTTTTCTGTATGTTGTTAGAACATTTCCTCAAATTGCCACCTGGATCAATGAGAGAGTCATGTGAATTGTCACAACCTTGTAATTCAAGAGTTCCTATATTTGTCATGGGAAATGGTAAGAGTTTCTTCAGTGGACCAACATTTAGTTTTAGTTTGATCATATCCTTGCTAATAATTTATGTTTATTAATACAGTTCAAGAAATGTATTCACTGGTTTAGGAAAAAAAAATTGGTCAACTTCGAGTAATTTCATTGAAATTATTGACTGAAAGTTGTAGCATAGGGTTTTCCAAGATTTTTTTTGATCTTTAAATCTATCTAGATTCCAAATGCAATACCCTTGGCAATGCACAGTTGGATCATTTAAATGCATGTGAGGGGCTTGTGCAAGTTGATATTCTTCTTTGAATCAGGACAAGCATAGTTATGACTATGTTTAGTAGTTTGAGTGTTGCTGACCCAATGCACAGTTGGATCTGCATGTGAGGGGCTTGTGCAAGTTGATATTCTTCTTTGAATCAGGACAAGCATAGTTATGACTATGTTTAGTAGTTTGAGTGTTGCTGACCCAACTACAGCTATCCTCAGTCGATGAATTCATGCGCAATTGAGGTGCCCAATTAATTATGAACAAGTATGTGTATTAAGAAGATACACAGCTCTTCATTTTGAATTTAAGACAAACCTATGTTATCAGAAACTTCCCCCTAGGGATAGTTCCCCTAAGCAAATACGTTTCTGAAACTTGTTTCCCTTGCCCACAAACTCCTCTCAGGTGTTGTCCAGCTTAAAAAACTTCTGGTGTATCATGTCATTTTTGGTGTGTTTCCTGCTTGGTAGCGTGTTTCAGAAAATAAGGACAACTTGAGGGATCATGTGGTACATATAAATGCCAATCAAAATATAAGTTCATACAAAATACAAGAAAAACATGAAGAAAACTAAGGGAAATAAAAACAAAAAAATTATAACGAAAACAATAAACGAACATCAAACTTAAAAGCGAAAAACAAATATAAAAGAACTTCCTCTTCTTTCATTCCTCATGCTTGTCTTTGCAAGTTTGAGAGGCAGCAAGGGAATTTTATTGCAAATGCAGTAAGAAGTGGCTTCTTCATCAAATTCCAAGGCATTGAAAGTGATTTTTAGAGCAATGACAATGGTCAGTAGCATGAGTTCTTTTGGGGCCATCCTTTTTCTGATTTTTCATTATCCATGAATTTAAGTTTTGCTTCACAAGCTGATTCAAGTTCAGCTCCATCAAGATAAATATCTAGGCAAAGTGATTACTATCCTAGTCTCTATGGATTCTAATATTTTTCTTGTCTCTCACAAGACAAAAGAGTACTCAAAAGTGATAACAAAATTTTGGTGTGCGGATCTTGAAAACCCCGACCTGGAAATTTCCTTGGCTGTTTTTGATCTTGAGGATGATGAACATCCTCTTCATATACCACATTCTAGAGCTACTGGAGTTGAGTTTTCTTCTAGTTATGTTGCTACTTTTGACAATTTTGAAGATTGAGAGTTGATTGTATCCTATATAGTGTGTTTGTTTTTTGGGCACGCATAGCCTAATGTTTGATTGCCATTTATTTTAAGAATTATGATAATATATGTAGCTAACCACAATCCCATGTCATGCTCAAATTGTTCTCTATGTGCAATCCTTAAAGATCTTGTTGTAAGAACATTAAGGACTCCAACTTTTTGTGAAGGGTGATGATGGGAGAGAGGTTGCAGGTGAAGGTTGGTGTGTCTTCTTCATACATGCATGTTGAGACATTGAAGAATTATTCCTCTTAATATGTGAATTGAGAAAGGACAGTCATCCATTCTCTTCCATGTCCATTGTGAATTTTAAATGCTCTGATTGGTTATTGAGGTGCTCCATGAATGTGTTGACACTGCTTCTTCCATGTGGTCAATCGACATTGTTTTTATCGACAATTTACAAACCTATGCCACCGTTTTTTGCTTTAGCAAGAATTAATCAATGGATTTCTTCTCAAAGTGCTCCATAAATATAATTTCCATATGGGCAACTATGTTGAGCCCATGTGATGACTTTGGATTTTAGGCATATATCACCTCAAAAGTTGAAGAAAATTGCTCTCAAATAGATCTCCACCAACCTTGTGGGCTCTTCATTCGTGACCTGATCTATAATCTCATTGGCTTCATCAATTGGGAACTTTGTTAAGAAATGCACTACGTTGAAAATGACCAATAAATTCTCTTTCTCCACCTTGAGGTCTTTAATAGTGTTAACAAATGAGGCAGAATCCTTCATGAAAGATGAGGCCTCACTAACCCTAGGTTTGAGTTATTCTTCATAAATGCTGCAAGCTCATATGTGGGGGAATTTATAGCGTTAACCTCCAAATTGAAAAAAACCACATTTTTCCCTTTTTTGGTTGTAAGTATAAAACACTTGTTTTTTAGGAGTGAATAGGTCAATTTGACCTAGTATCTCTAACCTTATCTGATGCTAAATCGGTAATTCCATAGTTCGCATACTCATACTTGGAGAATACTTGCCCAACTCCCAAAAATTTTACTCGGTGATTATTCGACAACCACTCGCCATTATTCGATAAATTAAAAAAATACTTAAATTTAAAAAAAAAACATAAATTTTGTAGAAATTATAGTTGCAAAATGTATAAAATGAGTCTGTAAAACATTGGGGAAGCGTTTTATATTAGATTTGAATACAAGTATAAAATCGCATAATCATGATTCATGTGAATACAACTGTGATACTGTCAAATTTCAATAACAAATTGATACAGTGATACTTATACAAGAATCTACAAGTACAAATTACACATATCTATAATTTTCTCTTCCCTGCTCTCTGGAAAACTAAGGGAGACTAAGAAAGTCGAGTCCTCCCACTTGGCTGCCCCTCCTTGCTCTGCCTAAAATGTTGCGTCTGCGGCTCTACCCGGGAACCAAATGGTAGTGAATCCTCCTTTGCCTCGTGTTCAACAACATCTACAAGGATGTCATCCAATCCAATATTTCATGCTTCTGTTAATACACGAGGAAGTCTTTTAGTTGTTTCTTGAATGCAAGGTGTCTATCATACCTACATCCCTTCATGCATCCTTCATACCTCCTAAGATGTCTCCTTGAAATCTTAAAACCTTGAAATATGGCTAAGTCTGAAACTTTGAAACCGTGAAATGAAACGCTGAATTTTGACTAAGTCTGAAATATGATAGAATACTTCAAAACCTAGAATTTGCATTATAGCTCCTAGAGGTCCGAAACCACTCTCAAACATCCTTAAGTATATAAAATATAACTTAAAGTATGAGAAACTAGATGGCCATATCTAAATGTAAACTTATACTTTAATGTTTATTTATATATATATAGGTATGTGTGTTTAAAAATGACAAAAAACTAGGTTTTTCCCACATTATTCATGCATTCTACTCAGGTCTGGGCGAGTACTGGCACAGTACTCACCAATACTCGTGAGTACTCGCCCAAACCCGAGTAATTAAAACCCCACCATTTCGAGTGGCGATTAATCATTTTAGGTGAAGTTTGGCGATTACTTGCCCACCCCTGGAGTAATCAGCGAGTATGCAAACTATGGGTAATTCTATACGAAAGAAATTCGACATGCTTTGGATGTTTTCTTGAAAAAACATTCTCTTCCTATCATTCTTTCTTGTCTTTTCCCAAAGTTTTTTGCTCAAATGCATTTCATGTTCATTTGAACCTCTTGTATTTTGATTTTTATGAACATGGCTACTATGGTGTTAACCATATGTAATGGGCACCTTTGTTACGCCCAAAACTAACGTAGTTGAAACCCCTTATGACTCCGGAACGATTTGCTTGTATTGTTTTTTTTTGTGTTTTGCAAAGTCTTATGCATGTAACATAAATATAGAATTAAAAGCATAGACACAGCTAAAATAACCAATACACTGTATTTATATTGATTACAAAATGAGTAAACAAGTGCAATGTCGGCCATGCGATAACTCACTAAATACTCCAATAATGGAATGAACATTGTTTCAAGCAAATATCCTCAGCGAATACTGAAGGTACGATCATTTTGTTCTCCATCAAGTAGAACTACGGACTTTGCAGGTTTGTTTCTATGGACTCTACAGGCTTGTTTCTACGGACTCTGCAGGCTTGGTTCTACGAACTCCATAGGCTTGTTTCTCTCGACTGTTATTGCAGATAGCAGCTGCTATGAGATGCTATAGTGATGCGGCTGCTACAGTGACGGGCTGCTACAGTGATGCGGAATGCTATAGTGGCGCGACTACTACAGTGGCACCGCTGCATGAGGCTGAAAGCATAGACTCCAAATACCAATCCCAAGGATTGATGTCTAGAGTGCTATAGATGGGAAGGACGTTCTCAAATGCCCAAAATAACCTGCAAACTGCAAGTGCATCAATTTTTTCTTCTTATCCAACACGTTGAATGAAGCCACAAACACTTCTTTTTATTCTTTCTCCAAGGGGCGACTCAACTCTCATGAGCAATGTGGGATAAAAGATGTGCAACTTGTTATATATTAAAATATTACTTGTGTCTCCCTTGGGTACCATCTCCATAAAGTAAATATTAAAGTAACACTTTAATATTTTGCAATTAAGTTAAATGTTACTTTTATAACACTTCAAGCATTAAAACATAATAGCAATCGGACTCCGAATAGTGCAAGTGATAGTTCGCCGGAAAGCTCTCGCCAAGGAGTATCAATTTCAATCACCAAAACTGGCCTCTGTTGTGTCCTGCTAACTTACTACAAATAGTATGCCTGAAACTGAGTAAATCAACTCCGTTTTGGCCCAAACTAGAAATGACTAGACCAAAACACTCTATGATCCCTTTAAACTCTTTGTTAGCCCTCAGGACCATGTAGAACTAGGCTAATGCACACACACACTTGGTCAACTGCTAAAGTGGGGACATTACACCATAGTTACCAATTCCTTCTAGATCTGGCTGAAATCTTGTTGGATTGGTATTTTTCATATGTACCAAATTGGATAGATTGAATCTAGACATATTTTAACATTTTTTTTTTCCTAGAATTAAAATTTCATTTTTCTGCAAGCCAACATCTAGTGGACTTTGATCCTAAGTCATAGAATTCACCGAATTTCAATAACTTTTTTTGAAATTCAAAGATATTTATCTGAACCCTAACAAATGGTTAAAAATTGTGTTCAAATTCATACGGATTGATTTGTCTTTTCGATTTTGGCCAAAACCTTGAAAATTGTCAAAGCGCAGAAGGGTATGTGCCTTATGAAAATTGTGATGAAATTAGAATGGTACAAAAATAGTTTAAAAAACCTAAAAATCAATGAAAAAAATGATTGAAACTTGATGTAAATATTGTCTGGCATTAGGGTTTTTATTTTTGGATTAACATTGAATTTTTTTGTTTCTTTCCCATTCTTTGTGTGGTGTCGATTTAATAGGCAATTTGCAGGGATAAGCAGATTCGCTGTCAAATACTACTGTGTGCACAATTTGCTGTCAAAGATTGTTGTGAATGACTATTTTGTGCACAAACACATGAATTCATCTCTCATGCGCAAATCTGTAGGGGATCTTGCATGGTACATTGTTGGTGTCTTGCAGGGTAGACTGTTGCTTGACATTACTTCCTTGCTCGACATTAACTCCATCGCATTGCTCGTCTTGCCATATATTCAAGTCTATAACCAAAGCCGCCGATACTCATTCCTCAACTTTCAAGTTTCAACTAGTATTTTCTATTTAAGTTTGATTTAGGTTTTAGGTTGTATTTTATTTTATTTTGTCAAATTATTAATATTTAATAAATATCTATATATATTTAATATTTATGAATATTAATTTAATAAATAATAAACAATAGTTTAATATTAGTCTTAGTCTTTAGATATTACATATTACACAATACAATTTACTTTTAGCATTTTTTGCTTAGATATTAGATATTTTATTAATATTTTGTTTAGTATTAGGTTTTAGTTTTATTTCTAGGCATTAGATATTTTATTAATATTTCGTTTAGTATTAGGTTTTAGTTTTATTTCTAGACGTTAGATATTTTATTAATATTTCGTTTAGTATTAGATTTTAATTTTATTTTTAGGCATTATCATAAATTAATGAACACTTTTAAGTTTTTTAATTAGTATTAGATATTAGGTTCTTTAGTTATATTTTATTTTTTAAGTTTTTATTTTAAATTAAATTATTAGTTATTAAAATTTAATTTTATTATTAAATTATATTCTTCAAACTTATCACTATTGTTTTTGCTGAATTTTATTATTTGGCAAATTTCTTTGAATTTTATCTTCAATGAACACCGACACGAACACGAACCTTGTGACTTAGCTTTGATCAACCAAGCAATTAAAACTCAACATATGTTTGTATAATATTTTTACATATATTTATATATATGATACACATACACAAATACCTTTTTTTTCTGTATTGTACTTGAATTTTTCTTGAATTCTGGATATTTCCCCTCCCATATGAATCCATATTTCTGAACTTGGTAACTATGGTGTTTAACAATAGGTCGCAAAGGAGCTTTCGTCCTGAATCTTTGGTAGACTGTAGATCCTCGGTATGACTAATGTTTTGGAACAAGCTTTTTTTCAATGGCATCACTTAAGAATGAGTACTTGATAGCCTTTGTGACCTTTTCCATCACTTTGCTCATGGGATTTTTGTCTACCTTCTTACAGCTGCCTCTATTTAGTATTTGGTCCTCCATTTTCCAAACATAATCAATCTTATCCATCACCACTGTTGTATTCTTTTCATCAGCCTTCACAATTACTATATTCTTGTTTGTATTAATATTTCTAAGAGCTAGGAATTATTCTTTCACAATGTTGCTTTTTGGAGGTATAGCCTACCACAAAGCCACTGCACATTCTTGCTTAATCTCTTCTGCAGTGTCATTTATTCCTTATTGCATTCTCAATGCCAACAATTATGTCTTTGAAAGGAATATGTTTGGGCGTAGTGGCAAGACCCAATCCTTCTTGTAAGAGACTCAAAGTAGGGCCATCAAGCTTAAGGGATGAGAGGTTAATGGCACTGAGCACCTTACTAATAATAACTACCCCACTTATTTGTTCAGCATAACAGTTATTCCTGACGTATACGATGTTTTCTGTTGTATCTCTATCATTCCCACAGGTACTCCATTTCAGAATCCTCTCCTAAGGCTGTCCCCACTTTAAGGCAGCAGGAATTGTCACTAAAAACTTTGTTCATGCTGGAATTCACAAGAGTTATAGGGCCTATAAACTCGGTAATGTTGGCTGGGATTTGTGGATTATGGTGAAACAGTTTGTTGACCAGCATTCATCATCTTCTGATCTGTTACTATTTGACAATCAACATTGGAGACCTTTGGCAACAAGAAATGAATGAGCCTCTAGTGGAGGCGATTGGTTCTTGGCCTTGCTTGTTCTGATATTTTGTAACTGTTTAATTGTGCAAACCATTACATCTGATGTATGTGAGTTTAATCCTGAACGCTTAAAGCCAGATGTAGTCTCCAACATCTTATTATCAGAAACATTATTGAATTATCCCTGTTTGTAAAGATGTACGAAATGGAGGATTCTGATATAATAATCTTTTTATGATCTGGAGCACATATTTCAGTAGTAACTGAGCATTTGGAGCAAAACTTGTTTGAATTATAGGCAATCTCTGACGTTAATAATTTAAATTTCATGACATATGCACTTGAAGGTCCGTGTCCTTTAACTTAGTGGTTAGCAGGTAGTATCTGCCAACTATTGGTCATAAATTGTTGGAGGGTCATACTTCCACCCATGACACTTGATAGACCTGTGGCCATGGACAGTTGTAAGTTGTGATCAGGAACATACGCTAGTGAATTCTGAATGATTGGTCTGCCATGGTTTACTTTTATCTCATTTTTGTCATTGAGTGTTGTGTCACATATATGAAGCTGCATCTTTCAGAATATGGATTACTTCAATGTTGGTTTTAAAACTATTTCGACAGGAATTCACTTTTTAGCATAGTTACCATGTTCGACCGAACATGGCTCATGTTCGGTTCGAACCGAACAAATTGCATGGACCGGATTTGTGCAGTCAAGTTCGACCGAATAACTTTTTTTTTTTATTAAAAAAAAAATTAAAAAACCCAAAATGTAAATCTAGTCCGAACCCAACAGTGGATAAATAAAATAAACATTTAAGTATAAGAAACTAGACATCTAGTTTCTTATACTTTAAGTTATATCTTATTTATATACTTTCAGGATGTTTGAGAGGGGTTCCGGACCGCTAGGAGCTATAATGCAAATTCTAGGTTTTGGAGGATCCTATCATATTTCAGAGTTAGTCAGATTCCAGGGTTTCAGGGTTTCAAACTTAGCCATATTTCAGGGTTTCAAGATTTCAAGGAGACATCATAGGAGGTATGAAGGCTGCATGAAGGGATGTATGCGTGATAGAATAGTATTAAAATATCTCTCGCAAAGTGCCACAAGCCGATCCCACCCCATTCCCAGTGCACCCCTTAAGGCATGCACTCTGTGAGATTCAATGCACCGATGAGCCCTTGTGAGAGAAAGTGTCAGTAAATGATAAAGTTGAAAAATAATGGGAGTGGCATTCATGATTTTGTGGGCAATCGAGATGATTTATTCTAGATTTGATTGTACATTTTGTCTTTGAAGTAATGAATGAATGAATGAACGATGGTGCTAGTGCTAGTGCTAGTTTTGATTTTGAAGCTGGGTTTGATGTTGCAAATGTTTGAAACTTAAGTTCTATATCAATTTTGAGCTTAGGCTCTAAACTATGAATATTTTGCGATCTTTTAATGTAATTCAAGTTTGAAATTCTTATGCATTTCTGATGTTTGCAAGTGTTAAATTAATGTACATTCCTTAGTAGATTGAAATATTTTGCATATATATATATATATAATTCCGAACTTCCGAACTTACCAAACCAAACTTTTTTCAAAATTCCGAACTTCCGAACATTTTCCCCCTTCCGAACAAACCGAATTTTTCGAACATGGTAACTATGCTTTTTAGATTTAGTTGATTTCTAATTTTGACCATCCCCATTTCCCCAACTGGAACAAAGTCCCTGAAAATACTTTTACTTTGGAAATTTATTTCTTCAATCTAGAAATACTGTTTTTTGTGTCAGGAGCTGATCTTTCTGATGCTGATCTTCGTGGAGTAGACTTTTCACTGGCAAATGTGACAAAGGTGCAAGAATTGGTCCCAGCTTATCTTATGCCTTATGTCAGTTTTGTATCATATTTCAATTTCCAGCTGTGTTTTTTTGTCAGGTTATAAACTTGGTTTGGTCTGCGCACCTTGCTTAGTGTATCATATAACATTTCAAGTGGAGTGTTGTATGCTATTGTTATGGTTGGATATCTGTAGTCTATACATTTACTGCTTGATAGATGTTGCCTTGGTGTCAGGCATGTATAAATTTAATGCAGAAATGATATGTTCTTTGTATGGTTGGTTTGTAGTGCAGGTTGACCAATTCTGAACAGTTTATAATGTGATTTCTTTGACATGAATATTCTGCTAATTGTTTTGGTTTGTATAGGTTTTTCAATGCTGGAAAATTTTGATCATTGGGAATATCTATAAGACATATTCTTAATCTTAGTTACAAATTGCAGGTTTTCATCTATGAAATTGACCCTTTGTCTTGAGGAGTATTTT
This sequence comes from Torreya grandis, assembly GCA_037957365.1. Taxonomy (NCBI): domain Eukaryota; kingdom Viridiplantae; phylum Streptophyta; class Pinopsida; order Cupressales; family Taxaceae; genus Torreya; species Torreya grandis. The sequence goes on along the minus strand of JARHVA010003875.1, from coordinate 776,688 downwards.
TCTTAGCAACTTTGATCTGCTTTTTCTAATATGGTAGATCCATAGTCTCTTCCTTTGATGAGCCATTTAAAATATCATGAGCACCTCTAGAACCCTTTTCTCTTTTCTACTTCATTTGGAGCATCTGGAACAACCTTTTATGCCTCTTATTTCAACTCTCTCTCATTTGCAACTTCTCTTTTTAAGGCTTCTTTTAGTCAACTTCTTTGCCAAAATATTGATTGTGTCACTATTACGCAGCTTTGCTTCATCCAGAACGACCATCAGCGAATTCCACATTTCCAATTGCACGTGTATCAGAGAGAACTTCACTGTCTTTTGTTACATGTTTGTATCCAATAACCATTGATTCTTCAGTTGCACTAATTCCATCCAGAATGCTTTCTTCTCTTATTTCTTATGATTTACTTGGAGATTGGGCTTCCGTTGCTTGAAATCCTTCATAATGTCGTAGTTATGTGCATCTTCAAAAACTTGAACATCTTCCATAGCTTTCCTGGATTTCCTTCTTTATCAATTATCCTCTCTGATCCAAGCTGAGCTAGCTGCTTTAAAACTCATCTTTGAACTAGTCTTAAACATCTTATATAGTCTGTTCTTTCCTCCCAAGGAAATTCTTTAGGCTTTGTTGCTTCTTAAAAGTCTTCATTCTAAATTTCCAGTGCTTCCAGAGTCTCCATAATTTTGCTTCAAAACTAACTTTCTTTGTTATTGGATTTTTGCCTGAAGAATATTTTCTCACTTTTCCTTTACTGTGGTATGTTCTAATGCTTGCAGTTCTTATCAATTTCTGGGATGGACTTTTCTCAGCTTGTGTATTCTTTCCATAGCTGGATCTGCTAGAGCTAAACTTTCTTGTTTGGCACGCCTAATCTTTTCACTGTAGTTACAAATTTAATTTCTTCTGCCTGTCCAACTACCTTTGTCCTTCTACATGCAATTACACCCAATCTTCTTCTCTTTTCTACTATAAATTCTAATCTAGAAGTAATAGATGTATGATGTAAGAAAAAATCTTCAGGTGAATAGACTTTTTCAACTTTTCACTTTTATAATTTCTCAACCTTCCTTCCCTACTTTTATTTTGCTTTTTGAACTGAAAGATATGCCAAGGCTACAAGTCTTTATAGGAATACATAAACACTTGAGGGAAATCTAACACCAAAACAACCAAAGCTGAGAACTGACCCTGTAAGGAAATTAGAACAAAACGAATCTCAAGTTTTGATGCCACGAGTAACTCACCCTCTTCTGTTTGGGGTTTAACTTGTACCAGCCTATCAAAAACTGATGGAACGTTGGAACTGATCTATCCTTTCTATAATTGTCCTTAACAGAAATATCTTCAAAAAGAAGATAATTAATTACTGCTACATTACTTTTCAAGCTATTGGCATGCTTTTAGCAATGTAATTATCTTTTTTGTCTGGGAATGGGTTTCCTTACAGTGCTCATATTTATCAATAAAAATAACTCCTGCCATTAGTTAAGCTTTTGTGCTTAGAACCTTTTCTGTCTTCATCAACTTCAACTGAATTTCCTTGAACTTCTTGAGCATTTGGTTCCTCTGCTCAGTATACCTTGACTCGAATGAATATCCAGTATACAGTTCTCATGAGTGCCTCCTTTTCACAAAATTCTCTCCAACCCTACTCTCATTATCATCTACAGTTGAAGAACCCACAATGGGAACGGGCTTGGACAAAATGGGACAATTTGTTCATAACTGTCTTGCACCTTTACAACTAAAACATCCTGATCAGACAGCCTACTAAACCAGTTTATATATTCTTTCTTTCAGTTTAACTATACTTCTAGCAAACAAGCTGATATTCAAGCATCCCGCAAGGGCAGGAAATCATGAGGAGAATTCCTGAAGAAGGAACATTTTACCTTGACTGAGACTCGCTGTGAACCCAGATTTGTTCAGCCGACAGATAAGGCCAAATCATCTCAGAAGTAGGATAGTGAAGCTTCTTTCTTGAATGTAATAGGCTTGAATTCCCCCTCCAAGAAGAGAATCTTAAGAAATAGAGCACAGAATAAATCCCTGATCTGCTGTTCATTTTGGAAACAAATAATCTTGAAAGTACTAAAGAAGGGATAATGCAGAGTATATAGAGGAAATCATGAGGAGAATTCCTGAAGAAGGAACATCTTACCTTGACTGAGACTCGCTGTGAACCCAGAATTGTTCAGCCCACAGATAAGGTCAAATCATCTCAGAAGTAGGATAGTGAAGCTTCTTTCTTGAATGTAATAGGCTTGAATGCCCCCTCCAAGAAGAGAATCTTAAGAAATAGAGCACAGAATAAATCCCTGATCTGCTGTTCATTTTGGAAACAAATAATCTTGAAAGTACTAAAGAAGGGATAATGCATAGTATATCGAGGCACACCTGTTTTGTAGCTGCCGGTTCTCATGGTCTATTGGGGGGGATTGGCTGTTGTCTGATTGAGAACAGCAGGAACTGATTTGCTGTAAGGTATTGGGTATCTCCAAAGCTTTTGTGATATGGTAAAGTGGGTTTACATCAACATGCACTACACTTAACCACAAACAATGTTGCAATTCATATCAGAACAGTTTTACCAAAATAAAAAATAAAAACAGATCTAATTGCAACAAAGGAATATTCTAGAATAATTAAAATATGCAAAGCTAGGGTTTTTAGAAAAATACTGAATTATCGCAAATCTGTACCGTCAGGCTGAAATTTGTTGGAAACAAGTCCGGGAACCAAGGTGAACACAACTCAGAAATTTCGGAGCAAACTGATAACTTTCAAAAGTTGATGAGGAGTGGACTGCTACACACCTGGTCAGAATTTAGAGCTAAAGTACACTCTTGGTCATTGTGTCCTTCTGCAAAATAAATTTGACATCTCTGATCCTTCGCTACTAGGCTCCAAAAAACTCTTGCTTTTCCAGAATCTATTGTGAGTCACTGGGAAATTGATCTCCTTCCCTAAAACCCTAATCAGCTCATAAAACCTTACAAAACCTTAAACAATGATGTGGTCATTGAGGGGCCTGTTTGAATCAAACCCTTGTCCTTGGAAAAGTTGGAAACCAACACTCGATGTAGTGCAATAAGCAATCATGGGGATGCAAATCCTACTCCACATGTCTTTTCACTACTGGAATAATTGGCAATGATGCAATATGAAGACTCCAAATGAAATTCTGCTTTTCAAATCAAATGCTAGACTTCTACTTATCACTCTTGACCTTTTCTTGGAACTCTTTCTTTCATTCACTTTTTTCTTCATTGTCCTAGACTTCCATTTGCACTAATGCAGTTTTGTATATATAGACTTCTTAAATTCAAATCATGAACCTATTGGCATGCAAGTTGACAAGTAAAGGGCAAGAAAAGTTGATAAAAAGAAGCACAAACCCCGGGGAAGAAAAAGATAAGGGCCTATGGTACCCACACAAAAGAGGGACCAAGAGCATGGTGGTACACTCTTGATCAACCAAAAGCGTATTGTTACGCTTCTGGTCAGCGAGGAGCATACTTCTAAGTGCATGGGTAAAGATTATAAAACATATAAAACACAAGGAAATAGGAGAAAGCTAGGGAGGAGAAAGAAAACAAAAGGAAGGGGATCTAATGGGGCCCAGGAGATAGGAAACACGTGCCATTAAGAGCTTAATATTAATTGATAATCAATAAACACACAAGTACCCTATATCAATGCAAATCGACATCTAAAAGTATCTCGGACCAAAGTTAGGTGTCTACATAATTCCCACTTTGATGTGTGGGTGTGTGCGTGCATATCAAATTAAAACAAATGAGTGATCTCGGGAGGGATTGTAGAAGATGTTGTGGTGGAAACCTTTTAGAGTACCCAAATTCAATATAGGAATGATAATGATTTGAAATTTAAAAGGAAAAGAGAGGTTACCTTACCTCAGAGTCCAGTTTTTGCAACGTGCAAAATAAAAAGAAAGCCTGCCCCCCTTGGGGTCTAATGCGAGTGTCCCGATTGCCATTTCTTAGAAGTCATGAAAATCTTGGAATAGACATCCACGCTCTTATGTCTGAAATATGAAAACCTATGTACCTTCAAACACATGGGTAACACATGCAAGTGAATCAATGCCTATATAAATCCGAAATCTTGGAACTTCTAAAATGAAAGAAGAAAATATAGGAACGAATAAACCCAGTTGTGGTTGTGTAGAAACTGTGAAGCCATATTTGTGAAATCCATCTCATAATTTGTTTTGCCTCTGAGTATGTACGCATCTCATTGAGGAGCCCAAGTGGAATATGCTATGCACCATCATGTGATTGCTTCCATATGCGGAAGCCAAGAGAGTATGTTGTGTATCAACTTCTAACTAGAATCTTGGAGCGGTAAAATAAACAAATCATATGCCCCCCTTTTGAGATGTAGGATAACCCTGTGAATCACATATCTCAAAATAAATGGATTATGCATACCCTGTGTAAGATAAGAACAATAAAGCATCGATATGTAACATAATAAGATATCATCATGAAAAACATTTATGTAATAAATGACTTTGACCCATGTGTGTCTAAGTCTTAAGTCATATATATGTTTTATGGTAAAGGGGTTTAGGTCAAGAGACACTATATTAAACCATAAAATAGGGGCACAAATCAAATATGATCTAAATACAGTAAAAACAATAAATAAACATCTGACTTGTGCTTAAAATAGGGATCTAATAAACTTGGAATTTGACAAAGGAGGTTCATAGAAGAATACATTATTTCTGACTTACCTATGTGCTAGTAGTGACTGAAAATGAAGGAAAATAGGTCCAAAAGTAGTGTAGAAGCAAAACTAGAAAAATTGTAGAGATCTGATGATGCGCTGAAAATCACTACTATTGAAGTGGTTCAATAGCGGTTATACCAATATTGAAGTGGTTTGATAGTGGTTATACCAATATTGAAGTGATTCGATAGCGATCAGACCAATATCAAACTAATTCGGTACATGCAATTGATTCAATACTGATAAATGATGTTAGATCAATTTGAAACTTAGAGAATGTCTTCATCAGCCCCTGCTTGCTAGAAACCTCTCTTCGATTGTCGATTTGATACGTGAAACTTCCAGAGTTCCTTCTCCTTTCCCCAAAGCCTAATCTGCTCCAAGAGTCTTTGCAAGACCATAGAAACTTGGTGTCGTTATGTGGGGCTTGCCTCAGTCAGACCCCTGTTCATAGTCAATTTGGCAATCAACACTCATGTATTCCAACAAGCAATCCTATGTGTATGAAGACCCCACCCCTTATTCCTATGTATTTGATGTAAGCAAGTTGTCAATTCTATATGCTCTTTCACTAATTCTTCGTTTGGCACAAGTATGCAGCAATAAGACTTAAATCGACAAAAAATGGAGTAAAGAGCAAAGGATAAGGATCCTTAGATGTGATATTGTGATTGTATAATGATTGCTTAATGTCCTTGAATGCCTTAGGGTGATTATGTATATATAGACAACTTGAATTCAAATTAAGAACATATTGGTGTGCAAGTCGACACAATAGAAACATAAAAAGTTGACAAAAGAGGGCCCAAAACAATGTAAACATCGAAACAAGGACCAAAAGGGTCCACTAAAGAAATGACTAGTATCGAACTAGTTTATCATAGGTCAAACCAGTATTGAACCAATTCAATACCCATCAAAATATCCAAATAGCAAAATCTGAGGCAGAGAAGGAATTAGATGGACCTAGAGACTCAGAAACATAGAGGAGAGATAAAACAAGAAGCGCATAGAGAAAAATATAGAGTAGCAAAGGAAACAAGAGATGTTGCAATTGTCACAAACATATGAAAAAATGCCAATAATATCCTAATATAAGCCAATGATCCATGTACACATAAACACACTAATAACATATCAAATCTCAGGCCTATAACATCATTATGTGTCTACAATAGGTAAGATATCATTGTGAAAACATGTGTGTAATAAAGGACTTCGGTCCATGTGTGTCTGAGTCAAGTCATATAGGCAAGATATCATTGTAAAATATAGATTAGCAAAGGAAACAAGAGATGTTGCAAGTGTCACAGACATACCAAAAAATGTCAATAAGATCCTAATATAAGCTAATGATCCATGTACACATAAACACGCTAATAACATGTCAAATCTTAGGCCTATAACAAAATTATGTGTCTACAATAGGTAAGATATCATTGTGAAAGCATGTGTGTAATAAAGGACTTCGGTCCATATGTGTCTGAGTCAAGTCATATAGGCAAGATATCATTGTGAAATCATGTATGTAATGAATTACTTTGGCCCCTGTGTGTCTGAGTTTAAGTCATAGGTAAGATATCATTGTGAAAGCATGTAAAGGTAACTTGACTCGTGTGTTTGAATCTAAGCAATTTAGAAAAAGTAGTAAGAAGTTGCTCCTATGTGCGCAAGATATAAGCAATGTAAGCACAATGCAAAGATGTTGCCCCTATGTAGGAAGGATATGTTAAGTGAAGCACTAAGGCAACATGCCATATAAGTAGTGTGGCAGCAAATTGTTTTACCATTATTTGGTTCTAGAAACCCTAATAAGATAGAAACTTGAAATGTAATTCAAATTGATAAATATGGCATTCAGGCATACATCTGAATGTAAAAATACTAAAACTGATTGCAATGATTCAACAAGTGGCATATGCTAAATGTAGTAAGTACAACCATAGTTTACATAACCGTAACTGGCATGTACTCGTCAAGGAGGATTTTTTAAAAATCGGTGATTAATCGACAGGTGTTGTCGATTAATTGGGAACAATGGACAAATTAAAAAAATGCTTAAATTTATCAAAAACATAAATTTTATAGAAATTATTGTTGCAAAATGTATCAAATGAGTCTGTAAAACATTGGGAAAGTGTTTTCTATTAGATTTGAATACAAATAAAGTACAAAATCACATAATCATGTGAATACAACTGACACTGTCAAGTTGTCAACAACAAATTGATACAGTGATTCTTATACAAGAATCCACAAGGACAAGTTACAAGAACCTATAATTTTCTCTTTCCTGATACAATGATACTTATCCAATGAGGGGGCTTGAATGAATTTATAAGACAAACAACAGTGTTTTTTTGAGTGTTTTTGCAGCATCCTTGACGCGTTTGGCAAGCCTAGACACATTCTGGATTAATCATGAGTACTTTGCTAGTATTCACAAGGAACCCAAAAAATATAATCGACGAGTTTGAGTGGCAATTATTAGTTTTGCCCAAATTTTTGTGATTAATCGAGCGACCAACAATTAACCGACGAGTGTAATCTTTGAGTACAACAAATGGATGAGAACTTAACTTTTTTGGTTGATTGTTTGACTAGGATTGTATTCTAGTAGTGGATAACAGACTAAACCAAGCCTGTGTTTTGTTCAGTTTAGGAATTGGGTTTTTGTCGGCACATGGTTAGTTCCATTGGATTTGGATTAGTGATTGTGATAAATGAGGGACTGTGATTGTACGATCACCTTTGCCTGCCTTTGTAAGCTCTGTATGTGCAATGCCAAACCCTAGGTATGCTTGTGAGAGCTAGAAACTTGCAAAAACCGGGAAAGTGTAATGCGCTGAGTTGACCCCAATCAACCCTATTTGATGATTGACCATTGACTATGTATCCGATGAGGGAAGTCTAGCCACACGTTCTCCCATCTAGTGTGATTGTGCAATTGTGCTCCCTCACTATATGTTTATAGCTAAATATTTTGCTTTGATACTTGACAATGCTTGCTTTAAATGTGCTTCAGACTTGGCTTGTGACTGCTACTAGTGATATATTTGTAATTTGGGAAGAATAGGACGGATTTGCTCAATGTGCAATAGTGTATAGATGTGTACCAAACAAGTGCCAAGTTTATTTTCAAATGAAACCTTGATTTGTATATATATGAGTCCAATTGGGTAATTATTCACACCATCAACACGCTAGGCAGATGGGTCAACCCTAAGGAAAAGTTTGATTTTAAAAAGTAACCCTTGCTGGGAGAGGGTCAATATTAACTAAATCAGGGCAGTACCGACTGGCGATACTAATTGAAACTGATGGAAGTGACCTACGTATAGGGGGATTTAATCAAAGGTCTTGAGATGCTTGTTTAGGATATTAAACAGGTTTGAAACAAACAATGAGGTTCCTTTAGGTGTGTAATAGCAGAACAAAAGGGTCAAACTTATAAGATAGCATGTAGGTGTGAGAGAATGGAGGATTTGGACCATGTTTATGTGCTGAAGTCATGGGTCGTAAATGTGTGTCAAGCTTGTCATTGTCAAGGACTCAACACCAGATTTTAGTATTTACACAAATATATCAATGAAAAACACACACATGGAGCCTTTCCCCAATAAATGTATGATATGAATTATGCAAATGTAGGCAAGCAAACATATAGTCAATCAAGGAACATTGTGCATGATTTAGATCATGGCACCAATCATATGGTAATGCAGAGTAGACAATAAGTAGGTAAGGCACACTAAGAACAAAGGAAACATGTCATAGAGTAAACAATGTCAAAGAAAGCAAACAGGCACAACCATGCGACATAGAGTATACAACAAAAACATTGATTATAGGGAAAACAAAAGAGACACCAAACACCAAGCATATGAAGCAAACACATCAGACAGAGGGAAAACAAGAGAGGCTTGTTTGACAGTAAGCACATGGAGCAAACATATCAAGAAACATATAGGAAACCAAGCATGCCAATATATATTCTAGACAATATATATGATTACATGAAAGCTCAACATGATAAAGGAGAACTTGAAAGATAGAGCCGAAAGCATTGCTAAGAAATGCCCTCAAGATTCCCCCTAAGCCAACAAGAGAGGATTCTCCCAACCGTGAATCCACAATCATATGTATAAACCTGTAAGACCTGCATCTAACTCAATAATACTATCAGTAGCTCGTGTGTAAACAATATATAACCTCTATCAATAGGTAGATAATCATATCATAACATAGAGAGCGTTTTTCATGAGGCAACTCTAGGTGCATAGAAAGTCAAGAAGGTAGAGCATTTGGATCATACACTTTGACATTACTATGGTTTGAAGATCTTGTACTATGAAGAACCATACATGCACAATTGTTTGCATAAGTCAATGAGTCTAAAAAAAAGAAATAACAAGAGATAAGTAGCATGTGTGTAAAGAATATATAACCTCTATCAACAGGTAGATAATCATATCATAACATAGAGAATGTTTTTCATAAGGCAATTATAGGCGCTCAAAAATTAAAGGAGGCAAAGCATTTTGATCATACACTTCGACATCACTATGGTTTGAAGATCTTGTACCATGAGAAAGCCATATAGGATAATTTGTCTAGCCTCAGGATTATAGTTATCCACATAGGATAATAGTTATCCGCAAGATACATGTCATAAGTTGAAAATAGAAGTGATTTCTGGAATAGGCTTACTAATAAGTTGATAGCCCTGCTGATCGAAGAGCTGAAATGTCCCCTTAGGGACAGATTATATAATTCTGGAAATCCACAGTAAAACCCTAGCCAAGCAATTATTTTTTGATTCCTTCTTCAAATCCTAGAAACTGAAAGTACAGATTTCTGAGGTGCCAAAATAGGGCACAAGAATATTATTTTATTCCTCAATAATTATAGAAAATTATGAAATATTGCAGACAAAGATTTCCACATAAAAACGGAATTTATGACAAATTTGCAGCTGGAAAATTGTGATAAAATACCAAATTATTATTTACTGCTGTCACACATCAAAATCAGGCTTGGGAAAACCTCAAACCCACTCGCCACACTTAGAATGGCGCGGGGGGGTGCAGGGGGGAGCGGGGGTGTTGCTGGCCTCACAGGTGCTGCGCAGCCCTTGGTGTTCGCTGACCCTTCTTGGAGGTCTTTTTCCACACGCCCAACTTCTCAACCTCTTCGCCACCCCTGGCAGTTTATGTACCTTGCTGCTGAAGCCAATGGTGTTCAAAAATAGTGTTTATAAATACATGTGAAAGAGGAAAAAATAAAAATCCAAAGAGTTAAAATCCAAATAATAAGAAAATAAAATGTTAAAAGGCAAATTATATCTTAAAACTCAGATCACACTAAAAGACATGATTTTTTTATCACATCTCCTAAAAACACCTCTAAACAACTGCATTTATCCAATACAACCCCTGAATTAGGGCTGCTCAACTGATTAGTAAGGGTTTTCGTCCTTGCTAGTTCTCCGATGAGGGTTTCCGTCCTCAAAGGTTTTAAGCTCTGCGTTTCATGCTAAACTTCTACTTTTTATTATTTGGGAGGGGAGAGTTAGTGTAAATTAAAAGAGATTATGCCTTTTTCTGATTAAGGGTTAAGTTAACCCATGCTCAACAAATCAGTTTTAAGTCATAATTAGAAAAGATATATCAAAATGTATCTTTTATAACTTAAAAATAGAACTAAAGTTTCCCCTTTGATTTTACCTTCCCTTAGTCGATGGGAAATATCCAGGAATTCGGCTAAGGGTCTTTTCCTGTTCTATGTCCACAAGGGGGACATGAGCCCTCACTTCACATGGCTCTCAATTTTTTCAATTTAAATGCGAGAGATCTCATAAGCATGACTGCTCTCATTATGGCAAATGATGGTGATAAGCGAGTATACTCCCAACAACTGGACATAGTGCATAGGGTCGGGGCCACAAAAACTTATTCCCCAATGACCTTCGACTTTAACAGTCTAATTGCAATGAAATACATCTGGGCCTTCAACTTTTGTCATCCATGGAAGGTCTAGGTACCCTACTTATTTGGCTTGCTTGATCCTCTATTACAATGCCCAAAACTTCCAACACCTAGACCTGCAGATCTGCAATGCTGATGGTTGACAAAAGTTAGTGGTAAAGTGGACTAATATTCTCTATAAAAGCAGGCCGTACCATTATTTTGTGAACAACTTCCTAGCTCCAATGGTAGCTATCATAGAGGAGAGAGGATTGTATAGGCTGCCACCAGCAGTTGAACAAATCCTACGAGGTACGATAAGAGGTGACTGGTACTTTTAAGGGGATATTAGTTTCTTCAGACTTCATGGTTACACCTGAGTTGTCTTCAACCCACCCAAGTATGTATCCAAAAGGGTCTTTGCTTTAGAGTATCTCAGGTAGGTTGACTATATTGACTTTATATATGTGGCGGGAGGAAAGAAGACTGCCTTCTATTCCACTCCATATGCTTGTTTTGATATTAGTATCCGAAAGAGGAGAATAGGCCAACTTTAAGCCAGCATATTGAAATTTCTTCAATTGCAAGACAATGGTGAGCGATGGAACTATGATCCTTTGGGGTTATTTGCCAACTGGCTCAAGAAAAACAAGACTATCGAGAAATTCATTCATGAACACATGCCTGAAATTGAAGTACTGAGGAATACTAGTGAGTACACACTAGCATAATCCTCTTATCAACTGTTGGCATACATTCTAAAATCCAAGCCTACTATTCCGAAGCCATGGGAAACCTTCTACACCAAGAAGGTTGAATTTAATCCATCCCTCAATTGAGCAGCCAGAGGAAAAAGGTCCTAACAGACAAGGGATGGACTGAGAATAAAATTAAGGCATTGTGGAAGTTGAGGGTGGAGCTCAATCAAACCTCCCTAGGACATAATGAAATTTCAGAGGATAATACCTTTGAAAAATTAATATGATAAAGAGCAATTGGACTCCAGAGAGAGTTCATAAGAGACTGAAATCATAGATCCCATTGCCAAAGAATGGAAACCTGAACCAAAACTTGCACCTAAATCTGTAACTCTTGGAAATCTGATATTTCAAAAACAAGGATACTCCGATGGCGGCTTAGGAGCCCAGGGTTGGGGTATTATAGACCCAATAACTTTAGTAAGTTGCAGCAAGCTATGGAACAAGTTAGGGATCGGAGCTTGGCTTAAGAGCAGTTACACTTTCCCCAAGAGCTCACAAGAAAGGTTTGATGCAATCCCAACCTTAACATAAACCACTGATAGTGAAAAGGGAACACAAGACGCATGGGTGAAAAAGCTTCATCCAAAGGGGTGTCTCAAACATCAAGGGATTCTCCTCAATCCCAAGGATTTGGCCACACTGTGTCTTCACTCAGCGACGCTTCCAGAGGAAAAGGTTGGAAGGATGATGAGGATCCGGATGAGAATAAAGGAGGGAAGGGAAGCCTATAGGTCATCCATAAATGGTTTCAAAGAAGTAGAAGGTAACCAAGGAAGCAAAACTAAAAGATCTATTTCCTACAGGGATTCCTTTTGCTAATGTGCAAGTGGGTGTTGACACCACCCTTGTTAGTGTTTTCCTAGTGAATGTAAGTTTTTCTATTAGTGCTTCCCAAGTTGGCGTCTCTTCTTTTACTCCTCTGATTGCTCAATCCTTGAGTTCTCTAGTCCCTTCTTCTATTCCGCTTGTAAATATTGTTTCTTCTTCTTCTTCTTCTCCGCCCCCCCTTGTTTCTTCCTAGTACATGTTATCTTCTTTGGGTATTGTTGACGCTGTGGATTGCACCCTTGAGAGAAGGCTGGGCTTCTCTCTTCCACGCAGCACAATGGAAACTCCTCTTTTGCCTGTGGGTCTGGCAAAACTGAGGGGAGAATCTCTAGATAAGGGCTAGCTCCCTTTGATGCATCTCTGAGTTATTCCAGTAACATTTGCTAATATATATATATATATATATATATATATATATATATAATGGGGGGGAAAGGTTGAAAAGAGAGAAGGATTACTGAAGCAGAACCTAAGCTAGGACGGTGATGCACCAAAAAAGTTTGATCTACTCTTTTGCTCACACTTCAAACCATAAGAGCATATACATACACTTTATCTGATAAAAGGATTAGACTACAGAGAACTTAACAGAAAGGCTTAATGAAGACACACAGAAGATGAACTTACCATAGGTGCTGTAGGAAGACACACTGTCTGATAACCCTCTCCTATCTCTGCGCTCTAGATATAGCACTTTTTGCTACCTGCAGGAATGACGCCTTGTCTATACCAAGGGTGCTGGTATCAAAATTGTGAAAGCATCATGGAACAATGACTGGACACAAGGTTAATACTCAGGCACATTTAGAGATATATCCAACCAGATAGAGGTAAAACACTTTTTATTGATTCAAGGTGAAAATTTGGCAAGGTTGTGCCATACAAAAATGAGAGTTCTTGCTCTCAAAATGAGAGTTTACAATATATATAGAAAGAGAAGAAGCAATGGCACCCTTTTACAAGTGGCCCATGTGCGTTGAGAGCATTGGGAAGAGGAAGCCGCTGATGCTGATATCATCCTTCTAGAAATGGCCTGACAAAACCATGCTATGTAGTCGCCAGTCTTGACATTAGCGCTTAAAATGTATTAAACGCTACTGCAAAAGCATGAGTTGCCCGATTGTTTTAATGACAAGGCCGCCCCTTTTGTTTGCAAACAAGACCGCTTCTTAAAGAGATTCACGCTATTGTTTGCTCATCAATGCAAAGTGTGGAAAAATAGGCCGCGTCATTCACTGTTTGCGCTCTTTGATGACCACTTGGCAGAGACTGTTTCAACCACTGGAATGAATCCTTGTGCCGACACCTTCTTTTGCCACCTGGACTGTTTTGTCTGTTTCTGGGCTTGGCTCTTTGGGCTCCTTTCTTGGCGGGTCGCTGAGTTCACTCTTGACTCTTGTCTTTTTTCAGCTTTGTCTTTTCTTGGTTTTGTCTTTTGTCATCTCTTGGCTCTTTCTGGCAATCTGAGCCCCCTAGGGCAATCTTCTATCAATCCTTGGCTGTCTCCTTAGGCTCTTTTCTCAGCGGGCTCTTCCTTTTGGCCCTAAGGCCTTTTAATTCATTCGGGTTTGCACTTAAGCATTTAAAGATCAACGGCTATTTCATTGCTGTAAAGTTGACGTTCACGTGCCCGTCGCCCCTTGGTCAATTCCTTCGGCTTTCCTTCCTTTGGCCTTTTCCTTTTGTTTGGGCCTTTGTCTTTTGTCCGGGCCTTTGTCTTTTAACCTTCCCGAAGGGAAGGTGTCCCTTCGGGCTTTGAGAAAGGTTCATTTCATGGTCGTCGAGAGCCCCCCGCAAGCGCACCTATCCTTCGGGGTACTTCGGGGGGCCTTGGTCCTCAAATCCTTCGGACATTTTGTCCGAAGGAAATGTTCCCTTCAATGTTTGGCCCTTTGTTTCGGGTGAATTCTTTCGAGCAAAAGTCCGAAGGAATTCCTTCGGACTTTTTGTCCAAAAGAATTTGCCTTGTTCATTTTGCCATGGGATTTTCTTCCGAAAGAATTCCTTGTTTGGCCCCTTGCTTTGTGAATTTCTTCAGACAAAATGTCCAAAGGAATTCCTTCGGGCATTTTGCCCAAAGAAATTCAACCTTTTGTCTTTGCCTTTTCCAAAGGAAAACTCACCCTTTTTGCCTTGTCTTTTGATTCCTCCGCAAAGGTTCCCTGCCCTTTGCAAGGGTACTTTTGGGTCCGAAACTGCCCTTTGTAGCCTGCTAGAATGGTCCAGTTTGTGCCTGACTGCCCTCCGCAAAGGCACTTGTCCTTCAGGTTTTGAAAGACCCCTTTTGAACCTTCCGATTTGAACCAATTGCTTGAACCAACTACTTTGAACCAAAACGACTGAACTAACCGATTGAACCAACCGATTGAACCAATAATGGTTCAAAGTTCAAGTTCAAAGTTCTTGGAAAGATCATGCCGTTGAACCCTGACGTCGAACCATTAAACTGGTTCATCCTTTTGCTGAAAGGCTTGTGCAAACCAAATTTGAACTAGCTCAAAACAGTAGGGGAAGGAGGCCGATTTTGGCCTGTAGGACCAAAATGGTCAACATGTATCTATTAGCCTCTCTTGTTGAATCTTGTAGGTTTCGCCAACCCCTCCACCCACCATCTGTTAAAGTTATCAGTTAGTTCATTAACTATTGGTTAGTTATAAACTACCCTAGTTGTATGCAATTATATTTTGCACAATAAAAGGATGCACATGCACTTTACTGTGTGCCTTCTAGTTTTCTCTTCATTCTTTCAACATTCATATTTGCTAACATTAGTATCAGAACCAATCATTCAGGGAAGCCCTACTCGGGTACGAACGAAGTTCATTGTCGAAAAAGCCCTAGTTTAAAGGTATGGACAACAAGTTGTAAAGTCAAGTTTGGGGAAGCCTTGGAGAAAGGGTACAAATTGTGAAGAAGAATAGGTCATGCATCGAACCAGAGGTCGTGATATCCTTTGCACAGATTGGGTTGAGTTCTGAGGATCACACAAAGATTGGTGAGGATCATGCAAAAGATGCGAGGAATTTGCATTGGCAAAAGAAAGAACTAGACATAGAACAGTTATGTGAAATCCAACCCAGGCGAGCAAAGACGAGAAGTGTGGAGACCAGGGTGACGCGAGGATAGTTGATTCGCCTAGAATGCCTAGACAACGCAATTAGATAGATTCAAATAGAGGTCAACTAGTGGAAATTGTTGGAGCAGATTAGAAGTGAAGAAAAACACTAGATAGAGTGACAATTTTTGTGTAATGTATGCCATAGGGCATGACTAGAAAGTGACATTTTTGAAGGACCAAAGTGATGGTGACTTCGTTAGGGCACAAGTAATTAGTAAATGAAGAAAGAAACACGATTTTTGGCAGATTTGAATCTAGATTTGCAGACAGAGAACATGATCAAAAGAAAACGTGATTTTTTTAGATGTCGCCATGTCTACAAACATATGGCTATGAAAAGAAAACCGCAACAAAGGAAACATGAAAGGGAGATAGTGTGTTGGTATGATGTTTTAGGTCATGAAAAGCCTAGAAAACCTGAAGTCATGACAATCATGCCGAATAGGTGGAGGATTTGTAGAAGTTTTATGTGCATTGTATGATACACATAAGTTTTATATTTAATTCTACATTGTTTTTTTGGTAATTAGACCTGTCTTTTTTGATTTCCAAGTTAGAATTGTACTTTTTTTGGTTGGTTCTATTGATTTCCAAATTAAAAGTTAAAATTGTGTATAAAATGGCCAAATTTCAAATTTTGGTTTCCCAGAACTGCATAAATTAACTGGCCATAATAATAATGTTTGGAGTCATAAGATTTTAACAAGTGCGGAGTATCATGATTGTGATAAAATTGTTATTGGCACTGAAGGGAGACTTGCTACAAATTTCATGGATTGTGACAAGTGTCATAAAAAGGCCTTGCTATTGTTAAAGTTATTTGTGTCAGATGACATGATTATTGAGGTCTAGAATGCCATTGAGGTAAGTGTGCTTTGGACTAGTTTGAAAAATAACTTTCAAACTTTGGAGAAAAGCGAGATTTCGTACCTGAAAAATTAACTATTTTTCACGAAGATGTCTGAGAATGAGTTCATGTCAAAACATCTTCAGATGAAAGATCTCAGAGCCCAGCTCACAACCATTAACAAAAAGGTGGATGATGATGACATGGTTGCTCTTGTTCTGAACAACTTGAAGCCTCTATATGAATCTTTCATGGAGGCTATACGCTTGATGGTTGAAAGAGAGACACTGATATTTGATCAGGTTAGTTCTTATTTGATGCAGAAGGAACGTAGATAGACACAAGCAAATGTGTCCAGTGTTGGACAAGTAGAGAGTGGATTTGTTGTTAAGTCAAAGGGGAAGTGAAAACATATCCTTATTGATTCATCTTCTAAGTACTAGGGGAAGTGCTTTTACTGTCATAAGGTTGGGCATTGCAAAAAGAATTGCCAGAAACGACATTATGCACTTTCCCTACAGAGTGCATCCAAACATTTTACATGTTGTAAGGACAAGTATGCCAAATTTACTAAATACAAACTTTTCTAATTTTCATTAGCTCATGGTCAATCATATGTAGTAGAGGGGATAGGATGTTTTTGCTTAGTGTTGAATAATGATAGAAAAATCAAAGTAAGGAATGTTAGATATGTTCCTAACATGAATAAAAATCTCTTATTTATTAGTCAGTTAACAAAAAATCCCAACATTGTTGTAAATTTCTCTAGGAAACAATGTATTATGTCTGATGTAAAACATGACAAAGTAATTGCCCTAGGTATTGGGCAAGATGGTTTGAATAGATTTGTTGACTTTGCCACAATCAACGTAAATGTGTGTGTAGAGGGAGGCTCCACCATATAGGATGTGTTGGAGGATGAAATTCCTTATAGTCTTGTTGACTCTGCTCCAGCCAACTTACATGCACTAGTTGTGGAGGGAATATCCACTATAAAGGATGTGCAGGAGGATGCAACTCCTCAATCTCAGTCAAATGCATAGGTAGTATGAGAGGATGAAATGCCTTAGTCAAAGGCATTGGCTAAGAGGATCGAAAACAGGGTTGTTATTTTAGTAGAGCGTGGTCATTTTGCTCTTGCTTTTGACCTTTGTATGGTACTTGAATTGCTGGTTAAACAACCCATTGGATGCAAATGGATGGACAAAATTGGTATTTTGACAAACAAGTACATGATTGATCTTGTTGCAAAAGGCTTTTCCCAACAGGTGGGAATATATTAGGAGATGGTTTCTTCTCCTATTGTGGAGTTTTTTTTTAATCCCACTACTATTGCGGAGTTGGTTTTTACTCCATTTGCAAAAATAGTCACATTTTGGGTGCTTCACTCCACAACAACGTAATATGGTTTACCTAAACAGGGATTTGGACGAGGCCTACATGGTGCAGCCTGAAAGTTTTCGAGTACCTAGGCATGATTGTTTGGTTTGCAGGATGATTGAATCCCTGTATGGACTTAAGCAAGCCCCATGAGCTTGGTATATTTTATTTGATAAACATCCCCATGATTCTGGATTCAGAACTTTGGAGGTTGGGCTGACGTTATCAACCAATGATGATTTATCATCAGTTAATGAATCATCTTACATAGAATTGGTGGACAACTTGATATATTTTATGTCCACACGACCGGATTTTTGTTTTGTTGGCTATCTTTTTTGGTTTTTTCCTGCATTGAAGCTCTTGCATTGGACAATAACAAAATGTGAGGGGATTGTAGCTTTTATGTTGGTATCTAAAGACTAGCCTGTAAATGTAATTACTAAACTATTTGGTCCCATTTTGTTTGTAAAATTTCAAGACAAACTTGGAGTAGTCTCCGGTTTAGTCATTAATGGAGGGTGTTAAAGTTATTAATTAGTTCATTAACTAATGTTTGGTTATAAACTACCCCAATTGTATGTAACTACATTTTGCACAATAAAAGAAGAATGGATACGCACTTTAACGTGTGCCTTCCAGTTTTCTCTTCATTCTTTCAACATTCATATTTGCTAACACCATCCTTGGTATTTTGAGGTTTGAACGGAGGTAGTGACAAGGAGAAATCAGCATAAGTGGCCTAGCAATCAATTTCCCTCTTGCTCCTTTTTTATTAATCAATAGTTATAAATCTGCCTTTTGCAAATTGTGCAGGCATAGCCTTAGTCATTTATAGTTATTTTACTGTCAAAATACTTTTAAAAATATTTTCTGCAATTGTGTAATCTTCCTAGCATTCAATAAAAAGATACTGTGGTGATTCTCTCCCTGTGTCTCTAAAAGATCGTTGGTGTTTGAATTCATATCTTTTGTATTTTAATTCTATTGTATGTAAGACCATAGTTCGCATATTCGTACTCGGAGAGTACTCACCCAACTCCCAAAAAGTTTACTTGACGATTATTCGACAACCACTCGCCATTATTTGACAAATTAAAAAAAACTTAAATTAAAACATAAAAACATAAATTTTATAGAAATTATAGTTGCAAAATGTATCAAATGAGTTTGTAAAACGTTGGGGAAGCGTTTTTTATTAGATTTGAATACAAGTATAAAATCACATAATCATGATTCATGCGAATACAACTATGACATTGTCAAATTTCAACAACAAACTGATATAGTGATACTTATACAAGAATCTACAAGTGCAAATTACAAGAATCTAATCCCAATATGATCAAATCTCAGGAGCTGCTCTCAAAAGTGTCCCATCTTTTAGTGGGGATGGTCCTATTATTGCCATTGAGCACATTCAAAATATAGCAAACTTTTGTAATATCCATAATATTACCCAAGAAAATGTAGCTATTAGGTTGTTGGCCTTGTCTTTCAAAGGAAAAGTTTTGGACTGGTATGGGACCCTACCTGTAAATTCTATTGGCTCATTGGATGAGTTGGGGACTCTATTGACTGATAGGTTTGGAGAAAAGAGTGATCACTTGTTTCTAGCTGAGGAATTGACCACAATAAAGAGGGCACCGCATGAATTCATTCAGGATTTCTATACTAGGTTTCAAAAAACTAGGGACAGAATCCCAATTCTTGTGAGGCCAACTGCAAATTATGCATTTTTGTACTACTTGAAAGCGTTGAATAGTGACATTGCTATAATGATTCAATCTATGGGTGGAAACACATTGCATGTTGCATATGAAATAGCCATAAATGCTGAGAATTGTCTTGTCCATGCAGGAAAGATAGCTCCTAGACCTCCAATGCCACTATTCCCTGATTTGCATTCTCCTAGTCAAAGTGTGTTGCCCACTTTAGCTCCTTTGCTTGGTCAAGAAAAATTTGCCATTGCCCCTACCAATGAAATGCATGAAGTCAAAAGCTTGCTTCAAAGTGTTACTAATGAATTGGTTGCTCTCAAAAGGCAACAAGCCCAAAGCTATAGGCTTTATCAGTCCTACAACTAGTTTGGACAAACAAACAGACCTCCTTTTCAAGGCAATAATCAGGGACAAGGCCAAATCACTCATGTCAAGCCTTATCAAAGTTATAATCCTAATGCCCCTTCCTCCTCCAAAGCCCTTGTCCCCACTCAAAACAATTTAGTCCAGGAACAACCCAACTACCCTTCTTTTGAGCAAGGTCAAGAATAGGTTGCTTATGCCAATGAGATGCAAAATCAAGGCATGACTACACAAGGTAATCAAACATCTCAATTTTCAAATTTTGAGATGCCAACGCAATTTGGGATGGAGAGCAGGCAGGTTCAGTCTGATTCCACTTTCATGAATCATTTGGGGGGTGAGTTTTGTGCCATTAATTATGTGGGGAATACAAACAATCAGAATGCTAGTGTGGCTGCCAACACTAGATCAAAGAAAATGGTGGTTGAAGTTCATGGAACCAATCAAGGACCTGTTTTTAATCCTACATCAACGCAGATGGGAGGAGGGCCTAATTCATCTCCTAAAGCACAAGAAAATCAGAGGATTCCAAATTTTAGGACAGCTACTACAACCTTGCCTCCACAAGCTACATCACAAGGTGCAAATGTTCACAAAAAGAACCCTAAGGTAAGTAATCCTTCCATTAATGTTGTGGACCAAATGAAGAAGCTTCATATGAACATATCATTATGGGATTCTCTAGCATAACCAGGACAGAAAGATATACTCCAAAAGGAATTGCATGGACTGGGTACACAAGCTAGCCCATCTAGAAGTGACAATGTGGTTTTGGTTAATGGAACTCAATCTATAGATGGTCAGGTGAAGAAAGATGAGAAGACTTCTCCTTTCTACCTATCTTTAATTTTTGGTGATTTCTTGGTTCATAATTGTATCATAGATAGTGGAGCAAGCACATCAGTTATGTCCAAATGCATAGCATATAAGCTAGGCATCAAATACGAGCCAATGACTAAAGGAGTTTTGCAATTGGATGGATCACTAGCCAAGACTTTGGGGGTTGTGAAAGGTTTGAACTTGATCCTTCATGCTTGTCCTACCTTTTCAATTCCTCATGATGTGGTGGTAGCAGATTTACCTCCCTATTTTGCTCTTTGCTTGTCAAGAGACTTTACATCCAAGATAGGTGGATACTTGACAACTAATTGGTCATACATGGTGTTTAGAACAAAATATGGCACTAAGTTGAAGATTGAGTCAGAACCTATTCATAGAGATCACTTGAAACCATATTCATGCAAGTTAGCAAATGTTAACTATGCTATCTTCCCTTGAAGGAGTTTCTGATTTGTTCCTAGATGAGTGGGGAGACGACAACTATGTGCATGATCCTTACAAGTTTATTGAGGAATCTGGTCTTGGAGTATATTATATGCATGAGAAGGATTCTTTCATGCCCAATTTGATGAAGTCAAATGAAGATGTGAATGGCTTGTGGCAGCTTTTTTTTGATGGGTCTAGAAGCAAGGTTGGGGCTGGTGGTGGAGCAATGTTGGTTTTGCTTTCAAAAGAAAAGTATTTTTCAACTTTTAGATTTCAGTTCTCTTGTAATTGTAATGTAGTTGAATATGAAGCCCTCATTCATGGCCTAGAGTGGGCAAGGAAAAGAGGTGTCAAAGAATGGAAAGTGTTGGGTGATAGCGAGCTCGTTGTCAATCAAGTTAGAGGGCGGAATTTGACCAAGAACTCCTTGCTCAAGTCCTAGAAACATAGAGTTTGGGACCTTGTAGAAGACTTCATGCCATTTAACATCACTTCTATCTCAAGAGAAGATAACAAACATGCTGATAGGCAAGCATCAATTGGAGCTCAGTTTGATGTTCCAAAAGGCATAAGAGAAGACAAGAATCAATCTCATCTAAAGGTGATTGTGAGACCTATACCAAATAATCTCACCAATTGGTAGGTTTTTGAGAGTGGTGAAAGATAGCCCTCTTCCTACAAGAAGAGGTTGAGTTCTCTACAAAGAATCAGTCTAAGCTTCAACAACAATATGGAGGGCAGATTGTCCAGCGGAAGTCTAACAAACTTCCCAAAGGCCTAGTGACTCTTTAAAGCATATTCAATGAAGATGACCAGCTCAAAAAGGAGAAGGTAAGCATGTCAACCAAGAAAAAGAACTATGAAAGGGTAGAGATCTTCAAAGATAAGTTATTTTCTCTTGAAAAAGTATGCACTAGTCAAGAGAAGCATGATTTCATTGAACTATGCAAGGAGTTTAGTGATATTTTTGCATGGGAGTATAGTGATTTGAAGGGTTTTGATCCAAGCTTGGCTCAACACACCATAGAGCTAGATGAAAATGCCAAACCCATCAAGCAAAAACAAAGGCCAATCAATCCCAAGATTGAGCCTTTCATGAGGAAAGAGCTCACTAAACTAATGGAGTTTAAAATCATCTTTGCCATCAAGCATTCTTCTTGGCTGGCCAACTTAGTCCTTGTTAGAAAGAAAAATGGGGAGATTAGGTTGTGTGTGGATTTTAGGGACTTAAACAGAGTGTTTTTGAGAGATCATTATCCTCTCCATTCTATGTAGCAAATTCTGCAAGTGGTGGTAGGGAGTGAGAGGTTTTCTCTCTTAGATGGTTATTCCGAGTACAATCAGATTTTGGTGAAAGAAAGTGACCAATACAAAACAACCTTCACCATCAAATGGGGCACATATGCCTATAGGAAGATGCCATTGGGATTGTCAAATGTTGGAGCTACTTTCCAACGTGCAATGGATATGGCTTTCCAAGGACTAATCAATGACATTGTATTGGTTTATCTTGATGATGTGACAGTGTTTTTCAAAAATGCAAATGATCCTCTGAAGCACCTAAGGTAGATTTTTGAGAGGTGTAGAGAGTTTGGGAACTCTCTAAACCCAAAGAAGTGTATGTTTGTTGTTCATGAAGGCAAACTCTTAGGACATTGTTTCCAAGAAAGGTTTGTCCATTGGTCCTAAAAGGGTGAGTGCCATCTTGGCATTGTCTTTACCTAAACATAAGGGTTTACAAAGCTTCTTTGGTAAGATAAATTTTATTAGGAGGTTCATTACTGATTTTGCTAACATGGTCAAGCCCTTGACATCTATGCTAAGGAAGGATGAGATATTCACTTGGATAGGAAGGAGAAAATAAAGTTTTGAAGAGATCAAGCAAGCCATTGCCCAGGCCCCTACTCTTGCAAGTCTTAACCTCTCCAAGGACTTCAACTTGTACACTTTTGGGAATGAAGAGGTAATCTTTGCCATGCTTACTCAAGCTAATGATGAAAATTTGGAACTATTGCCTTTTTCAGTCAAGGTTTGGAAGGCTATGAGACAAGATACACATATGTGGAGAAACAAGAACTTTCAGTTATAAGGAGCTTAAAAAAGTTTAGACATATGTTATCTAATAACAAGATTCACATTTTTGTGCCTCATCTTGGTGTGAAAGATTTTCTGTTGAGCAGAGATTTGAATGAGAAAAGGGCAGGTTGGATCACCAAATTGATGGAATATGATGTGGAGATCAAAACAACCAAGCTAATGAAGGGAAAAGGACTGTGTGAACATCTTGCTTCAGACTTGAAAGAGCAAAGGGAGGTTGTTTTGACACTACATGATGATCTTACAACATTTGTACCTTCATCTATGAGGAGTTGGACACAAGACATGATTCATTTCCTTCAAACTGGGGAGTGTCCACAAGGTCTTGATAGGACCAAGAGAAGGTACTTTAGGCTGCAATCCATTCCTTATGTACTTGTTGATGGAGTGCTTTTTAAAAAAGATTTTTCAGGGGTGTTGTTGAGGTGTATTGATTTAGATCAAATTGACAAAGTCTTGCATGAGTTCCATGATGGACTAGCTGGTGGTCACTTTGCTCCAAGAACCACAACTGCTAAGATTATGAGGGCTGGTTACTTTTGGCCTAGCCTTTTCAGGGACACTCATGCTTGGGTAAGGAAATGTCAAAAGTGTGCTCTTTTTGATGGCAAACAAAAATTACTTGCCTTGCCTCTTCATCCAATCCAGGTTGAGCAAGCCTTCATGCAACGGGTTTTGGATTTCATAGGTCTAATCAATCCTCCTAGTGTTGGTCACAAGTGGGTGTTGACAGCCACTGATTATCTTATTAGATGGGTGGAGGCTATAGCTCTTAAGGAGGCAAATGAAAACTCAGTCCTGGACTTCTATGAAGGTATAATAACCAGATTTGGAGCTCCTTGAACAATCATTTCAGATAATGCACTAGCCTTCTTAAGAACAACGACAAGTGAATGGGCTTTGAAGCATGGCATCTATCTTAGCACCTCCTCCAACTACTAGCCTCGGAGAAATGGACTAGCTGAGTCCACAAACAAGAATTTAATTAGGATCATCAAGAGAACAATGGAGGAGAATCAAAGGACTTGGCACACCAAGCTGAAGACAACCCTTTGGGCTGATAGAATTACTCCAAAGAGAGCTATTAGGAATTCACCGTACACACTTGTGTATGGAAGGGAAGCTAGACTTCCTATTTCACTTGAGTTACCAGCTTTAGATCTTACCTATCAGCTGCAATTGATGGAGAATGACAGCATGGAGGTCAGATTATGTGATTTGATGGAGCTTGAGGAGACAAAAGATCAGGGTATGCAGACTATGACTACTCACCAACAACAAACAAAGAAGTATTTTGACAAGAAATCTATGCCAAGGAGTTTCAAAGAAGGAGACATTGCCCTGAAATAGGATGAAGATAGGGCCAAACCTGGAAAGCATACAAAGTTTGATGCTTTGTGGAGTGGCCCATATATTATCACATAGTGCAAACAACACAATGCGTTCCAACTCTCAAAGTTGGATGGAGAGGAGCTGCATATCCCAGTCAATGGGATATATCTAAAGCATTGTTACTGATGATTCTCTTGTTTCTGTTGTACATAGTTTCCTGTTTTTCTTGTGTTCTCTAAGTGCTTATGCACATGTTTGAGTTTGTCCTTGTCTTTGCTTGGTTTTGTTGTTGTTGTGTGGTGTGTTTCCCTGTGTTTTGTTCTGGCATAATCCTTGTTATCCATCTTCAAGAATCCATTGACTCCATTGGCCCTGAGTTGGATAAGGCTACTGGTCTGGTCAGTATAGCAGGCATACTACCCCTGCGAGTCACCAATTTGTTGACCAAATTTTGGCCTTTCAGGTCAAAATTGGGCACCCCTATCCATTCAATCACCTGTCCATGTCTTTAGTTGGACTTAGTAATGAAGTTTCATTTGAGAGAGGTATCCTGTATAAAACCCGTAGCAAATGCACAAGTCTCTCCTTCAAACAGTTTATTTTGGTCTTTTGTTAAGCCTTCGGGTCTTTTATTTTGACTAAGTGTTCAATTTTTTTTGGGTTTTATTCAAAGAAGATTTCTTTCGGGTTTTGTTCAAGTGTTTTTTTGGAGGTTTTGCCGAATTCTTTCGGACTTTTGTCCGAAGCTTTTCCCTCAAGTGTTTTCTTTTGGACAAATTGTCCATGCAACTTTTTCGAAGGTCCATGATAGTTTTTCCGAAAGATATCTTTCAAGCCGAAAAGAAAACTTGCCTTTCCAAAAGGTACTTTGCAAATTCTCCAAAGGGTACATTTGCAACTTTCCCGAAGGGCTTTTTCTTTGGAAAGTGGACACTTGAAATTTTTTTGAAGGGTATGTGACAACTTTTTTGAAGGACTTTTTCAAGTCGAAGGACATTTTCAATTCCTCCGAAAGGTCACTTTCATTCTTTTCGAAAGAACACTTGCCTTTCCGAAGGGTCACTTGCTTTCTTCAAAGGATCATTTCATTTTCCCTGAAGGGATTTTTTCAAAAAGTCTGAAGGATTATTTTGGGGAAATGGTGGACCATTTCAAAATTCCAAAGGGTATGTGACACTTTTCCGAAGGGTATCTGTAGGAAGGTCTGCAGGAAGGTTGACCATTGCAAAAGTGCCGAAGGGTTCTTTTTCAAAGGGGAAGACCATTTCAAGAAGTCTGAAGGATTGTCTCTGTGAGAAAGTGGACCGTTTCAAGAGACATTTACAACTTTCCTGAAGGGTCACAAGCGAAAAGCCGAAGGGTATGTTTCACTTTCCTGAAGGGTCATTTCAAAGAACCAAAGGGAGCCAAACAGAAAGTCCGAAGGAATTCTTTCGAAAAATTTGAAAAGGTGCCAAATTCCATTTATTTCAGACATTTTGTCCACGGAAATTCCAAAGGGTATAAAAGACCAAGCAGGAATCCAAAGGAAAAGAAAGAAACAAAAGTCTCGAATAAATTCTTTCGGGAAAGGTGGCCGCAGACAAATTGTCCGAAAGCAAATAGGAAACAAAAAGCCCGAAGAAAATACCCAAGGTGATGGCGCGTAGAATGTCAACTTCAAACTACGAAAAATAGCCGTTAGAGTTACAGACAAGAGAGCGGGACCCTGAAGACAAATGAGAAGATGAGAAATGGCGAGATCTTGAACAGCTGTGCACAGCAAGCAGAAATAGGCAGTTGACAATTCAAGTTGTTACACGCCGTTTCATAGCTCAACGAGCCAACAAAGAGCAGTTAATGTCAAAACAAATTTTCAACAACTGAGCCCAGTTATAGCAAAACACAATTCGATACATCTTGATTCTGCTAGTATAATCGTTAGAAGTATCTTACAGAATGATAGTAACTGTTCCTATTCCCAGTTGACACGTCTAATTTTTTTTGCATTTTCATTCGCTCTATCTCCCTTCCAAAAAACTATATATATGTATTCTTTCTATTCATTTGGGGAGCCTCCGCTGATTATAATGAAACTCTGGTTAGATTTGTACTGGTAACTCTTGAAGAAAATACAAGTGATTTCACCATTCACACATTACACTATTGAGTATAAGTTCGAATCTTGTTGATAATGACTAGTGAAAAGGTTATTTTCTAGCATGTCAATCTATGGTCACTGACCAATGTGTAGAAGGGATGATGTTGCAGGTCTCTGTTAGTATTCTTTACTAAGTGTATAAACGTCTTAGAAGTGGTATATGTGTATTCTCTTTGTAGAATCGTTCATCACCCTCCTAAACATTAAGTAACTTCTTGAATTTAACTTATGAAATACTGATGCAACAATGTCTTTGTTGTGAATTTGTGTGAAACATCCTTGTTTACCTTTAAGTAGTGGTTTTAGTCATTTAGGAGGATATCAAATATTGGTGCATCGCCGCTTATTTTCTCAATTGTTTTCCTTCTCTCTTTTCATACACAGTTGTTAGTTTAGAAAGAATTTCAAAGGTGCATCAAGGGGAGCTAGCCCCTAATCTAGAGATTCATCTCAACATAATTGTCACCCACAGCAAGAGAGATGATTTTATTTTGCCGCTTGGATGAGGAGAGCTGAGCATCTCCTCAAGGGTGCAAATCCAAGCATCAACAATATCATTGGAAAGAAACATTTGAACATTGATAAACATTTTCATACTAACAACATCATGATACAAAATAATACACACAAGCTAGGAATATGCCATGTGGATAACATCAATAAAATACATGTCATAATTGAATCACATCTAGGAATATTCCTATCCATAAGAAGTGCTAAGATACACAAGATTTATAATGGAATGAATGACTAGGGTGAAAAATATATGATGCTAAATAAAACCTTAGGAATGAACAAGAAAGAGAGAAACAAGGGCAAATGGGAGCTAACATGGTTTCAACACAACCCTAAACAAATGCAACACTATGGAGAAAGACAATATCTAGCTCTAAGGACGAGCACAAAACAATTAGTGCTAAAGAGATCTAACATGAATAAAAAAACCTAAGCAAAGGCAACTCTAGGAACATACAAGGGCCAAGGCTAATGATTTCAAATGAGATAAAATAAGCCCTAGAAAAATCAGATCCGATATGCAATACAAGTAAAATATAACCCTAAGGGGTGTAAGAGGGCATGGGTTTCCAAAAATTTGACATGGGAAAGTAATTTTACATCAAAATGCGCTACTCTTAACCATAATTGATGTTGCAATTCAGATTAGACAGATTTACTCAAATAAACAGTAAAAACAGACCTATAAAGGAATATTCTAGAATAATTGAAATGTGCAAAGCTAGGGTGAGAATAATACTGAATTGTTGCAAATTTTTAGAGTATCAAAGGCTAAAACCTGCTAGAAAATGGTCCAGGAACATAACCAAAAAAATTCTGAGCAAACTGATAATTTTCAAAAATTGCCCGGGAGTGGATTACACTGCTTCTGGTCAGACCAAGAGCATACTTTAGAGCTAAATTACACTATTAGTCATTGTGTCCTTTCTCAAATTAAATTTGATGACTTTGATTCTCTACTCCTGGGTTCCAAAAACCTCGCTTTTCCAGAATTTGTTGCGGATCATGGGGAATTTGACCTTTCATTGAAACCCTAATCAACTCACAAAACATTAAAATTGTGTAGTCATTGAGGGAACTATCTCAATCAGCCCCTTGTCCTTGGAAAAGTTGGAAACCAACACTCAATGCAGTTCAACAAGCGATAGTGATGATGCAAGCCCTAATCCTCATATTTTTTCACCACATGAAGAATTGACAATGATGCAATATGAAGACTCCAAATGAAATTCTTATTTTTAAATAAAATGCTAGACTTCTGCTTATCAGTCTTGAACTTTCTTGGAACTCTTGCTTTCATTCAAGTTTTTCTTTATTTTCTTATATGTGATAATGCTCCTATTTATATATAGACTGCTCATATTCAAATTAGGACCCTATTGGCCTGCAAGCAGACAAACAAAGGATGGGAAAATCCGACAAAAAGAAGCACAAACCTTGGGGAACAAGAAGAGAAGGGGGAGCAAATTGGGCATATGACACAAGAAACATGTGCTAATAAGAGCCTAATATGAAATGATAATTGATAAACCCACAAATATCCTAAATCAATGCAAACTAACGTCTAAAACTACCCTAGGACCAAAATTAGGTGTCAACAGCTATCAATTTATTTACTATAAATGGTATGGGTGCCTGTTACAACTGTTGGTAAGAGGGAATGCCACCTAGAGATCTCTTGGCTATTGTCTAGATCCCACATAAAGCTAACCGCCACATGATTGAGAATAAACAGGAACTGGATTTGCTGTAAGGTATTTGGTATCTCTGAAGCTTTCAATTTTTGCACTATAAATCTGTATGCTCCTGTTACAACTGTTGTATTTTAATGAGAAACTAAGAGTCTGACAAAAGCAGAGGGGCTTGGTTCCTGTCAGAAGTGAGTCAGGACATTAGCACTTTTACATATATTGGAGCGGCTTGATATATTTCTGATATATTCTTTCATGGGTAGATGCTAATTTGGTTATTGAGAGCAGGTACTGAAGGGAGTAGGCTCAGACCATTGGCCCATTGGCCTGCTCCTCCAGGAAGTTTGTTGCTTTTACAAATTTGAGCTGGTTTGGGTAATCACACCTATTTAGAATCGGATCTGAGAAATGCAACCTTCAATGATTCTAATATGTTCATTCTGGCCCAAAAGTAAAGTTATGCCAAAGGAAAGATTAAAAATTGGAACTGAGATATTTGGAAACATCTTTCTCCTAAGAAGAATCTTTCTCGTAGGAATTAGAAAGCATTTAAAGCAAGCTGCAGGTTGAATTTTCTATGGAATTATTGGAACCCAAGAAAAAATGTATTGAGGATATGGATCTGGTTCTCACAGATGGGGAGCTCTAGTGGAAGAAGAAATCCGGGGTTACCTGGCTAAAGGAAGCAGATTGGAATACTAAGTCCTTCCACTAGACTACCCTGGCTCATAGGCATGCTAATCGAAAAAGGTCTATATCCAGGCAGATTGCTGAACTCTCAACCATCCCAAAGAGATAAGAAGAGAAGTTGAGATGATTTATAAGTCCCCATTGTTAGAATTGGACAATACTTCCCAGGAAGCACAAGAAGTCTTGTAAGGAATGCCCCGAAGCTCCCTAAATATAAAGAGAACAAATCTTTTACTTAGGTTAGTCTCAGAATTGAAAGTAGAACAACCTTTGTTCTCAATGAAAGGAGACAAGGCCTCAGGCCCTGATGGATTCGCCCTTGGTTTCTAACAAAGATATGGGGATATTGTTAAAGATGTTGTGGTAGCTGTTGAGGAGGCAAGGAAAACCAGAACCATCCTCAGAGAGCTCAATACAACCTTCAGCACCTTATTTCTTTTTTGTGCCATTTGTTTATGCAATACCTTTTACTATATCGTTTCTGAGGTGATGGTGAACAGGTTTGAGAGTATTCTCCTGAAGCTGATCTCTGAGGATCAGGGAGGTTTTGTGAAAGAACAATTCTGGAGGGCATTATACTTTCCCACGAAATCGTCCACTAGGAAGAGCGGAAAACGGTATGTTCATAAAGCTACACATAGTTGGAGGCTTGGAGCAACCAACCAGCGCCACTGTGACAAACACTCAACTCACAGGTTCCGTATTTTTTTACTTTGTTAGGTGTTCTAAGGATAACTGCTAAGTCCAAGTAAGGGAAAAAAGAGAGGTCCTAGATCTGTTGGAGATTCCAGCAGAGTTTTCAGGCCCTTGAATTGACAATGCCAGTTCAACAGAACTACCCTGTTGGGTAATTGGCGGCCTTGTTCAAAACTCAAAAAAAAAAAAAAAAAAAAAAAATACTGGAGACTTTTCCCACCATAGCATACAACTCAGGTCCATTGGGGTCATCCGAACTGTAAAGGTGTTCATCTACTTATGTAGGGGGAAACAAGTTGTCATGACTCCATGAAAGGGATTAAGTGAGTGTGCAGTGTCTTATCCAAAACAAGTGATCCATCTAACTTCATTTCTGTTATCTCAGAACATAACCGAGATAACTAGACAAGTACAAGTGTAAAAAAGTATTAACTATCACACAACATACAAGAAAAACAAAACAAAGCTTGTCAAGGCTAGTCCATTCCATTAATTTAATTAAGGACCATGTACACACCTGAGAGTTTCTGACAGTAATCATGGTTCATCAATCTAAGAGAGAACAATCATTCATTATACACAGGCACAGTCCATCCATGGCATCACATGCATTTCAAGTCAAAGAGACTA
Source organism: Torreya grandis (assembly GCA_037957365.1). Taxonomy (NCBI): domain Eukaryota; kingdom Viridiplantae; phylum Streptophyta; class Pinopsida; order Cupressales; family Taxaceae; genus Torreya; species Torreya grandis. The sequence continues at coordinate 745,887 of JARHVA010003875.1, read as the reverse complement.
AACTGCAAGAGAAGGCATCTGGGGGTCATCTATATATCCCATAGCTGATCTACAGCAATAAGACTCACTCATCCCCCAAGGCTTTTCTCCCACACATGCCATGTAAACTTCCTCTTCTATTTAATCTAAATTTTCTGCCATGGCTCCTAAAATTGTCACCCTTACATAATTTAGATGATTCCCTCTAACATGCGTGAGCTTCTTCCAATGTATGGGCACAATTCCCTTTATACCGTGTGAGCTTCTTCCAAGGTGTGGGTTTTGGCTGCTCAAGAAGTCTCTTTTTCACTGATATGGGCTTCATTTCTTTTGATCATGCTATCATGGGAGGTTTCTTCTCCCATTTTGGAAATTTAAATTTTGAATTTAATAGATTCCCTCTTAAATGCATTAACCTCATCTCCCACTTCGCCACGAGAGGTCTCTACTTTATCAAAGCCATATACCGTGTGGATGGGGAAGGAGTATTCCTGTGCATATCACCATACCCTGCTGACTCATTGTTAATCTCAGTACGCCATTTCATCTTCCTGCCAAGTCACTACCTAGTCAATTGGATATAAGAGGACAAAATCTTACTGTCGCCAACACAACATTTTCAACGAAGATCTTCCTTTTAGGGTTCTTTTCTCATGTGTGCTTTAGTCATCTCATTCGCCCTGATGGAATCATGTACCCTCAGAGCTTGGATGGTCCTGACATAGGCTCTTGTAATCTGCACAAACCCAAAGAGGGATCAAGGTACCTCATGTATGTAACATTCAAATGTAAAATACGGACTGCAGATAAGAAATTTAACTGCATTTTAAACCAGTGGCCAGGAACCCAACGTGCACTAATATATTAAAATTATGCAAACAATAGGCCTTCAAGTTGTGAGGATCACATATATGAAACCTCCCATAATAATGCTACTACATGTCTCATAATATCTTAAAACCAAGTCCTGAAATTACATCTTTAAGTGGAGAGAAGATATGCTGGGTGATTTGTGCTTATTCATGGAATAGACAATTATGGATCAATATGTGCATGCATGGAAGGCGGTATGTAACAGTTCTGGGTTGGACTGATTTTCCCTTAAGTTTGTCTTAGTCACTCGACATGAAGCATGCAATTTAATTTCCTATCTCAGCCTATGTTGTGTGTTTGTTTTTTGTGTTCGTTTCTTGAACATATTAAAACACATTAATTTAGACATCATATTGCAGTTATTTCAAATATCCTTCGATAAATTTCTGGTACAATTTAGAAAATTTAAATTTTATGTTTGTTACTTCACTTTGTCACTCATTTTGTGGAAGTATTTATCAAGGATCACTATGTTTTGCTGCCCAATTTCATAATTGTATGAACAAATAAATAGAAAACAAGTTGCAGGCCTTCTTTGATTAATATTAATCCATAGATACATCTCTGCTGCTTGGTGTATAACTTTTTAAGGTGTGATTTATGCATTAGTTCTTCACCTTGCTGGCGTGCAGGCAAATTTGAGTAATGCAAATCTAGAAGGTGCACTTGTCACAGGCAATACATCTTTTAAGGGATCAAACATCAATGGGGCGGGTAAGATATGAATTTATATTAGTATTTGTTTATCATTCATTACCGTGTTGTGCCTATACTCAATTACTTAATACATTGTAGCTATTTGTTGTGTTTGATGACTCTCAAACTATGTAGATTTTACTGATGTACCTTTGCGGGATGACCAGCGCCAATACCTTTGCAAAATTGCTGATGGGTAGGATAACTTTTTAAATTGCACATTCAAATGAAATGATATCAGTTTGGATAAAAATATCTATGAATCATCTGCACATGTTTGTGACTTGCAGGGTAAATACAACAACAGGCAATGCAACTCGAGAGACACTGTTATGTTGAGGTCTTTTTTTAGAGTGTTGCTGCTTACATACTAACCATTGCAGCTGCATTACTTGTACTTGCTTTCATTTGTTTATTCAAGTTTTGGTCATCAGTGTAGCTAAAATTTCTGTTCTTTCTTCTATAAATTTCCATTTGTTGTGCTTGCACTTGTATGTATATTTATGTCTTTTAATGTGTATATGTTTATATATTCATTGTTTTTTATATAGACAACGTACAGATTGCTAAATATATATAGAAGAATGCAGAAAAACAAAGTGGCTTTTCTCCAATCAGTCAAAATTGAAATGATAAAATGTATGGATGTATATTAGGTCAGCGTGCAAACAGAGATGGTAAGATTTTTTCTAAATAGGAATTGAAGAGCAAGAGAAAGTAAGGATTGTAGATATAGGACTAATAATACATTTGAAGGCAAAACTGGAATGTGTCATTAGAATAGGTTTCATATAAGTAGAGGAGGGTCTTTTTCTAAGTTACATGGAAACAAAAACAGAAACGGATCCGATGTGGAAATGCATAAATTTATTAAAAAATAAAAAAAATATATATATAAAATGCATAATACTCATTTTTAGTCAATAAAAGATAAAAACACTTTAAACACATGGTATTTATGAAAATTCAAAACATTCAACATACTTGAACAACATGGTGTTCAAGAAAATTCAAAAGATTCAACATACTGAAAATTTCATATGTTCATGTCATGTTTTTTAAGGTTCAAAATTAAAATGTCGTATATGCAAGGACGATTACTGGAAACACCTTGGAAATGGTTGGAAATGCTTGAATGACTACTGGCAACACCCAGACCATTGTAAAAAATGCTCCGGAAACGGCCATACCATTTATGGGATGTTTCCTGCAATTGTTCAGGGATTTTCGGTGCTTTGGAAAGTGAAACACTTACCGTGTCTTGGATCCATAATCACTTCAGAAGCGATTCGAGGGGGAAATGACAGGTGCAAGAGGCGTTTCCTGCAATGTAGGTCTTTTTTATTGTGATATTTTTTTTTAAGAGGTCCTTTGTGTAAGGTATTAATTACCAGCATATTGTACAATTTCCAAATGGAATGAATTATGTCCTATGTTTATAATTTGATAACTCGTTAGTCTCATATTTCTTAAATGGTGGCGCTGAGTTTAAAGTTGTCTGTTATAAAAATTACCTTGAAGGGCACCTAGTATGGTTATTATGGTTTGTTACATAGCTTTCCATTTTTATTGGTCCTCCTTTGACATGGGTGAGATATCTATCATTATATATTTTTAATTGCCATTAGGGTGTTCACCCTTTGGAAGATTAGTATTTTTAATGGTTGATTTGCTGTTCATTTGGCAACAATAGTTCCCAAGCAAGATGGCACAAAAAAAGGCTCAAAACCTATCTCAAAGGTTTATGACAAGGCAAGAAAGAACTTCCTCCTCCCCTCTCAAATTGCCTTTTGCATTCAGATGCAATAAATTTAGTTTGTCATTGGTATGAACAATTTAACTTGATAGTTTATTTTTTGGGTCGTATATCCTTTGAAACCATGCTAAAATCATGGGCTCAACATCATTGGGAGTAAATGAACCAAGGGCTGCTTCTTGCTCTCTTTCATAAAAGTGACCATCTTCAGTCCATAATGAATCATGGGGATTGGTTTTGAAGAAGTCTCCTTTTACTTTTGTCTTGATGGATAGGGGAGTTCATCATTTTTGAGCGTGCCTTGTTAAATGCCTTGGTGTGGGTACAGTTCATCAGGTTTCCAACACCTCTTTGAAGCTCCATAAACCAATGGAATAAACCTCTAGAACTTCTCATCTGTTATGAGCTATACACTTTATTTTGCTCATCCTTAAATGTGAGTATGGTTGAACTTGACCTTACTAATGACTTGTGAGAGTTCATCAACATGGTAGTTGGTGACCATCTTTCACTTAGAGAATTGTTGTAGACATCAATTTTGATAACTGATATTGTAGACGCCAATCCTCAAACCAAAAGAACAAGAATTGGCTGCTCATGGCATAATTGGAGTCCAAAGCCACCCTAAAAATTGCTATGACAGAGTCAAGCAAGGACAAAGGTCAGATCACTAATTTGAGAATTTCTTTGCCTTTTCACCTCGAAAGAATTCAAAAGGACATACTACATTGTTTGTTACTTAATACGCCCCTCTAGTTCCAACGAGTCTTGCAACTGGTTATAAGCCCAACCAAAGCTCCTAATGAAAATCAAGCAAGATTAACTTACAATCTGACACTTTCGCTCAACATGGTCTTGGTTTCCCAAGTCATATCTTCTTATCTTCTTAAGAGAGTGAATTGTAATTTCCCATTAAAATTCCCTGTTGAGAATTAAACGCAAATTTTAAATTAATTGTGTTGCTACTACTTGAATTAACTTCAAATGGTAGTGATTTAGAGTAATCACTAGTAGATTTTGAGGACGAGACAACAAGTGTCACTTTTTCAGAATTTCATGATTTTTGAAGCACATTACTGTCACCAAATTTATCTAGTGCTAATAACATCAGCAAAAATCAATCACTAAAAAAGAGATGAAAAAAATTTCAGATTTGGTAGCGCTGTTTATGCTAATGCACATTGTGTTAGGTGGTGGTGCATGCGTTATCTACCCATTTGACTTGGTCTTTGACGTCCCAAAACTCTCAAAAGTAGGTTTTTAATTATTATTATATACTTTATTGAAAAATATGGTGCAACTTTTCAACAAGCAATGGACTTCACCTTCAAAGGATTGGTGGGTAAATGCATGATTATTTAGATGGAAGATATCACTCTTTGTTTCAAAAATAGGGCCCAACATTTTCAACGCTTAAGTGAAGTTTTTGAAAGATTTAGATGGTATGGTATATCTATCAATTTAAAAAAATTGTTTGTGTCGAACAAGTTAAAATTCTTGGACGTGTTGGTACTAAAGATGGTATATTCATTGATCCAAAAAGTGTCAAGGTACTTTCTGATATACCAATTCCTAATAGTAAAAATGAGTTGGGATTTTTCTTTAGCAAGATCAATTTTATAAGACTATTTATTTTAGGATTTGTAGAAAATTTGACACATCTAAATTCAATGTTAAACATAATGCAAAAAAAGAACAGATGAAAGATGTGCAACAAACTTTCCAAGAAATCAAGAGAGTGGTCATCTCAATGCCAATGTTGAACAGTTCGAACTATGGGCTAGATTTCAATCTATATTCATTTGTTTCAGAGCATTCAATTGTTGTTGTGATGACACAAAAATATTTGAGAGGATAAATGACCTATAACATTTATGATCTCTCATTTGAAAGATGCAGAGTTAAGGTATTCCCCTTTTTAAAAATAGGGTTATGTCTTGGTAAAAGTAGTCAAGAAATTTAAAACCTATATTTTAAATAAACACATTCATGCCATAGCCCTTGACCTTGTATTCAATGCATTATTGAATCACATAGAATTCGAAGAGGAGAAGAAAATGGTTGTCCATCATCCAAGAATTTGACCTTGAAATCAAGCCAACAAATTTAGTTCAAGGGAAATGAATACGTTAGTTGATTATAGAGGTAAAATTTGTGAGGAATCCAAAAAAATAAGTGTTAGACATTAATTATTTAACACTATTTTTACAACTCAACTGGATGAATTAAATAAATGATATGGGGACATTATCCAATAACTTCTTTAAGGCGCTTTCCCAAGGAACTTAAATTCAACTTAGTGAAGGGCTCTAAAATTGAAATCAACATTTTACTCAATTGCCAACATGATGTTATACATGTACAAATATGAAGGATTGTATCTTAGATAATTGGACATCGAGAAACACAATTAGTCATGCATCAATGTCATGAAGGTTTGGGAAATGGGCATTCCGCAAGGAACATCACCGAACACAAGATCCTTAGAGCAAGATATTATTGGCCCACTATTTTCAATGACAATCACAAGCATGTAAGGACATGTCATGCATTCCAAATATCAGTTAGAAGATAGAAAAATCTACAATGCTCCTGCAACCAGTAATATAAAAACAACCATTTGCACAATGAGGGCTAAACATTGTGGGAGCAATAAATCTCAATTGGGCACTTGGTCACAAATTTGTTCTAACTACTAAAAATTATTGCACCAATTGGACAAAAGCTAAATCCACAAAGCATACCAAAGTAGATGACGTAATAAAATTCTTGCAGAAGAACATTGTCACAAGGTTTGGTGCTCCTATGTCATTGGTCTGTGATAATGGGCTAGACTTTAGACCAACAAAATATATTGAGGAGGCATATGACCATGACATCATACTAAAGTTTGTAGTGAATTACTACCCACAAGTGAATGGAGTAGTAGAGTCCAAAAATAAGAATATGATAGATGTGTGATCAAGACGACCATAGGCAAAAATCTCAGAGGTTGGCACATTTTGTTGAAATATGCCCTATGGGAAAACATGATAAGAATTAATAAATTCTTGAAGACGTCTTACTATATGCTCATGTATGGCAAAGAACCAATCTTTCTAGTCAACTTGCTTCTCCTCGCATATTAGTTCATACAAGAATGTGAAGGAGAATCAAAGGCAGGGCATGATAGATTCGACAAAAATTTTAAGATGGAAGAGATAAGGGAGAAAGTACTTCCAAGTTTCAACAAACATCATGTGATAATGAGATTGTTTGACAAGAGAGCCACCAACAAGGCTTTCAAAATGGCAGACATAATGCTAATGTGGGATAAAATCCATGAGAAGGAAAAATATGGTAAGTTCCAAACCTTGTGGTTGAGGTTTTACCATATTTCAAAACTTTGGGGAGAAAATACAATCAAATTGAAGACCTTAGAAGGAAGGAACTTGGTGTTTCCAGTGAATGGGAGGCACCTGAAACTTTTTTTTAGGTTGCTTCTATTGAACAATTCTAGTTTCACCTAGTAAGTCTTTTATTGTTTTGTGTTTTTGTTTTGTTTCATGCATTTCCTTTTGATTTTTTTTTGTCTTCTATCACTTTCATTTGTCTTAGGGTAGTAGGAGCCGTAGTTTAGATTTTCTCTTCTATAAGTGGCTTTCCCTCTATATTTAATTAATAAAGTGATCCTTGGCAAATCAATTGCCATGTAATTCTAGATAATGAATGGAAACTCACACTGGAAAATGTTTTTGTAAAATTCTAAAATAGGAGTCAAAGTCAAGCACTCAATTTAGAATTGATCAATTTAAATAGAAGAAAATGAGGTTAGGTTTAGTAATTATTATGAAAGGTCATTTATTCCTTGGAACCCCATGTTTTAAAAAAGAATGAGATAATAATCAAATCAAGTAGTCCATTTGGCAAAGGAAAATCTAAAGGATATATCTATTCTAAATTTGCCAAGGTGATTCAAAATCTCTTGAAAGAAATTTTATTGGTCTAAGACTTATTGTTATAATCATTAAAAAAAAAGAGGTGTTTCAGGTAAACTCTATTGGGGTTTTGGACATCTTGAAGGTAGTAGAGCAAGGCCAAGAATAAATCAGAGGTATCTCCATGGAAGATATGGATATCTGGTTGACAACGGACCAATACCTAGGAAAATGGGTAATATGTGTGTTTAATAAAATATGTAGACCTATGTTACTTGAAGGCAAGACTTCTACCTATACCTTGAGTTGAAAGGGTCACTTGATCTTGATTAGAACTCGAAAGTCAAGATTTAAAGATTTATCTTTCTAATAGTATTGTTTCAAGGAATAATTTGACATTAAATAAAATTTGCGTAAATTTATCTTTCTTTCTTCATTTAGTTTTAATTTAATTTAATTTGAGTGCTAATTATTGTCACTAACTAATCCAAGTTATTCCTAAAAAAACTGGGACCACTAATTTTTAGCCACAAAAATATGACGATTTCATTAAGATTTGGGATGTAAAAACTAAATATAATTTATTGTTTTAAAATGGATCCCTAAGTTGTTTTATTATAATTTTTGAGATTCAATTATATTCCTATTTTACTTTCCATGTGTCTCCGATTGAATTAACTAAATAATGAGATATATAAAGAGTTTAAATGGGTCTTACGTCGCGCACACACACACACACTTTAATCTCAAGTTTATTTTCAATTATTAGGGTTAATGGATTTCATATTTTCTATCTTGACTAGGTCCTTATTTTCTTTTCCATGTACCGGACCCTAGATGTTTGTTTATATTTAGCACATCTTAGGTAGTGTCTTTATTTTCTTTCGTGAAATGGGAAAAAGACATGTGACGACATCTCTCTCTCTCTCTCTCTCTCTAATCTCAAGTTTATTTTCAATTATCGGGTTTAATGGATTTTATATTTTATATCTTGACTATGTCCTTATTTTCTTTTTCATGTACTAGACCCTGGATGTTTTTTTATATTTAGCGCATCCTAGGGAGTGTCTTTATTTTCTTTCGTGAAATGAGAAGAAGCCATGTGGCGACATCTTGTCTCAATATCCCCCCATAACTTTGTGAAGCTATAATTGTGTAATCTAACTCGAGGAACCATCGGATAGAAATACATGTTTTAATCCCATTCACTCGAATCCCAAGAGTGTCATCAAGCCTCAACTTTGTTATTTCCTTTTCTCTCTGGGGAACTATAAATATGCCATGTGTATGCATTGCCATATTTAATACCACAACTTTTCTATTTTTGTTGTCTTTCGGTGATTTATAACCAGTAGTTTAATATTTTTGTTGATTGATTATTTTACTTGGGTGAAATGAGAGGTGTTTAAAGTTGAGGACTCATGATATCTCTGTTTTAAATTTTGAAGGGTGGTCTAAAATAAATTTCAAAGGGAATTACAATGACTTATATTATTTCTTCAAGAATTGTAAATATAATGAAGACCCAGATAAAGAAGAAAAAACTTGGAAAATGAGGAACACCTATTTACACAAGGAAGTTGCAAAACTAGAAGTGTTTCTGTATAGGGAAATGATCAGGGATGTATGCCATTATTGTGATATTATGGTAAAATTTGTTATCTTGGTGGGTTTTTTTTTGTAAATGTCATAGGGTTTTCTATTAGGAAAATATTGAGGTTGTTGGAACCTATATTGATTTATTTGAAAGAGTGGATTTCAAATTGGGAGAATAAGCACATAATTTGTGATGTTTTGAAATTGTGGAGTGAGAATCCTATCTCTTGGAGAAACCACAAAGACATCATATTCTATGAATCATATTCTATGAGGATTTTTAAGTTCCTTGCTAGGAAAACCATTGTTTTTATAAATAGACTTTTCATAAGAACCTAGACGAACTATGTCGATATTGTTTAGATACCCCTGCTCCATAATTTTCTCAAGGGAACCCTGCCAATTGGGGTGAGTTGATTTATTTTAATTTCATAAAGTCATTTAAGGAATGCAAGAAATAACAAGAATTTTCATATGCCTTCATATTAGGTTGATTGTTCATGTTACACACTATTATTTAGTGCAAGCTTATTCAATCTCTAGTCTCTTTTGGAAAAGAATCCAATTCATGTTACTTGTGTTATTATTTACAATCGTTTACATTGCTCCAATTACCCTCGACTCTGTAATGAGTTTCTTTTTTCCATCTTTGAAGCCATCTATGACACCCAGTGCTCTAGAATCTTTGCAAGCATGACAAAGACTATTTCTAGATATAGAATTGATTTTATTTCCAAGATAGCATGGTGATAAGAATAGCAGCAATCCTTTTGCCCCCACATCTTGCCAATGTATGTGCCATACCACTTCATTGTTATGGAGATCTCTTACCAGCTGTCTACAGGAATTGCTTTGCTTTTATAGCAAAAGAACTAGGTGATGTAACCAAAATTGCCTATGTCATTATTATAAGATGTTTTTCAATATTTTATTATGTGGAGAATAAGAGGGGAAGAATTGGTCCCATATGATTTCAAATAAGCAAAATATTGACTGTGGGATTCTCTCAGGGAAATTGAAAATTATTTGAACTCTATTTGGCATAAGGCCGACATTAGGTATAAACACCAACCTCACTTAGAGCACAATATTTTTATGGATGTGGTAAAAAATAATATTCAAAGGGAACTACAATGACTTATATTATAATGAAGACGTAAATAAAGAAGAAAAAACTTGGAAAACGAGGAGCACTTATTTACACAAGGAAGCTGCAAAACTAGAAGTGTTTCTGTATAGGGAAATGATCAGGGATGTATGCCATTATTGTGATATTATGGTAAAATTTGTTATCTTGGTGGGTTTTTTTTTGTAAATCTCATAGGGTTTTCTATTAGGAAAATATTGAGGTTGTTGGAAACTGTATTGATTTATTTGAAAGAGTGGATTTCAAATTAGGTTCGCTAAGGTTGGTAAAGGAAGCTATGTAAAGGAAATAAGGGAAATAGAAAAATTTAAATTGAAAGAAACTCAAGTTGTCCAAACGCCTAAAATTTTAGAAAGGGTAGAGTGCTCCAATTTGGATCCAATTCAGAAATAAATGTTGTGCCCTCTATTTATCCTTTATTTCCCCAAACGTTTATTCTTTTTGTTGATGGTTCCCCTGTGGATAGTATGTTCGTGAAATTTTAGTGTAAAAAGGTTTTCCCAATGAAGTAGTTGATGATGTTGATGAATTTGTTCCCCTTGCCTCGCCTTTTTTCAAACCTGTTAGTTCAAATCCAGTGTTTTCAACCCCAACCCCTATTCATGATTCAACTTATTCTATTCCATCCCACTCATTTGATACAACTCCTAATGTTTTTCCTAGTTCATCTAACCTATTACAAGAGTCTATCCCCTTGGCCATTACTTTTGACAATATGGTTGGAAGTTATATTGATCTTCAAAGTGTGAAGGAAGGTCTCCCCAGACCTTATCATCAAATTGGAGATAGATTTTTGAATTTGAATGAAGGAAAATGAAGAATGTAGCTATTGTTGTCACTTAGAAACCTAAATTGGAGCTTAACTATGAAAATAAAAATATAAAGTCCATTTCTAGAAGTAAAAGCAAGAGGAGAGGTGAAGATATTATAACTAAATAGACCCCTGTTTTTTTAGACTTGACCAAAATCAAGAGACCTACAACCCTCTCTATGCTCATGAACTTTAATGATGTGGTTGTTGATCAAGTTATATAGGACCATGAGCAATATAAGAAGAAAATTGTAGAACTAGAAGAAGCATTGAGGAAAGTTAAGGGAAGATCGAAAGATTTGATTGCTATAAAGATATCTATATAGAAAGTATCTTTTGATATAAAGTCTACCTCGGTTGAACTATTCCGTTTTCTTAAATTTCCAATAATAATTTTCCCAAGTAAGGTCAATGCTAAAAAGGTTGAAAGGAAACATGAATAAATTGGTGGAATTAGGGAAAATGATGACATCACTAATAAATCCTGAACCAAATATTTTTAATAGAATTCACTAAATTTAAATCAGAAATGGTTCTCATATTTTTGATTCATTGTTTAGATAGCTTGGATGGAATTAGGGTAAAATTTGAGGATATGATAAAGCCACTTGAGTCCTTTACTAAAAAAACCTAGCAGTTACTTTCTCTATTTCTAATCCCTTATTTGTAGGATATATAAGGAAAGTGGATATCTTGAGAAACATTCAAAGGCATGGTATAAGGTATTAAATATAGTGAATGCTGAAGTCACCAGTTGGTAGAAAATCCAAGATTACCAAATAGAAAACTGTCATTTCTAGTACTCAAAAGGTTGAACGTGCACACATGCTAATAAGAGACATTACACATACATTCTTAGAAATCAAAGTGGGCCTTTTAGAAGTAGAAAAGGGATTTAGAAATTGTTGGTTGGTGGACATAACTTACATTCATGAGTGTTCTTAGAAATGTGACAATTTATTAGTTGAAAATTTAATGGCAAGAGAATTTTAGAATTTTAGTTACTAAAAATCAGTGGCTTGAATAACTAAGTGTCATTTGGGATTAGAGAATATGTGTAAGGATTAAAACACTTAAGTTACTTAAATCCCCATTTTTTTATTTTAAGATATAGAGGATATAGCTAACAAGTTTTATAATTCATTTTTTTCATTTTGAGACAATTTTAATTGACAAAATCTCTTTGAGATTTTTTTTCATTCATGTTACTATAAGGACAATGTTTGAAAAGAAATAGACAAAAGAAGATTAGTTGTTACTTCAAATGGTATTTATAATTTTAGATTTTGTACATCTTGTTGTTAGTCTCTGTTGATATCTATTTTATTGATTTATGTCAAATTTGCGAAATAATATTTTTGATTAATGAATGAATAGGTATTGAAAAGTGAATTTAGTTCTATTAACTAGTAATCATTTGAACTGTTATTATTTGATTATTAGTTGGTAAAATTTTGTAGATTTGTGAATGTTTTAAAGTTATTTTTCCTCGTGTTATTTAATTGACAATATTTACAATTTAAAATAGCATTGAATTTTATAAGCTTGAGCTATTGCTAGGATTATTAAAGTTTTGTTTATTTTTAGACAGTGTCCAAGATTTTGAAATATAAATGTGATTTGTAGGAATTAGTTATTCTCCTTCTAAAAGTGTAATTTTGAAACATTGTTTCTTACTAACATAAGAGAATTAAAATTTGTTGATATAAAGGTAATGAAACTCATTTTTATTTAAAAACCATGATTAAGTTGTAAATATTATGAGTAATTTATTGATTATAGGATAGGTAATTACTAACATGGATTTTCGTGTGTCTTTTTCAAGGCTAAGGGAACATGTGTGCAGTGGTATTTCCTATAGAAGCCTTAAAATGGGAGGGTTTTTACTAGAAAACACCTAAATAAACTATGTTTGTGTCAAAACACTGACCCAACATAAATTGTTTTACAATTATCATGGACTAACTGGGCATGAAATAAATAGTTGTGCAACACAACAAAAAATTTAGATGTTTAAGAACGAATGGATCATTGTGTTAATATAGGTATAATAGAAGCCACCAATGTTGGTTTCCAACATGACACTATACATGATCAAATCACAAAAAAATGTCCAACAATCCAAGGACCCATAAACTATTCAAGTATTCATTGACAATAATTGTCAGCAAGAAATTCAATTTGATTGAGAAAAGGGGGGAAATACATGTAGCATTCAATTTCTATATCAGTTGGGTCATAGGGTAGATGAATTACAACATGCTATACATTGTGATGGATAGATAGTCCATATTACATTACCAATTGCTTCTAGGTCAAAAGTTATGGATACATCGATATTTGTGATGCATACCAAAGAATAGTTGCATGCTACACTTGGACAATAATGGTTAGAACAAATGCAAGCTACATTTGACGTTCCAAATAAGTGTATTACATTCATGTTTGAAGGAAATACAATCAAGGTTTTGCACAATGGAAATAATGAGCACCAAAATATCAAAGATTCAAAGACAATTGTAGCGATAATTTTTTTTAGAAGATGGCATGTGAGCCCTCATATATTATTGAGTAAAAAGAAATATGTATACATAATTTTTTTGAAAGAGTAAAGGGAAAGATGAAGATTATAGATATACATAGGTATAATGATGTTAATGTTGATGATATATGGGCATTTGATGAGATCCTATATCCACAACTGAACACTTTATCATGAGATTATCCATGTGAGTTTATGCATCCCTTGGATGCAATCTTAAAACTATGAGGTTCAAATCATTTATATCAAAAAATTCAAAAAAAATAAATTGAAAATAAATAAATCAAAATTAGGACCTGTGCATGACATGCATTACTAGTTACATGATTTATCCATGTTTTTTTTTATCATATATACATGATAGATGACATATCCAATTTCTACGCACATGATTTTCAAAGTATACATGATTGAGATGCATGACATACAAGTTACATATTCAGTACATGGACATACAAATGAGATAAATTTCTTACACCCAAGAGCTACCTTTCTACATTGGAAGTGTTGGGTGAATATTTTCTCACCAGCTAACTGATGGGTAAAATAGATTGTTTCAACCACAACATAGGGAGATTCATCGGCCTAATGTGCAGGTTTACCACATCAAAAGAAGACAAATCTCTCCTCTCATCAAGGGGAGGTTCCCTATAAATATGAGGCGCTATAACACTCAGGGGTAGGACAACACCATCCATCTCTCATTTTTCAGAGATGATGTTCACAAAAGAAAAATTATGGGTGATTATTAGAGGTACTTCTCTTTTTGAGAAGTAATACTTAGTCAATACCCAGATTCCTTCATGAGTAGTAAATAAGAAAATTCTGGTGAAATCACTGAAGGCACTTCTCTTCTTTCAGAAGTGGTCTGCATTAAACAACAAGAATTCTTTCTGGAAAGTAACAAGTAAATGTAATAGGGCGCAATAACACAGCAAGATGAAGTGTAGCACAAAGTCTCCACCTCAACTGCTAAAGAGTGAATATATGAAGGATAATGAGGGCACAAAGTCGTCCCAAGATCCTTTACATAGAAACAAAAAAACAAACACACTAAAGACAATTGTGGCAGCACAAAGTCTCTCCACAGTCGGCTTCAGGACACCTCCCTGGTTACTTTCACTAGTTCTGCTTATTTAATTAAATGGACAAGAGCGCATTCAAGAAATGGACATAAAAATAATTTCTTCAAAACAAGCTATTCCAGCACAAAGTCTGAAAGGTCACTTGCTTTCTCATTCAGATAACGAAATATGATTAACAATCTGAGCTCAAAGTCTCAATAATGTCTTTCAATTTAGGCAGAGTTTTACTTTTGATAACAAAAAGATCTCCTTTTGCATAAAATAAGAGATTACAATATATAACGCTCCAAAAAAGACTTGGGTGCTTTGTTTCATAAAATGGCCCATGCTGCATTCAATGGCCTTGAATGCATTTTCAGTGCTGTCAAGGGGCCATGCTGGAACAGGGCGTCAGCCTTAACTGTGGCATGTCAATTCATCTCAAATGTCTCCTTTTGAAGTATGGTCCCCCCGATCTTTTTCTTGATATGTGCGCAGCTATCCATTTCAGGCCGTGTCCTTAAGTGTCTAAGCTCTTTGATGTCCACCTGGTGGACTGTTTCACTAACTATAAATAACTTGGTCTTTCCCTCTTTTTTTGCCACGTATTTTGTCCTTTTCTTGGCGATCTGAGCTCTCAGGCTATCTTTTCACTTTCTGCTCTTCTTTGGCTGGTCGCTGAGTTTATTTTCAGGTCCGCGTCACATTTAAAAATAAACAGGTATTTTGTTATCTTGAATTTGAGGTCCATAGAGACGTCATTGGTCACTGGTCACTTGAACCACGTTGAACTTTGAACCATGAGAGTGCATTAGTTCAATAGTTCAACGGTTCGGGCAGTCCTATTGGCTCCTTGGTTCAATCAGCTGAATCATCTCTTCAAACTTATCTCTAAAATCTTCCACTTCCTTTGCTTGAAGCATTCTTTTGAACTTTGAAATTCCTTGAACCTTTGAATTTTGAACCATTTTGGTTCAAAGTTCAACGGTTCATTCTCTTTCTCGGAATCATTTAGTCTTTCGAAGTTTCTAGATCCTTTTCTCTTCTGTTGAACTCGTTGAACCTTTGAACTTTGAACCTTCTGAGGTTCAAGGTTCAACAGTTCAACCTTTCTTTCTTAGCTCTTCGAATCTTTTATTCTTCTAAGTTTCTCAAACTTTATTGAACTCGTTGAACCTTTGAACTTTGAACTCTTTTGGTTCAAGGTTCAATGGTTCAACGGCTCAATCTTTCTTCTTCAAAGTCTTCTTTTCTTTAAGTCCTTCGAAGTCGTTGAACTTTGAACTTGCCGAAGCGCTCAACTCTTTGAAGTCTGCCGATGTCGTTGAACTTTTGAACCCATTGAACCTTTGAACTTTGCTGAAGCGGGGTTCAATGGTTCAATGGATCATTCTGTTTGTTTGAACCTTGTCGATGGACCTTTTGGTTGAACCTTGGCGTTGAACCAGCCTTGAAAATGCCTAAATGTTCAGAAGGCGTTCCTTTATGAGAGCCCGCCTATTGAAGTTGTTGAACCCGTTGGACCTGCGAGTCCCTTGACTGAAAATGCTTGAATAATTGAAGAACTTGAGCATTCAAAACATTTTTTTGAGAAGGTAAGAGAGAATTTTGGCCTGCAGGACCAAAATAGTTGATATGTTGTCCCAAAAATAAGTGACAGATTTTGGGAACAACAGCTGGTTGTAGTTGGGGAACTTCCATCGATTGTAAAAATAATCGAAGGGAGTAGAATCCAAAATCTATGGTGCCTTTAAGTATGCCATTGGGCTATAGAGTCATGCTACCCAAAAAAGAAAGGTGCCAAAAAGAAACGAAAATGAAAAGCACCTAACAGAACTAAAGATGATACAAAAATTATACATATGTACAAGCTGATCTTATCTGATACTTCAATGATTGAAGTGCTTGTTAGGATTGTGGAGCTAAAAGCTTCACTGATGCAAACAGGAGAGGAGGTTGCTGAAGATTGCAGAGAAGTTGGGGTCGGTCTGATCAGCCGACGTCGGCAGGATATCATTGAGAAGCAACCGACGTCGGTCATATGTCGGCCGACGTCGGTCACCTCCAGGCAGACAGGGACCGACGTCGGTCGCCTGTGTGGTTCGACTGCGAGCTATTTACGGGCAGTTAGCTAACGAACCAAGTGTTTGCATGAAGAGATCTAATTTTAGACTGAGAGCTGCGGATCTAATTATTGTAATTAGATGTCTAATTATTGTTTGGATGAGATCTATATAATAGACTCATGGTTGTATTGGAAAAGTGTGCTAGGGAGTAAGAGAGCATAATTATAAGCTCCTTCTGTGTGTGAGGTAGAGCAATGGTGCGTTCCTCCTAGTGCCACAGTACCAGGTGTGTTGGTGCTGGATTGGAGAGCCAGCTGGGTTCTTCAAGAGTGTAGGATCTTGGTCACAGTTGCATGGCCTATATAGGAGATCTACATGGTAAGTAAGATTGTTGATCTGCAGGTGTATGTGTGTGCAAGGTTGAGGTTCACAGGTGAGCAGAACCATTGTTTGATTTGCAGGTGTGCAAGGTCATACAGACAGCAACACAACAGGGAGCAGTATCAGGCAGGATCTACTTGGAGTACAGGTGTGTACTCGGATAGAGCAAGAGGAAGGCAAGGAAGTTCCTTCCATAAGTATGGTCTGTTGAATTGCAGGTTGTTGCAGATTCATGGGAGATCTACTTGAAGTACCTTGAGTACTTGTGGAGCACGTGGAGTGCTTGTGGAGTGCGTGGAGCACTTGTGTTATGCGTGGAGCATGGGAGGTGAACACCAACTCTGTATTTGAGTTGGGTGTTGTGACCTGTGAGAGGGAGAGCTTTGGGGAGAAGAAGTACTGTTCACTTGAGGTGTGGGAAACCTCTGTAAGGTGGTGGAGAAGATGTGGCATATTCTCTATTGTATTCTTTTATGTATAAAGTGTTAATACAAGTTGTGTATTGTCTCTCATATGCTGTGTTATTCTGAATTCTAGTTACTTGGTGAATCTGGTTTATTTCCGCATATTATAGTTGCTTGAAGTTTGGTAATCAATTGTATGTTTCCGGTTTCGCATCCTGACAAGTGGGATCAGAGCATGTTTGTTGTTCTAGATTCCTGACAAGTGTTATCAGAGCCTTGGTTGTAGGTTCTTGAGCTCGATACCAACAAGTGGTATCAGAGCTAAGGTTGCAGGAAGCAGGTTGTGTTTTTGGTTACAGGGCACTCTCAGGGGTTTCTGATTGAGTGGGAGTAGAGCAACGGCAGATCAAAGTAAGCTAAGAATGGAGGAGTTGAAAAGCACAGACGGTTACTCACGGTCTGATGGAAAGAAAGAGCAGGTAAAAGAAGATTGTTGGTTGGTAACAGATCAGCATGAAGAAACTGAAGATACAGATGTAGCAGGTGTTGTTGCACAGGATGTGTTTGCAGGTTTCTTGGATAAAGTTGAATCTTGGATAAAAGATTCGGTTGCCTCTTTCCATGCAGCCCCAGGTAGAGGAGCTGGTAAGCCTTGCCAAAGAATTGGCAAAGGGGAAGTGAAGCTGAAATTGCAGGCGGCCAACACACAGGTGTTGATGAAAGTCATGCAGGTCCCAGGTTTGGAGATATGGCTAATTTCTTCAGAAAGATTGGGTGATGAGAGATGCACAAGAACTCTCACAGCGGTAGCACTTAAATTAGCTGGTGGTAAGAAAACAGGTACACTTTATCTACTTGTTTATATTACTGATTCTTCTTCTATTGCGGAGACGTGGCTTCGTAGGCTTGGTCACATGAGCAGGAAGGAGATGCATGTTCTTAAGCGGAAGACAGATATATTTGACAGGCTTAAGAACTGGAAAGCCTTGGTGTTCTTGGAGGAGATGGCGGACAGAGTTCAGTGGATGAGGCTGGATACATCTGAGCAGAGCAGTTTGGACATGGATTTTGATTCAAAAAAGCTCGCGGGTAAAATGTCATCACTCAGAGGCGAACACAGACACCGGCGTCGGTCAGGAGGAACCGGCGTCGAACAGACAGGTGCCGATGTCGGTCATGTGCAGACCGAAGCCGGCAGTGTCGGGTAGGGTAAGACCGGCGTCGGTCATGGGACCGACGTCGGCGGTATGTAAGACCGATGTCGGTCAGAAGGACCGATGTCGGCAGCAGGGACACCAGCGCTGGTAGGTTGGTAGTCAGGTACAGACGCATGAGAACCGACGTCGGTCGGATGCAGACTGTGGAGTGACCGAGGTCGGTCACTGTAACGAATTTTGGGTGGACAGCATGTTGTCAAGGAGTCTCAAACACCCATATGGAGGACTGAAGGCGTAAGTAGGCCCTCAAATTCGTGTTCCTCTTCTTCATACTTGTTGCTGATTGTAGAGCAGGAAGGATCCAGGAAACAGGTGTGAGCTAGACAGGATTATGGAGCAGAACCAGACGGGAGTCTTGGTAGGTTTGCCAGCTGGATGAAAGCACAGAGACGAATGGATTCCTTAGTAGAAGAATAGAGAGAACGGATACGTGAGACGGAAGACCAGGCATATGGTCTTGAGGAGCTGCAGGACAGTGGTACAGGTTTTGACAGGTGGAGGACGAAGCATGGCTTCAGTCGATGTCAGGGTAACTACTGTGGTTTGACTTACCAGGAGGATGATGGTCATGACATCATTCTGTTGTTGTATGTGGATAGTATGCTAGCTAGCAGGAGAGTACATACAGGGTTTCGCTGAGCTAAGGGTAAGATTAGTTCAGTGTCATGTCATGAGGAGTTTGGAGCAGCAGAATTTTTTGACATGGGAGGCATGGAGATCACAGGTTGATTTTGTCTCGAGTGGGAGCTGATGTGAATTAGGTGTTGGCGAGGTTCGGGATGCAGAACCGGAGCACACTAAGGGCTGGACAGGTACAGTGTCCGAAATCACATGAGGTCTGGTATAGACCTGAGTATTCCCATGCAGTGGGAGCTGTCAGAGTTAGGAGCCAATTCGGGGAAGTGGGTTCTCAGGTTTTCTGAGAGGGACCGGCAGCAGGTGTTGCTATGCAGGGTCAGGACTTCACTACAGGCGTTGTAGGTTCGGATGTGGCAGGTTACTCGGATGACAGGAGGTACATCACAGGTTGTGTGGTGGGTTGTCTTCAGGTGGGAGCTTGAAGAGGGATACAAACCAGGAAACAGATTAGACAGAGTACAGGTACAGGTACAGTGCAGCTGTTTATCTCCAAGTGGGAGATTGTTAGGATTGTGGAGCTAAAAGCTTCACTGATGCAAACAGGAGAGGAGGTTGCTGAAGATTGCAGAGAAGTTGGGGTCGGTCTGATCAGCCGACGTCGGCAGGATAGCATTGAGAAGCAACCGACGTCGGTCATATGTCGGCCGACGTCGGTCACCTCCAGGCAAACAGGGACCGACGTCGGTCGCCTGTGTGGTTCAACTGCGAGCTATTTACGGGCAGTTAGCTAACGAACCAAGTGTTTGCATGAAGAGATCTAATTTTAGACTGAGAGCTGCGGATCTAATTATTGTAATTAGATGTCTAATTATTGTTTGGATGAGATCTATATAATAGACTCATGGTTGTATTGGAAAAGTGTGCTAGGGAGTAAGAGAGCATAATTATAAGCTCCTTCTGTGTGTGAGGTAGAGCAATGGTGCGTTCCTCCTAGTGCCACAGTACCAAGTGTGTTGGTGCTGGATTGGAGAGCCAGCTGGGTTCTTCAAGAGTGTAGGATCTTGGTCACAGTTGCATGGCCTATATAGGAGATCTACATGGTAAGTAAGATCGTTGATCTGCAAGTGTATGTGTGTGCAAGGTCGAGGTTCACAGGTGAGCAGAACCATTGTTTGATTTGCAGGTGTGCAAGGTCATACAGACAGCAACACAACAGGGAGCAATATCAGGCAGGATCTACTTGGAGTACAGGTGTGTACTCGGATAGAGCAAGAGGAAGGCAAGGAAGTTCCTTCCATAAGTATGGTCTGTTGAATTGCAGGTTGTTGCAGATTCATGGGAGATCTACTTGAAGTACCTTGAGTACTTGTGGAGCACGTGGAGTGCTTGTGGAGTGCGTGGAGCACTTGTGTTATGCGTGGAGCATGGGAGGTGAACACCAACTCTGTATTTGAGTTGGGTGTTGTGACCTGTGAGAGGGAGAGCTTTGGGGAGAAGAAGTACTGTTCACTTGAGGTGTGAGAAACCTCTGTAAGGTGGTGGAGAAGATGTGGCATATTCTCTATTGTATTCTTTTCTGTATAAAGTGTTAATACAAGTTGTGTATTGTCTCTCATATGCTGTGTTATTCTGAATTCTAGTTACTTGGTGAATCTGGTTTATTTCCGCATATTATAGTTGCTTGAAGTTTGGTAATCAATTGTATGTTTCCGGTTTCGCATCCTGACAAGTGGGATCAGAGCATGTTTGTTGTTCTAGATTCCTGACAGTGCTTCAGATTTGTCCACTGTGAGATAGTGAAAATGGCATTCTATCTTGATATATCAATAAGAAACCATTTTCTCCCCAGAAGCAATGATTGGCGAATGGACCTCTCCACCAGGAATCAACTTTTCTATGCATTCCTTTTGGTTCTCTCCTCTTGCCCCACAGCAAGACTTGATTTCCAGTCTGAAAATCATAAATCTTTTTTCTCTTGCAGAAGAGTTTTTTTACCTGATTTTGACGTGCAACAGTATGGTCTACTACCATAACTTGTTGCTCTTCTGGTCTAGTGAAGCACATGATTTGATTGTTAGCATCAAACACCTGCCAATGGTTAGCTTTATCAGGCACACTTAATCGAAAGACTAGTTTGATAGTGTACCTATCATCTTTGAAATCGGGGTGAAGAACCATGAAGGTTGCAGGGACAACTAATGAATTTGCACGATTATGAGGCTCTCTAGGCACTGCAGAAATATTGAAAGCTTTTAAACTTTTAGTTTGATCCCATACCAGATTGTGGTAATGTTATAATTTTTTGTTCTTGGTTTGACATAGGTTCCTCACCTGACAAACCATCAGTTCAGCATCTCCTTTGGCATGAAGGAGTTTGACACCTTTGTCTTGAGCAACCTTCAACCCGAGTAACATAGATTTGTACTCAGAAGTGTTGTTGGTGTTGCTGAACTATAACTTGTATGAAGAAGGAAAAATATCTCTTTGAGGAGATATCAACACAATCCCGACTCCTGAGCCGGTAAAAGAATTGCTGCCATCAAATTCTAGAATCCAGACTTTATCAGAGACTGCTCATTTTTCAAATTTTTTTTCATTTGGAGGGGAGGGTCCTTCTGCACCTACGCTATGCTTTATTAATTCTTCTATTGTTTCGTCTGAATCAATTCCTGGATTGCCACCTACATGACTTTCATTTGCTAAAACATAAACATCCTCTATAGACAGGAAAAAGTTACCCATTCTTGAAGACTCAAACATAATTTGAGCTTCAGATGCTGATGTCTGAGTGACAACATATTTTGCCTCTTTTCAAGGAGCAACGTCTTCATGATGCCTTTGACAGTGATCCTCACCTCAGACAGGTCCAAGCTCAATTCTCCACCCACATCCTTGCAAAAATTCTGTCCAAGCAGAAAGCCATAGGACGCTGAGACATTGGCCACCAGGGCTGTCATCTTAATAATTTTTTCTGAAAAAATCGCAAATACAAATTGGACATCTTTGATTTGTCTTAGAAGTGGCACTTATTTGTTCTCCATGGAGAAACATCTTTCAAATGTCTTGGTCAGTGTGAGACCAAGGGATTCAACTACTTTGGCGGGCATGACATTGTCAGATGCACCTGAGTCTATGATGCAATTGTTCAACTAGTGTCCATTTATGAGTAGGGAGATATAAAATGGTTCTGTCCTCCCAAGAGTAGCAGGAGGAGTAATGACAAGGTTATTCCAGGTGGATGTATTCTTGCAGGGACCAAGAGTTATTTTTAAATTTTTTTGTCTTGCAGGGATGACTTTATTCATCACACATTGAACTAACCTATCCAACTGCTCAGGGTTGGACTGTAAGAATTCAAATTTAGATATTTGAATTTTGGTTTTCTTGACATGGTCGACTATGTCAAATGTCTGAAATGAATTAGGAATAGGGGAAGACAGTTCATCTTTTTGGTTTTTAGGGGGGTAGGAATGATCTATGAAATTAAAGTTGAAGGTGAAGGCGTGTTTAGAGTACTTATTTTTTTACTGCTCACTGAGTCCTTTGATTGAAAAGGCAGAGTGGTTCTCTGCTTAGCAATTGAAATTGCTGGTTGAGAATGCTCCTCTATTTTTTTATCAACTTGTTGAACTGGTTGGTTCTGGGACCAAGTGAATACATCGTATGATCCATCAACTGCTTCACCTTTACTTCTGGGTTCATCCTGGTAATTCAAAAAATCAATGTTGGAGTTGCTAGCTGATTTTTCTTGGTCTATTGCAAAGAGATCAACATCATCTTCTGGATTCAACTCAGGTTGGAAAGAAAAATTTGATTCAGTTTCAAGATATCCAACAGCTGAGTTGGCTGGCGCTGCCTCAATGACAAGTTTCCCCTATGGGAGAGGAAGACGATTTGGCTGCCCTTGATACCTGGCAACGTTGCCTTGATATGACTAGTTCTGAAATGTCTTCCTTGGCATATCCCGATAAGGAAGGGCAGACATACCTTGGGCCATTTATCTTTTCAAAGCAAGCAGTTCATTTGTCAGCTTTTGTACCATTTGATCAGTGGTGCCTGTAGATGGATATTCAGAGGATGAAGATTTACCTCTGTTAAGATCTTATCTTCCTCGTCAAGATGAGATCATCTTCCACCTCAGTGGTCAAATCTTGAGCTGCAGCAAGGTCTATGTGGCCAGCGTGTCTCAACAAGAAACTCACTTCAGGGAGCTGAGAGTTGATGAAGAAACATTTGAGATTCTCAGCTATTAGCTGCGCAATTATGAGAATCCTGTTCTTCAGCTTGTCAAATTTAGCTATGAAATCCCTAATAGGCTCATGAGGCTCCTTCTTCATCTATGTGAGCTAGGCCAGTAGGGCATGTGCATCTTCTGCAGGGTTGAATCTGGGTTCAAATTTGACTTTGAGGGTGTTCCAGTCAGTCACAATCTGGGCCTGCAGATGATAGAATCAGTCTGCAACAACACCTTGTAATGTTTCTACAAATAGCCTGACTGCTATGTTCTGATACTTCACACCTATTACGCCATAGGCTATGCTGAAGGCTGTAATATGTTCATCAAGATGAACTCTCCCATCACAAAAAAACATGAAAAAATTCTTCTTTGAACTGCATGGTAGCTCATGTAGAGGTGGAGTTAAGTTGAGTGGGCCAAAAGAGTTATCCTAGGGGCCTTGAATTGCCATTGTATGACTATGGAAAGAGGGGATAATAAATCTGGGTAGGGTATATATTGACAAAGCTTTAATAACAACAGAAATAAACGCTTTGCCTGGTAATAGAGCCCTGAGTTTTGTAGGAAGAAAACTCCTAGTTCATTGAAGGTGAGATGGTGAAGGAAATAAATCAAAATTACTTTGTTGTACCAACTCAAATACAGGGTCAACAATACCTTTAGATCTTTCTAGCTTCTTGTATAGCATGGAGCTGCCAGATTGTAATAGTTGAAATGGATAAGGATATGGACTGCTTCAATTTGAAGTTTGAGGGTTCAAACTACACAAAACGATCCCCAGCAGAGTCGCCAAAAACTATTGGCGTGAAGCTGGTAGAGAATTGACTTTCGAAATGAAACGCTCGATCTCTAGCATCTCTGATTTTACAACTCAGAGTATATAATGGAAATGGATAAGGCTATAATGATATTGGATAAGACACATGTGATGCTTCAATCTGAAGCTTGAGGCTTCAAATTGCGCAAAGTTATTGTGTTCCCAGCAGAGTCGCTAAAAATTATTGGGTGAATATTTTGTCACCAGCTAACTGATGACCAACACAGATTGTTTCAACCACAGCGTAAGGAAATTGATCAGCATAATGTGCAGGGTTACCACATCAAAAGGGGACAAATCTCTCCTCTCATCAAGGGGAGGTTTCTTATAAATATGAGGCGCTATATACTATATATATAAGCAAAAAATAACACTCAGGGGTAGGACAACACCATCCATCTCTCTTTTTTCAGAGATGACGATCACAGACAAAAAAAAAAATTTAGGTGATTGCTGGAAGTACTTTTTCAAAAGTAATATTCAGTCAACAGCCAGATTCTTTCTTGGGTAGTAAATAGAAGAATTCTGGTGAAATCACTGAAGGGACTTCTCTTCTTTCAACAGTGGTTTGCAACAAACAACAGGAATTCTTTCTAGAAAGTAACAAGTAAATATAACAGGGCGCAGTAACACAACAGGATGAAGTGTAACACAAAGTCTCCACCTCAACTGCCAAAGAGTGAAATATACGAAGGACAATGGGGGCACAAAGTTGTCCCAAGATCTTTTACACAGAAATAAAAAAATAAACACACTAAAAACAATTGTGGTAGCACAAAGTCTCTTACAGTTGACTTCAGGACACCTCCCTGGTTACTTCCACTAGTTCTACTTATTTAATTAAATGGACAAGAGCGCATTCAAAAAACAGATATAAGAATAATTTTCTCAACAACACAAGCTTTTCCAGCACAAAGTCTGAAAGGTCACTTGCTTTCTCATTCAAATAATGAAATATGATTAACAATTTAAGCTCAAAGTCTTAGTAATTCCTTTCAATTTGGGTAGAGTTTTGCTTCTGATAACAAAAAGATCTCCTTTTGCATAAAATAAGAGATTACAATATATAGCGCTCCAAAAAAGACTTGGGCGTTTTGTTTCATAAAATGGCCCATGCTGCATTCAATGCCTTGAACGCATTTTCAATTCTGTCAAGGGGCCATGATGGAATAGGGCATCGGCCTTAACTGTGGCGTGTCAATTTATCTCAAATGTCTCTTTTTGAAGTATGGGCTGCCTGGTCTTCTTTCTGATATGTGTGCCGCTGTCCATTTCGCTTTTACTCAATGGAGAAAAATAGGCCGCGTCCTTGAGTGTTTGCGCTCTCTGATGTCCACCTGGTGGACTGTTTCACCAACTAGAAATAACTCATGTGCAAATATTTTTGGTCTTTCCCTCTTTCTTTGCCACGTATTTTGTCTTTTTCTTGGTGATCTGAGCTCTCGGGCTATCTTCTCACTTTTTGCTGGCTCCTTCAGCTTCTTCTTTGGCCGGTCGCTGAGTTTATTTTCCAGTCCGCATCACATTTGAAAATAAACAGGGATTTTGTTACTTTGAATTTGACGTCTACGGGGACATCACTGGTCGTTGGTCGCTTGAACCACGTTGAACTTTGAACCTTTGAACCATGAGAGTGCATTAGTTCAATGGTTCAATAGTTCGGGCGGTCTTTTCAGCTCCTTGGTTCAATTCGCTAAACCATCTCTTCGAACTTATCTCTAGAATCTTCCACTTCCTTCTTTTGCTCGAAGCTTCCTTTCGAACTTTGAAATTCCTTAAACCTTTGAACCATTTTGATTCAAAGTTCAACGATTCATTCTCTTTCTCTGAATCCTTTGGTTCTTCAAAGTTTCTGGATCCTTTTGTCTTTTGTTGAACTCGTTGAACCTTTGAACTTTGAACCTTCTGAGGTTCAAGGTTCAATGGTTCAACCTTTCTTTCTTAGCTCTTTGAATCCTTTATTCTTCTAAGTTTCTCGAACTTTATTGAACTCGTTGAACCTTTGAACTTTGAACTCTTTTGGTTCAAGGTTCAAGGTTCAACGGTTCAATCTTTCTTCTTCGAAGTCTTCTTTTCTTTAAGTCCTTCGAAGCCGTTGAACTTTGAACTTGCCGAAGCACTCAACTCTTTGAAGTCTACCGATGTTGTTGAACTTTTGAACCTGTTGAACCTTTGAACCTTACTGAAGCAGGGTTCAATGGTTCAATGGTTCATTCTATTTTTTTGAAGCTTGCCGATGGACCTTTTGGTTGAACCTCGGCGTTGAACCAGCGTTGAAAATGCCTAAGTGTTTGGAAGTTGTTCTTTTATGAGAGCCCGCCTATTGAAGTTGTTGAACCCATTGAACCTGCGAGTCTCTTGACTGAAAATTCTTGAATAATTGAAGAACTTGAGCACTCAGAACATTTTTTTGAGAAGGGAAGAGATAATTTTGGCCTACAGGATCAAAATAGTTGATATGTTGTCCCAAAAACAAGTGACATATTTTGGGAACAATAGGGAGCATGCCTACATTGGGAGCATTTTGCTACACTTTACATGTTATATCTTTATATGACCATTCCATTATGTTATATCTTTCTATGATCATTCCATTGATCATATTGAGATACTAATAATTTTTAATCATGACTATCTTGCTATATTCTTTAGGGTGTTATTTCATATGGATGTTATGCCTCGTTTTGATAATGACATGTATTGATTGTGTAGATTAACATTGCTTTTTCTATGCATGTTTGATGCTGATGATTGCTACAAGGTGTGATCATTGATTGTGTATTACATTGTGTGTTCATTGTTGTGCATTATATTGTATGTTTTATATATGACCATTGATTTGTGTTACATTGTGTGTTATTTTGTGTGATATATGAGTGCATTGATTGTGTATTTTTATATCATGCATCATTTGTGTTGAGGATCCTCTAGTCCATGTCATGGCAACATGTTTTTATGTTGAGTTAAAGTCAAATTGTTTTTTAAAAGTGTGGGTCACAATCATGACATTATGTGCATAATTACATGGCTACTAAGTTTAACGGCTTGATTTCTATCACACATGCTTCCACTGCGTGTGATGCTATAATTTTTATTATTCATCTTCTGCATGGCTTATTACTGCGATGATTATACATGTGTACCTAAATGTTATATCTACTTGACATGATATTTGTATGCCTTGGATTACATCTTTCATATGTGTGTGAATGCTCAAATCTTTATATGATGATATATTTTATCATGTTAACACACGTGCTTACATTTTTATTTAGAACATGAGGCACATAACCCTTTTATTTTGAGATAAGTGATTTACAGGGTTCATCTTACTAGGTGAATATTTTGTCACCAACTCACTGATAGGCAAAATATGTTGTTTCAACCACATCATAAGGAGATTTATCGACCAAATGTGCAGGTCGACCACATCAAAAGGGAACAAATCTCTCCTCTCATCAAGGGGAGGTTCCTTATAACTATGAGGTGCTATATACTATATATATAAGCAGAACATAACCTTCAGGGGTAGGATAACACAATCCATCTCTCTTTTTTCAGAGATGATGTTCAAAAATCAAAGGAGAAATCTTGAGTGATTGCTGGATGTACTTCTCTTCTTTCAAAAGTAATTCTCAGTCAACTGCCAGATTCTTTCCTGATAGTAATTGTAACAAGGTGCAATAACCAATAGAATGAGGTGTAGCACAAAGTCTCCACCTCAACTGCCAAAGAGTGAAATACGAAAGACAATGGAGGCACAAAGTCATACGAAGATCCTTTAAATAGAAATATAAAATAAATACACTAAAGACAATTGTGGTAGCACAAAGTCTCTCCACAGTCGGCTTTAAAACACCTTCCTAGTTACTTCCACTAGTTTTGCTTGTTAAATTAAATGGATAAGACCTCATTTAAGAGACACATAAGAACAATATCCTAAATAACACAAGTTATTACAACACAAAGTCTAAAAGTAACCTGCTTTTTCATTCATATAACAAAATATGATTAATAGTATGAGCTCAAAGTCTTAACAAATGCCTTTCAATTTGAACAGAGTTTTGCTTTTATAATAGAGAGATTTCTTTTGCATAAAATAAGAGATTACAATAAATAGCGCTCCAAGAAAGACTTGGACGCTTTGTTTCATAAAATGGTCCATGCTGCATTCAATGCCTTGAATGCATTTTTAATTCTGTCAAGGGGCCATGCTAGAACAAGGCATCGGCCTTAACTTTGGTGTACAAAATCATCTTGAATGTCTTCTCCTCAGCATGGGTTGTCTGGTCTGCTTCCTGATATGTACGCGGTTGTCCACTTGCTTTTATTCAAAGGGAGAAAAATACGTTGCGCTTTTAAATGTTTGCGCGCTCAGATGTCTACTTGGTGGACTATTCCACCTACTGGAATAATTCTCCTGCAAATATTTTAGTATCTCTTGTAGCTTTCCCTCTTCCTGTTGTAATTTGAGCTCTCGGGCTATCTTTTTACCTTTAGCAGGCTCTTTCAGCTTCTTCTTTAGCTGGGTATTGAGTCTGTTTTAAGGATCCATGCCATATTTGAAAATAAACGGGCATTTCATTACTTTGAATTTGACATCTGCGAGAACGTCACTGGTCATTGGTCATTTGAACCACGTTGAACTTTGAACCTTTGAACCTTTGAGGTGCATTGATTCAATGGTTCAATTGCTTCCTTAGTTCAATTGCTTCCTTGGTTCAATCGCTTGAACTATCTCTTCGAACTTGTCTCTGGTATCTTTCGCTTCCTTCGCTTGAAGCTTCCTTATGAGCTTTGAACTTTTTGAACTGGTTGAACTCTTTGAACCATTTGAACCTTTGAACCATTTCAGTTCAAAGTTCAATGGTTCAACAATTCATCATCTTTTTTTGAATCTTTTTGTTCTCCAAGTCTTCGCTGTTGTTCTCAAAATCTGTCACTCATTTTTGGGGACAACATATCAACTATTTTGGTCCTACAGACCAAAATTCTCTCTTCCCTTCTCAAAAAATGTTCCGAGTATTCAAATTCTTCAATTATTCAAGTCTTCTCAGCGAAAGAACTTGCAAGTTCAACAGGCAGGGTTTGTTAGAAAGAAGTTCTAACACTTAGACATTTTTAAGGCTGGTTCAACGCTGAGGTT
Source organism: Torreya grandis (assembly GCA_037957365.1). Classification (NCBI taxonomy): domain Eukaryota; kingdom Viridiplantae; phylum Streptophyta; class Pinopsida; order Cupressales; family Taxaceae; genus Torreya; species Torreya grandis. The sequence goes on along the minus strand of JARHVA010003875.1, from coordinate 716,659 downwards.
CAAACAAAAGACTTAGTGGCGGGCTTCAAACAAATGGAATGAACCATTGAACCATTGAACCCCGCTTCATCAAGGTTCAAAGGTTCAAAAAGAGTTAAGCACTCAACGAGTTCAAAGAAGTTCAACCGCTTCAAAGAGTTCAACGAGTTCGAAGACTTCGACAAGTTTTAAAGTTCAATAAGTTCGGTGGACTTAAAAAAAATAAGGCTTCGAAGAGTGAAAGTTGAACCGTTGAACCTTGAACCAAAATGGTTCAACGAGTTCAGAGGTTCAACAAGTTCAATAAGACTTAAACGAAAGAAGACTTCGAAGAAGAAAGATTGAAACGTTGAACCTTGAACCAAAAGAGTTCAAAGTTCAAAGGTTCAACGAGTTCAATAAAGTTCGAAAGACTTAAAAGAACCAAGGATTCAAAGAAAGAGATTGAACCTTTGAACCTTGAACCATAATGGTTCAAGGTTCAATCTCTTTCTTTGAATCCTTAGTTCTTCTAAGTCTTTCGAACTTTATTGAACTCTGGTTCAAGGTTCAAAGGTTCAATCTCTTTCTTTGAATCCTTAGTTCTTCTAAGTCTTTCAAACTTTATTGAACTCGTTGAACGGTCGACCAATCTCCCTTGCTGTGGATGATAAGACCTATTTTGCTTATCAGTTAGTTGATTGATAAAATATTCACCCAACATAACCGTTGAACCGTTGAACCAAAATGGTTCAACGAGTTCAGAGGTTCAACAAGATCAAAAGACTTAAACGAAAGAAGACTTCGAAGAAGAAAGATTGAAACGTTGAACCTTGAACCAAAAGTGTTCAAAGTTCAAAGGTTCAACGAGTTCAATAAAGTTCGAAAGACTTAGAAGAACTAAGGATTCAAAGAAAGAGATTGAACCTTTGAACCTTGAACCAGAAGAAGAAAGATTGAAACGTTGAACCTTGAACCAAAAGAGTTCAAAGTTCAAAGGTTCAACGAGTTCAATAAAGTTCGAAAGACTTAGAAGAACTAAGGATTCAAAGAAAGAGATTGAACCTTTGAACCTTGAACCTTGAACCAAGAATGGTTCAAGGTTCAAAGGTTCAATCTCTTTCTTTGAATCCTTAGTTCTTCTAAGTCTTTCGAACTTTATTGAACTCGTTGAACCTTTGAACTTTGAACTCTTTTGGTTCAAGGTTCAACGTTTCAATCTTTCTTCTTCGAAGTCTTCTTTCGTTTAAGTCTTTTGATCTTGTTGAACCTCTGAACTCGTTGAACCATTTTGGTTCATAGTTCAACGGTTCAACGGTTATGTTGGGTGAATATTTTATCAATCAACTAACTGATGAGCAAAATAGGTCTTATCATCCACAGCAAGGGAGATTGGTCGACCCAGTGTGCAGGTTTTACTACATCAGAGGTGAACAAGTCTCTCCTCTCATCAAGGGGAGGTTTTGTATAAATATGCATGGGTTATATGCTGTATATATAAGCAGAAAGTAACACTTAGGGGTAGGGTAACACCATCCATCTCTATTTTTTTAGAGATGATGTTCACAAATAAAATAAAAAATCTTGGTGAAAACACTGAAGGCACTTCTCTTATTTCAGAAGTGATTTTACAGAAAAAAGCAAGAATTTTTTCAGGTAGTGACAAGTAACTGGTAACAAAAGACGTAGTAACCAGTAGATTGACATGTATCATAAAGTCTCCACCTCGACTGCCCAAGAGTGAAATACGAAGGACAATGAGGGCACAAAGTCGTTCCAAGGTTCTTTACACAGAAATACAAAACATACAAACACACTAAAAACAATTATGGGGGCACAAAGTCTCTCCATAGTTGGCTTCAAGACACCTTTCTGGTTACTTCCACTAGTTCTGTTTATTTCTTTAAAATGGATAAGAACACATTCAAGAAACAAACATAAGAACAATCCCTTAAATGACACAAGCTATAACAACACAAATTCTGAAAGTCACTTGCTTTCTCATTCAAACAAAAAAATATGATGAACACCCTGAGCTCAAAATCTCAGCAATCACCTCTCAATTTTGGTAGAGTTTCGCTTCTATGACCAAAAAGATCTCCCCAAAAATAATAAAAGAGATTACAATATATAGTAGCCAAGAAAGGCTTGGCGCTCTGTTTCATGGAATGGCCCATGCTGTACATTCAATGTCTTGAATGCATTTTTCAGTTTTGTCAAAGAGGGCCATGCTAGAATAGGGCGGCCACCTTAACTGTGGCATGTCATTTCATCTCATATGTCTTCTCTTGGGTCTAGAACATCTGGTCTGTCACTTGTCTGCGCAGCTGTCCATTTTGTCTTTTACTCTATGTGAGACCAACATGCCGCGCCTTCAATGTTTGCGAGCTCCAATATCTACTTGGTGGACTGTTCCACCTACTAGAAATAACTACTGCATAGATATTTTGGCCTTTCCCTCTTTCTGTTACAATTTGAGCCCTCAAGCTATCTTTTTCCTTTTTTGGTTCTTCCTTTCGGCCTGAAGGTCTTTGAATGCCTCCGGGTCTGCGCTTAAACCTACAAAGATAAACAGATGCTTTAATACTACAAATTTGACGTTTTCGGATCCGTCATCATTTGCAAGTCAATGGCTAGTTGGTTGCTCTGAATTTGACAGCCACGGGGACGTCATCGGACGTTTGGATCCCAGCAATTAGTTCATGATGCTCAACTTTGACGTCTGCGGGCTCGTCATCTTCTTCGGTCTTCGGGTTTTAATTCTTTCGTGTCTTTGTATTGGGAGTGTTCTGTCTTTGACATCTGTCACAGTTCGCTGCTTTAAAACTTTATCAACTTACAGAGAATGGGACCCACAACACTTCTTGTTTGAGCAGCTTTAAAAGGGGAACGGGGACAGGTGGTGCTTTTTCCTGATCTTAGCAAATGACACGTGGCGCCTTCTGCTGTAAAACATGCGATGACACTTGGCAGCGTCCGCTTAACTTATAGAATCTCTAAATACCTTTTGAGAGTCTTGTGGAAGATGACACATGGCAGCCTCAGTTGAGCTTTAGAAATATTATAAAAATATTTGGGACTTATTTAGATTCACATGGCAGATGACACTTAGCAGCATTCGCTAGACTTTAGCAACTCACTCGGAGCCCACCACAATCCTTACTCAATAATGAAACAAAATGAAGAAACTGCAGATGTTGACACTTGGTGGCCTCCGTTGAGCTTTAGAAGGGACACGTGGTGACTTCCGCAGTTTTTTATAAAAGTATGTTAAAATTTTTTGCATTTGCCACTTGGCGCCTTCCGCGAGACTCCGAGAGAAGCTTATTGAAAGAAGCTATGAAACTTATAAGAAGCTTGAAATGCAGATGCAGACACTTTTTGCGTTTCACTGAGTTATAACGAGACACAAGGAAGAAACTGCGAATGTTGACACTTGACGGCTTCCGTCGTGCTTTACAAGGGACACGTGGCATGTTTTGCTGCTTTTAAAAACAAATTATAATGTGTTTTGGCAAATGACACTTGGCAGCTTCCGCTCTTGGGCTTTTTTCCTTTCAGGCACTCCTTTGAACTGTTTGATTAAACCGACCGATTGAACTAACTTTGGTTCAACAGTTCAATGGTTCATTCCTTTGTTTCGCTCGTTCAATTGACCACTTGAACCAACTGCTCGTTGAACCTTTGAACCGTTGAACCGTGAAACGGTTGAACTTGATGAACTTTGACAAAGCGCTTAACTCTTTGAAGCTTGCCGACGATGTTGAACGTTGAACTCATTGAACCGTTGAACTAAAATGGTTCAAGGTTCAATAGTTCAATCCTTGCTTAGAAGCTTGCTGATGAACCTTTTGAACTTACTAGTCTCTTTACTGAAAAAGCTTGAAAAATGAAGAATTTGAAAGCTCAAAACAAATTTTGAGAAGGGAAGAGATTATTTTGGTCAGCTGAACCAAAATAGTTCATATATTGTCTCAAAAATGAGTGATATTTTTGAGGAGAACAGATGGCTCCAGTTGAGAAACTTCTTTCAGTTAAAAACTTAGAACAACTGAGGGGAGTAGAAACTAAAATCTCTAGTGCCTTGAAGTATGCCATTGGGCTATGGAGTTGTGCTAACCAATAAGAAAGCAAGGTGCCAAAAATGAAAACGAAAAGGAAAAACACAAAACAGAAATAAAGACTATATAAATCTACACATGTACACATGATCTTATCTGATACTTCAAGAGTTGAAGTGTTTCAAATGTTGCTCATTGTGAGGCAAAGAAAAAGGTGTGTCATCTTGATACCTCAACAAGAAATTATTTTTACTATTGAGCTGATGAATAGTAAAATGGCCCCTCCATAGGGAATCAAACTTTTCATGCATTCGCTTTAATTCTCTCCTCTTGTCCCACAATAGGGCTTGATCTCTAATCTAGAAATCATAATTTTTTGCTTTCTGGTCGAAGAGTTTCTTCACCAGACTTTGATGGGTAGCAATTCAATCCACCACCATAGTTCTCTGTTCATCTAGCACAGTCAGGCACATGATCTTCTTATCGAAGGAGCTTTCATATGTTTGATCCTCAATTACCTTGGCCAATTTTAATGCTGGCAATTCCAGGGTGATTAGTATCTCAGTATTGAGACCATAAAGTTGGAAAGGAGACATATCGATTGTTTTTTTTGGTGTAATTTTCTCTGCCCAAAGAGCATCAACTAATGCTTTATGCCATGTCCTTTGGTTGTCATCTACCAGCGTCTTGATGATAGTCACCAGGTTCTTGTTGCTTGATTCAGCGTGTCTACTCCTTTGTGGAAAGTAATCAGAAGAGTAGGAGAGTGTAATCCCATAGTAGAAACAGAACTGAATAATTTTCTAGAAAGTAAAATAAGCTGCGTTATCTGTGACGATCTTGGTTGGAACCCCAAACCTGGTAATGATGTTCTCTTTGAGGAAATTGCACACTACTTCTGAAGTGACATGCTTGGTTGGAATTGCTTCCACCCACTTGGTGAAGTAATCTATTGATGTGAGGACATAATCTTGTCTAGCACTAGAAGATAGGTTTATAGCACCAATGAAATTGTTCTCTATTGTTGGAATGGCTCTTCTATCACCACTGGCTTGAGAAGCAGGGCAACTAACTTGAATTTTTCAACAAACTGTTGACACAGTTCACACCTTCGTACCCATTTGTATGCATTTTGAAACAAAGTAGGCCAATAATACCTGGCTCTAAGAATCTTGTGGGTAGTTATAGGAGCAGAAAAATGTCTTCCACAGGCCAAACTGTGGAAAGATTTTAAACCCTGATTCTGCTGCTTTTTATCCACGCAACGAATGAACACTCCATCAAGGCTCCTCTTATCTAAGCCGTTGTCTCAGAGAACAAAATTGACAGCTGTCAACTTGATAGTCCTCCTTTCTTTATAAGATAGGTGAGCAGGACACTCACCATAAGTAAGAAAATGAGCAATACCTGAATACCACTCATTTATGGTGGAGACAAAGAGGACTGTTGGTGTGTCTTCCACTTCTTCTTCATGCTCCGTTCCTTCTGGTCTATTGTCAACAATCAATTGACACATGCATTTTTCATGCACCAGCGTCGTTAGTTTGATGACTAGATCAAACTCCTAGATTTTTGCAATTTAATTGCTTCTTTTCATCCCAAACTCTTGCTGAGTTAGTATGGATTTGACTGTGGTGTCAGGGACCATGACAGTAGTGTGGGAATTCAGAATGTAAAAGTGAAAATGCTTCATTGCCTTGACCACCGCATAAGCATGCGCCCCATGTTTAAATACTCTAGCTCATGAGCTTTGAGAGGACAACTCATGAAGGAAATGAAAGATTCCACATTTTTTTCGTTCTGTTGAACCAAAATGGCTAAAAGTATGTGTTCAAAAGCATAACTATACATGATGAAATTCTTGTTATAGTCTGAACAAACCAGAATTGGGGCATGGGCGATAACTGTCTTGATATCTTGGAATGCTAATTTGCCTTCTTCAGTCTAGTTGAAGGTAGCCTTTCCCTTTATTATGTTTACAATATGACGAGTTTTTTCAACAAATTCAGGGATGAACTTTCGTAAGAAATTCACCTTTTCAAAGAAAGAGTGAACTGCAGTCTTACTTGTAGGAAGGGTAAGTTTCTGAATAGACTTGACTCTTTTTGAGTCAATCTTTATACCTTATCGGGACAATGTGTCTGAAAAGTTTTCCTTTTGTTACCCTAAAAATAGACTTCTTGAGATTTAAGGAAATGCCATTCTAGTGGCAGCGTTCCAGCACTTGTTGTAAGTGGCACACATGATCATGGCGATGCTTAAAATAACTATTAAATCATCCAAGTACACTACAATGAAATTGCCTATTTCATCTTTGAAAGCAAAGTTCATTATATTTTGGAAGGTGGCACCAGCATTAATAAGGTCGAATGACATTCTCTGATAAGCAAAGATGTTCCAAGGTGTGGTGAAGGCAGTCTTGTGCTGGTCTGCTTCACCAACTTCTACTTGATTGTATCCTGAGAAACCATCTAGCATTGATAATATCTCAAAATTGGTCACTATCTAAAGTACTTGGTCCATGATGGGCAAAGTTTTAAATTAAGGTAAAAACAAGTTTTGAAGGGGCTCTAAAACCCTATACAGATCAAGAAAGATAAAACATTACAAACCGCCAAGAAAGACAAACCTACTGAAAAATGATAACAAAATCAGGTTTTAGGACTTGAAACCTCAACAAAACCAGGTTAAACAACCTGAAACCATGACAAAAAATATTACATTAGCAACCAGCATAAATCGTGACAAAAGAACCCCTTAAAACCATTGGATTCTCTGTCACCAAGAAAGAAGAAGACACCGTCAGATCCAGCAAAAGTGACGGCCATACCCAGGATCTCAAACCCTGAAAAATGCGCAGCCCAAACCCCCGATCCTGTCGCCACCACCGCCCAACCCATCCACCCTAATGTCTGCAGAGATCACCCCTACACCCAGAGGAAACGCCGCCATGGCAATCTAGATTTCTCCAAAAAAAACATCGATCTGCTCAGAATAGGGTAATGGTCAGCATGGCGGCCACAAAACGGAAGACCGAAAAAAAATATAGAACCGCACAATTTTCAAGATCAGGGCTCCTCCACAGCAAATGATATCTCTATTTACCCCAAACAGGGTGTCGCAACATAGCAACAAACCATAGAGGAAACAAAGTTTCCCCCATCCAAAAACTATTTTCTTCGAAAACCAGTTCGTGGTGGCCGTCCAACTCGGAATAGAAAACCAGTCCAAGTTCCAACCACCAAACAGAGATCCGAAGCAAAATAAAGAACCGCGCAAGAAGGGTAACTCTTTTCCGCGCTGCGCTAAAAACCCAGGCTCCCTCTACAGGGATCTGGTCTCCAAAGCTCGAGAGGCGGCCGCAACGGTTAGGGTTTCAACACAGCCATCTCCACGGCCGCACTCCCTCTTCCCGCCCGCGGCTACATGGGCAAAGGATAGTTATCCTTTAAGGATGACTGATTTAAATTTCTAAAATCTACACAGAGGTGAATTTCACCATTCTTTTTCCTTATAGACACTATGTTTGCAATCCATGTGGAATGATGGATTGAGAAAATGATCCTAGCATTCAACATTTTTTGTATTTTAGACGGAATAGTACATAATATCTTCAGATTGTACTATCTAGATTTTTTTCTGTAAGGTGCCAAATCGCTTTTGAGAGGAATGTCATGGTAGATTTTTTCAGGCCTGAGTGACTTCAGATCATCATAGGAGTATGCTAGGACATCCATGTACTAGCGGAGTAGAGCATTGAACTTGAACCTCTCCTCATGAATGCAACATTTTTCAATGTTCACCATCTTGGGATCTTCCATAGTACCCAAATTTATCTGATCAAACTCTTGATAGGAGCTTGAATCCATTTGCTGTTGTTTGATGAATCTGTCATATTTGTCAAACAACTTCTAAAAAAACTAGGCTTTTTGAGATTTTATTCCCTTTGAGTTGCATGAACTCTTCGTCTGCACTTGCACTTGATTCAGGGGTTGGTTCAAGCTTTTGAGGCTCATTGCCCTCGAAGTGCAACTGTTCAACGCTGTCTTTTTGCTTTAGAAAGGTAATGATTTATTTGTCATTGTTAAATACTTGCCAATGACTGGCATTATCAGGGACACTTGGTCGAAAGACCAGCTCAATAGTGTACCTATCTCCTTTGAAGTCTGGGTGAGGAACCAAGAGAATCGCTGAAACAACGAAAGCATCAGTTCTATCATTGAATTTCCTGGAAATGGTAGAGATGCTGAAAGCCTAAAAATTTTCAATTTGGTCTTAGACTAGATTGCAGTAGTGGCACAATCTCTCATTCTTGGTTTGATACAGGTTTTTCACCTGACAAACCCCCAGTTCAACGTCTCTTTTGGCATGAGGAACTTGATGCCTTTGTCTTGAGCAGCCCTCAATCCAAACAATATAGATTCATACTCAGTTGTGTTATTAGTGTTACTAAACTGCAACTTGTAAGATGAAAAAATATCTCTTTGAAGAGATATCAACACAATTCTGGCTCTTGAACCAGTGAAAGAGTAGCTGCCATCAAATTCAAGAATCCATACCTCATCACACTGATCTTTCTTTGGATTCTTCTTTGTTTGGAGAGGAAGATTTTTCTGTACTTACATTGTGCTCCATCAATTTTTTTACTGTTCTTTTCAAAATAATTTTAAGGTTGTCACCTTTAGGAGCTTCATTAGGTGCCTCATTAACTTCCTTTGTAGATAGAAAGTAGTTACCCATGCTTGAAGACTCAAACATAATTTGAGCTTCAGGGGCTGATGTTTGGGTGACCACATATTTTGCTTCTTTTTCATAAAGCAATCTTTGCATAATGCCTTTGATTGGGATTCTCGCCTCAGACAAGTTCATACTTAATTCGCCACCAACATCTTTACAGAAATTTCAGCCAAGAAGGATGCCATATGATGCTGGGACGTCAGCCACCAAGACAATCATCTTGATTCTTTTGTCTGGGAATGCTGCAAATCCAAATTGGGCATCTTTGATTTGTCTTAGCAGTGGTACTTGTTTGTTCTCCATAAAAAAATATCTACCAAATGTTTTGGTTAGTGTGAGACCAAGGGATTCAGCCACTTTGGCAGGCATGACATTGTTTGAAGCTCTAGAATCAATGATGTAATTGCTCAGCTTGTGACCATTTATCAGTAGGAAAACATAGAAAGGCTCTATTTTCCTAGGGGCAGAAGGAGTAATGACAAGGTTGTTTGGAATAGACATGTTCTTTGAGGGATCATGAGTTACCTTCTTAACTTCTTGTCTTGCAGGGATGGTTTGGTTTTTCACATATTAAACCAATTTGTCCAATTGCTCAGGATTAGACTGCAAAAATTCAAATTCAGACATTTGAAATTTAGTTTTCTTTATATGGTCAATTATGTCAAATATCTAAAATGAACTAGAATCAGAAGATGAGAATTCATCTTTTTAGTTTTTTGAAGGGGGAGAATTAGTCTACAAATTTGAAATTAGAGGTGAAGGCGCAATTAAGGTACTCAGTGTTTTAGTAGTCACTAGGTCTTTTGATTGAAAAGACAGAGTGGTTTCTTGCTTAGCAATTGAAATTACAGGCTGAAATTGCTCCCCTGTTTTGTCTTTATCAACTTGTTGGGCTGACTGATTCTTAGACCGCGTGAATATAGCATATTATCCCTCAGTTGTATTACCTTCACTTTTAGGTTCATCCTGATAATTCAAGAAACTAATGTTAGAGATGCCAGCTAATTCTTATTCTCCTTTTGTGAAGAGATTAATGTCATCTTCTTGTTTAATTCACGCTAGAACGAGAAATCTGATTTCGCTTCAAGGTATCCCATTGCTGAATTAGTTGGAGGCGCTTCAAGGGCAAGGTTCCTTTGTGGAGGAAGAAGACCATTTGCTTGCCCTTGGTTTCTGGCAGCATTGCTTTGATAAGACTGATTAGAGAATGTCTTCCTTGGTGCATCTCTGTATGAAGGATTAGATGACATTTCTTGCGCCATTTGCTTTCTGAAAGCTAGCAACTCATTTGCTAGCTTCTACACCATTGGATCAGTGGTGGTCGTAGGTGAGTATTCAAAAAATGAAGAAGATTTACCTCTATTTGGGTCCCTCCTTATTTTTCTGCTAAGATAAGGTCATATTCCACTTCAATAGCCAAGTCTTGAGTAGCTTCAAGGTCTATGTGCCCAACACGTCTCAGCATAAAATTCACTTTAGACAACTGTGAGTTGATGAAGAAGCATTTAAGGTTTTCAGGTGTTGGCTGAGCAATTACAAGAATCATGTTCTTTAGCTTGTCAAACTTTGTAATGAAATCTCTCATAGGTTCATGAGGTTCCTTCTTCATCTGTGTGAGCTAGGCTAGTAGGGCGTGTGCATTTTCTACAGGCTTGAACCTAGTTTCAAATTTAGCTTTGAGTGTGTCCCAGTGAATCACTGATCTAGCTTGTAGATGGTGGAACTAGTCTGCAACAGCACCTTGTAGTGTTTTTATGAAAATGCTGACTGCCATATCCTCAAATTCCACTCCTATCACGCCACAGGCTATGCTGAAGACTGCAATGTGTTCATCACGATGAACTCTCCCATCACCAAAGAATTTAAAAAAATTCTTTCTTGAGCTGCATGGAAGTTCATGTAGAGGTGGAGTGAGATTGAGTGGGCCAAAAGAGTTACCCCAGGGGCCTTGAACTGCCATGATTGGATTGTGAAAAAGGGAGATAACAAATTTGGGTGGAGTATGTATAGGCAAAGCTCTGTTAACAATAGAAAAAATAGCTCTACCTTGGGTTGGTGACCTGATATGGTAGGAGGAACACTCCTGGATTGTTAAACATGAAGTTGGGGAGGGAATAAGTTGAAATTTCCTTGCTGCACCAACTCAAAGACAGGGTCAACAAGACCTTGAACTCTCTGGCTTCTGGTATAGCGTGGAGTTGTTAGATTGTGAAACAAAAATGGAAAAAGACTAGGCTTGCTTCAGTTTAAAGCTTGAGGCTTCAAACTATTTGTCTTTCCCCAGTGGAGTCGCCAAAAAGATTGTTGAGTGAATATTTTGTCAATCAACTAATTGATGAGCAAAATAGGTCTTGTCATCCACAGCAAGGGAGATTGGTCGACCCAATGTGCATGTTTACTACATCAGAGTGGACAAATCTCTCCTCTCATCAAGGGGAGGTTCTCTATAAATATGCAGGGGCTATATGCTATATATATAAGCAGAAAGTAATACTCAGGGGTAGGGTAACACCATCCATCTCTCTTTTTTTAGAGATGATGTTTATAAATAAAAAAAATTCTGGTAAAAATACTGAAGGCACTTCTCTTCTTTCAGAAGTGATCTTGCAAAAAACAACAGGAGTTATTTCAAGTAGTGACAAGTAACTGGGAACAAAGGACGTAGTAACCAGTAGACTGAGATGTAGCACAAAGTCTCCACTTCGACTGCCCAAGAGTGAAATACGAAGGACAATGAGGGCACAAAGTCGTTTCAAGGTCCTTTACATAGAAATAGAAAATAGACAAACACACTAAAGACAATTGTGGGGGCACAAAGTCTCTCCACAGTTGGCTTCAGGACACCTCCCTGATTACTTCCACTAGTTCTATTTATTTCTTTAAAATAGACAAGAACACATTCATGAAACAGATATAAGAACAATCCCCTAAATGACACAAGCTATAACAACACAAAGTCTGAAAGTCACTTGCTTTCTCATTCAAACAAAAAAATATGATGAACAACTTAAGCTCAAAATCTCAGTAATCACCTCTCAATTTTAGTAGAGTTTCGCTTCTATGACCAAAAATATCTCTCCAAAAACAATAAAAGAGATTACAATATATAATAGCCAAGAAAGGCTTGGCGCTCTGTTTCATGGAATGGTTCATGCTATACATTCAATGCCTTGAATGTATTTTTTAGTTTTGTCAAAGAGGGCCATGTTGGAATAGGGTGACCGCTTTAACTGTGGCGTGTCATTTCATCTCATATGTCCTCTCCTAGGTCTAGATCATCTGGTCTGTCACATGATATCTGTGCGGCTATCTATTTTGTCTTTACTCCAAGGAAGACCAACACGTCGCGCTTTCAATGTTTGAAAGCTCAAATATCTACTTGATGGACTGTTCTACCTATCAGAAATAACTACTGTGTATATATTTTGGCATTTCCCTCTTTTTGTTACAATTCGAGCCCTCAGGCTATCTTTTCCCCTTTTTGGCTCTTTATTTCAACTTGAAGGTCTTTGAATACCTCTGAGTCTACGTTTAAACTTGCAAAGATAAACGGATGCTTTATTGCCGCAAATTTGATGTCTTCGGGTCCATCATCATTTGAAAGCCAACGACGAGTTGGTTGCTCTGAATTTGACGACCATGGGGACGTCATCAGACATTTGGATCCCAACAGTTAGTTCGCGATGCTCAACTTTGACGTCTGCGGGCCTGTCATCTTCTTCGACAAGTTCTTCAGTCTTCGAGCGGTCTTCAGGGTCTAATTCCTTCGTGTCTTTGTATTGGGAGTGTTCCGTCTTTGACATCTATCACAGTCTGCTGCTTTTAAACTTTATCAACTTACAGAAAATGGGACTCACAACACTTCTTGCCCGAGCAACTTTAAAAGGGGAACGGGGACATGTGGCACTTTTCGCTGATCTTAGCAAGTGACACGTGGCACCTTCCACTGTAAAATAGGTGAGGACACTTGGCAGCATCCGCTTAACTTATAGAAGCTCTAGATACCTTTTGAGAGTCCTGTAGAAGATGACACATGGCAGCCTCGACTGAGCTTTAAAAACATTATAAAAACATTTGGGACTCATTTGGATTCATATGGCTGATGACACTTGGCAGCTTTCACTAGACTTTAGCAACTCACTTGGGGTCCACCACATTCCTTACTCAATAACAAAACAAAAGGAAGAAACTGTGGATGTTGACACTTGGTTGCCTTCGTCGAGTTTTATAAGGGACATGTGGCGACTTCCGTAGTTTCTTAAAAAAATATTTTAAAATTTTTCGCATTTGCCACTTGGTGCCTTCCGCGGGACTCTGAGAGAAGCTTATTGAAAGAAGCTATAAAACTTATAAGAAGCTTGAAACGCGAATGCAGACACTTGTCGCGCTCCACTGAGTTATAACGGGACATAAAGAAGAAAATGCAGATGTTGACACTTGGCGGCTTCCGCCGAGCTTTACAAGGGACATGTGGCACGTTCCGCTGCTTTTAGAAACAAATTATAATGTGTCTCGGCAAATGACACTTGGCAGCTTCCCTTTTTTCCTTTCGGCCACTCTTTTGAACCGTTTGATTGAACCAATCGATTGAACCAACTTTGGTTCAACGGTTCATTCCTTTGTTCTGTTCGTTCAATTGACCGCTTGAACCAATCGCGTTGAACCAACCGCTCATTGAACCTTTGAACCGTTGAACCGTGAAGCGGTTGAACTTGATGAACTTTGACAAAGCGCTTAACTCTTTGAAGTTTGCCGACAATGTTGAACCTTGAACCTGTTGAACCGTTGAACTAAAATGGTTCAAGGTTCAACGGTTCAATGGTTTAATGGTTCAATCCTTATTTAGAAGCTTGCCGATGAACCCTTTGAACCTACTAGTCCTTTACTGAAAAAGCTTGAAAAATGAGGAAATTGAAAGCTCAAAATAAATTTTGAGAAGGGAAGAGATTATTTTGGTTAGCTGAACCAAAATAGTTCATATGTTGTCCCAAAATGAGTGATATTTTTGGGGACAATAGGTTCAACCTTCACTCTTCGAAGCCTTCTTTTCTTTAAGTCCATCAAACTTATTGAACTTTAGAACTTGCCAAAGTCTTCGAACTCGTTGAACTCTTCGAAGTGGTTGAACTTTTTTGAACTCATTGAGTGCTTAACTCTTTTTGAACCTTTAAACTCGTTGAACCTTGATGAAGCATGGTTCAATGGTTCAATGGTTCATTCCATTTGTTTGAAGCCCGCTGCTAAGTTTTTTGTTTGAACCTCAGCGTTGAACCAGCCTTGAAAATGCTTAAGTGTTGGAACTTCTTTCTGAGAAAACTTTCCTGTTGAACATGTGAGTTTTTTAGCTGAGAAGACTCGAATAATTGAAGAATTTGAATACTCAGAACATTTTTTGAGAAGGGAAGAGAGAATTTTAGTCTACAGGACTAAAATAGTTGATATGTTGTCCCCAAAAATGAGTGACAGATTTTGGGAACAATAGTTGGCTCCACTTAGATAACTTTCATCGACTGTAAAAATAATCAAAGGGAGTAGAATCTAGAATCTTTAGTGCCTTTAAGTAAGCCATTCAGCGACGGAGTCATGCTACCCAAAAAATAAAGATGCAAAAAATAAAAATAAAAATGAAAAGCACCAAATAGAACTAAAGACTATACAAATATACATATGTATAACTGATGTCACCTGATACTTCAAGGATTGAAGTGCTTCAGATGCTACCCACTGTGAGGTAGTGAAAAGAGCGTGCCATCTTGATACTTCAACAAGAAGCTATTTTTGCCATTGAGCTGATGGATGGCAAACGGGCCTCTCCATAAAAAATCAAATTTTCCATGCATTCCCTTCGGTTCTCTTCTCTTGTCCCATAAGAGAATTCAATCACCAATCTAAAAATTTCAGGGTTTTATTTTCTGGTTGAAGAGCTTCTTCACTAAACTTTGATGCGCAACAATTTGGTCCACCACCATAGTTCGCTGCTCATCCAGCTCAGTCAAACACATGATCCTCTTATCGATGGAGCTTTCATATGTTTGATCTTCGACCGCCTTTGCCAATTTCAATGCTGGTAATTCCATGGTGATTGGTATCTATGCATTGAGACCATACAGAAGTTAGAAATGTGACATACTTATTGCTTTCTTGAGCATAATTCTGTCTACCCATAAAGCATCAAATAATGCTTTATGCCAGGTTCGTTAGTTGTCATCTACCAACTTTTTGATGATGGTCATCAAGTTTTTGTTGCTCGATTCTGTTTGATCATTTCTTTGCAGAAAATAATAAGAAGAGTGGGAGAGGGTAATCTCATAAAAAATAGAACTGAGTAATCTCATGGGAAGAGAAACAGGTACATTGTCTATCACAATCTTGGTTGGGACCCCAAACCTGAAAATAATGTTCTCATTGAGGAAATTGCATACTACTTCTGAAGTAGCATGCTTGGCTGGAATAGCTTCCACCCATTTGGTGAAGTAATCTGTGGCTGTGAGGACATAATCATGTCCAGCACTTGAAGACGGGTTCACAACACTAATGAAATCGATTCTCCATTGCTGAAATGGCTCTTCTATTACCACTGACTTAAGAGGCAAAGCAACTAACTTGGGTCTTCCAACGAACTGTTGGCACAATGCACATCTTCGTACCCATTTGTATGCATCTTGAAACATAGTATATCAGTAATACCTGACTCACAAAGTTTTATGACAGTTACAGTTGCAAAAAAATGTCCTCCATAAGCCAGATTGTGGAAGGATTTCAGAAATTGGTTCTGCTGTACTTTATCTACGCAATGAAAGAATACCCCATCAAAGTTTCTCTTATATAGCCCGTTGTCCCACAAGACAAAGTTGGCAAATTTCAACTTGACAGTCATCTTTTCTTTGAGACAGGTGAGCAGAACACTCACCATAGGTAAAAAATGAGCGATATTCAAATACCACTCATTCGTAGTGGTGACAAAGAGAACTGTTGGCGTGTCTTCAACCTCCATTCTTTCATGCCCTATTTATTTCGGTATGTTGTCAACAGTCAATTGGCAGAGGCCCCTTCCCCGTACAAGCTTAGTTAGTTTGATAATAAGATCAAACCCCTAAATTTTAGCAATCCAATTGCCCCTTTTAGTTCCAAACTCCTGCTAAGTTAATATGAATTTCACTGTGATATTAGGTACCAGGGCAATAGTGTGTGAATTCAAGATATAAAAATGAAAGTGCTTTACTGCCTTTATCACTGCATAAGCATGCTTCTCCAGATTTGAATATTTCAGTTCATGAGCTTTGAGAGGACAACTCATGAAAGATATGGGAGATTCCACACTTTCTTTATTCTGTTGAACTAGAATTGTTGAAAGTGTGTGGTCGAAAATATAACTGTTCATTGTAAAATCTTTGGTATAATCTAGACAAACCAGAATTGGGGCATGGGTGATAGCTGTCTTGATGTCTCAAAATGTCAATTTGTCTTTTTTAGTCCAGCTGAAAGTGGCCTTTCCCTTCATCATGTCCATAATGTGGTGAGTCTTCTCTGCAAACGCAGGAATGAACCTTCGTAAAAAATTCACTTTTTCAAGGAAAGAGTGAACCGCAGTCTTACTTATAGGTAGAGAAAGCTCGTAGATGGATTTGACTCTTTCTGAGTCAATCTTTATGCCTTCTTGGGATAAAATGTGTCCGAGAAATTTCTCTTTTATTACCTCAAAAATAAACTTCTTGAGATTTAGAGAAATGTCATTTTAGTGACATCATTCCAGCACTTATTGCAAATGACACACATGATCAGGATGATGCTTGAAAAAGACTGTTAAATCATCAAGGTACACCACAATGAACTTACCTATTACATCTTTGAAAGCAAGGTCCATTGCTCTTTGAAAAGTGGCGTCAGCATTTATCAGGCCAAATGACATTTTTTGATATGCAAAGGTGCTCCAAGGTGTGGTGAAGGCAGTCTTATGTTGGTCTGCTTTGCTAACTTTCACTTGATTGTATCTTGAGAAGTCATCCAGGATTGATAACATCTTTGAACTAGTCACCGTCTAAAGGACTTGATCCATGATGGGCGGAGGGTAATTATCCTTTAGGGAGGATCGATTCAAATTCCTAAAATCTACGCAAAGGTAAATTTTGTCATTCTTTTTTCTCACATGAACTATGTTTGCAATCCATGTGGAATGATGGTTTAGAAAAATTATTCTAGCGTTCAACATTTTTTGTATTTCAGACAGAATAGTACTTGATATCTTTGGATTATACTATCGATATTTATGCTTGTAAGGCACCAAATCACTCTTGAAAGAAAAATTATGACAAATTTATTTAGGCCTGAGCGACTTCAGATCATCATAAGAGTATGCCAAAACATCTATGTAATGGCAAAGTAGGTCAGTAAATTTGAATTTCTCCTCCGGAGTGCAGCACTTCCCAATGTTCACCATCTTGAGATTTTTTTTGGTACCCAAGTTTATTTGATCAAACTCTTGGGAGAAGCTCGAATCTATTTGTTGCTGTTTGATGAACCTGTCATGCTTGTCAAACAATTTCTCAAGAGAAACTAATTCTTTGAGAATTTTATTTTGTTTTAGCTGTAGGAATTTTTCACCTGCGTCTGAACTTGTTTCAAGGGCTGATTCAAGTTTTTGAGGCTCACTACCTTCGAAGTGAAGCTGTTCAAAGCTGTGTTTTTATTTCAGAAAGATGATGATTTGGTTGTTGCCATTGAACACTTGCCAATTATTGGCATTGTCAAGCACACTTGGTCGAAAGACCAATTCGATAGTGTACCTGTTTCATTTAAAATATGAGTGAAGAACCAAAAGAGTTGCAAAAATAATTAATGCATCAGCTCGGTCATTGAATTTCTTGAGTACTACAAAGATACTGAAAGTATCAAAGCTTTCAATTTGATCTCAAATTAGATTGCGGTAATGGTGCAATCTCATATTTTTAGTTTGGTATAGGTTCTTAACTTGGCAAACCACCAGCTCAACATCTCCTTTGGCATAGAGTTTGATGCCCCTGTCTTGAGCGGCCTTCAATCCGAGCAACAATGATTCATATTCAACAATATTATTGGTATTGATAAACTGTAATTTATAAGAAAATGAGAAAATATCTCTTTGAAGATATATCAACACAATTCCGGCTCTCGTGCCGGTAGAAGAACAGTTGCCATCAAATTTGAGAATCCACACATTATCAAAAACTGAGATTTCCTTAGATTTTTCTTCATTTAGAGGGGAGAATTTTTCTGCACTTGCACTGCGTTCTACCAATTCCCCTGCTATTCCATCTGAATCAATTCTTAGATCGCCAGCTATAGGACTTTTATCTATAGAAACATGAACATCCTCTGTGGTCAAAAAGTAATTACCTACATTTGAAGACTCAAACAGAATTTGAGCTTCAGACGCTAATATTTGAGTAACAATGTATTTTGCCTCCTTCTTAGGGAGCAATCTCTGCATGATGCCTTTGATCAGGATCCTCGCTTCAGACAAGTCTATGCTCAACTTGCCACCAACATCCTTGCATAAATTTTGCTAAAAAAAATGCTGTATGAGGCTGGGACGTCGGCCACCAGGACTGTCATCTCAATTCTCTTGTCTGAAAATGTCGTAACTGCAAATTGGGCATCTTTGATTTGTCCTAGCAGTGGCATTTGTTTGTTCTCCATGGAGAAACATCTCTTAAATGTCTTGGTCAATGTGAGACTAAGGGATTCAGCTATTTTGGCGGGCATGACATTTTCATATGCCCCTGAGTCTATGATGCAATTGTTCAGCTGGTGACCATTTATCAACAGGGAGACATAAAATGGTTATATTTTTCTAGGGGCAGCTGGAGGAGTAATGACAAGGTTATTCCGGGTGGATGTGTTCTTGGGGGAACCATGAGTTACTTTCAGAATTTTTCATCCTGCAGGGATGGCTTTATCTTTCACACATTCCACTAATCTATCTAAATGTTCAGGGTTGGATTGCAGGAATTCAAATTCAGACATTTGAATTTTGGTTTTCTTGACATAGTCGATTATATCAAATGTCTGAAACGAATTAAGAACAGGAGAAGGCAGTTCATCTTTCTGGTTTTTAAGAGGGGTGGTACTAGTCTATAAATTTGAAGTTGAAGATGAATGAATGCTTGATGTACTTACCTTTTTAACGATCACTAGGCCTTTGATTGAAAAGGTAGAGTGGTGGCCCGCTTAGCAATTGAAATTGCTGGTTGAGAATGCTCCTCTATTTTTTTCTTATCAGCTTGCTAGGCTAACTGGTTTTGAGATCGGGTGAATATAATGTATGATCCATCCATTGCTTCACCTTTACTTCTGGGTTCATCTTGGTAATTCAGAAAACTAATATTGGAGTCACCAACTGATTCTTCTTGGTCCTTTATGAAGAGATCAACGTCATTTTCAGGGTTCAACTCAGGTTGGAATAAGAAATCAGATTCTATTTCAAGATATCAAACTACTGAATTGGTTGAAGGTGCTTCAATGACAAGTTTCTCCTGTGGGGGAGGAAAACGATTTGGCTGCCCTTGATTCCTGGCAGCATTGCTTTGGTATGACTGATTGGAAAAAGTTCTTGGTATATCTCTATACGAAAGAACATAAGACATCCCTTGTGTCAATTACTTGAGAGCTAACAACTCATTTACCAGCGTCTACACCATTAGATCAGTGGTCCCTGTAGATGGATATTCAGAGGATGAAGAAGATTTACCTCTGTTAGGATCTCTCCTTATCTTCTCCGTCAAGATGAGATCATCTTCCACCTCAGTGGCCAAATCCTGCGCTGCAGCAAGGTCTATGTAGCCAGCACGTCTCAGCCAAAAACTCACTTTAGGCAGCTGAGAGTTGATGAAAAAGCATTTAAAATTCTCAGCTGTTGGCTGAGCAATTGTAGGAAACCTGTTTCTCAACTTATCAAATTTGGCAATGAAGTCCCTCATAGGCTCATGAGGCTCTTTTATCTGTGTGAGTTGGGCCAACAAGGCATGCGCATCTTCAGTAGGCTTGAACTTGTCTTCCAATTTGGCTTTGAGGGTGTTCCAATCAGTCACAGTCTGGCCCTGTAGATGATAGAACCAGTCTGCAGCAGCACCTTGTAATGTCTCTACGAATAGCCTGACTGCTATGTCTTCATACTCCACACCTATCACGCCACAGGCTATGCTGAAGGTTGTAATATGTTCATCATGATGAACTCTCCCATCGCCATAGAATTTGGAAACTTTTTTCCTAGAACTGTGTGGTAGCTCATGTAGAGGTGGAGTTAAATTGAGTAGGCCAAAAGAGTTACCCCAGGGGCCTTGAACTGCCATTGTATGACTATGGAAAGGGGGGATAAAAAATCTGGGTGGGGTATGTATGGGCAAAGCTCTGCTAGCAGAGAAAAAAAAAGCTCTGTCTTATATTGGTGTCTTGGTGTTGGTAGGAGGAAGACTCCTAGTTCGTTGAAGATGAGGTTGTGGAGGAAACAACTTTAAATTGTTTCGCTGCACCAACTCAAAAACATGGTCAATAACACTTTTGGACCTCTAATTTTTTGTATACCATGGAGCTGCCTGATTGTAAAGCTGAAATAGATAAGGATAGGGACTACTTCAATTTGAAGCTTGAGGCTTCAAACTGCGCGTTCTTCCCCAACGGAGTCACCAAAAATTGTTGGCATGGAGCTGGCAGAGAATTGACTTTTGAAATAAAATGCTCGATCTCCAACATCTCTGGTTTCGCAACTCAGAGTATGTAATGGAAACATATAAGGCTATAATGATAATGGATAAGACAGGTGATGCTTCAATATGAAGCTAGAGGTTTCAAATTGTGCAAAATTATTGTGTCCCTAGCGGAGTCGCCAAAAACTGTTAGGTGAATATTTTGTCACCAGCTAACTGATGGGCAAAATAAGTTGTTTCAACCACAACATAAGGAGATTTATCAGCCAAATGTGCAGGTTGACCACATCAAAAGGGGACAAATCTCTCCTCTCATCAAGGGGAGGTTTCCTATAACTATGAGGTGCTATATATATATATATATATATATATATATATATATATATATATATATATATAAGTAAAAAATAACACTCAGGGGTAGGATAACACCATCCATCTCTCTTTTTTCAGAGATGATGTTCACAAATCAAAAGAGAAATCCTGGGTGATTGCTGGAGGTACTTCTCTTCTTTCAGAAGTAATTCTCAGTCAACAGCCAGATTCCTTCCTGGTAGTAATTGTAACAGGGCGCAACAACCAAGAAAATGAGGTGCAGCACAAAGTCTCCACCTCAAATGCCAAAGAGTGAAATACGAAGGACAATGGGGGCACAAAGTCGTCCCAAGATCTTTTAAACAAAAATAGAAAATAAACACACTAAAGACAATTGTGGCAGCACAAAGTCTCTCCACAGTTGGCTTTAGGACACCTTCCTGGTTACTTCCACTAGTTCTACTTGTTAAATTAAATGGACAAGACTGCATCTAGGAGACAGACATAAAAAAAATCTCTTAAATAACACAAGTTATTATAACACAAAGTCTGAAAGTACCCTGCTTTCTCATTCATATAACAAAATATAATTAACAATCTGAGCTCAAAGTTTCAAAAAATGCCTTTCAACTTGGGCAGAGTTTTGCTTGTATAACAGAGAGATCTCTTTTGCATAAAATAAGAGATTACAATAAATAGTGCTCTAAGAAAGACTTGGGCGATTTGTTTCATAAAATGGCCCATGCTGCATTCAATGCTTTGAATGCATTTTCAGTTCTGTCAAAGGGCCATGCTGGAACAGGGCATTGGCCTTAACTTTGGTGTACATAATCATCTCAAATGTCTTCTCTTTAGCATGGGTCGTCTGGTCTGCTTCCTAATATGTACGCGGCTGTCCACTCTCTTTTATTCAAAGGGAGAAAAACATGCCTCACCTTTGAATGTTTGCACGCTTAGACGTCTACTTGGTGGACTATTCCACCTACTGGAATAACTCTTCTGCAGATATTTCAGTATTTCCTATAGCTTTCCCTCTTTTTTGTTGCAATTTGAGCTCTCGGGCTATCTTCTTACCTTCAGTAGGCTCTTTCAACTTCTTCTTCAGTTGGTTACTGAGTTTGTTTTAAGGATCCGCGCCATATTTAAAAATAAACAAGCATTTCATTACCTTGAATTTGACATCCGTGAGGACGTCACTGGTCGCTGATCACTTGAACCATGTTGAACCTTTGAACCTTTGAGGTGCATCGGTTCAATGGTTCAATCGCTTCCTTGGTTCAATCACTTTTTTGGTTCAATCGCTTGAACCATCTCTTCAAACTTGTCTTTGGAATCTTTCGCTTCCTTCCTTTGCTCGAAGCTTCCTTGTGAACTTTGAACTTTTTGCACTGGTTGAACTCTTTGAACCATTTGAACCATTTCAGTTCAAAGTTCAACGGTTCAACAATTCATCCTCTTTCTTTGAATCCTTTGTTCTCCAAGTCTTTTGAACTTTATTGAACCTTTGAACCTTGAACCATTCTGATTCAAAGTTCAATGGTTCATTCTCTTTCTTTGAATCCTTAGTTCTTCTAAGTTTTTCAAACTTTATTGAACTCGTTGGACCTTTGAACTTTGAACTCTTTTGGTTCAAAGCTCAATGGTTCAATCTTTCTTCTTTGAAGTCTTCTTTCGTTTAAGTCTTTTGATCTTATTGAACTTGTTGAACCTTTGAACTCATTGAACCATTTTGGTTCAAGGTTCGACGGTTCAACCTTCACTCTTCGAAGCCTTCTTTTCTTTAAGTCAGCTGAACTTATTGAACTTTAGAACTTGCCAAAGTCTTTGAACTCGTTGAACTTTTCGAAGCGGTTGAATTTCTTTGAACTTGTTGAGCGCTTAACTCTTTTTGAACCTTTAAACTCGTTGAACCTTTGAACCTTGATGAAGCGGGGTTTAATGGTTCGATGGTTCATTCCATTTGTTTGAAGCCCGCCGCTAAGTCTTTTGTTTGAACATCGGCATTGAACCAGCCTTGAAAATGCCTAAGTGTTGAAACTTCTTTTTGAGAAAGCCTGCCTGTTGAACCTGCGAGTTCTTTAGCTGAGAAGACTTGAATAATTGAAGAATTTGAATACTCAGACCATTTTTTGAGAAGGGAAGAGAGAATTTTAGTCTGCAGACCAAAATAGTTGATATGTTGTCCCCAAAAATGAGTGACGGATTTTGGGAACAACACATCCATCACCTCAAAAAGGGATAAATTGGATAGATTGATTTATATACAATACATATGTAAGACATTTTACTTGATTATTAGGGACTTTCCAAATTCCTTGACATTATGAGACATATTAGATGGGTCAAATTGAGCAAAATCTATCATATTTATCATATTGACATACAAATTGTGGCATTCTATATCACTTTCAGGTACATATGGATCAAGTTGGGGGCATAATGTTTTTCACGCGATCAATTTTTGAGGATCAACATTACTATGCATGCACTTTGGGTCTAAAATCCACCTACAACGATTGATTCAAAGTTTTAATTTTGCATATGGACATGTTTTGGGGTTCCATTGAAAAATTTATGATGATATTATGAGTGGTGTTGTTGAGGTTATGCATCTCTCAACTTCTAGCACTTCTCCATCTCCAATGGGGGTTTAGGCATGTATAATTTTCAACCCATTTTTTTGGCTTGACATCTACTTGGGGCATAATCACCCCATGGCATTCTCCAAGTGAGTTCAAATGATAGCTTGGTTCGTGTGCTCTCTAATGTGTTTGTTTCTTGACTTTTCAATTTCAATTATTTCACTGATATAGGTTATTTCATATTTGATATCATGAGTGGTTATTGATTTTTAGAGTAAGTTGGATATTTGGGGCATACCTAGGAACACCAAGTGTGGCTACACACATGTATCAAATTTATTTATTTTATCATTTTAATCTAGCATTTTCAATATTAGACTAAAATGAGGGCAATTGTATACACCTAAATTTGGTATAAGACCTTTGACAACATCATTTTTGGCCTATCTTTGACATACATGGATTTATTCATATACATTTCACTCTTGTTCACATTCTTCCATATTCATTTATCTATCTATTGACTTTGCCAACCTAATGTTGATATTTAGGGTCTCCCTAATATGTGCAAGAATGCTCCTTTATCTTTAAACAAATTGTCACAATATTTTGGATCCTTGATATGAACACCAAGTGTGGCTACACACATGTATCAAATTTATTTATTTTATCATTTTAATCTAGCATTTTCAATATTAGACTAAAATGGGGGCATTTATATACACCTAAATTTGGTATCAGACTTTTGACAACATCATTTTTGACATATCTTTGACATATATGGCTTGTGCGTACACATTTTACTCTTATTCACATTCTTTCGTATTCATTTATCTATTGACTTTGCCAACCTAATTTTCCATCATTGATATTCAAGGTCTCCTTAGTATGTGCTAGAATGCTCCTTTATCTTTAAACAAATTGTCACAATATTCTAGATCCTTGATATTCCCTCTCTGGGCAGTGCCAATAATAATCGGTTGCTAGCAATTATTATCAGTATTTTCCTTCACCAGCAATGTGTAGGAGTCCCTAATGAATTTTCAAATTCAAATTCAAATCTATTCATTGGGTCGGCAAAAACACATTTCCTATATCGATTATGGGGGGAAATATCTAGAGTCATCCATAAATATAAATCAACCCTTAGTTCATTCCTATCTAGCATTCATCTTGGCAAAAACTTGAGAAATCCATTTGCACACCTTTGAGACTTTATCCAAAATCATTTGAATCTAAAACCCCTAAAATGAATAGTCCCAAAACCAAGACTAAATACTATTGCAAGGTCAAAATTACATTTTTTCAAGTGTCGAAAGCTGAATCATTGAATTGCATTTAAGTGTATCATGATTGAGTACAGATACACATAGGTGGGAGAACTATGTACGATTTGAGCCCTCTTTGGACTATTAGAATGTAAACAATGTTCAACCACTTAGCGAGGAGTGGTTTGGGCTCTCCAACCCATCTTTTATGCCCTTTATTTCAGGTCAAAGTTTTTCAAAAGTGGAGTAAGGGTTTTAATGCAAAATAAGACAAAATCATGATTTGTGCATAGGACCTAGGTCAACAATTCACAAAAGAATCATCTAAATAGGGAGACCCAAGGATTTACAGTAGAACAAACTACAAAAATACAAATGAATATTTTTTGTAGATATTCGATTGTATTAGTTGCCACAGGGCTCTGAGCTTTGTTGGAACTATCTTGGCATATTTTGATAGTCTGTTTCTTAAGCCACGTAGTCATAAAACTATTATAAAACATTTAAGTGGACTATACACAAGCAATGATCAATAGGAAACAAAATACCATGAGCCTTCTCTCTTGGTCATTTTTATATTTAGTAAGTGCAATAGATCTCTGTTTGAAAATTCAAATTTGTGTGTGGATTGCCTAGTTTATGCAATTTGAATTTCAATAGTTTTGACTTATTTAGATCATGTAAATCCAAAATAAGCTAAAACAAAACCATAGTGTCTATGCAATTATTGGACACTTGATGCTCATTGACTCCATTTTTACAAAGTGTGATATGCAATGGAATACTCCCTAAGTATATGTTGGCTGTAAAATAAATTAAAAGCAATGAATAAATTATCGCATCCATGCATAGAGAAAAAGGTTCCACAATGAGGGTAAGAATTTTTGTTTGCCCTGAGGTAGTGTGATATGCAATGGTGTGGATCCAACAAGCTACCAAATATCATACAAAGAGCTCATTAAAAGCCTCCACATTTAAAAGCATGGGGATTTGAATTTATATTTGAATGGGGATTTGAAAAGTAACCCATTAATCGAAATCATGCCAAAAGCAATCACCTCATTCAAAATTGGGTTTAATTTAATATGACATGATTGAAGAACTAAAGTACCATTAATTATTAAGGTCAATTCAAAAACTCAAAAAACCATACTCTAGAGTGGATCGAATTGAATTCCATAGTGATACATAAGCCCATGATAATCCATAGTGCTTATAAAGCTCGGTTCACAAGGGAATCAACAATAATTTTTCTTTGCAAAGATAAAGAGATGGAGTCCAAAGGAAAGAAAATAACCACTACTGTTATTCCTCTACATGAATTCAAAAACACTTTATAAACACATGGTATTGCAAAATAGAAGAATTATAATGAGATATTTCATGCCATAAAAAATTTGAAGGACAATGCAACCAATGACAATTCACCCAACCTTGGTTATACCATGTAAAAAATTTAAAGAGGATTAAGATGTCAAGGTGTAAACACACAACTTTGGTATAGGACTTGTTATTTTTTATGGTGTCAGTATGTTTTTGTATATATGAATCATCAATTTCTATTAGGCTCATATTGGTGTGTTATCCCCTTGTGTTAGGCATTGCTGTCCTTCCCTTGCTTTGTGTTATCCTTACAACTTTATTTTTATTTCACTTTGGTTCTTTAATAATATCACCTTCCAATTTAGAACACTTCAAAAATTTAAATATTGACATATTTTTGACAGGGCATGACTCTCAATGCTCCTAAAAGGTCAAAAACATTATTTTTAGGGTTTTAAGCCAGCCTACCAAGATTGACATGTCGATTTTAGCTGTTTTTGAAATTGAGTCATTTGATTTTGATTATGACCAAGATCAACCATTGTTTTACCTTATTATTTATTAATTAACCTAAACAAGTGTAAAACTATGAATATTTATATCGCCTAAGATATGTGTAAATAAAGCATATCTAAATGTACAAGTGAATGTTCAATTATTGCTATTATTAAAAATAACAAAGAAGGCTAGGGTACTTAGCTTGTTAATGTTTTATTTGGGTTTGAGACTGAATGCAAGTGGTAGGAATAACTCAAATTGGATCAAGACTCCTCAGATCTAGAAATTGATTGTCTGGACCTACTTGGATAGATCTAGTAGAGGATGACTTTAGAAAACTAGAGTCATTTGTTGTATATACAAAAACTTCTATGTGAGATGTACTAGATTGTTTCGACACAAATCATTGCATCTATTTTTAAATTGTTGTTATGTGCAATATGTGCATAGGCCCAAAATTTTGTCCCCTTCACTTTGAAACCATAACTTCACTTTTGACACTAAATTTACGTGAAAAAGGGGAATGAAAAATATGGGTTGAGTTGACTCCAACACCCCCCATTGAGTGGTTGAACACTGCATAAATTTCCAATACTATGAAGCAAGCTAAAACCACACATAGTTCTCTTGATTAGGTGTATGTGTGCAATATTGCTCCTTCATTATGAATGCAACCTATAACTTGGATTTTGACATTTTAAAATATGTAAACTTGACTTGGTTTGGGTGATTTAGACTTGGATAGGGCTTTCTCCTTTGAGGGGTTTCTAATTTATAATCTTTAGCATTATGCCTCTCAATGTGCGACATATATAATTCTTCTTGATAGGTGACAAATATATGTTTGCTAGATTAGAATAGGATTAGGCCTACTAGGTATAAATAACTAACTCTTTTGGTAACTTATTATGCCACCAAAATGCGGAATGTATACAATGACCCATAGGAAAGATTTTAATTTATAAAAATGACCGTTATAAGGTGTATAAACAAATCTAGTACAAGTGGATGGCTTTGGTAAATTAGAGCCATATGAATATGACCAGATACATCCAAAAAGTAGGAAACAATGATCTAATGACCAAGAGACAATATGATAAGAATAATAAATAGATTAGGCACAAACTAACAAATTCTTGTAGGTGATTGATAACAAATCGGGAAGGCCAAGCCTATAGAAGTTGAATGGCTAGGAAGGAGTGCGGGAAAGATCCATGTATATACACACAAGTCATGTATGGTAAAGATAGGTCGAGATTGACATTTTAAGTGTTTAATACCGGTTTTGTGTCTACAAATGCCCCCCTTTATTCTAGTAATGAAAATGCTAGAGTAAAATGATAAAGAAATTATGTATCATAGTGTGTAACCACAATTTATCTTGAGAGAAGGCTCCAAGTGTCTAGTTTAATCCATGTAAACCTATAATAAAACGCGTAGCAAAAAATACCTATATATGATATGAAAACTAAAGTAAAACAAATCAACGAAACAAATAAAATTTGAAGAACAATGAAAGAATACACCTATAAGTAGGTAAACAATGTTGCCCTTTGAAGCATAGAAGATCAGGGTAATTATTCCCCAAGGTGTGTGCCATTATGTAAAACATGGTTTGTGAAGATAAATTATCCAACTTTTATGAAGATGGATAAGTTCCTGACAATTTAGTGACGTAGAACCTCAATCGCACTACTCATTTAATTGATCTTGAACTTGTAATAGGTTTAAGATGGAAAAGGCGGAGCCCCATACTAGGATCATATGTAAATGTAAAACCCCCTATTAGGTTCGTATGTAAATTTTAATATATTGAATCAACCATTGTAGACTAAATTTAGATTCAGAATGCTATCTTTAGTACCAAACTGAAAATATAAAAGTATATGCATGAATAACATTCATGCCTCATAATTTGAACAAACTATGCCAATATGATATAGAATGAGATATATCTATATGTCACTTTGCTCTCAATCTGATAAAATTTATAACATGTCACTCATATACCTGTAAAATATTTGCATATGCATTGCATATGCCCTCAAATCTATCTCAATGTGTATATTTGTCTAATAATTTGAACTAAACTGATAATCTGACCCAATTTGAACCCTTTGAATCATGTAATTTATTGCAAAAATTGAATTATTTGTGTATGGAAGTTTGATCTCTATGACACACTCACTTGTATGCCCCACTTTTGAGGTGAGGGATGTAGCCTATGAATTGTTTATCTCAAAATAAAAGAGTAAACACATCATGTTATATGAAAATGATGCAAGCATGTAAATAATGTGCTAATATGAGGAGAATATGTCATCATATTATGATTAGATCATCAAAGCATGGATGAAACATGTATCCTAAGGCATACAAGTGTCATGTCAAGAGAGATATAGTAATTTGACATGTAGTAATAGTGATCAGGGATAAAACACATTGAATAGTAAACCACACATGAAGATGCATTATATAGATCAAGGCACTACACAAGGATTATGGCACCACAAGCTCTGAAGATAATCCTAGATTTATCTACATGTGAACACAATGTCATGGCCATGACACACACAATATAAACAAACACAGGCACTAAATTTCATACAAGAGATAAATCATACATGGACACCCCAAAACATGTAATGTCACACAAGGCAAGATCCACATATTATGAAAAATCAATGTTATAGAAGGCAAGAGATGCATGCAATAGGCAATCAATATCACACTAGGCAATAGCCACATAGAATGAAATACACACTCAAGGATAACACTATACAAAAGAGAAGGATAATCCAACATGAAAGCACATAGTGTAACAAGAAACAACAACAAGCATGCATAAAAGAAGCAAAGCTAGTCTACACTATCAATGTATATAATCATTGCAATGGTAAAGTATAATATTTGTATAGTGTTCTAAGTAGTATAAGAAATGACAAGACGTGTATAATCTATCCAAGGCAGGTCATTATAATCAATGGAATGACCATACAAATATGTAACATAAATAAATTTACCAAAGAGATGCCCGCATTGTAAGCATGCCCCAATGTAAGAAGGATATCCCACTAGGTGTCAGAATGTCCCACATCTTAATGTCTATGTCATGTGAAACCTATATGCCCTACACTCACTCATATATATTGTGAAATTCATGTGCATATTAAAAATAATATGTAATCTACCATAATATGATAAACAACATAATGAAAAATTGTATACTAGCCATATATGTCATGCATAGGTCTAATCTTTTATTTTTTTGAATACTTTATTTTTCTTTATATTTTATGAATATGAGATGCTTTCACGTAAAATTGGTGCAAGTGCATGATATTCATAGGTTTCTTCATGGGTTTCCATTCAACTATATCCAAATGATAAACTCATTTACCCACCTTTTTTGTAACCATAAATAGTTCTAGCCAATTTGGTTTGAACTTGGCTTTGCTTTCTTTATCTGCATTGGTATTCTTTTGATTCTATTTTGACACTAAGTCATTGAATTCAAATTCATGATTTTGAATCTTTTTATGTGATATCTTAATGTAATTCTAATATACTTTGAGATGCTGAATAGCCTAATAATGTTTGTCATCCAACATTACTAACTCATGTAACCATTTTGCCTAATATTCACTATCCTTGGCAATATCTTTCAAAGAAGCATGCAAAGATGGTGTCTCCAACTCTAAAGTCTATACTAATTCTATTTCATAGAAAACAAATACGCGGTAGCCTTTACAGGCATGCAAACACTTGTGCCATAGGCTAATAAAGCAAAATTAATCTAGTTATGTCAACCTTCACCATGTTTGGAAATTATTTTACTTAATATTTTAGCTTTTATCTTTTTTGTTGCTTCTGCTTGTCCATTTCCTTATGGATAATAAGGAGTGAAAAAAGTATGAAAGATTTTGAATTTAGTAGAAAATCTATTAATTATCTTGCTTTTTGAATGATGATTTATTATGTATTATTATAGCTGACAGGAGACCAAAATCTAGAAATGATGTTTGTCATTAAAACCATGTATATGTCTTCCCTTGTAGTCAATTATAGTGGTATGGATTCAACCCATTGTGTAAAATATGTTGTTGTTATAATAATGAACTATTGACCCTCTAATGATTCTAGATTTATCTTACCAATCAAGTGAAATTCCCAAATGAAAAATGTTCATGGTGAGACGACATGTTGCAATTCTTGTGATGGTGCATGATTCAAATTACTATGTTTCCAACATTATGGACATAGTTTTACATGTTCTAGCATTCTTGCTCTATCATTGGCCAATAATAACCTTATCTAAATAATTTTTAAGACATTGCTTTCCCATTAAAATGCCCCTCACATTCGTTATCCTATACCTCTAGTTAAACTATCTTAGCCTTCTCATGGCTAAGACATTAAAGTAGATGCCCATCAAACAATCACTTGAACAAGAACCCACCAACTATAACACAATGAATTGTTTCACATTGCAATCTACATTTATCAATTCTAGAGAAATTAGTTAAGATAACAATAAAAATTATAGATATCACTATACCATTCTGAATTACTTGCGTTGTGTTATAGAAAATACTACTAAGGTGTCAAAATATATTGTTGTAGTTGATGGTTGTTGTAAATGTTGTATGATAAGTGTAGCCTAATCATTAGTGATGTTAATAAGAGCAAGAGAAGTGACACTGGTTATAACATCCGAATGGCAATTATTTTTATGAGGTGTGCTCTCAATTTTAATATTGTCAAAGTATGTATTTAAACATTGTACCATCTCTCTATAGGGAATTAAATTGTCCTCTTTTGTTTGATGAACCTCTAAAACTTGAGTGACTATACACTGAAAGTCCCATTATACTCGAATATATTTAATCAATAACGTGCACACAACCATTGATTTTAGAATTAATGCCTCATATTATGCTATGATATTTGTGCATTAGAATCTTAAACGATATGCAAATGGCATGGGTTGTCCATGAGAAGTAACTATAACTACTCCTACTCCAGTGCTTGAGGAAAATTTAGATGCACCAAATTTCATATTCCAAATATCATTTTGTATATTATATGTATTAAATTTATCTCAAAAAATATTGTTTATTGACTTTGTGTCAACTATTGGTGTCGCAAATTATTGGTCTACAATTACTTCTCTTTACATATTTTTGCGATATGAATTTTAATTCAAATTTCATAAGTGGCATTACCCATTTCAATATGCATCAAAAAATGTGGCTTCATCATGAGATTTTTTAGTGGACTAACATTTGCGATAACATGTGTTTCATTATTAAGCATGTAATGTCAATTTTTTGGTGAAAAAAAACAATGGCAAGGCACAAATTTTCCATTGTATGGTAAATATTTTCATGATCAACAAGTGTACTATTAATTTAATAAATTTCCCACTCCTTGTGATTGTAATCAAATTGTGCCAACAAAGCCCCTAAGGCATGGTATGTAACAAAAATGTACAATAACAAAGGCCTATCCCATATTAGAGGCATGAAAATAGGTGGATTAAGTAGTTATTCCTTGATGGAATCAAAACTTTGTTGGCACTTGTCATCCCATTCAAACTCTGTATCTTTATTTAGTAATTGTGTAAAAAGTTATGATTTGTCAGCTAATTGAGCCACAAAGCGTCTTATTCCATGGATCATTCCTTGTAAACACCTTAAATGATTTGACCCTACTGGTGTAGGCATATCCACAATAGTCTTTAATTTCTTTGGATCTACTTTGATATCTCTCTAAGATATTATATAGTCTAACAATTTCCCTGATCATACCCCAAATACACATTTCCTTGGATCTAGCCGCACATTTAATTCAAATATTTGTTTTAACCCTACATCAAGATCCTTTCTATTTTATATTTCAAAAGTATATCATCAACATTTGATTCCAGTGATGACATATCATTGTGCTGAATAGGATGTCCACACTTTCAAGAAGAGGGACACATATGAGATATGTAATTATCCATAGGTTGAGTTATTACACATTTTTTGAAAGGTTCATATATATATATATATATATCCTTGATGACTAAATTTGAGACACACATGTAAGGTAGAAGATACTTCATTCATATCTTGAATCCATGGTCTTCCTAATATCTAATATTATAGTTGAGAACATTAGGCATTACTTGAGATATTATGGTTATTGTTCAAGGAGCCACAGTTATATCTTAAGTTATTTTCCCTAACAAATTTTGAGGTATGTTTACAAATCCATGAATATTCATGTTTGAATGAGTTAGATCCTTTTCCTTTATACAAAGTAGATTCAGAAAATATATATTACAAATATTAAGTGTTGATCCATTATCTACAAAGACTTGTTTGACTGCCTTATTTTGAACATGCACTTGAATATATAAGGGGAGATGTTGGTTAATATTATGTCTTGGAGATAGATCCTCTTTCTCAAAATAAATACTTTTATCCATCCATCATAATGCATTGATAATAATGACATAAGGTGGTTCTACATCACTTGGTAAAGTTGTGTCACACAATGCCACATGAAGGATATCTTTATAATCAAGTGAGTTGTGGAGCAATTCTAACATACATATTTTAACTAGAGTATTCTTAAGTTGCTCCATGATATCATATTAATTATCTTGGTTGGCTAACCTCATGGGAAGTGGAGAGGGATGAAGAGGAACAATATGACTGCCTTTGTTTTGTACTATAAGATGTTGCATGTACGTCTTCACATTGTTATAGCTGTTAGCCAATTTTCATTACCCAAGTTTTACATCTTTCATTTTGGCTAAGTGCAACATTCTTAATTTGTTTATCCCCACAACAAAGTGTCAAGTATTATTTCCTTTATAAGCCTTTGTTCGGTCTTTTTGCAAGTGTTATTTCGATCTTTTTGCAAAGTGTTATTTCTTTCGACAAGGTTTTGCTTCGAGTTTTTTGTTCAAGTCTCAAAGGAATTGTTTCAGACTTTTTGTCTGAAATAAAAAGTCTGAAGGAATTGGTCTATTTTAATATTTTTGAAGGGTCACTTACAAAAAGTCTGAAGAGTATTTTTCTCATGGAAGTGTCCTTTGCAAAAATTTTGAAGGGTGCATTTTCAATATCTACGAAGGGTCTTTTCTTGAGAATTGGTCATTTGCAACTTTTCTGAAGGAATTGGTTCTTTGCAACTTTTTGAAGGAATTGGCTCTTTCAATTTTTTTGAAGGAATTGGCATTTTCAACTTTTTTGAAGGAATTGTTTCGGACATTTTGTCCAAAATAATCTTTTTGAAGGGTCTTTTTCTCATGGAAGTGTCCTTTGCAATATTTTCGAAGGGACATTTTCAATTTTGCCGAAGGGTCTTTCTCTTGCGAAGAGACATTTTCAAAAATTCCAAAGGGACACTTTCAAAAAGTCTGAAGGGTCTTTTCTCGAGAAAGTGTCCAGTTCAAAAAGTTTGAAGGGTCTTTTCTCAAGAAAGTGTCCAGTTCAAAAAGTTTGAAGGGTCTTTTCTCAGGAAAGTGTCCAGTTCAAAAATTGCGAAGGGACATTTCAAGATTGCCGAAGGGCATGTTCAGGGTTTTCGAAGGGTAAGAAGAAAAGGGTCAACAGGAAAATTGTCCAAGAAAATGCCCCGAAGGAATGGTCCCAGTAGAATGATGGTTATATGGATGTCAACTTCAAGGTGATGAGGTAGCCATTGACATTTAAATAGTGGGTCCCAAGCAAATTGATGGTCCTCACTCAAGCGCTCAAATATCCAAGGGCTCACATTCTTCATCCACCAAAGTAGATCAGAGGGTTCATCTCACCATTGATCAAATCAAGATCCGAGTCATTTTTTGATGGCCAATCAAAGGAACAATCGACTGAGGGGCTTTGCAGGATTTGAACATTCGACTAAGGTTGAGTTGGGGTAAGATTTCAAGGGATGTTTGTGGACATACACATGGAGCTAGAATTTTGATAAATGTCATGAAAGCATGCACATAGACTCCAAGCAATGCCTCTCCAAGGCCACAAGAATGAAAAGGGCTCTTCCCCACACTGTTGCACACCTTAGTGAGCTGATGAAAAGCTATTAGTATCAAGACAAATCCACAAGTGGACTCATTTTTCATAATTGCATTGATGCCATTTCAAAATATCTTCTGCTAGTGCAATAGTTGGGGAAGCATCTTTGAGAGAGTAGGCTAACTATGTAACCACTTGAGGTGACATGGATCAATAAAATAACCTGAATGAGCATCATTTGCAAAGACGGTTGTAGCTGAAGATGGAGACTTCTAATAGATTGATTCCTCTTTTTGGTGTCAAAGGCCTCCTCCTCTCTCTTCCTTTCTACTATAAATATAGCCCTTGGGCTAGTGTAAAGGACAACCACACAGTGTATGGCGAATCCATACTAGATTGATGTTATATTTCGCCTCTAAGCATTAGTACAAGCCTTTTATTTCCAGTTCTAAATAATTATCTGAGTGTATAAGTAATGTATAGTGATAATAAGTGATGATTTTCCATTCTTTTGTCCTTTATCCTTCACGTCTGAGCAAAATTTCTTAGTCTAACAGGTCATATAGAGTGTGTTCAAGTGTGTTGAATTGATGTAAGTGTATAACTATTCTTAGAATGTGCAATTTGCCTTTCAATTCATTTTCCTTGTGTCATTTTATACATCTCCCCTCTATACTGAAATACTTGTTTTAGAACCCCTTAGAGCTTGAAAATGGTTTGTGCATTTTGTTGTATTGTGCATTAGAATATGATATTCATGTGGAAGATAATCTCAGTGCGTCACCAATCTTATAGTAGGTTTTTTTTTGTGCAATTTCTAACTTTTTTCCTTTAAATCAAATTGGTTTAGATAGAGGTTGTTTTGTAGAGATACATTCAGGGAGCTAGCCCTTTAAATTTAGATGTTCATTTCCTCTATAAGCATACCCACATACCTAGAAATGTTCCAATGTTGTCCAAATATAGAAGAGGCTTCAACACTCTCTTCTAGGGTGCAATATTTGGAGACAACAGTTCTAGTATATCTGGTGGGACTTTTAGTCCTAAGTATTTACATGCCAAGGTGAATGCTAGTCTTGACAAGCCTAAGGTGTAGAAATATTCTTAATCCAACATTTGGTGACTCCAAAAGGTGAGAATCTCTGGTTGTAGATCAATTTTTTCATGTTATACTTCATGGTCCTCACGAGGTCATCTAAGATTTTTGATCAAACCCCTCTAGCTGAAACCCTTCTTGAAGAACAACACCCTGAACCATTCCTAATGCTTAGAGATCCTGGATAAGGAGGTTTTGAAGAAGAAGAAGAAGATAAAGAGAGAAGAGATCAAGAGGAAAGAAGAGAAATGCATAGGCAATAACCTTTCCCAGCCTTCAACACCCAAAATCAAATTGACCTTCCTGCATACGACCCTATTCTTCTTAATGCTACCAAGAATCTCCCCAGTTTCAATGGAGAGGGTTATATTACCCCATCTGAGTATATTAGGGACATTTCAAAATTTTATAACTTCCATAATGTCACTCGAGCCAACATAGCCATTAGATTGCTTGCCATGTCTCTTAGAGGTAAAGCACTTGACTAGTATAGGACTTTGGAAGGTGGTTGTATTATAAATTGGGATGGCTTTGGGAAATTGTTGGTAACTAGATTTGAGAATAAGAGTAACCATACTTCGCTAATCCACCAGCTGAATGTGATAAAGAGAGTCCTAACGAATCTATGGAAGATTTTAATGAAATATTTCAAAGGACATGGCATATGTTGTCACCTATTATGAGAGCTCCTCCTAGCTTTGTGTTTCCCACTTATCTCAAGGCTATCGGTATTAATGTGGTAGTAATGTTACAGTCAATGGGAGGATCTGCTCTGTCAGACACATATGAGATATTTATTGAAGCTGAGAATAGCTTGATACAAGCTGGAAAGCTACCTCCAACAGTTTCCATGCCTTTGTTGTCTCATAGTTTGGTTGAAGCTCCAAGCGTAGCACAAGTTCCTAATGCCAATGTCAAGTGGAAAACCTTTCCCAAGAAGGTGGATAATGCTATGGACAAAGATGAGGAAATTTGGTAATTATGTGCTCAGCTCAAGCAAGCTCAGTTCCAGGCAAGTGCTCCACCTAACCCTCAATACTATCCTCAACAAGGCTATAGAGCCCCACCCTAATACAACTACCAAGGAAGAGGATAAGGTCAACAAGGTTTCAACAAGTATGCCAATACCTATAATCCTAATTCCACTCCTTACACGAAGGTTATTGTTCCAGTGCATGGTAACCTGGTCTAAGGGGAGGATCATTTGGACTAATGGGGACAACCTCAAGGTCAGTTTATGCATGATAGTGGAGAAGACAGACGAGCTTTGGTGGCACAAGAAGAATCTACTCCTTACGTGACATCAGAAGAAGTGAATCTCATGCAAAGCGATATTCATGGAGAAGGTAGCAACCAGAGTGTAGGTATGATGAACTTTCAAGTGAAGGATGATTATGTGTTGAATCAAAGCACATCAATTGCAACCAACACAAGAGCCAAGAAGAGAGCTCTGAGAGATGTTTCGGGAGTACATGTGACTCCAAGTGATGCCTCTCCAAGGCCACAAAGTGTGAATCCTAGTGCAATACCTACTACCAGTCATGCTCCTCAACATAGTTAGAATGCAAGTAGGGTTGTCAAGCCTACAATGCAACAGGTTCAGACTCCCTCACTACCTTCAAGAATGCATGAAAAGGTGAATACTTCCCCTCTAAACATTGTTTATTCTTTGAAGAATACCAAGACAAACATATCTCCTGGGAAGTCTTGTATATGCTTGGTCAAAAAGAACTCTTACAAGAACAGTTCGCGAGCATTCATGTAGCCCCCCAAACTTCAAAGCACAATAGTGTAGCCCTTACCAATACTCCAAGTCATGTCTTAGAGCCCTCCACCAACTATGAAAAGCCTCCACCCTTCTACCTCACACTCATTGAGGGAGACAAGTTGGTTCACAATTGTATTGTAGATAGTGGAGCTATTACCACTGTCATGCCTAAGGTGGTGGCTGATAAATTGGGATTAAAGTATGAACCACATAGTAAAGGTGTGTTGCATCTCGATGGGACTCCAACCAAGATAGTGGGATTGGTCAGAGATTTGAAAGTCTTTCTACATGATTTCCTAAGTTTCCAATTATACAAGACGTGGTGGTAGACCTTCCATCTCATTTTGCGATCTGCTTGTCAAAATACTTCACGACTAAAATAGGAGGGTAACTTTCTGCTAACTGGTCTTTTCTAGCTTTTAAAATAAGATATGGAACCAAGGTGACTATAAGGACACAACCCTTAACAAGGTTTCATATTGAGCCATATATGGAGACAAGTTCAAATGAGAATTGTTTAATTATTAAAGAAGAAAAAGGTGTCATGGATGGTGAAGCATCCTCCCCCCTTGAAGGTATTTCTGATATTTTTCTTGATAAGTACAACACTAAAATTCATGGACTTGATCTATATACATTCATAGAAGAGACTGATTTGGGAGTTTATTTTATGCGTGAAAAAGCTATTTCAATCCCTTCATTCACTAATGAAGATCATGAACTTGAAGGGATTTGGAAAATATTTTTTGATGGCTCAAGAAGAAAAGTAGGTGTAGGGGCTGGCGTTATGTTAGTTTCTCTATCAAAGAATCAATACTACTCATATAGATTCCACTTTAGCTGCACTTGTAATGTGGCAGAATATGAAGGCCTAGGTCATAGCTTCCAATGGGCAAAGAAGAGAGGGATCAAGAATTTGAAGGTTTATGGGGATAGTGAGTTGGTCATAAACCAAGTGAGAAATCAAGCTACAACAAATAATCCCTTTCTTAAATTGTAGAATCATAAGGTATGGGACCTACTTGAATACTTTGATGCCTTCAACATATAACCCATACCAAGGGATTCAAATAAACACATTGATAGATTGGCTGCCATAAGAGCACAATTTGATGCAGTCGCTGATGTAAGAAAGGAGAAAGATTAGTCTCATATCAAGGTTATTATGAGGCCTTCTATTCTAGATAATGAAGTGTCATGGCAGGTGTTTAAAAGTGATGAACACATTTCACACTTCTTATAAAATGAGGTAGGATTCTCCTTGAGGAACCAAAAGAGACTGCATGATTAATATGAAGAACAAGTTATTTAGCTAAAGACAAACAATATACCTAAGGGGCTGATTAATTTCGAGAGTGTTTTCAATGAAGATGATCAAAATAAGAAAGAAAGAGTGAACATGTTAAAAAAATAAAAAAACAATGAGAGAGTCATGATTTACAAAGACAAGTTTCTGAAAATTAGTAAGATATGTTCTCTGTCTGAAAGGCAGGCCTTTATTGAATTATGCAAAGAGTTCCATGACATCTTTGCTTGGGAGTATAAAGATTTAAAAGGGTTTGATCCAAGTCTAGTTCATCACACCATTGAGTTAGAACTTGGAGCTAAACCAATTAGGCAAAAATAAAGGCCTATCAATCCCAAGATAGAGGAACTCATGAAAAAAGAGCTGACTAAGTTGATTGAGTCTAGGATTATCTTTCCTATCAAACACTCAACTTGGGTGGTTAATCTTGTACCTGTCCAAAAGAAGAATGGAGAGATCATACTTTGTGTGGATTTTCGAAAACTTAATAGAGTGTCTCTCAAGGATCATTATCTACTACCTTTCATGGAACAAATTCTATAAGTTGTTTCAAGTTCTCAATGCTTCTCACTTCTTGATGGTTATTCAGGTTACAATCAGATACTGGTGAATGAAGAGGATCAGTTCAAGATAATATTCACTAAAAAATGGGGGACCTTTGCTTATAGGAAGATGCCTTTTGGTTTATCCAATGTTAGAGCTACATTTCAAAGGGGAATGGACATGGATTTTGAAAGTTTAATCAATGAGTTTCTGCTTATGTACCTTGATGATATAAATATTTTTTTGAAAGATGCTACTAATCATATGGAACATCTAAGGTAGGTGTTTGAGAAGTGTAGGGAGTATGGAATATACATTAATCCAAAAAAGTGCATCTTTGTTGTCCATGAAGGTAAGTTATTGGGTCATATTGTTTCAAAAGAAGGCTTTTCTATTGACCCTGAGAGGATTGAGGCTATTCTAGGCTTGTCTTTGCCTCAACACAAGAAATGAATTCAAAGCTTCGTGGGGAAAATAAACTTTGTAATAAGGTTTATTCTAGGCTTTGCAACTGTGGTAAAGCCTATTACAACCATGCTCAAGAAGAACCAAGCTTTTGCTTGGACAAAGGAAGGTAAGAGTAGTTATGAGGCAATCAAGCAAGCAATTGCAAAATCTCCTACTCTCTTGGACCCAAACTTTGCCAAAGATTTCATACTCTATACCTTTGCTAACCTTGATACAATCTCAGCTATGCTTATGCAAAATAATGATGAAGAGGTAGAGCAACCAATTGTATTCTTCAGCTGAGGATTGGAAGATTATGAGGTCAAGTATACATTTGTTGAGAAGAAAGATCTAACAGTGATAAAAGGATTGAAAAAATTTAGACACATGGTTTCAAACAACAAGATACATCTCATGGTTTCTCATCCTAGCACCAAGGAGTTTCTCCTAAGCAGAGACCTTAATGAAAAGCAAGGTGGGTGGATTACCAAAGTAATGGAGCATAATGTGGATATTAAGGTGACAAACTTGGTAAGAGAAAAAGGGTTATGCGAGCTTTTAGCTTCAAATTTTCAAGAGCCAAAAGAGGAAGTCTTGATCAACCAAGTTTGCCCCCAACTAGCTGATCACATACAAGTTCAAAGTTGGACACAAGACATCATTAGTTTTCTTCAAAATGGTGGGTGTCCCAATGGTTTGAATAAGTCTCAAAAGAGATATTTTAGATTTTAGACCATTTTATATGATCTTGTAGATGGTGTTCTCTTTAGGAAAGACATGAATGATATGTTGTTGAGGTGTGTTAATGGTGATCAATTTGATATGTTATTGGAAAAGTTTCACAATGGTGCAGTTGGAGGTCATTTCTCTCCTAGTATGACAACTGCAAAGATAATGAGGGTTGGTTACTATTGGCCTAGTCTTTTTAAGGGCTATTACCACTGGGCTAAGATGTGTCCTCAATATGCCTTCTTTGTAGGCAAATAGAAACTTGCAGTCCTTCCATTGAATCCTATCAAAGTAGACCAACCTTTCATGCAATGGGGCCTTGATTTTATTGGTGTGGTCAACCCTCCATCAAGTGCTGTACACAAATAGATATTGATTGCTATTGACTACTTCACAAGGTGGGTAGAGGCTGCTGCATTGAAGGAGGCAAGTGAAAATACTATCTTGTAGTTCTATGAGAACATTATAACAAGGTTTAGAGTTCCCCATGTTATCATTTCTGATAATGCGCTTTCTTTCATAAGTGCTAAAACTTTTGATTGGGTGAATAGGAATGGAGTTTACTTGAGTACCTCATCCAACTACTACCTTCAAGGGAATGGATTGACTGAATCTACTAACAAGAATCTCATCAGGATCATCAAGAGGACATTGGAGAACAATCAAAGAGCATGGCAAAACAAGTTGAAGATAACCTTATAGGATGACATAATTACTTCTAAAAGATCAATTAGCAATTCTCTCTTTGTGTTTATTTATGGGAGAGAGGCTAGGTTTTCCATATCTCAAGAACTCCCTGCTCTAGAACTTGCACAACAGCTGGAACTACTTAAAAATACTCTAATGGAAGTCAGATTGATAGGAACTAATACAGCTACAAGAAGCAAGAGACAATCAACACAAGGCCATGGAGCATCCCCAAGTACTCATGAAGAAGTCCTTTGATAAAAAAAAAGTGCAAGAGTGTTCAAGGAAGGTGACTTGGTCCTAAAATGGGACGAGGACAGAGCAAAACCAGATAGACATACTAAGTTTGACACTTTGTGGAGTGGCCCTTAACATCATTAGCAAGTGCAAGCAAATCAACTCCTTTTGGTTGACAAAGATGAATGGAGAAGAATTGCCTATCCCTATGAATGGGATACATCTAAGGTTTTGCTATTAGTCCTTGTAGGACATGTTTTGTAAATAGTAGCTTAGGTGTGTGTGTCTGGGCTAGTTTTGTTTGGGTTAACTATTGTGTTCCCTAAGTGCTTTGTAGCACAAGTGTGTTTCCTTCCTTTTGTTTGGTGTGTGTCTTTGCCTTTGTGCATGTG
The DNA here is from genome assembly GCA_037957365.1 of Torreya grandis. NCBI lineage: Eukaryota > Viridiplantae > Streptophyta > Pinopsida > Cupressales > Taxaceae > Torreya > Torreya grandis. The sequence continues at coordinate 675,019 of JARHVA010003875.1, read as the reverse complement.
GTCAACCAACTTGTATTTTTTTTAAGCCAAGGGTCTATTCAAGTCATTTTTTGGGTGTCTATATGCATGACTCCATGCTCAATGGAAGGATTTAGGCAACTGGTCTTAGGCATAATAGGCATGCCACCCTTAGAAATCACAAAGAATGTTAGCCAATTTTCATTATCCAAGTTTTGTATATTTCATTTTGGCTAAGTTCAACATTCTTAATTTGTTTATCCCCAAAACAAAGTGTCAAGTGTCATTTCCTTCAGAAGCCTTTGTTCGGTCTTTTTACAAGTGTTATTTCAGTCTTTTTATATAAGTGTTATTTCTTTCGGTAAGATTTTGCGTTGGGTTTTTTGTTCAAGTCTCAAAGGAATTGTTTTGGACTTTTTGTCCAAAACAAAAAGTTTAAAGGAATTGGTCCATTTCAAGATTTCTGAAGGGTCACAAAAATTCCGAAGGGTCTTTTTCTCATGGAAGTGCCCTTTTCAAAAAGTCCGAAAGGTACATTTTTAATATTTCTGAAGTATATTTTCTCGAGAATTGGTCATTTACAACTTTTCCAAAGGAATTGGCTCTTCAACTTTTTCAAAGGAATTGTTTCAATCATTTTCTCTGAAATAATATTTTCAAAGGGTATTTTTCTCATGGAAGTGTCCTTTGCAATATTTTTGAAGGGACTTTTTCAATTTTGTCGAAGGGTCTTTCTCTTACGAAGGGACATTTTTAAAAAGTTCGAAGGGATACTTTAAAAAAATTTGAAGGGTCTTTTCTCGAGAAAGAGTCCAATTCAGAAAGTCTAAAGGGACACTTTCAAAAATTCTAAAGGGTCTTTTCTCAGGAAAGTGTCTAGTTCAAAAAGTCTGAAAGGACATTTCAAGATTGCTGAAGGGCATGTTCAGGATTTTTAAAGGGTAAGAAGAAAAGGGTCTGTGGGAAAATGCCCTGAAGGAATGGTCCCAGTAGAATAACGGTTATATGAATGTCAACTTTACGGTGATGAGCTAGTCATTGGCATTTAAATAGTGGGTCCTAGGTAGATCGATGGTCCTCGCTCAAATGCTCAAAGATCCAAGGGCTCACGCTCTTCATCCACCAAAGTAGATTAGAGGGTTCATCTCACCATTGATTAGATCGAGATCTGAGTCATTTTTTGATGGCCAATCAAAGGAACAATCAGTTGAGGGGCTTTGCAGGATTTGAACATTTGACCAAGGTCAAACTGGGGTGAAATTTCAAGGGAAGTTTGCAGATATACACATGGAGCCAAAATTTTGCCAAATGCCATGAAAGCATGCACGTAGACTCCAAGTGATGCCTCTCCAAGGCCAATAGAATGAAAAGGGCTCTTCCCCACATAGTTGCACACCTCAGCGAGCCAGTGATAAGCTGTTAGTATCAAGATAAATCCTCAACAAGTGGACTCATTTGTCATAACCACATTGATGCCATTTCAAAATATCTTCCACTAGTGCAACTGTTTGGGACGCATCTTTGAGAGAGCAGGCTAACTATGTAACCACTTGAGGTGACATGGATCAATCAAATGGCCTGAATGAGCATCATTTGTAAAGATGATTGCAACCAAAGATGGAGACTTCTACCATATTGATTCCTCTTTTTGGCATCAAAGGTCTCCTACTCTCTCTCCCTTTCCGTTATAAATAAAACCCTTGGGCTAGTGTAAATGACAACTACATAGTGTATGGTGAAGCCCTACTAGATTGATGTTATATTTTGCCTTTAAGCATTAGTACAAGCCTTTTTTTTCCAGTTCTGAACAATTGTCTGAGCATGTCACATATAGTGACAGTAAGTGATGATTTTCCATCTTTTTATTCTTTATCCTTCACACCTAAGTAAAATTTCTTAGTCTAACAGGGCATATAAAGTGTGTTCAAGTGTGTTGAATTGATGTAAGTGTATAACTATTCTTGGAATGTGCAATTTGCTATTTAGTTCATTTTCCTTGTGTCATTTTATACATCTCACCTCTATACTGAAATACTTATGTTAGAACCCCTTAGAGCTTGAGAATGGTCTATACATTTCTTGTCTTATTTATATTGGATTATTTAGTTGTATACTTTGCATCTTTTTTTTTGTATGTGGTCTAATTGAATTGTTTACTTTATGTGACATTGATTTCTCTTGTTTACTTCGCATGAGACTGTTTGAATTATATACTTTGTTTAATATTGTTTATTCTATTTATTCTAACTATGATCTGATTGTTCTATGATTGGTGTGTTTACGTTGTTTGTTCTATATACTCTGTGCTACTATGATTTGTGCCATGATTCATTTAATACACACTATTTATTTCTTGATCATATGTGTGTTTCCTACATTGCCATCATTTATACCATACGTTAGTGGGACATACTATACTTATGTTTCATTGATTATATATCTATTGTCATGTATACACCTATGCTTGCAAAGATTATACAATGTTTATATAGGGCATACTATTATTTATTTTCTTTCAATGCTTATATCTTGTCCATATTAGGGCATGCCATTGTTTGTGCCTTCAATACTTATATTTTATCCATTTCGAGGCATACCATTGTGTGTGCCTTCAATGCTTACATATTTTTTACATTGGGGCATATAAATATCACCCTCCTTACTTACCCCTTGCCAATTCAAAGACATTCATTTAATACCTTTGATTTTATGGTTTGGATACCTAGTACTCATACTCGCTTGAGTTACATATGTTCTTTAATGATGATGCATTTATTTTATTATACAAAAATATGATAAATGTGCTTTCATGATTATATTAACATTAATCTATATATTTTACACATGGCACATGTAATCCCTTTCTTTTGAGATGAGTGATATGCAATTTATCCCTCACTTGAAAAGGGGGGCATATGATCCATTTATTCTACTTCAGATACATGATGATTTACACACCTAAGAGTTACAAAACATTTACCCTTATATAGGTGGGGGTGATCATTAGATATTTAGGCTTCTATTTGTCCTAGAAGAGATCCATAAGACACACTAGCATTACTTGCTTCTTTATTTGAGAGGTGCACGATAGAGAGTCATAAGGCCTATCTTTCACACTATTGACTTATAATTCACTTTCCACAAATTCAAATATTTCATAGAGACAATGGAATAATTTGCATACCATTAGATGTATTTAGTTAGTTTATCAGTGTTTATTATTGATTTATATATACATTGATTTTCTTCCAAATGTTTTTTTCTTGCACGTAATACATATATCCACACACTAGAGACATGATTATTGATTCTCATTCATAGACCCTCAAAAGCAGTTTTAAGGGATTCATGTAGATAGCCAAGAGCTAGGATTTTTCCTAATTTTTAAAGTTTTAGGAGCTAAAATCTATGATAAGATAACCTCTTTCCTTATTTCTACTTTTAGATCATCATCATATTTGGGATTAACTTAGAACAACATTTGCAAGTTTTGGTCGTAACTTCTTTTTTGAGCCTTCCAGATGCATTTATTTGTGTTACTTTAATATGTACATGTGCACACACATAAAAGTGGGTCATAATTTAGACAACTAATTTTTGGTATATGATTACTTAATTATTATGATATTATTGTGTTTAAGTTTATAAGGATAATCAATTCAAATTATGTTCTTATAATAGTGTTTTCCCTTTATGTTGGGTCTTGTTTGCCTTCCCTTATTTTTTTTGTTCTTGTAACTATACTTTTGTTTTACTTTGGGTCTATGATAATATCACTAATCAATATGGGACACTTGAAAACCTATAAATCTATGATTTTGTTTCCTTGCAATGATTCTTGATTCTCTCAAAATGTCGAAAACATTGTTTTAAGGGTTTTAGGTCATCCTTCCAAGATCAACTTGTTGATCTCAGTTGTAGTTGAATTGAGTTGTTTGATTTCATTTGTGACCAAGATCAACTATATGATATTTGTCACTTGTGTCTTATGGGTCCTTCGACCCCTATTTCCATTTTGTTGGGGTATTTTGTGCCTTATTTGTCAGCTTTCCTATCTTTTTTTGGTCAACTTGTGCACCATTAGGTATTAATTTAGATTCAATAAGTGTATTTATACACAAGTATAGTAATGTATTTAGGACACAAAAGGACATGTATGAAGGAATTGTAATTCATATCTTAACCTACACTCTACTTTTTTTTACCAGTGTTATCTATTAAAGTGTACACACTCCTTATACCAAAATTTGAAGAATAAAAAAATAACATGTAGAATCCACTAGTTTCTTGCATCTTAGACATAGGGAAAAGGGTTAGGAATCTTATATTACACTAAACTACTTGTTGGATTACATGATGTTTGACTACCAAACTATGTAAGAACAAGGGTATGAATAATGCACACCCCTCTTAATTACATCTTTTTTTATTCTCTTGTAATGTGTTTGAGATTGGATTAGGGTTTGGATAGGAAAGGAAATTATAGAATATTTGCACATCGATTTGACATTCTGAGAGAGGATTTCAATGAAAAAATATATAGATGAAGGCACTCACAAAATTTTAATGGGATTTGACATAATCTTACCAAAATCAACCTCTACTACCAAAATCAAGTCACATGATGTTGGTCACTCCCAAAATCAAGTTGTATGATCTTGGTTACTACCAAAATCGAGCCTTTCAATTTTCACTATTTTTCTACACTACTCTAATTTGTACCAAATGTATATATTTTCTACATGATTACTTAAAAAAAAATTTCACCCTCTAAAAATGGACAAGTCAGAATTTAGGTATTTTTATTATAATTCTTCTTTTTTATTCTAAGCATTTCAATTCTTCAATCATCTTACACATTTCAGATTCCATTTAGTGTGTTTTATTACTATATTTATTATAGATTTAAGTGCACCCTTCCACTTTGATGATTAATGTAGTGTCTCTTGACCATAAGCTACTTTTCATCAAAACATAAGATTACATAAAATAATTAAAAAACTATAAATTTTCTCATCCAAAGACTTAGTCAAAGATATGTGCATAAAATGTATACTACAATACAATATTATTCCTTCCCCTAATGGCAATGGGATAACAATTGTCACTGTGATTTATCTATGGGATATGTATAATTTGTATACTCATATGTTTTTTCACTTTATTCATAGTTTCAACCATCACATATGATGGGTCTACCGATCTTACTTTACATCTTAAAACATTTGGAAACCTCTACAAAAAATGGATCAAAGCTAACACTTATACACTACCAAAAATTTAGCCAAAACCTTAGTTGGAGATGTGTTAGAATGGTACAATCAACTTCCAAAACATTCAATACAAATCTAGAAGATACAATAAATGATCTAGTAAAATAATTCAATACTTTTATCTTCCAAAAAATAGTCTTGCAAACTTCATTAATGCTAACAAATTATTGAGGGAATCTGCCCATGATTTCATTAACAATAATAGTCTTTGGCACAAAAATCAGATCATAACATGAGCGAGGAATTTTTTTTGAAACTCTTCACCACTATGTAAACAATCATATTTGGTATTACACACTAAACAATAACAATTTTGATTAGGCATTGGTATACTTGACTTGCACACACATAACTAACTTTTGTTCACACTCTTTTCTAATCATTCTCCTATCTATGGGCCTAACCTTCCCAAATTATTTTTACTGCTACTCAAGATTTCCCTAGTCTTTCCCTGAATATTTTATTATCTTATTCAAACTATCTCCTGATCTCAAATCATTATTTCCTTTTTTTTGGACACCGTTGGTCTGCTTTAAATGGCTTCGACTTATGAGATCTGTTTACCTAGGCTAGTTTTATTCAAGCACCCTTTAACAACTGTTTCCCCAAATTAAAATCCTTCATATGAGTCAATCCATACATTTCAAATGTTAGTGAAGAGGGAAATTACCCAAAATGTCAACTATCTATACAAATCAAGCCTAAGCCTTCCTATCTGAAACTCACTTGAAATATCACTAATACACTCAGGGAAACACTATGCACATTAAGAGGAACTACCCTAAAGATTGTAAATATGAAACCCCTCAAAGGAGTAGTCTTAGGAAAAGTTTGACAAATCTTTAAAATCATGTAATAAGACCAATTCAAATTATGGGAAATAAAACTAAGATTTGACTTAATCATAATTTTTTTTAATACACCTTAATAAAACATTGTTTAAATATTCAATTTGAGATGCTTCCAATTACTACTAAGTGAAAAAGTGTATGTATGGATCTATTTGCTCCTCCCCTTAGACCTCAACATATTGATGGCTACCATCCCTTCCCCATTATTCATCCTAGGCTTATATTGGGTTCCAAGTTCCAGGTTGTCACAATATGAAGAGGTAGGTTGCAAAATGGATATAGTCAAACTATTCCTCCTCATCCCAATTGATCCTACCAAAGAATATGATATATTGATCAACTTAAGAATTCTCCAGAAAAAATCTTTATGTTAGAATTGTTTCCCAAGTCACTTGTTCATAAGGATATTATTCATGCAACATTGCATGACACACCTTTACCAAGTGATATATAACCACATTACATAACTTCTATCATCAATACATTATGATAGACAGAGGAAAGTATCTCTTTTGAGAAATCAAACTTACCTCCCATGCACATTATTAATCAACATCTCCCATTGTATATTCAAGTATGGATCAACAATATGGAAAATAAATGGTTTATGATGGGCAACATATATAGGCTCAATATTTATAATATCTCATTCCTTAATCTACTTGGAATAGAATCTAAGGATCTTGATTACTTAAATATGAATATTCAGGGCTTCAATAATATACGTCCAAAAGTGTTAGGAAAAGTTACATTGAATATTACTATGGATCTTAGAACAATAGCTACATTATGTTGAGTTATGCAAAATGATCTCAATTATAATATTATATTAGGGTGACCATGAATCCATGATATGAATGCAGTACCTTCTACCTTACATACATATCTAAAATTTAGTCATCTAGGATACATATATACTTATTCTATGGATCAAGAACCCTTCAAGCATTGTGCAATGACACAACCTATGCAATATTACATACCTCACATGGATTTATCTCCTAAAGAGTGTGAACATCTCATTTTACATAGTGATATACCAACACCAACATCTACTATGGTTAATATTCTATCCGATGGAATAGATTGAAGGTAATATAGTTTTGTGCTAAAAAATTTACAAAATTTGGGACATAGAAAAAGGATTAAGGAAACATTAATAAGGCATTGTTAATTCCATTATAGCATTTGATCATTGAGGTAAACAAGGCCTTGGTCACATAGATGATTCATTATTCAATAAAGAAAGTAAGACCAAGTAAGTAAATAACTATACACATTTCCTTAATTTGACACCAATACCTACGTAAGAGCTTCATCATATCTCAAAACTACAATTAGTACAACCTAACCTCATTGATGATACAATGTCACAAGAAATTTGGATAATAGATGAGTTTTCCAATTATGAGTCTCTCTTGGAATATTTTGGGGAACTTGAAAATCTCCCTCACTTTAATCATAATAAAAGGTTTCCTTCAAGCACAAATGCTCATGCATATTTCAAAGAGTGAACATTGAGAAGATGATTTCCATGTAGATTATTTTGATACAATTCCTACTACACCATTTATAGAAGATAGATCATATTTGATAAATTAAGAAAATGTTAAATTTAATTATGGAATAGATAGAGATCTCAGGTTGGTCCTTCTTGCAAACATGCACAAGGATGATAAAGGCAAAAAATTTAGACATGAATTACATGACTACCTTGATTTATTTGCTAAGGCTTATTCAAATTAGCTAGGAATTAACCATACAATTGTAATGCACAATATAGTTACCTATCTAGATACAAAATCAGTTAATCATAGAATCGTATATGTGCATCTAAAAGTAGCTTTTTTAGTTGAAGATGAAATTCCAAGGCTCCTTGATGTTGGGTTTATCAAATCAATTGACTATCCTGAATGGGTTTCTATTATCATAGCAGTTACCAAACCAAGTGGTCAAATTAGATGTTTTATAGACCTTCATGATTTAAACAAGGCTTGTCCCAATGACACTTTTCCATTACCAAATAAGGTTATGATTGTAGACTCTATAGCTGGTTATGAGATGTTATCATTCAAGGACAATTTTTTTGGATATAATCAAATACAAATAAATCCTGAAGGCCAACCTAAAACCTCATTTAACACACCATGTGGGATGTTTTGTAATGTGGTCATGCCATTTGGACTAAAGAACACATGGATACTTATTAAAAGGCTATGACTCATATATTTCATGAAGAATTTATACGTAAAAAATATGAATTCTATGTTGATGATTTACTTGTGAAACTGAGACATTAGTAGGATCACACTATAGACTTCTGACAAATATTTGAAAACTTACGAAAATACAGTGTGTGCTTAAACCCCAAAAATGTGTTTTTAAGGTGTCTTTAGGAAAGTTATTATGATATATAATATCTTAGAGAGGCATATAAATTGATCCAAATAAATTAAAATATATTATAGAAATGCCTTCACCAAAATGATTAAAGTAGTTAAGGTGTTTACAAGGAAGAATTCAGACAATAAGACATTTTGTAGCCTAGTTAGCTAACAAGAAATAACCTTTTACATGGTTATAAATAAATATTCAAAGTTTGAGTGGGATGCCAATTGTCAATTTTTTTTTGATGCAACCAAAAAAATATCTACTTAATCCACCTATTCTCATGCCTCTAATATCGAATAAGACTATGTTATTATACAATTCTGCTATAAATCATGATTTAGGGGTTTTATTGACATAATAGAGATCACACAATATATTACATTAGTCATACACTCATTGATTATAAAAAAAGTTATGCAATGGAGAAGTTATGTCTCACCATTTTTTTTTGTCGCACAAAAACTTAGACATTATATGTTTAATAATGAAATGCAAGTCATCAAAAAGGTGGATCCACTAATTTTTATCATGAAGAAACCACATTTGTCAAGAAGTATACATAAATTGGTAATGTTACTTATGGAATTCAACTTAAATTTAATATCTCAAAAATATGAAAATGACAAGTAATTGTAGATCAATTAGCTACAACACCACTAGTTAACACAACACTAATAAGTGATACTTTTTGGGATGATTTTACTAATATTTTTTTTGATGATACTCGGACTATGTAATTTAATGGATCTAAATGTGTTGTAGTCATTGGAGTAGGGATGGTTCTAGTTACTTCTCAAGGATAGCCTATTCCATTTGCATTTTGCTTAGGGTTTTCATGCACAAATAATATAGAAAAATATGAGGCATTAATTATAGGATTATATGTTTCATGCGTATTACATATAAAATATATTCAGGTATATGGGGATTCATAACTCAAAGTTAACCAAGTTTATAATGTTTACTAGATGAAAGAGGAAAAGTTGATTCTATATAGAGATATGAATAGAGTTTGATGACACACTTTCATATGGTTATGATTGAGAGTATAATACCTCACAGAGACAATCTTTAGGTAGATGTTACGACTTGTGGAAATTATTTAGTTTATATTGACATCAATGATGATCAATAAATTTTTACTATACTATGATTATAATACCCATTGATTAAAACTATTAGAATTACAATCATTAAGAAGAAGGGGGTGAATCAATGAGCCTAGAAAATCCAATTTCAATTTTAATCATTTCAAATTCTTAATCAATTACCATAAGCATTTATGAAGCATACACATCATTCATAGCATTGAGCAAGAGAGACAATGCAAGATCAATCACATAACACATGACATATGTGGGAAACCCTCTTGAAGAAAAAAATTCACTAGAACTTGCAATTGGACTACTATTCTATAATAAAAAAGAACCAATTTATACTAGTTGTAACTAATCAAGGAACTACTATCCCTTATTTAGTGAGACTACAATCCCACAAGGTGCTACTACACTTGTCTAGCTGAGATGCCATAATAACTAGACCTTTAGTAAGTTTTACCTTGCAAAGAGGTTGAAACCCCCTTATATGATGAGCTACTATAAAAACACCTATGAACACATCCACCTTTGAATTAATGTCTTCAACACCTGATGATGGACCTTTGATGATGACTCTTCACCTTTGCTCATACTCAAACATCAAGAGGACTATTCTACCAACATAAATATGACCTATAGGTCATACAAACAATTCTCAATCTATTCTAATCTTCAACTTATTTGCAAGTCACCCACCCTTTCTTTCACTTCACAACACAATGCTCTCAAATACAAAGTCCACACACAAGTCTCTCACAAGTCTATAAATCATCATATTTGATTTCACTATATATAGATCATTCATGATCATCACCATTTTGGTCAGCCAAAAGGTATGCCTTAACCCTTAAGGCATCTATCCCATCAAGACATATTTCAATACCATCCACATAGGTCAGCCATAGTACACATGGGTCACACTTAAGCAACTACATCTTTTAATAAGACATTTATAGCTCTTATAGGTCTCATGGAGACCTATTCATCCATTTAGCATATCATTAAGCAAAACAAGAATATAGGACCACTTCCCAATGCATAGGTCGATTCCACATGACCCTTTTGTCATACTCAAATGCTTACAGACATCATTTCACTCTTTTGTGCAAGCTCAATCAACATTCTGTGTACACAGTCACAATGAACAAATACAAAGTCAACTTGTACACCTTTGTTCATGTTGAATATGATTGGTCAAACCTTCATAATACACAAAAATCATCCTCATGGAGTTTACAATACTCCCTGATATCTAATTCATCATGAGACATCAAAACAATAACAAAACAAGCTCGAACATCCTTCTCAGGTCACTTGTAGAACATTTATGAAAACACAAGTCAACTTTAAACCTTCATAAATTTGAATATATACATTTTTAGACTTTCAAATTTATATTTATAGATGTGCCTTGGAGTCTTATACAATTTTGATTTTTACACCATGAACAAATTTTGCATAGATCGAAAGATATAGCCAAAATACATGGCACTATTTTTTCTTTGTTAAATTCAAATATTCAAATGCAAATGGTTATAGTTAAACCTCAGTCACTTTGCTCATATCTCATGTCCTCACTTCTTATATAAATCATGCACTATCAATCTTATTGTAAGTAACTTGACCTTTAATTTTTAATGTTCATTGTTAGATTTTCATCTTGACTATTTGACTTAAAGTGCTCTGTTGATCTCCTATACGTAGCTCGGTCTTTATATTTGCTTAACGTTAAACATCGAACACTTGTCCTTATCTCACTACTTCCTGACATATTAGAATGAACACACTCTATTTATTCTTTTATAAGGACTTTGATCTTTACTCAGTTTAATCATCGAATAATTTGACCCATTTGACTTACTGCGCATTGTCTATCTAGATGTACAAACTCTCATGAACCATTGATCCTTAGAAGAAGCTCAATCTTTATTTTTGATCAATGTTAAGCATCAAATACTTGGAACTATATTATGACATCTTAACATCTTAGAGTAAATTCACTCCATCGATGTTGCTCGAACTTTACCTTGTGCAAATTTGACTAAGTATAAGAGCCTTGCTTATCTGCTTGGAAGCCTAACTTTGCACAGTCATATATTTTGCTTCACTCACTCACATGTTCTCAAATTTGGACCATATGATATAATCACATAGGATAATCTAACCATATATCAAACTATTCCTCAAACCTTCACATGAGTGAGATATAATGCCATTAATTTTCTCACTCAAATTGTTTTACCACAGAGCCAATAATGTCAAGAATTACTTGGAAGGCCAACTTTGCACATGCATATCTTCTGAAGCGCTTCTGTGCATGATCTAAAATTTAGTGAAAATCAATTAGACAAAAAAATGAACAAACCCATATGATCAAATTCTCCTAAAACATCTACATGTGTGAGATATGCCTTCATCAAACTGCTTACTTGGCTCTTTCTTGCCTCATGCAAATTTGGCTATGGGAAAACACATCAAACTGCTTGGGAACCCAACTTTGCACTTGCATATTTTTTGACATGCTTCAGTGCATGATCTAAAATTTAATGAAAATCAAATATGTACTAATGTGATCACAACCATATGACCAACTCTTCCTGATTCATTCATATGTGGCAATGGTGATGTCAACAAACTATCTATTCAGATTTTTTACCACTAGACCTAAAATATCTAGATGAAAACTATAGACTACTAGATGAAATTCACTTATGTACACAATCAATAAATGAATATAAAAAATCTTAGGGACCTCTTGCACATCCTCAAATCATCATACTCATCCCTGAACATCTCTAATCATTCCAAAACTGAAGATCAACCAAGCCTTCTTCAAGCATACTAGGACAAGCACATTGCACACTTTATCATTATCACTTAGACTTCAAGGCACTTCATCCACTCACATGGATAATTATATGACATCACTATGACATCATTTACAACTCTCCAACAATCTCTTCCTTTTTATTGATGTCAACACCCATCAATAAAGCAATATAAAACTCACCTTCATTTTCTCTCTTTAAGCACTCTCATAATATGAACTTTCTCCCCTTTTGACACAATGATAAAGTAGACACCAAATGATCTTGAGGACTTCAAAATACTACCAACAGGAGAGGACCATCTTAGAAATATGATACAAACTCTTCCTTATCTTGAGCCTACTTCTTGTCTTGACAAACTTCCTCTTGCTCCATGCCAACACTTTCTTCAACCAAGCATTGCTGTCAATGAAGAAAGAATACACAAAAATACTAAAATTTGATGAAACATATCAAAAAACATATTATAGGGACTCCCCCTAATATTTTTAATAAATTGCATCACTTGGGCATCTTCAGATCTCTGTATACCATGAAGAACTACCATACAAGCTTACTAGCCTTCTCTCTTAAGTCACCTCAAGGATCATCAACAGAACTTCATGCCACTCCCCAATCATGAAACATGCTCTAATACAACCTGAGAACTCTGTTTGAAATACTCATATCATTCCCTTTTAGAAACACTAAGAAAAAAATATCAAATCTTTATATTAGGCCCGTCTAGACTCCTTGTAACCCTACCTGGAACTTTTAGAGCTCACATCTTTTAGTAGACACATCTTCAGGACCTGAAAGTTTAAATCTAGAGAACTCTCATATGCCCCTTTCAAGCACATCAATTTTCATCACCTAGCTCATCCTCTACAACATACTTCTTTCACAAATTAAAAACCTTGATAAAAACTTGAATAACTTGAGAACCAAAAACTTTCAAATCTTTGTGAAGCTTGATTTAACAACCCATTTAGCCCATTCAACCTATTAAGAAGTCTCATACCTCATTTCACATGGAAAACCACTTTATAGCATGGCCCAAAACCTTATAATCTCAAAACAAACAAGGTCAACAGACCTCCTTCTGGTCAACACACACCTATGAAACTTCTTGCACACCTAGAGACATCCATCACACACTTCTAGACCAAGATTTGAGCCTTCACACCTTTGGGAGTCTTCACTTCCTATAACCCATTTTAGACTTGCTTGCCCTTAAGCCAAAAACTAAAAAAACTGAGATCACTCAAAAATCTTTAATTTACCTTCAACATGCATTTAGACCACAAAAATAGCTAGAACACATCAAAAAGAAGTGCACAGACCTTTTTGTACACCAAATTCTTCTTGGCATTCCATCAATCTCATTAAGCCACTTGAAACCACCCATTTTGATCCTATACTATAGCTCTTTCACAAACATCTGGAGTAAACTCATGAACTTGTTGCTCCCCCTTAACCAATGACCTTCTAAGATCAACACAAGTATTTGTATAGATTGAGATTATTATCTCGAGCACACAAACTTAGTTCTCCATAAGAAATATGTCTCTTAAGAAGCATAGGTAGAGACATCTTACTTCATAAGGTCTTAAAATAATGTGAAACTAGGGGTTGCTCACAACTCCTCATATTCTTTCTCCTCTTTGATCATCTGATGCTTATAGTTATTCTTCTTTTTAGTCTGAAGAGAAGAAACATGTTCATCTACTACAATATTCTCCTCCTCTTCTAAGATTAAATTGATAATACATAGAGATAACAAAGATTCATAACATACCTTTTCATATGAAGAATCCACCTTGTAGTTTGTAACCTCATCACTAGACATAAACAATTGATGTTCTTTGCATGATACATGCTCAATAATGGTAGGATGTTCACTTACATCCATACATATCTCAGGACTAGCTTCAACTAGCACCTTGGTCTTCTCTTTGAGCTTAGTCTCTTCACTCACAACATGAGCAGACAATGAGAGCCCTTGGCACTCTTCAACTTTTGAATCATTCTTCACCATAATAAACAAATTAATTGGACTTATAGTCTCATCATGACTCATACTTACCACCTTTGGTTTCCATAAGTTAATTTATCTTCTTCCTTACACTCTAGAAGCCTGATTGAACTCATTTTGAATGGATGATCTTTACTTGCAGAACATAGCAATGTGGCTAATCTTCTTATAGTTGTAGCAAATAATATTTCTTGATGAAAACATAGTTTGTCTTACCATGTTTGGACACAAACTTGCAATATGTCCTTTGTCATGAGAAATAAAATAACCTCCCCTTTTTGAATATGACTCACCTTGTCTAATCTTATGTGGACAATGGTTTACAAAATATCCCACATCAAGACAGTTGAAACACTTAGTTTTTCTCACTCCTGTGGATCTATAATTTGACTCGAGAGGATGATTAGTATGGGGTTAGTTCTAAAATGAAAATAAAATGAAAGAAACACACTAACTAGCATAACATCTCTAGGTCTAGACAATAGGGAGATCTTAGTTAACAAAAATAAATGCTAAACTCAACTAAAAAGTAACAAATAAAATACAATAATTCTTTCACCTTTCTTCGATGCTCCAAATGCCTTTGTAATAGTGGCTTGCTCAATTATTGTGTTCATGAAGTCCTTGGTAATGGAAGCTTGGCTACCTCCATCTCTCCTTGGCACCTTTGGCTTGTAGCTTGGCTTGGCTTGGCTTGGAATCAATTTGGCATGGTAACACTAGTTGTAATGGCTTCTTGAAGATATTTGTGCATTATAACTTTGCACCAAAATAACTTAAAAATGATGTTCATGGCCTCTCTATTTATAGATTTTTAGAATGTCTAGAATCAACCTGAACTGTCCATCCTGAAATTGAGATGTATGGTTAAAGATTAATCTAATTTTTGAAATTAAATTTATAATTATTCTTATCATGACATTGGAAGAAGGGGTAATTAAGAGGCATGGAGGGCATCATGGAAAGCATTGATGAGGCATGGAGGGCATGAATCTTGATAATTGTGGTATTTATGGCCTATAGATGTCTTTTTAAAAAATAAGATCACCTGATGATGCAAATATTTAATATTCATTCCTAAAAATAAGTATTCAACAAGTTTCTATAAATTTTTTGATTAGGCTCTAATTTGGTTTAATTATCTCTTAAGCATGATTAAGCACTTTGTGCACAAATTACTCAAATTAATTAGAATACCTTGTTATTAGTCTAAAATTTGATTGAATTGATATTGAAAGTCAATGTTAGATGCATTGAAATCATATACCATTTAAGATGTTATCAACATCAGATAACAAAGGCTTGTGTCTCATGCAAGATATTTGATAGAAAAGAGCAATCTACAGCACCTAGGTGCAAAATTAATATTTTAACTCAAAATAATTTGATCAAAATTAGCTGGTCCATAGATTACATGGCCTTATTTAGGGATACCTTGGCCAAAATTGGCACTTGAATATGTCAATTTCACATCATTTAGCATGCTTTAGTGTTTTTAAGTTAAATTATACATTTTGGATGAAAATTGGTTAAAAACCTGATTGGGGGTTATCGATGGCCAATTTTAGGTGTCTACAGTTTGCCTCTATTTGGGAAGATATTTCAAACTATAGGTAAGACAATGTCTTCTCAAATAATGAGAGATGCCCTGTATGCCAAAAAAATGATGATGGTTGAAGAACAAAGCTCCAAATGGTTTTGGGAAGCCTATGATGATTCTCCCTTGAGGGAGTGGCCATCACATTTGTTGATGGACGATCCCTTGAAAAGAAATAAGAAGAAAGGTGGAATTAATTCGTGGTTGAAATTAATTCAAATGAGAAAATATTTGCATGTATTGATTTAAAAAGATTACTGATTTGTCCAAAAGTGGTTATAATCAGAAATAAAAGTTAAAATAATAATTTTCCCATAGGTGGTTATAATCATTAAAAGGACCTAGATTGGCTAAAGATGATTGTACCCTAGTTAGGGCTAATTAGCAAGCATAACTCAATGATATAACCTAAAATATAGATTAAAAATGAGTGAGTGCAAAGTGATGAAATAGATGAATAGAAAAATAATATTGATCAGTGTGAATGATTTAGTTGTACCTACCAATGTGGAGATGCTCATCCTTATTAGCAATGATACAACTAAAATGGTCAAATGAGTTATATTGATCAAAGTGGGATGGAAAAATTTGCTAAGATGCTAAGGAGAAACTTTTACAGCTCCATTGATTATAGACCTTTCTAAAGCTAATTTTTGTTGTAGCATATGATGGTAGGCTTCATGATAAAACATCATGAAGACTTAGCCAAAATATGCATAAGATGTGATTCTCGATCCAATAAACACTCAAAAAATAATGCACCAATGATAAAAACTATGATGCCAATGTTAATGGATGAATATGAATGGACTCAAGAATAATGTGCACAAAGAATCACCCAATGAACACATATAGACCGAGTTGAGGCAATAGTGCTGAAAACAAATAAACAGACAAGCAAATAAACAACATAAAATAAGCAAACAAATAAAAATATTGAAAACAAAAGTAAAAGAAAGCATCCTAACAATGATAATACTCTAGTAAGGCAGATCGAAGATAACTAACTAGGCTTAGACCAGACAAATATTTTTCGATTTTTGAAATGTTATGAATGTTTTTGGCATTTTGAGGTATCTTAACTCATTAGAGAATGACAAGATTTCTGCTTATAAAATGGTGAGATTGTTTGGCTTAGGTTGCTCATAAAATGGTGGGAGCATATAGAAAGGGGGACTAAGGTGACCTCAACATGAATTCAACATGATCCACATAGTCTTGAAATGATTTCAATTCATAGTAATTATGTCCACATAAAATGTGAGAAAAAACCAACTAGGTCCCAATAAGTTCCTAAAATTCAACAAATGGCTAGTCAAATAAAAATAATAATAGCAAGGTGATGCAACAATGCATGATAAAAAAGTGTTGACCCTAGTGTACCCATTGACGGTTATAACTAAGATACAATGACAAAGGTCAATGATACTAATTTATCTATAGGTAGTTATAAATAGTAGCAAGATTGGTGAGACACTGATTTACCCATAGGTGGTTATAATCAAGCTCATATATACAAACTTGATAGGATGAAAGATTTCTTATCAGATCAACTGTCACACTACTTTCATAGACTGCCATTGAAACACAGATGGGATTGATTATTGAAACATGATTGAAATCCTCTCACAAAAAGTATGGGAAGAATCAAATTGAACCAAGATCAAAATATGATTGGATAGGATGACTAAAAATAGGCTTTGGTCTAGATAGGAATGAAATGATATGATGATATGGTCTTGCTACAAATAATGATGGTCTAGATAACTTGGATAAAATAGTAGGAGGGTTGCCCCCAGGTGATGGGGTAAATGGTTGGGATCTATAATAATGGTAAATAGGCATATATAACAATGATAATGGCAATGTGAAATGATATGGTACATATTTTTGGCCTGGATATGGTAAATTGACATATGATTCTATTTTTTTTGTTGATGGGGAGATGCACGTCCTAATCAATAAATGATATAAATATAATACTCATCATGTTAATTACTATCCCATACCTCATCTGAATAGTTGTTTTATTAAGAATTGGTTATAGATTTGGTTGTCAAGATTGCCTTTGTGATCTTTGTTGGTTGTTGATTTTGATTCTTTCAAGTGTCGATATAAGGTATCTTTATAGCCTATACAAAGGAAAGTGTGGCCATAGATGGTAAACAAGGACAAATAATGGATGGTATATTTGATTTGAAAACCTCATTCAGACACCAATATCTGAGCACAAAATCATGTTGAATCTGGCATTAACAAGCTTATTGGTGAAAACCTCATTCCTATCGAGAGAACAAAATTATGTTGAATCCGGCATTCACAAAATTATGTTGATTGTTTGATTTTGAGAGTAGCTACCATATGATTAGGCTATAGATAAGAAGCTATTTAATTTGATCTTTGATTTTGTCTTCATCAAGTAGTTAAGAAATTTTGTGCTCAGCTATTGGTGTCTGAATGAGGTTTTCACCAATGAAGTTGATTTGATAGTATTGTAGTGCCTCTGAAAAAGTTTCACTAAGGAATGTTGAATTTTGACTTTGATTGTCTTCTAGCGCTTCCAAAAAAAATTTCACTAAAAGATGTTGAGTTCTAAATTTGATTGTCCCCTAGCACCTTTGAAATGGTTTCAGTAGGAGAGTGTTCTTCTACTATATGAATGTGGTCTTGACCTCCTTGCTCTTCTTTAACTACTATGTCACCATGGATATAGTTCAACAAAATATGATTCTATATATCCCAATCGACACTTATGGGAGATAAAATGTCAATAATATGGCTATCTTGGTTGATGGTTATGGCATGTGGAATGGTAATGGAACAGGTGTTGGCATCACAATCCTTGTAAAAGATACTAGAATAACTTGTGTCAAAGTTGAAGTACTCATCCTTAAAAATCATAGAAAGATCACAAATGCATTCAAATTAATCTGCAAGGCATGCATAATCAATGTTGTAACAACCACAAACATATTTTTCTGAATCTGATTCTAATTCAAGGGACTCTAAATTTGATGTTGAGACTGATGTTGATTCAGATTTTGATGCTAAATTTGATGTCAATTCAAGAATTTAACCTGACTCTAACTCTGATTCTTTATCTGATGGGTACTCTATTATAATGGTTATAATGATGTCTTGTTAAATATTTGGTATTAGACAAGTAATGACATAATGGGATTTACAAAGAATAGTTTGTCAAAGTGAGTTTCCTCTAGGATGAGAAAAAGGTTAAGAGATAACTCTTTAGAGACTAGCTTGTCAATAGGAGAATTTTGAAAAAAATGTACATGGCTGAGTTAATGATTTATCTAAAGGTGATTATAATCATTAAAAAGTGTCTCAACAAAGACTGGCTTGTTAGAGTGAGATTCCTCGATAACTGGTATAGGATCAATAGGTGATTTATCATAAGTTGACTTATCACAAGTGGTTGGTTCAACAAAAACATCTTAGATTGGTTGGTTGTCTTGATTTTGGTTTCTAATGAGTTAAAAAATACCAGTTTTGAACATAACTTGGTTTTTGAATGATTAGATCAATTGAGTTTTGGATGGGATTGGTACTAGATGATGAATGACTTATGGTTGGATAATGGTAGGGCATTGGGGAGCATAATTGCTCACATGAGCCAAAAGACTAAGTCTTGAGATGGTAACTATAGGGCGTTTTGGGGATTGATTGCCTACACAAGCTAAAGGACTAGATCATAGAATGATGAAGGGGCATTGTGGAGCTTGATTGCTCACATAAACCAAAGGACAAGATCCTAATATAGAAATGGTTGGGCATTATGGACCTTGGTTGCTCGTATAATCTAAAGGACTAGGTCTAAAAATGGTAATGGTATTCCTTGGATAGTGTGGAGCTTGATAGCTCATATAATCCAAAGGAGGGTTAGGGGTAGCTGATGATCAGATAACAAAATGATGTCATGAAAATTGATTGCTTGAACAAGTAAAAGAATTTAATTCTTCCTCATAAACCATATCATCCTAGTCATGAGTTGGCTCATAAGTTGGTTCTTGACTGTATTCCATGTACTAATTATTGTAAAAAAGCTATGGATTCGTATCCCAAACAACATTATCTATAGTTGGGTCTTCAAAGTCTTCTTCACAAGCCTCTTCATACCAATCAAGGTCTCGAGTTAGATCATAAGTTATTTCATGACTTTGTTTCCATGAATGATTAATATGAGGCAGATAGAAATCTATCTCAAAAATCATATTAGCATCATTGGGGTCTTGACTAAAGCCATAAAAGTCATTTTGTACAGCCATTCTATCATAAGTTGGATTGTAAGTGACCACCATAAGTGTAGCTAGACATATCTATGTAAATCATAAAAGCTTTGAAACACAAAGTCTTAGAGTTCTACAAACTTTGAAAAACTATGTCTAAAGGATAAATGGTTCAAGTTTGGTCCAATGTGGTCGAAGGGGTGGAGTTGTATCTCCAATTTGGTTTGAAAGTACAGTTGTATCTCTAAAATGGTTTGTGCTAAGACTTGGCATAAAACAGTCTAACATCAAATGTCATATGTACTAAAGGTCAAGCGTCTGAATAAAAACTGGGATGTCAAAGGTCTAAGTTAAAGTGTTTCAAACAAGGTCTAAACTAGAAAAGGGAAAAGTTGAGTGACTAGTTCTTTTATCCAAATGTAGAGTCAAAAGCTAAGCTTAAACGAATAGGCATGTGCTAGTACTTTTAGCCAAATGGTGTCAAAAGCTAGACTTGAAATAAAGGTTGATGTGTTTTGATTTAATCTAACAAATTTGAAAATAATTTTGGCATAGACCTGGCACATGGAATCAAACATACACATGATCATTTGGCATAAGGCATAAGATAAAATGCTCTTTGAGAAATGATGTGTTCTCCCAAATAAAGACACAAACAATGATGAAGATAGGTATTGAATAAATAAACCATCAATAGTTTTTAATTTTAGATAATCAATTAACTAAAGTTATGCAACTCAAAAGAGAAAGGTATGTGTATCAGCCCCAATAATTAAGGCTTAAATAGAAATCAATGAATGTTTGGATCCAAACTTGATAAGACTAATTAAAAACTCAAAATTGAAAATCAGGATTTGACTAAACAAACTAGACAAGATTGGACAACATGACATCACAAGACAAAGGTCTAAATGAAATACACAAAATGGTTTGAAATAAATAGTTTCTGGCATAAGGTGAAATAAGTCTAAAAATAAATTAAGCAACCTAATGGTGTATGTATGCTCGAATGATTTGATCAATGCTATGTTTTAAAAGACTCAAAGGCAAAATGGTTTTAACATGATTTGAGTAACACTTCCCTCCGTAACTCAAATGACACACACACACACAAATAAGTTTAAAAATAAATTTCAAGGCACAAGTGTGGTGAAAAGGACCTGCATAATGCCTCTTTAGATAAAAGAGTGACATATAGATAAATTTATTTTGACATGGCTTATACATAAACAAACAAGTTCTAGTCTCAAAATATATCAATAAAAAATGACCAAAATACACTAAGTATAATCGTCCAAATCTTAGCAAGGGTATGGCATGTGGGGTTGACTAAAATATAAAGCTTCGAATGTCTCTAAGAGAATCAATTGCACAATGACTTTCACAACAAACAATGTAAAAAAAGACATAGAAATTGGATGACCATGGCATTGACTAGTAAAAATGTTTAGTTCTTTTTACAACCATTACATCCTACTTTTCGCTCAATGTAGTGCGATGTCCAGATGCAGATAAATTCCATGTGCAACTCTAATTAAGAGCAAGTGAAGTCAACACCAGGAGATGAAACTCCAGCTTAAAGCTTCCCTAAAGAAGTTATGGGAGGTAATGATGTCTCTCTCACAAGTCAAAATACAATGAAATGAAAGACATAAAAAGAAAGACTTTAGGGTTATTTTAAAAGTCACCCAAACTTTGAAAAGTTTTTGGGAAGTGCTTTAGATGAATTTATTTCTAATCCTTTCAGTAGGTTATGTTCAATAGGAATGACACTTTTGATTCCAAGGGTTTCTTAAAGGGGACAAATGGAAGAGCATACACACAACATCCTTTTTTTTGCTAAACAAAAATTTAATCTAAACAACTAAGTGAATACAAAAAGCTTTGAAAATGTGAGTTCATTTTTAAGTTTAAATGAAAAATGAGGTGGTGTTCATTTGACCCCTTGGTCTTAGCTGAAAATTTTGAAAAATATTCACCATAAACATCGAAATTCTTTTGTTAAACACTAAAACAAGGTTCTTAATTGATTTTTAAGTATGCAAAAGGTGATTTAAATATGTTCTTAGAAAATGTCAAGCTTGGTCTTAAAACAAAAACATCAGCATGTCCTTTAGCCTTGAATCTCTTTTGGGTTTGAAATAATAAACTTTAGAAAAAGATCTCTGGAGTTTGTGTTTTAAAAAAAACACAGTGACCAACGTCAGTTTATATAATCAACGATGGTTACATTTTCTAAGTGATGTCAGTTATCTAACTGACATCATTTATACCGATATGACCAATGGCATGTATACAATCGATGTCAGTTTTACTAACATTGGTTAAGATATGCAACTGATGTAAGTCTTACTTACCGATGTCAGTTATTATGTAAAAACTATGGCAAATAAAAATGGTAAAATAAAGCTAGAAAATCCATTTACAAAAGTTTTAAGGGTCTAAATGAATATTTTAAAGTTAGAAAATAATCTTCTTCAGGTTTGAGATGCGTCTAGTCCCATCAAACGTACTATATGTGGATCTAAAAATTTGACTCAAAAGAGATTGGTTAGTATAGGGTTAGTTTCAAAATGAAAATAAAATGAAAGAAACACACTAACTAACATAACATCTCTAGACCTAGACACTAGGGAGAGATTAGTTAACATAAACAAATAACAAAATCAATTTAAAAGTAAGAAATAAAATACAAAAATTCTTTCACCTTCCTTGGATGCTCTAAATACCTTTGTAGTAGTGGCGTGCTCGGTTTTTGTGCTCATGAAGTCCTTAGGAATGGAAGCTTGGCTACCTCCATCTCTCCTTGACACCTTTGGCTTGTAGCTTGGCTTAGCTTGGAATCAATTTGGCATGGTAACACTAGTTGTAATGGCTTCTTGAAGATATTTTTGCATTATAACTTTGCATCAAAATAGCTTAGAAATGATGTTTATGATCTCTCTATTTATAGATTTTTGAAAATGTCTAGAATCAACTTAAACAGTCCATCTTGAGATTGAGATGTGTGGTTGAGGATAAATTTAATTTTTATAATTAATTTTATAATTATCTTCATCATGACATTGGAAGAAGGGGTCTTTAAGAGGCATGGAGGGCATCATGGAAGGCATTGATGAGGCATATAGGTTATGAATCCTGATATTTATGGCATTTATGGCCTCGAGATGTATTCCCAAGAAATAAGGTCACCTGATAATATAGATATTAAATATTCATTTTCAAAAATAAATATTCAACAAGTTTCTATGGAATTATTGATTAGGTTTTTAATTTAATTTAATTAGCTATTAAGCATGATTAAGCACTTTATGTATAAATTATTCAATTAAATCAGAATGCCTTGTTATTGGTCTAAAATTTGACTGAATTAGAATTGAAAGTCAATGTCAGATGTATTGAAATCATATTTCTATTTAGGATGTTACCAAAAATAAATAATAAAGACACATGTCTCATTCAAGATATTTGATAGAAAAGAGCAATCTAGAGCACCCAGAGGCAAAATTGTCATTTTGACTCAAAATAATCTGATCAAAGTTAGTTGACCCATAAATTGCATTACCCCATTTAGGGATACTCTAACCAAAATTGGCACTTGAATATGTTAGTTTCACATCATTTAGCATTTTTTAGTATTTTTAGGCCAAATTGTGTATTTTAAGTGAAAATTGGTCAAAACCCTGATTGGGGGTTATCAATAGCCAATTTTAGGTGTCTATAATTTTCTCTTGTTTGGGAAGATGTTACAAATGGTAGGCAAAACAATGTCTTCTCAAATAATGAGAGATGGCATGTATGTCAAAAAGAAGATGATGGCTGCAGAACAAAGCTCCAAATGGTTTTGGGAAGCCTATGATGATGCCCCCTCGACGGATTCGCTGTCACATTTATTGATGGACGGTCCCTAAAAAAAATAAGAAAGGTGAAATTATTCCATGGTTGAGATTAATTCAAATGAGAAAATATTTGCATGTATTGATTTAAAAAGATTATTGATTTGCTCAAAGGCAGTTATAATGAAGAATAAAAGTCAAAATAATGATTTGTCCACAGGAGGTTATAATCATTAAGAGGACCTTAATGAGGACCTAGATTGGCTAAAAATGATTGTACCCCAGTTAGGGCTGATTAACAAGCATAACTCAAGGATATAACTTGGAATACAGATTAAAGATGAGCAGGTGCAAAGTGATGAAACAGATGAATAAAAGAATAAGATTGATCAGTGTGAATGATTCAGTTGTACCTAGCAATGAGGAGATGCTCATCCTTATTAGCAATGATACAACTAGAATAGTCAAATAAGTTATATTGATCAAGGTGGGATAGAAGAATTTGCTAAGGTGCCAAGAAGAAACTTCTACGGCTCCATTGATTGTAGACCTTCTTAAAGTTAATTTTTGTTGGAACATGTGATGGTAGGCTTCATGATAGAACGCCATGAAGACTTGATCAAAATATACATAAGGACTGACTTTTGATCCAATAAACACTCAAAAAATAATGCATTAATGATAAAAACTATGATGACAATGTTAATGGATGAATATGGATGGACTCAAAAATAATGTGCACAAGGAATCACCTAATGAACACATATAGACTGAGTTGAGAAAACAATAATGAAAGCAAATAAATAGGCAAATGAATAAATAAACAAAAATAAAAATAAACAAACAACTTGAAAACAAAAGCAAAAGAAAACATCTTAACAATGACAATACTCTAGTAAGGCAGATTGAGGATAACTGACTAGGCTTAGACAGGACAAATATTTTTGAATTTTTGAAATGTTATGAATATTTTTGGCATTTTGAGGTATCTTAACTCGTTAGAAAATGACAAAATATCTGCTCACAAAATGTCAAGAGCGTTTAGTTTAGGTTGCTCATAAAATGGTGAGAGCGTATGAAAAGGGAGACTGAGGTGACCTCAACATAAATTGAGCATGACCCACATAGTCCTGAAATGACCTCAAGTCACAGTGATTGCATCCACACAAAAGGTGAAAAAAATAACTAGGTCCCAATAAGCTTTCAAATTCAGCAAATGGCCAGTCAAGTGAAAATAGTAATGGCAAGGTGATGCAATAATGCATGATAAACAAGTGTTGCCCCTAGTTTGCATATAGATAGTTATAACTAGGATACAACATCATAGATCAATGATACTAATTTGTCCATAAGAAGTTATAACTAGTAACAAGATTGGTGAGACACTGATTTGCTCATAGGCAGTTATAATTAGGCTCACATAAAGAAACTTGATAGGATGAAAGATATCTTGCTAGATCAACTGTCACACTACTTTCATAGACTGTGATTGAAACAAGGATTTGATTGATTGTTGAAACTTGATTGGAAGCCTCTCACAAAAAGCATGGAAAAAATCAAATGAACCAAGATCAAAATTGGATTGGGTAGGATGACTAAAAATAGGCTTTGGTCTAAATAGGAAAGGAATGATAGGATGGTATGGTCTCGTTATAAATAATGATGGTCTAGATAACTTGGATAAAATGGTAGGAGGGTTGCCCCTAGGTGATGGGGTAAATGGCTGGGATCTAAAATAATGGTAAATAGGCATATATAACAATGGTAATGGAAATGTGAAGTGATATGATACATGTTTTTGGCTTGGGTATGGTAAAATGACATATAATTCTATTTTTCCTATTAATGGGGAGATGCACATCCTAATCAACAAATGATACAAATAGAATACTCAATCATGTTAATTGCTATCCCACACTTTGTCTGAATTGTTGTTCTATCAATAACTAGCTATATATTTGGTTGTCAAGAATAAATTTATGATCTTTGTTGGTCATTAATTTTGATTCCTTCAAGTGTCGAGATAAGGTATCTTTGTATCCTCTACAAAGGAAAGTGTGGCCATAGATGGTAAACATGACAAATAATATATGGTAGATTTGATTGTGAAATGGAATGGTAAATGATAATGGAATGTATAATAGTGGAAAAATAAATGAAGATCAGGACTTTCAATCACATGTAAGGTTGCTTATGTTGGATTTTATATAATTTTGGTTGTGGTGGGGTTGAATATTTATTCTCTCAATAGGACCACTAGATTTTTTTGTTGTTTGATCTTGAGAGTAACTACCATTTGATTAGGCTATAGATAAAAAGCTATTTTAATTTGATCTTTGATTTTGTCTTCATCAAGCAGTGAAGAACTTATGTGCACAACTATTGATGCCTGAATGAGGTTTTCACCAATGAAGTTGCCTTGATAGTCCTATAGTGCCTCTGAAAAGGTTTTACTAAGGAATGTTGGCTTTTGACTTTGATTATCTTTTAACACTTTCAAAAAAGTTTCACTAAGAGATGCTAAGTTTTGACTTTGATTATCTCTTAACGCCTCTAAAAAGGTTTCACTAGGAGAGTGTTCTACTATACAAATGTGGTCTTGGCCTCCTTGCTCTTCTTCAACCACTATGTCGCCATGGATGTATTTCAATAAAGTATGATTTTGTAGATCCTAATTGATACTTGTGGGAAATGGAATGTCAATAATATGGCTATCTTGGTTGATGGTTATGGCATGTGGAATGGTAATATAATGGGTGTTGGCATGACAATCCTTGTAGAAGATATTAAGATAACTTATGTCAAAGCTGAAGCATTCATCCTCAAAAATCATAGAAGGATCACAAATGTATTCAAATTGATCTGCAAGGCATGCATAACCAATGTTGTAATAGCCATGAACATATTCTTCTTCTGAATCTAATTCTAACTCAAGGGACTCTAAATTTGATGTTGAGACTGATGTTGATCCATCTTCTGATGCTAAATTTGATTTCAATTCAAGAATATAATCTAACTCAAAATCTGATTCTTCATATGATGGGTACTCTGTTATAATGATGTCTTGTTAAATATTTGGTATTTGACAAGTAATGGCCTGTGATGGCATAATGGGTTCTACAAAGATTGGTTTGTCAAAGTGAGTCTCCTCTAGGATGGGAAAAAGGTCAAGAGACAACTCTTCAGACACTGGCTTATCAATAGGAGGCTCTTGAAAAATAGGCACATGGTCGAGGTAATGATTTGCCCAAAGGTAGTTATAATCATTAAGAAGTGACTTAACAAAGACTGGCTTGTTAGAGTGAGACTCCTAAATAATTGGTATAGGATCAATAGGTGATTCATCACAAGCTGACTTATCATAAGTGGTTGGTTCAATAAAAACATCTTAGATTGGTTGGATGTCTTAGATTTGGTTTTCAGCAAGTTGGAAAATACCAGTTTTGAACATAGCTTGGTCTTCGAATAATTGGATCAGTTGAGGTTTGGATGGGATTGGTAATGGATGAGGAATGACTTGTGGTTAGATAATGGTAGAGCATTGGGGAGCATGATTGCTCACATAAGCCAAATGACAAAGTCTTGAGATGATAATGATAGGGTGTTATGAGGATTGATTGCCCACACAAGCCAAAGGACTAGATCCTGGAATGATGAAGGGGTGTTTTGGAGCTTGATTTCTCACACAAAATAAAGGATGAGGTCCTGGTATAGAAATGGTTGGGTATTGTGGATCTTGGTTTCTTTTACAAGCCAAATGACTAGGTCTAAGAATGGTAATGGTATTCTTTGGATAGTGTTGAGCTTAATAGCTTGTATAATCCAAAGGAGGGTTAGGGGTAGCCGATGATCAGATAACAAAAGGACATCGTGAAACTTGATTGATTGCACAAGCAAAAGCATCCAAGTCTTCCTCATAAACCATATCATCCCAGTCATGAGTTGGCTCATAAGTTGGTTCTTGACTATGTTCTACATACCGATTATTGTAAAGAAGGTACAGATTCGTATCTCAAACAATATTATCTATAATTGGGCCTTCAAATTCTTTTTCATATCAATCAAGGTCTCGAGTTAGATTGTAAGTTGTTTCATGACTTTGTTCCCATGAATTATTAGTATGAGACAGATAGAAATATATCTCAAAAACCATATAAGCATCATTAGGATCTTGACTAAAGCCATAAAAATCATTTTGTGTGATCATTTTATTATAAGTTGGATTGTAAGTGACTCCACCATAAGTGTAGTTAGACATATCTATGTAAATGAGGAAAGTTTTAAAATAAAAAGGATTAGAGTTCTATAAACTCTAAAAAACTATGTCTAAAAGACAAATGGTTCAAGATTGGTCCAAATTGATCAAAGGGGTGGAGCTGTATCTCCAATATGGTTTGAAAGTGAAGTTGTATCTCCAAAATAGTTTGTGCTAAGACTTGGCATAAAATAGTGTAACATCAAATGTCTAATTTTAAATATCATATGCATAAAAGGTCAAGCATCTGAATTAAAACTGGCATGTCAAAGGTGTAGGTCAAAGTGTTCCAAACAAGGTCTAAATTAGGAAAGGAAAAAGTTGAGTGACTAGGTCTTTTGTCCAAATACGAAGTTAAAAGCTAGGCTCAAACAGATAGGGATACACTAGGACTTTTGGCCAAATGATGTCAAAATCTAGACTTGAAACAAAGGTTGATGTGAGTTGATTTAATCTAACAAGTTTGGAAACAAATTTGACATAGACCTAGCACACAGAATCAAATATAAACATGATCAGTTGGAATAAGACATAAGATAAAAGACTCTTTGAGAAAGGATGTGTTCTTTTAAATAAAGACACAAATAGTGATGAGGATAGACATTGAACAAATAAACTATCAATAGTTTTTAATTTTGGATAATCGATTAACGGAAGTTATGCAACCTAAAAGAGAAAGATCTATGTATCAGCGTTACAAATTAAAGCTTAAACAGAAATCAATAAATGTTTGGATCTAAAATTGACAAGGCTAATTGAAAAATCAACATTAAAAATTATGATTTGACTAAACAAGCTAGATAAGATTGGACAACATGACAACACAAGACAAAGGTCTAAATGGTATACACAAAATGGTTTGAAACAAATGGTTTTTGGCACAAGGTGAAATAAGTCTTGAAATAAATTGAGCAACTTAACGGTGTAAGCATATTCGAATGATGTGATCAATGCTATGTTTCAAAAGACTCAAAGACAAAATGGTTTAAACATGATTTGGACAAAATAACACTACCCTCCATAACTCAAATGACACACTCAAACAAGTTTAGAAAAAAAAATTAAGGCACAAGTGTGGTATAAAACAACCAGCATAATGCCTCTTTAGACAAAAGAGTGACGTATAGACAAGTTGATTTTGACATGACTTACACACAAACAAACAAGTTTTAGTCCCAAAACATACCAAGTAAAAATGACCAAAATACATTAAGTATAATCGTTTAAATCCTAACAAAGGTATGGCATGTGTGATTGATTAAGCTATCAAGCTTCAAACATTTATAATGGAATTAATTGCACAATTAATTTCACGTCAAACAATGCAAAAAAAAAATATAGAAATTGGGTGATCATGACATTGGCTAATTGTAAAAAGGTCTAGTTCTTTTTATAACCACTACATCCTACTATTCTCTCAGTGTAGTGTGATGTCCAAATTGAGATACGTCATATGTGCAACTCCAATTAGGACCAAGTGAAATCAATGCCAGGAGATGAAATCATAGGTCAAAACTTCTCAAAATAACTCACGGGAGGTAATGACGTCCCCCTTGCAAGCCAAGATGCAATGAAATGAAAGATATAAAAAGAAAGAATTTAGGATCATTTTTAAGGTCACTCAAACTTTGATGAATTTTTAGGGAGTACTTTAGACAACTTTCTTTCTAAGCCTTGAACTAGGCTATTTTCAATAGGAATGATGCTTTTGATTCTAAGGGTTCCCTAAAGGGGACAAGTGGAAAAGCATACACACAACATCCCTCCTTTTGCCAATAAAAATTTAATCTAAACAACTAAGTGAATACAAAAAGCTTTGAAAAGGTGATTTCATTTTTAAACCTAAATAGAAAATGAGGTGGTGTTCATTTGACCCCTTGGTCTTAGTTGCAAACTTTGAAAAACATTCACCATAAACATCTAAATTCTTTTGTTAAACACTAAAACAAGGTTCCTAATTAATTTTTAAGCATATAAAAGGTGATCTAAACATGTTTTAGAAAATGTCAAGCTTGGTCCTACAACAAATTTTTTAGCATGTCCTTTAACCTTGAAGCTCTTTTAGGTTTTAAATAATGAATTTTAGAAAAAGAGCTCTCAGATCTATGTTTTAAGAAAAATATAGTGACCAACATCGGTTTATATAACCGATGATGGTTAAATTTTCTAATCGATGTCAGTTATCCAACCGACATGAGTTATACCAATGTGACCAATGGTAGGTATACAACTGATGTCAGTTTTACTAACTAACATCGATTAAGATATGCAACTGATGTCGGTCTTGTCGACGTTAGTTACTGTGTAAAAATCATGGCAAACAAAATTGATAAAATAAAATTAGAAAATCAATTTGTAAGAGTTTTAAGGGTCCAAATGAATATTTTAAAGTCAAAAAATGATATTCTTTAGGTGTAATATGCATCTAGTCCCATCAGATGTGCCATATGTGGATCTAGGAATTTGACTCAAGAGAGAATGGTTAGTATGAGGTTAGTTCTAAAATAAAAACAAAATAAAAGAAACACACTAATTAACATAACATCTCTAGGCCTAGACACTAGGGAGAGCTTAGTTAACAAAAATAAATGAAAAATTCAATTAAAAAATAAAGAATAAAATATAAAAATTCATTCACCTTCCTTGAATACTCCAAATGCCTTTGTAATAGTGGCTTCCTCAGTTTTTGTGCTCATGAAGTCCTTAGCAATGAAAGCTTGGCTACCTCCATCTTTCCTTGGCACTTTTAGCTTGTGGCTTGGCTTGGCTTAGCTTGGACTCAATTTTGCATGGTAACACTAGTTGTAATAGCTTCTTGAAGATATTTGTGCATTATAACTTTGCACCAAAATAACTTAGAAATCATGTTCATGGCCTCTCTATTTATAAATTTTGAGAATGTCTAGAATTAACCTGAACTATCCATCTTGAGATTGAGATGTGTGGTTGAATATTAATTCAAATTTTGAAATTAATTTTATAATTATCCTTATCATGACATTGGAAAAAGGGGAAATCAAGAGGCATGGAGGGCATGAATCTTGATATTTATAACATTTATGGCCTAATGATGTCTTCTCAAGAAATAAGGTCACTTGATGATGTAGATATTCAATATTCATTTTCAAAAATAAGTACTCAACAAGTTTTCATGGAATTATTGATTAGACTCTAATTTGGTTGAATTAGCTCTTAAGCATGATTAAGTTCTTTGTGCACAAATTACTCAAATTGATCAGAATGCCTTGTTATTGATCCAAAATTTGACTGGATTGAAATTGAAAGCCAATGTCAGATGCATTGGAACCATATCCCTATTTAAGATGTTACCAACAAAAAATAACAAATGCATGTATTTTGTGAAAGATATTTGATAGGAAAGAGCAATCTAGAGCACCTAGGTGCAAAATTAGCATTTTGACTCGAAATGATCTGATCAAAGTTAGCTGGCCCATAAATTGTATTGCCCCATTTAAGGATATCCTGACCAAAATTGGCACTTGAATATGTCAGTTTCACATCATTTAGCATATTTTAGTGTTATAAGCCAAATTATGTATTTTAGGTGGAAATTGGTCAAAGGTCATATTGGGGGTTATTAGTGGCCAATTTTAGGTGTCTACAACTCCTTTTGACTGATGACCTCCATCATAGTTCCATGCAAACTCATTTCTAACAGGTCTCTTGCATTTTCTATCTCTATGCCCAAATTGATTATATGTGTAAAGTTAACTTTTGAACTTGTATACCTCATGACATTAGGTTGTCTGATCTGATTTGTCTTTATTCTACGAGTGCCTTCATTCTTTGTCTAATGGTTTATCTTCAAAAATTGATCCACCTTGACCTTATTGATATTCAAGTCAACTTGAGTAGAAACTTTGGGCTCTTCATTAAAACTCAATTCAAATTTGTCACTAGCTAATTTTTGACTCTTTAGGAGATCATCCAGATCATTAGAACTTTTATCAAATTTGACAAATGATTTCACCTTGCTTGAAAATTTCTTTAACTCATATTTCAAATACACTATCTTAAAAGCATACCTTGAGCATTTTTCTTCTTTGGCTCTTAGACTTCCAAACATAGATTCCATCTTAGAATTAAGAAACATGACAACACTTTCATGCTCCCTAGAGTCTTCAACCAATCTTGCCTCAAACACACTAAATTG
The DNA here is from genome assembly GCA_037957365.1 of Torreya grandis. Classification (NCBI taxonomy): domain Eukaryota; kingdom Viridiplantae; phylum Streptophyta; class Pinopsida; order Cupressales; family Taxaceae; genus Torreya; species Torreya grandis. The sequence goes on along the minus strand of JARHVA010003875.1, from coordinate 642,501 downwards.
CTCGTCATAGTCTTTAAGTTTAGATTTCATCTTCTTAATGATCTTCTTCTTAATCTTCAAATCTTTAAAAATATTCATCAATATAATATTACAGTCAACCTCATCTTTATCATCATCTAAATCACTACAAGTAGACACCTTTTGATGTGATTAACTTCCTTTTTCAGCGATGAACAGGGCTTCATCTTCAACAAGACCATCGTCTTCATGATCATATTTTGAGTCATTATCTTCACTCTCATCAGATGAGCTGAAATCTTCTTTGGTGTAGAGACTCTTCTTGTTCTTGAAAGACTTCTTGTTGTTATACTTTCTGAATCCTTTCTTTTTGTATGTTTTCTTGTCTTCATCTTGGCCTTCACCATGCTCTTCATCACCATTCTTCTTGTGCTTATGAAGACACTTATGAGCAAAATGTCCTACCTCTCCATAATCAAAACATTTGAAGGCTAGTTTACCCTTATACTTCTTTGAGCCTGTGTTCAATTTTTTAATAATCAAAGTAATTAGTTAATCCTCATTAATATCAGATATATCATCATCTTTGGGTTTCTTAACTTCGAACTTTTTCTTAGGCTTCATCTCTATCTTGAATGCTGCTTCCTTTTTTGGTGGTATATCATCATTTACTCTTATCTCATATGCAATAAGGGTGTCATGCAATTGATCCATATTCAATTGAGTAAGATCTTGACATTCTTCTATAGTAGATATTTTTGGATCAAACTTGAGGGATAGAGACCTTAATACCTTTTGAACTACAATAGCCTCTTCAAGATTCTCTCCAAGACCTCTGATGATGTTCACAGTCTCATCAACTCTCTGTAGAAAATATGCCACATAATCTTCTTTCTTCATCCTGAGACTTTCAAATTTGTTAGTGTAAAAGGTTTCTCTTAATGTCTGGTACCTTTTTGGGGTCTTTTTCTCACTTTCCAATGTGAAAAGAGTTATTCCCCTAACTGGTTCAATCACTTAAACCTTTTCACACTCACTTAAGTTTACTTTAAGATTTTTTTATCCTTTATCCTACATTTCATGTATTTTTAGTCTCTTAGGTGGTATATCCTATATATACTAATCTATTACTCTCATTTTATATATAAAAGCATGTGAAGGCTTTGTATTAACATTCATGTTGAATAGAATACAATTTATTCTATTAATTTTGGCTTCTTTGCTATGCTTTCCTTTCACTCATTTTGATTCTTGGGTGGTTTTTCAGTCAAATCTTATATGGTATCAGAGCAATTATGAGTTGTAAGATAGCTTTATAAGATATTTGAGTACAGATATATTATTTTTTATAGCAAATAATTATGCTCTTCTCTTGCATCTTTGAATGATCTAGAGGATTAGAAGATTGAGAAAAAATATTAGATTCTAGGGTGTTTCTTTATTGATTTGTTAGTTGCAGGTGATTTTTGAAGCACCTTGGAGTAAATTTGGAGCTCACCACCACAATCCAATCATCCAAGAAAGATAATAACACTCCTAATTTTATTTCAATTGAACATTGGAGGCTTTATTTATAGGAGGTTTTGAAGCAGTTCTACATGAATCTAGAGAGGTTTAAAGCAAATTTAAAGATTTTAATCAAAATATTTTTTTAATTTTCAAGAGCAAATACAAGTTTTTAATTGTATTTAAGGTTTATGAGAAGTCAGATATAGATCTTATTTTATCCCAGTTAGATATTTGAAGCCATATTTAAGTATTTTATATTAAAAAATATATTTTTAATTTTTCATACGTATATCTAACTGTAATTAATCGCTCAAAACAATTCTTGGGTTTTGTGCATCCCACTCTCAGCCTTCCAATTTTTTTTGAATTTATGAATTTCATTGAGTAATGAAGAAATTATTTATATTTTAATAGTTGATATTTAAAAAAAATATATGGTAGTGTTGCCCCCACTAAATTTGGCAGCACTTTTGGCGGTTCTGCCAAATCTAGCAGTTCACTAATTCTAGCAACAAGTTTAGTCATAACTAAATTTAGTTAGCAAAAACTAAATCTGGTGGTGACCTTAAAATTGGTATCAATTTCATAAAATTTAGCAGATGATGTCATGTTGACATCAACATATTTTTTTGGATATTGACCCCTTCACCATTGTATGCTTTTGAATTTATAATTAAACTTCATGGGCTCATATCTTGAGCATACATACTCCTTTTTTAGCACATTTTTTTTTTGATTTGAGGTAGAATTTCATGCTCTATGAAGTGGTGTAATAAAATTTTCTTCATCTTATCCTAGTTTTCCATAAAATAAGTCTTTGCATCAGATTTGACAGATAATCATAGTTTTTTTACTTTCAAATGCTTGTAACTTTCACATACGATCTCAGAATGAGGTGATTCTTGTTTTGAAATTACTCATTTTTTGATATCTACATATTAGTGTCACTTTGAAGTTATAATTCTATAATTTGTCTATACTTTCAATTGTGGGGTCCATCTTGGACTTTGTAAAACTTTAGAAAAATAAACTCCAACATTGTAAACGCACTGAATTATAAAGTGCCAAAATCATTATTTTTTGGTGGGATTCTTGATTGAGTGAATCAAGGGGGGTATCTTTTATGAGTGTGAATTTTATCTCTACATTTGATTTTGTTCTTTTCTTTTCCTGTACATATGGGTAATCCTAAGTTTTCCTTGTTAAATATATATACAACTATTTAACTTGGAAATAAAATGCATGGAATGCCTTATGACTCAAGGGTATACACCCTATGTTGAGGCAACAATTTATGAACCACTTGATGCCAAGAAAAAGTTTTTATGGATGCTTGAAAACACTAAAGCACTTGGATGTTTAAGAAGTTTTGTGTCTTTAGATATAATATTTTATATTAAATCATGTACAAGTCCCAAAGAAGCATGGAAAAAATTGAAGGCACTCTATGGTAAAGCTAATGAATTTAGAGGCTATCAAATTGATATTGAATTGATGAGTCTTGATTTATATAACTTTGACAAAATTCAAGAATACATTACAAAGGTTAATGACCTAAAATCATAGCTCAGAGATTGTAGCATTGATAAAAATGACATTCAATTGATCTATAATATAATGAACAAATTAGGTCTTGAATATGGAGCCTTTGTTTCTAGTTTTCATAATCATAAGTTGACTATGAGATCTACCTATGTGATGCCTTTGTTTGACACATTTTCATAAATGTTGATGCATGAGCAAGGCAAGCTTATCACCATGGGTCTCCTAAAGACATCACAGTCTTAAGCCTTATTGGCTGGTTAACCCAAAGGATAGAAATAGTTAGGTAGATTTGATAAGAAATAGAAGTGCTTAAAGCACAAATCGCAAGTAGATTAATTACAGTCCTTCTATGCCTCTAAGGTAGATTCCAAATCCTCTTCATCAAATGGGAACTTATAGAAGAAGGAATGACTAACTTATGCCTATTGAAAAAAGGTCAGTCATCATGAGCATCAGTGTCATACAAATAAAATTGATGAACTCACTCATCTTCTCAAGAAGAATCACATGAATTTTCCTTCTTCATCTACACCATAGTCTCCAACTCCATCAAAATTAGACAAAGGGAAAGCAACTGCACTTATTGCTTTAGCAGATTCTTTCAAGCAATGGATTATTGACTTAGGTGCTTCACATCACATGGGTTCCAATCAAGAATAATTTTCTTTGTTAGAGACATGTTCTATGCCACATATTATCATTAGTGATGACTTTTCAATAGAAGTCATTGGGAAGGGATTTGTAGAAGATAGGAATGACATATTTGAAGATATTTTTTATGTGCCTAAATTATCAGCCAACCTCTTTTTTGTCTATCAGATCACCCATTTTGGGAATGGAAAAAAGGTTGAATTCACCCCATATTCTGTTGTAACTAGGGATCTTAAAGATAATGATCTAGTTGTAGTTGAAAAGGCCAATCATCATTCTCATCTCTATGCCTTCTCTCACTTTATGACTGATGCACCTTCTACTGCAGTTCTCACCCATTCAGATTCAGTGAGCAATCTATGGCATGAGCGGTTTGGCCATCTCAACTACCACTACCTTCAACAATTTAACAAATAGGATATGGTCACAGGTCTTCCAAAGATCAGTTTTTTAGATGGTGTCTATCAGGGTTGTGCCTTTGGAAAGCATCCTAAAGATAAATTTGAAAAAGGAAAGGCTTGGAGGGCTTCAATAGTCCTTGAGCTAGTTCACAGTGATCTTGAAGGTATATTTCCAACCTTATCTTTTATCAAGGCCTGGTATGTACTCTCATTCATTGATGATTTTTTTAGGTTCACATGGGTCTACTTTCTTTGATAGGAAAGTGAAGTCTTTGATCAATTTTTGGAATTCAAGGTTCATGTAGAGAAATAGTCTAGAAAGTTTGTCAATATTTTTCACTCAGACAATGGTAGAGGATATGTGAACCAACACTTTGAGCAATACTACACTCTTGAAGGGATTGATATTCAACATTCTATTGTTTATACACCTCAATAAAATGGTGTAGTAGAATAGAAAAATAGATATCTAAAAGAGATGGTTGGTTGCATGATCCATGCTCATTCCCTTCCACTAGCATATTGGGTTGAAGCCATCAACTGTGCTGCACACATCTAGAATAGGGTTCCTCATAAGGCTTTGAAGGGCATCACTCCCTTTGAAGCCTAGTGTGTTCACAAACCTAAGTTGCAACACTTCAAAGTCTTTGGTTGTTATGCTTGGTCTCACATACATTTCGAGAAATGTAGAGCTTTGGAACCTCAGAGTCAACATTGTATCTTTGTCAGATATCTTGATGGTGTCAAAAGATATAGGCTCTTATATCCTGACACTCATGATCTCTTCATGGAGTGAAGTGTTCTTTTTGATGAAAGCTCTCCTAGCTAATCCTCTCTTACTCTTCCTCCACCATGGAATTAGATACAAATAACCTTCTATCAACTTCTTCTATCCATAGGGATGATCATGAGGTTCCACCTCCACCTTCATTGGGTGCCCCTTCAGAGGTTGAATATTCTCCTCCTCCATCCCCTTCTGCTTCTATGCCTCAATGGGCTCAAAAAACTCTCTAGTCTGTTGGCACTCTTGTTATGGATCCTTCTAACACTCGAAGGACACGGTCATAACACCAAAAACTCCCACATTCTTATATTGCCATAACTTATGATCCACAATATTTTTGGGAAGCTTCAACGATTTTTGAATGGGATTTAGCTATAGAGGAAGAGTACAACTCATTGATATAGAACAACACTTAGGAGCTTGTTCCACTTCCTATGGGAATAAAAATGGTTCAGTGTAAGTGGATCTATCCAACTAAATTTGTAGCAAATAGATCAATTGACAAGTTCAAAGCATGGCTTATGGCCAAAGGTTTCTCTTAGGTTTTTGGTATTGAATACATTGAGACTTTTGCCCCCATTTCCAAGATGAAATCCATTCACTTGACACTTGTCATTATTGCAACTCATGATTGGGATATACATCATATGGATGTGAAGAGCGTCTTTCTTCACGGGGATCTACGGGAGGAGATTTACATGGAGCAACCACTACGATTCATTCAAGACCCTTATTTTGTTTGCAAATTGCAAAAGTCTATTTATGGACTTAAGCAAGCCCCTCAGGGTTGGTATGCCAAGATGTATTCCTTTCTTCTCTCTGTCAGATTCTCATGGTGTCACTTAGATCTGAATGTATATATTCTTCAATAAGATGAATCTCATTTGATTCTTGTCTTCTATGTTGATGATTTTATTCTTATTGGGAGAACCTCATCCATCATTGGCGATGTCAAATATGATTTGCACTACTGGTTTGAAATGAATGACTTGGTCCCATTACACTTTTTTTTAGGATTGAGATCACTTAGTCATCTTATGGGATACACTTGCTCAGCCCAAGTATGCTCTTGATCTACTTGCTCGATTTCACATGGATGATTTTAAGCCTACATCGACTCCTTTTCTATCTAGATTCAAGCTTGAGGTGAATTGTTCTACTCCTCTTGTTGATGGAACTTTGTATCATCAGCTTATTGATAGCCTCATCTACTTGACTCATACTCACCCTGATATTTCTTTTGCAGTTGGCATAGTTTCATGCTTCATGTAAGAGCCTCATGAGATTTATTGGAAAGTATCCAAATGCATAATTCATTACATCTAAGGCACTCATTGACATGGGATTCACTATGTAACAAGTACTAGATTAAACTTAGTTGGATACATGGATTTTGATTGGGTTGACAATCTTGATGATCGTAAGTCTACCTCTGGCAATAACTTTCAACTTGTTTCTGGCCCTATTTATTGGCAGAGCAAAAAGAAACATGCTATTGCTCTTTCCTCAATTGAGGTTGAGTATCGAGGGGATGTAAATGCATTTACTGTGGTTATCTAGCTTCAAAATATCTTGACTAAGTTTGGATTCACTATTCCTCATCCATCTGTTATCTATTGTGATAACCAAAGTGCGATCTAGATCTCAAAGAACATGATTCATCATCAACAGACCAAACACATCGAGATCCACATGCACTTTATTTAGGAGCTAATACAAGAGTAGGTCATTGACTTGCATTATTGTTTGACAATAGAGAAAATTGTAAATATCTTCACCAAATCCTTTACAGAGAGTAAATATCTCCATCTTTGAGATCTCTTAGGGGTACAGGCCATTACTTCTGCAAAGACGGTCACCTAACCTTCTCCTTCATCCTCTCATGGGGGGGGGGAGTTTTTTCCCATTGGGTTTTCTGCTTCTCTTCTTTTCTAAGGGGTCTTTTACATTGTACATGTTACCTTATCAGGCCTTGTTGTTGAGACCCATTCTTCTTTTCTTTTGAGGGCTTTTTCCCCAAGTTGCACTTAAGGGGGGTGTTAGTGTAAAAAGTTTCTCTTAATGTTTGGTACCTTTTTGGGCTCTTTTTCTCACTTTCCAATGTGAAAAGGGTTATTCCCCTAATCGGTTTTATCACTTAGACCTTTTCACACTTACTCAAGCTTACTTTGGGGTGTTTTACCTTTTATCCCACATTTCATGTGTTTTAGTCTCTTAGGTGGTATATCCTATATATACTCACCTCTTGCTCTCATTTTATATAGAGAAGCATGTGAAAGCTCTCTATTAGCATTCATGTTGAATAGAATACAATTTATTCTATCAATTTTGGTTTTCTTGTTATGCTTTCCTTTCACTCATTTTGATTCTTGGGTGGCTTTTCAACCAAATCTTACAAAATTACCTTCTATGAGTCTACAACTTAGCAAGCTTGACCTTTGAATCTCCTTCATAAATGATCTATATTTTGTCTCATATTTCTTTAATATATTTATAATGGATTACCTTAGTGAACTCAGTATCTATATGACCATAAGTGATAACATTCATTGCCTTAGAATTATTTTCAAATAACTTCTTGCCTGTAACACTAGATATATGAGTAGTAGGAGAAACATAACCATCCAAAATAGATTGCCATACATTAAACCCTAGGGATATAATGTATGTCCACATCCTTTCACTCCAAAAAACATAATTGGATCCACTGAACATCAGTGCTTGCTTAGTGGAGAAACCTCTTTGATGACTATCCATATTGTACTTTGGATCACCTTCAAGCTGTCAAGCCTTTACCAAAGGACCTAATTTGATACTAATTGTTAGAGGTTAAATCATTGAGGGGGGTGAATCAATAAGCCTAGAAAATCCAACTTTAATTTCAATCCTTTAAAGTTCTTTATTTATTACCATAAGCATTCATGAAGCATACATATCATTCATATCAATGAGCAAGAGAGAAATGAAAGACCAATCACATAACAAATGACATATGTGGGAAACCCTCTTGGGGAAGAATACCCACCAGAACTTATAATTAGACTATTGTTCTATAATAAAAAGAACCAATTTGGATTGGCTACAACTGATCAAGGAACTACCATCTCTTATTCAGTGATATTGCAATCCCACAAGGTGCCACCACACTTGTCTAGTTGAGCTACCACAACAACTAGACTTTTAACAAGTTTCACCTTATAAGGAGACTATAACCCCCTTAGATGTTGAGCTACCACAACAACACTTATGAAAACATCAAACTTTGAACTAATTTCTTCAACACCTGATGATGGACATTTAATTATCACTCTTCACCTTCACTCATACTCAAACAACAAGAGCACTATTCTACCAACATAATTATGACCTACAAGTCATACAAATAATTCTCAATATATTTTGATCTTCAACTCATCTGTAGGGCACCCACCCTTTCCTTTGCTTCATAACACTATGTTCTCAAATCCAAATTCCACACACAAGTCTCTCTCAAATCTCTCACAAGTCTAAAAATCATCATCTTTGATTTCACTATATATAGAGCATTCATGATTATCACCATCTTGGTTAGCTAAAAGGCATGCCTTAACCTTTAAGGCATCTATCTCATTGAAACATAACTTAATACCATCCACATAGGTTTGCCATAGCACCCATGGGTCACACTTAAGCAGTTACATCTTTTAATAAGGCCCTTGTAGCTCTTACAGGTCTCATGGAGATCTATTCATTCATTTAACACATCATCGAGCAAAATAAGAGCATATGACCACTTACAAATGCATAGGTCCAATCCACATGACACTTTTTTCATCCTCAAATTATTATAGACATCATTGTAGTCACCATGAATAAATACACAATTGAATTCTACACCTTTGTTCATATTGCATATGATTGGTCAAACCTTCATAATGCACACAAATAATCTTCATAGAGTCTAAAATACTCCTCAATATCTAATTCATCATGAGACATTGAAATAATATCAAAACACGCTTGAACATCCTTCTTGGGTCACTTGCAGAACATATATGAAAACATAGTCAACTTTAAACATTCATAACTTTGATTGTACACATTTTTAGACCTTCAAATTTATATTTCCAGATGCGCTTTGGAGTCTTCTACAAGTTTGATTTTTAAACCATGAGCAAATTATACATATTGAAATATATATCAAAAATAAAGAGCATTGGTTTTTCTTTGTTAAATTCAAATATTAAAATGCAAATAGTCATAGTTAAACCTCAGTCACTTTGCTCGCATATCATGTTCTCGCTGCTTAGATCAATCATACACCATCAATCTTATTGTATGGAACTTGAACTTTACATTTCAGTACTTATCATTGGATCTTCATCTTGACTACTTGACTTAATGCACTTTTTCAATCTCTTGTACGTAGCTTGATATTTATCTCTACTTGATGTTAAACATCAAACACTAGTCCTCATCTTGCTTCTTCTAGACATCTAAGAATGAACATGTTATTCACCAAATTTGAATTTTTAGTCAAATCGGGGCACCCCTAGAAAAAATGGATGATTTCAAATGTTTTAAGGGGTCATAATATATTGTCATAGGAAGTATTAATTATCATCTGATGTCATTTGAGTTCATATTAGCTTTGGTCTTAATTACATTAGTCAATTTTTCCATTAGGGGTCATTTTATGTGCCTTTAAGAGTCATTAACATAAAAATCACATTTCCCAAGGTGCCTAGGTGTCTAAAATTCATGAAAAATGTCCAATAATTTAGTAAGTGTCAAATATGTTAGTCACATCAGAAGGTTACAGGTTCTCTAATTGAAACTTCAAAAATCAGTTGAAAAAGAAGAAAAATAGCACTTGTATGGCACATAGAGAAGTGTGTCATGTGTGGAGGATCATGCAGGGTCTCCTCATCTTTATAACACTCATATCCATGCTTTTTTTGATCTGAAAGTGTCATTTTGAAGCCAAAACCATTCTACACATTTCTAATTTTTTTGGACAGACTGAAGTGACCCTCAGGATTTTATTCAGTATGGAAAACATAGGGAGTTTTAGGACAAATTATTTTGGAAGATAATAGTATGCTAGGAGAACTTCATTTTCATATATGGAGTTTGAATATTGGTAAACTATGCTTTATGAACCATTGCTAATAAGTTGACTGTGTCTTTTTACTAGCTATTTAGTGTATCTTATAGGTTTTACTCCATTTCTATCAAATCCCTATGAAACAGTTGGTGATGTTGGCTCTAGAGGAAGTTGTCTTTCTTCTTAGATGGTCTCCATTTTTGGTTGCATGATTCATGATGTTTGGAAGAGCAAAATTGGTCTATGATGCAAGGAGGTGTCACCATGTGTAGTTTCAGTTGAAGTGCTTTGATTTGCTGAGTGTCTCTCCCTTGTAGGTGTCTCTTTCAACTAGGAAAGAGTATTCCATCTAGGTAATGTGACCATCTCCTTTCATGTTTAGAATTCACCATGTCACCTCTTGGATTTCTCACTAGCTTGTTTCCCTCCATGGTCAGCTCCTTGCATAATTTTAGTTGAAACCTCATGTATAAGCTTTCTCATCTTGACTATGAAGTGATAATGGAGGTGTAGTGGCTTATAAAATAATTTATAAGTTGAATTAAGTTACTTTTTTATGATAAATGAGGTTTAGTTTTGACCACATGCTTATATGCCATGCCAAACAACTTGATGCATATGTCTATCCTTTTCCACATGTTGGCAAATGATCTTCATGTTGTAACAAGTGTTTTGAAGTTAGTTCCAAGTTTCAAAGGATGATTAAGGATTGAAAATGACATTTAGATAGTTTTGAGTTAGTGCATCATGTTTCACCACATTCTATTGCTCTACTTGCATATACTACCCAAAACATTCATTTACAGGCCCTTGATGATGTCATGTTGGTGTAAGGGGAGATGGATGTGTGTCATAATTTATTATTTTTTCTTGAAGTGCATTTTGAGGTTCATCAAAGGCATATGAGTTTATTTTACACTTATGGTCTATAGTGGTCCACACCCAATCCTTTGTTTTCTTCTCAAAACAACCTTCTATAGGTGGCTGAGCATGGGTTGGGGTGTTGTACGAAAGGGTAAAATAATATCACACTCACTTTTCATTTCCATCACAAGAAAGCCTTAACAAGCCCATAAAAACATCCTATAAATCAAAATGGAATCATGGAACTAGTTTGAGGTTCAAAGATTGGGTTTAGGGATGGAATCCCTAAAAGAGCAAAATAGAGCTCCAAGAGGTTTTGGTGGACCTTCTAAAACATGTTTGCAAGCTATTTTGAGACATATAGAGGGGTGAACCTTATAGCCCTATCATAGGACAAGGACCTTTCCAATTTTGAGAAGGAAAGGACAAGGGGAAGGTGGTTTTTCAAAGCTTCAAAAGTGCCTCAGAACAGACTAAAAACTTCAATGACATCTACAGTCCTATAGATGTAAATGACCTCTTCATCACCTCTAAGAAACAACATCAAAAAATGGTTGTGGTCAATGGTCTTAGCTGGTATAATGAGGTAGAATGAAGCTAAATTCATCAATAGAGAGTTGAGATAGGATCTTATTCACCTCCTATACCATCTAAAGGTACCTTCAGCCATGGAATGACACCTACATTAGGGTCTTAGAAAGAAAAGTGTCTCAATCCATAGAGAAAGGTATTGTTTAAATCCTAATGAGAAAATATAGGGAGTGTAGGTAAAATATATATTGTGTGACATAAAAATGTGTCTTAAGGGGCTAATTAATACCATGATAAAATGAAAAAGACCCCTGTATTCACCTACAGACAGGGTTATGGGAAAAACACTCCAACTTAAACATTGGCATGAGAAGGTTGATGCAGGGTGGAATTTTGAAGGTCCATAAGAATGAAAACTATTTATTAGACATGATGTGAATATCAAGGTAAATTAAAATGGTCTTTATACACTCTAATCAAGTTCCAAGCAACCCTATCTTGACATACAATAGACCCCAAAAAGTGTCTCAGTCAGATAGATAGGGGCTCAGTCTTGGTGATGAAAGGTGCAATAGTATGGTGAATGGAGCTCAATATTTGTAAGAACAGTGGATGCCAACCTCAATGAGCATGTTAGATGTGTCATGAAGTATTCTATAGGGGGAAACAAAGCTTACATAGGGTCTTAAACCCTTGTTCTCATCTACAACAGGGTTCATGATAGTAGGGCTAAGATGGACAATAACCTATCTATGGAGGAGAAGAGGGTACCAATGAATAAAAAATGATATATTGTGGTCTATTATGTGTCTTATCAACCCACAAACCTCATCATAATGCTTAGATGCCTTCCCTACCTAACAAATGAGCAATAGTTTATGCTAGTGATTAGGAAACCTCTTTGTCCAATGGGTGAATATGGGAAAACCACTAAGGAACATTGTTTTGAATAAGTTTAAAAGATCCATGAGCATTAAATGAAGGTAAGAAGAATGTTTAAATAACCTAAAATAATGGTTATATCTTGGAGACACCACCCACGGGAGGTTTTACAAAAAATGTAGGAAAACAGTGTTATTGAGGCTTTTTTTAGGCATTTTGAGATGGTTGGGCACCCTAAACATGGAACTAGGAAAAAACCTATAGTATAAATGATCATTATGACTTGGAAAAAATCCCAAAATACTCACTTTTCTCAATGGATAAGGTTTATAACTCACTATTTTATATCAAAGTTCATCCAATCATGAAAATTAGAACTTTGGCAAGACAAGTAAAAGATGGCAAAATGAGTAAAAGACCTAAGATGAGGCCTTGGGATCTTCAAATAAAATTAAGTGGTGTGTATGGAAGATTTATGGATGATAAAGAACACTCACACAAGATCTAACCCCTTAGGTTGACCTAATTGTTCATGCACACAGTCCAACTATGCAAGTTTTCAATAGGCCTAATTGGTAGATGAGAGGAAAAGATGAAAAGGAGTGTTTGAGAGGTTATGTGATGGACTTGTGAGTTTTAATGAGGTGTGAAATAACATAATAAATCATCCCAATCATGAAGGATCATCCCAAGTGGTCCAAACTAGCAGGGTGTATGCTAAGCCCATAAGGCCTAGAGGAGACTTAGAGCCAATTGGGGGTCTATCTTCATTTCTAGACCTCGATGAATTGTCAAGATGATTTATGAATATTTTTTAAGTCATGATATAGGTTTGATAAATTTTGGAATTCATAGAAACATCAGGAGAGCCATCTTTCAGCTCAAAACCACTCACACTTATGCAAAATGGAGAAATAAGCTTGATGAGGCAACTTTTGAAGCTCACATCTTCTTAGAGGATATGCATGGGAGGAAAAAGAGTTATGGGGAGTTAGAGAAAGTACCTAGCATTAAGTTTGTGAATTTTTTTTGAAACTTTAACATGTATTATTTATGAACAATGGTTAAGAGAAGAAAATTGTCTAAAACCCTTACTTGCCCTTAGCAGAGAACCAATTAGGAAAATGAACTTGGAAAGCTAATATAAAGATTTATTTTTGAAAGGAAACCTATTTAAACATGGAAGAGACTCACTTAGGTTCTCACCCATACAAATGAGCTATACAAAATTATACGAACAACATGTAAAACAATGTTTTTCTCACCATTTTGTGTGTTTTGAAAGTTCTAGAGAAGATATTAGTATGAAATAAAGTTTGGAGAAAGGATTAGGAATTTTTATAACTCCATACAATCATTTTATTCCTTAGAAATGTTTATAAGTATTCAAACAATTATCTTAATTTCAGCTAGTCAAAACTAGCATAGTGAACACAAGGGTGAGAAGAGTGAAAAATCTAAGTATGGGTCTTTTTAAGGTGTACTTGAGTAGTCTAAGGCCATGTATGGTCTTGACATGTGTCATTAACTCCATCCAATGTATTTTAATTGAAAAATGAAGACTTTTTTTAGGACAAGTGTGAGGGGTGACTGAAACAAGGAGTTTTTAAGACTTCAAACAATGATTGCTTCATTCCAAGAGTTTTCAAAGGAGTAAGAATGCAACCAATGCATGGAATTGAATGCATGAATGAATTAATTCTTATTCCCATCGTTAGAGCTACCACTATCAGTAATGGGATGTTCAAATAGGTCCAAATGATGGAGGTAGTTTTCTGAGTTAGGATAAGAAATTTTGTGACATGTTTCATAGGTTTCATGACTTGTATGGAAAATTGGACCTCCTAAAATTACATGGTTCAACTCATGCCTCTTTCTAATGTAAATTATAACCCCTTTTTTGAGATTAACACATGCCCAAGTGACATTTTGACTTCCTTTGCCTTGTTTCTCTCTCAAAGGTTATAAATATGGACTCTTTTTCCTCTTTTGAGTAGACTCTATTGGTTAATGGGGAAACTCTAGCCAAATTTGTACTTAAGTAACTCTTAAAGAAATAAACAAGTGGTTTTGCCTACTCACATGCTATTTAATTGAGTGCTAGTGCAATATTTTTGGTCTTGTCTAGTAGAAGATTATCTTTTCTAGCATGTTATCCTTGATTGTTCACCAAATGTGCAGAAGAGCAACTGTTACAGGTCTTTGTTAGTATTCTTTTCTAAGTGTATAGGTGTTTTATAAGTGGTTCATGATTTTATCCTAAAAAGGAATCCTTCATTACCCTCTTAAGCATCAAAATGCCTTTTGGACCTAGCTTATGAAACATTGATGTGACAATGCAACTTGAATTATGAGTTTTGTATAAAAGAAGTCTTGTTTGACTCTAAGTGGTAAAATTTTAGTCAATGGGAAGAAGCGCACTATTGGTGTATCAAATTCTTTAACTTTCTTCGTCTAAGGTTGATAAATAAGAAAGTGCACCAAAAATTACATCAAGAGAACTAGCCCTTCTAGAGATTCATCTCAACAAAATTGTCACCCATAGAAATAGAGATGTTTCCATTGTGCCACTTGGATGACGAGAGCTAGGAATATTTTCAAGGGGTGAAAATCCAAGTGACAATAGTTTTTGACATGCCCGATGGGACTCTAAGTCTTAGAATATTGTTCAAGATTGGTGTTGGTCTTAGCATAGTTACAGCTAGAAGAACATCTACATTTAGTACCTGGTGACTCCACTAAAGTTTTCAAATCTTTGGTTTTTGATCAATCCCTATTTTCCATGCCAAAGTTGACCAGTAGGTCTACTAATAAAGGTACACCCTTTGAGTTTGTGTAATTGCCCTTATATTCTATTAGAAGGTTTAGGTTTGTGAACACCCACCTTATTCAAGAGAGTTAATGTTTAAGAAGTCTCAATTCTTATTTAGTTCAATCCCTAATACTCAAATTTCACATTCCAAGATGGCTAGGAATAAACGTTTTGTAACCTTCACTGGATCATCTCTTTTGAATCTTACCCAATATGACCAAATTCTAGGAGAAACCCTTAAGAGTGTTCCATATTTTAGTGGAGAGGGTCATATTACTACCATTGAACACATTAGAAACATAGCAAACTTATGCAAATTATATTGGTTCATGGGATGAACTAGGAGATCTATTGACTAAGAGGTTTGGAGAGAAGAGTGATCATTTATCTCTAGCTGAGCAACTAACCACTATCAAGAGGGAACCACAAGAGTTTATGTAAGATTTTAACACTATATTTCTAAAAACATGGGATAGGATCCTAGCCCTTGTGAGACCTACTCCAAACTATGCATTCTTGTACTATCTAAAAGCATTGAATAGTGATGTAGCTCTGCTGATCCAATCCATGAGTGGGAATACACTCTTTGCTACCTATGAGATAGCCATCAATTCTAAATATTGTTTTGTTCAAGTAGGGAAGATTGCTCTTATGTCACCAATGCCACTATTCCTTAATTTGTAGTCTCCTAACTAAGATACATTGACCACTTTAGATCTTCTGCCTAGTCAAGCAAGGCTTAACATTGCCCCTTCAAATGAGATCCATGAAGTTAAAATCTTGCTCTAGAGTGTCACTAATGAGTTGGTTGCCCTCAAAAGTCAACAAGCTCAAGATTATAGGCCATACCAACCTTACAATCAGTTTGGGAAAACCAATAGACCTCCTTTTCAAAGCAATATGCAAGGACAAAGTCAAATTAGCCATGATAGGCCTTATCAAAGATAAAATCCTAATGCTCCCTTATCCTCTAAAGCTCTTGTCCCCATCCAAAATAACATGGTTCAAGAATAACCATGCTATCCATCTTTTGAGCAAAATCTAGAACAAGTTGCTTATGCAAATGAAATGCACAATCAAACCATGGCAATACAAGGCAATCAAGCTTCCCAAGTTCCAAGCTTTGAGGGACTAATGCAAAGTGAAATGGAGAATGGTCAACCAAAATATGATTCTACCCTCATAAATCATTTTAAGGGAGATTTTTGTTCTATTAATCATTTGGGGAATCTAAACAATATGAATACTAGTTTTGCCTCTAACACTAGGTCTAAGAAAAGGGCTATTTAAGACAACAAGGAGCAACTCAAGGACCTATTTTGGTCCCCACATCATCTCCAATGGTGAGTGTATCAAATTCAACTCCTAGAATGTAAGAAGGTCAAAAGTTTTAAAATGTAAAGGCAACTCCTATTCACCCACCTTCAGAAACTAAATCATAAGGAGTTAGTATTTCTAAGGAGCCCCCAAAGGTGAGAAATTATTGCATTAATGTTGTGGACCAAATGAAGAATCTACACATGAACACATCATTGTGGGATTCTTTGACAATACCAGGGTAGAAAGATATGCTCCAAAAAGAATTGTAAGGACTTGGTAAGTAAGTTGGATCAACTAAGAATGATAACATTGTCATGGTGAATGGGACTCAGTGCATTGATGGACAAGTAAAGAAGTTGATAAAAATCCTCCTTTATACCTATCTCTTATCATTGGTGATTTCTTAGTTCATAATTGCATAATAGATAGTGGGACTAGCACTTTAGTTATGACCAAGTGTATAGTGGATAAACTAGGCCTCAACTATGAGTCAATGGCTAAAGGAGTCTTATAATTGGATGGATCACCAACAAAGACCTTAGGAGTAGTCAAGGATTTGAACTTTATTTTACATGCTTGTACTACTTTTTCCATTTCTCAAGATGTGGTTGTAGTAGATTTACCTATATACTTTGCTCTTTATTTGTCAAGAGAGTTTACAACTAATATAGGTGGATAATTGGCTGCCAATTGGTCCTACATGGTGTTTAGGAAAATGTATGGTACTAAGGTGAATATTGAATTAGAACCTATTCACCATAATCACTTGGAGCCTTACATGCCTAAAGTGGCAAATGTCAACTATACCATTATTAATGAGGAGGAACTCCACATAGACCAATATCCAACATCTTCCCTTGAAAGAGTTTTTGATTTATACTTAGATGAATGGGGAGATGAGAATTATGAGCATGATCCTTATAAGTTCATAGAGGAATTTGGTCTTGGGATGAATTATATGCATGAGGACTCTTTCATGCCAAATTTGATGAAGCCAAGTGAAGATATAGATGGTTTATGATAGCTTTTTTTTGATGGATCAAGAAGCAAGTTTGGGGAAGGTGATGGAGCAATGTTGGTTTTTCCCTATAAGGAAAGGTACTATTCCACTTTTAGATTTAATTTCTATTGCACTTGTGATGTGGCAGAATATGAGGTCTTCATTCATGGCCTTGAATGGGTTGGGAAAAGAGGTATTAAAGAGTTGCAAGTGTATGGTGACAATGAACTTGTTGTGAACCAAGTTAGAGGATAGATTTTGAATAAAAACTCTTTGCTTGAGTCCTATAAGTATAGAGTGTGGCATCTTGTGGAGGATTTTCAGGATTTTAACATCGCATCCATCCTAAGAGAGGACAATAAACATGTTGATAGGTTGGCAACAATTGGAACTCAGTTTGATATTCCAAAAGGTATAAAAGAGGATAAGAACCAACCACATCTCAAGGTAATTGTAAGACCCTCTATACCAGATAATGTCACTAATTAGTAAGTGTTTCATAGTGATAAAAAAATAACACTCTTTATATAAGAAGAGACTGAGTTTTTTGCCAAAAATAAGTCCTAACTACAACAACAATATGGAGGGCCGACTGTCCAATTGAAGTCCAACAAAATTTTTAAAGGCCTAGTCACTCTTGAGAGCATATTCAATGATTATGACCAGCTGAATAAAGAGAAGGTAAGCATGTATAACAAGCAATAGAACTATGATAAAGTATAAATCTTCAAGGACAACTTGTATGCACTTGGAAAGGTATGTATTAGTAAAGAGAAGGATGCTTTTGTTGAGCTATGCAAGGAGTTTTTTGATGTCTTTGCATGGGAATATAGTGACTTGAAAGGCTTTGACCACAACTTAGCTCAACATACCATAGAGCTAGATGAAAATTCCAAGCCTATACATCAAAAGACAAAGGCCAATCAATCCTAATATTGAGCCCCTCATGAAGAAATAGTTCACCAAGTTGATTGATTTCAAAATCATCTTCCTCATCAAACATTCATCTTGGTTGCAAAACTTGGTTCCTATTAGAAAGAAGAATGAGGAAATAAAGTTATGTGTTGATTTTATGGACTTGAATAGAGTTTCTTTGAAGGAACATTATCCTCTTCCCTCCATGGAACAAATTTTGCAAGTTGTGGCAGGTAGTGAAAGGTTTTCTCTTCTTGATGGGTATTTCAAGTACAATCAAATTTTGGTGAAGGAAAGTGATCAATATAAGATAGCCTTTACTACTAAATGGGGTACATGTGCTTATATAAAAATGAATTTTGGATTCTCTAATGATGGAGCTACATTTAAACGTGCAATGGATATGGATTTTCAAGGACTAATAAATGACATTGTGTTGGTGTATCTTGATGATATAACAGTTTTCTCTAAGGATGCAAAGGATCACTTGAATCACTTAAGGCAAATTTTTTAGAGGTGTAGAGAGTTTGGAGTTTCTCTTAAACCAAAGAAATGTGTGTTTTCTATCCATGAAGGCAAACTCTTAGGGCACATTGTCTCTAAGAAGGGCTTATCCATTGATCTTGAAAGGGCAAGTGCCATCTTAGCATTGTCTTTGCCTAAACACAAAAAGGGGTTGAAAAGTTTATTTAGAAAGATTAATTTCATAAAGAGGTTCATTGATAATTTTTATAATATTTTCAAAAGTCTAACCTCTATGCTAAGAAAGGATGAAGTGTTCACTTGGACTAGAAGGAAGGAAAGTTTTGAGGAGATTAAACAAGCCATTGCCCAAGCTCCTACTCTTGCAAGTCTTAATTTATCAAATTATTTTAATTTGTATGCCTTTGGGAATGAAGAGGTAATATATACCATGCTTACTTAATCAAATGAGAAAAAATTAGAGCAGCCTATTGCCTTCTTTAGTCAAGGTTTGGAAGGCTATGAGGTAAGATACACCTATGTTGAGAAGTAAGTACTTTCAGTTATTAGGAGTCTAAAGAAGTTTAGGAATATGTTGTATAACAACAAGATTCACATATTTTTACCTCATCCTAGTGTCAAAGAATTCTTTTTGAGCAGATATTTAAATGAAAAGAGGGCTGGTTGGATCATAAAAGTGATGGAGTATGATGTGGAAATCAAGACAACCAAGCTAGTGAAAAGGAAGGGGTTATGTGAGCATCTTGTTTCAAATTTGAAGGAGAAAAAAGAGGTTGTTTTGTCACTCCATGATGACCCTATGATAGTGACACCTCCATCAATGAGAAGTTGGACACAAGATATGATCCATTTTATTCAAACCAGTGAGTGTCCACAAGGCCTTGATAGAGTTAGAAGAAGGTACTTTAGATTACAATCCATTCCTTATGTACTTGTTGATGGAGTATTTTTTAGGAAGGAATTTTAAAGTGTGTTATTAAGGTGTACTGAATCAGATCAGAATGATAGAGTACTATTTAAATTTCATGATAGACCAATTGGTGGTCACTTTGCTCTAAGAACCATAGCTACTAGGATTATGAAGGCTGGATACTTTTGGCCTAATCTATTCAAAGATACTCATGATTGGGTAAGGAAGTGCCCAAAATGTGCTCTCTTTGATCACAAATAATGTATTACTACTTTGCCTCTTCATCTAATTTAGGTTGATGCAGCCTTTATGCAATGGGGTTTGGATTTTATAGGCCTAATCAATCCACCTTCTAGTGCTAGTCACAAGTGGGTGTTGACTATTACAAATTACTTTACAAAATGGGTGGAGGCTATAGCTCTGAAGGAGGCAAATGAAAACTCAGTTCTAGATTTCTATGAAGGTATAGTAACAATTTTTGTGGCTCTTTCAACAATAATTTTGGATAATACATTGGCTTTTCTTGGAATGAAGATAAGTGAATGGGATTTGAAGCATGGAATATATTTTAGCACCTCCTACAACTACTATCCACAAAGGAATGGACTAGCTGAGTCCACCAATAAGAATATGATTAGGATCATAAAGAGAACAATGGAGGAGAACCAAAGGACTTGGCATTCCAAGTTGAAGACAACCCTTTGGGATGATATGATCACTCCAAAAAGAGCTATTGGAAATTCACCATACAAACTTGTCTATGGGAGAGAAGCTAGACTACCTATTTCACTTGAACTACTTGCCTTGGATCGTACTTATCATCTAGAATTGATGGAGAATGAAAACATGGAAGTCAAGTTATGTGTGTTGATAGAGCTTGAGGAGACAAGAGATCAAGCTATGTAAACTATGAGAGCTCACCAAGACCAAATAAAGAGATACTTTGACAAAAAGGCCATGTCAATAATTTTAAAAGAGGGAGACATTGTTCTAAAGTGGGTTGAAGATAGGGATAAACCTAGAAGACACATAAAATTTGATGTTTTGTGGAGTGGCCCATATGTAATCACACAACGCAAGCAACACAATGCTTTCCAACTCTCAAGGATGGATGAAGAGAAGCTTTATATCCTAGTCAATGGAATATATCTCAAACATTATTATAAAGGTTCTCCTCTCTTATTGTACATAGTTTCTTGCTTTCCTTGTGTTCCCTAAGTGCTTATACACGTGAGTTTTTTCTTGTATTTTGCCTTATTTTATGTCTTGATTTATTATGCTTTGTTGGTGTCATGTGTTTATTTTGTGTTTGTTTTTGACAAATTCCTTGCCAGTTGTCTTTGATAATCCATTGACTCCATTGGCCCTAACAAGATAAGGCTACTGGTCCTTAGTATAACAGGCATACTACCCCTATGAGTCACCATTTTGTTGATCAAATTTGACTTTTTGGTCAAATTGGGGCACCCCTAGAAAAAATGGTTGATTTAAAATATTTTAAGGGGTCATAATATATTGTATTATGAATTATTACTTGTCATTTAATATCATTTGAGATTATATTAGCTTTGGTCTTAGTTACATTAGCCAACTTGTCCATTAGGGGTCATTTTATGTGCCTTTAAGTGTCATTAATAAAAATAACACATTTCCCAAAGTGCCTAGGTGTCTTAATTTCATGGAAAAAATCCAAGAGGTAATTAGGAGTGTCAAAGATTTTAGTCACATCATAAAGTTTTAGGTTATCTAATTAAAACATCAAAAATTAGTTGAAAAAGAAAAAGTGACACTTGTATGACACATAGGAAAGTGTGCCACATGTGGAGGATCATGGGGGGTATCTTCATATTTATAACATTCATATCCATGCTTTATTTGATCTAGAAGTGTCATTTTGAAGCCAAAACCATTTTACACATTTTTGGTTTTTCTAGATAAATTGAAGTGACCCTCAGACTTTTGCTCGGTACAGGAAGAACAAGCAGTTTTAGGAAAAATGATTTTGGGAGATGATATTAAACTAGGAGATATTAATTCTCATATATAGATTTTGGATATTGTTAAACTATGATTTATGAACCATTACTAACAAGTTGATTATGTCTTTTTACTAGTTGTTTGGTGCACCTTATAGGTTTTGCTCTATTTCTACCAAATCCCTATGAACCAGTTGGTGATATTGGCTCTAGAGGATGTTGGATTCATTCTATGATGGTGTCCATTCTTGGTTGCATGATTTATGATTTTTGGATGAGTAAAATTGGTCTATAATGCAAGGAGGTATCACCATGTGTAGTCTCAGTTGAAGTACTTTGGTTTGTTGAGTGTCTCTCTCTTATAGGTGTCTCTTTAAATTGGGAAATTGTTTTCCATTTGGGTCAAGTGTTCATCTCCTTTCATGTTTGGACTTTACCATGTCACCACTTGGATTGCTCACTAGCTTATTTCCCTCCATGGTCAACTCCTTCCATAATTTTAGTTGAAACCTCATGTATAAGCTTTCTCATCTTGACTATGAAGTGATAATAGAGGTGTAGTGGCTTATCCAAGACTTTAGAAGTTGAATGAAGTTCCTTTTGTATGCTAAATGAGGTGTATTTTTGACCACATGCTCATATACCATGCCAAATAACCACTTGATGCATCTGTGTATCCTTTTTCATATGTTGCAAATGATGGAGACTATATTTTTGAGGATTGACAGTGACATTTGGATAGTCTTGAGCTAGTACTGTAGACACCAAAATTATGTTACACAAGTGTATAATGTGTTGTGTCCAAACCCCCCTTAGACCCCATTTGTAACAAGTCTTCCTAACCCATGCCTTTATCCCACATATTTAATTAATTAATTAAGATTAATTAAATATTGCCTATGTCACCTTACTTAGCCACCTTACCCCAAGACCAATTCTCCCCCTGTGAGTCACCACTAGACTTGGTCTCCCATAAATAACTAATTATTACCCTATAAACCAATTTATAACCAATTAACTTATACCCAACCTCGCATATTGACCATTTCTTAATGGGTGTCACACTTGGCACAGAGAAATGGAAGAAAGGAGCCAAAAATAGCCCTTTTGACCTATTCTTATGCCACCAACGTTAGTCAACCCTTGATCAACATCGATCAACATGAGACTGATGTCAATGGGATCATCGACATCAGTTACTTAAGAAACATTCTAAACCCATTTTTTCCCCCGTAAACATTCTCTCTCTCAAGTAGAAACTCACTCAAGAGATTCAAAGCACTCTTAACAAGCTTTTAGTGATTATCCACTATAACTAGGCTCACAACTTCTCTATACCAGTCAAATCTTGAATTGGAATTGATCCATTATGTAAAGAGCTAAAACTACAGTGAACATGCAACACACACTCATCTCCATTCGATTAGTGACCTTAATAAAGCTTTATCAAGAGTATTTCTTCAAGTACTTATATAATTTAATCATCACTGTATTTTATGAATTCTAATTGTTTCTGATTAGCATTTACACAAGTCCCATCCATCCTTGAGGAGGAGTTGAAAAACTCTTCATCTCCATACCTCTGCCTTAACCAAACCAAAACTCCTCACTCAG
This sequence comes from Torreya grandis, assembly GCA_037957365.1. Lineage (NCBI taxonomy): Eukaryota > Viridiplantae > Streptophyta > Pinopsida > Cupressales > Taxaceae > Torreya > Torreya grandis. Next base: position 619,260 of record JARHVA010003875.1, on the reverse strand, counting down.
ACTTATTACCATCTCTCTAACCCTTCATACAACTCTTTTCCAACCCCTTTAACCTATCAAATATCCTTCCCTACACTCAAGAAAGCCTTTTATGAATTTCTGACTCTATTGCCCCTATTGACATCAGTTATCCTACCGATGTTAGTCCCATTTCCCCTACTGACATTGGTTATCCTATCGATGTTGGTGACTACCCTTTTACCCAAATCACCTTGAATCAGCCTGAACAACCCTATAACAAACCAAAATTGTATTTTACTTGATCTATAATAATGACTGCTACACACAAGTTATAGAAAAGATACATGCATCTCTCTCTCTCTCTACTTTACTTTTTCATTTCATTTTTAACTCTTTTTATTAAACAGTGGACTGTCATCCCCTGGGAAGTTTGTCACTTCCTAGAACAATCAAGTTGTTTGGTAGCCCACTCACCAACCTACTAATAAATAATTTTTGGTAGTGTGTTCTTACTTGCAGGTGGTCCTTCCTAACCAAAGAGGAGTTCCTGACTTCATCTAGATACGATGTGCACCAATCTGGGTACATATAATCACTAATTCCTAGCCTTTCTTTCTCTGTTTTTCACTTCTTAAATTTAATCAAAAATAATAGAAACATTTCTGGCATGCCCAATAAGACATCTGGAGTTTTCTTAGGTTCATTGTATGGTTTTTAAGCATTCATTTAAGTGCACAATAGTGAATTTGTCATTTCTTGCACTTTCTCTCTCCTCTTATTTCTTAGAAAAAAGGAAAAAAATAAAGAAAAATGCCATTTTCTTAATTTTCTTATTTTAGAAGTAGTAAATTGAACTCTTCACTCTCTATGTCATTCTTTTTGCTTTACAAAATAAACTCAATATATTTTTCAAGTTAAAAAGAATTCTTTTCTTCTGCATGCACAAATAGGATAGTGAAAATCATCCTCTTTTCCTATTCTTCTTTATTTTCATCTAAATTAACACAATTTCAATTTGGGTTTAAAACATACTGCATTTCATTCTTTGTCTATTGCATAATTAACATATCTAGTTAATTAAAGCATTATGAATGAATCATAGGTCACAAATTTTACACATCCAAACTACAACAAAATAAGCACTCTAACATACCTGAGACAAGGCCCATTAGGATTTCATCACCTAGTGGATCACCTTACCATACCCGATTATTTTACTTGGACATCATTACCAAGGGAAGAGCCCACTTTGTTCTCTGGCAGAGTATAAATTCTAGGCAAATGCTATATTTTGTCTAAGTGACCTGGCTCAGCGCCAGGCTCGTGAAGTGTGGAGAGCAAGCTCCTAGCACAAGGTACATACCCAATCTAACACATATACTTTTTGAAAACTAAAATTTACCTGAAACCATCTTTAGACTACTTTTTAGTACCTATAATAGCCAATTCTTCTTCTCATTCTCTACTTAAGGCATAAGCCAACATGACTAAAATTAATCTCTAGTAGTTAATATTAGTGGTTACATGCTATTTTCCATTTTTTTAATTTTTTGAGGCTGTGAGGACACTTCTTTTCTGATTCACAAGATCAAACCGAATTTGACAAATACAAAAGTTGAATAATCTCTAAAAATCAGACTTCTTGAGTGTTTATCACTCTCATACAGATTCTCTAAGACCTCTCAAATATCTGGATTTCACTCTCTAAATCCTAGAAACTCATTTTTTGTACTTTCTAGACTTCCACAGTGATCAACATTGGCTATATATAACTGACATCGATAACTACCCCAGCCGACATCGATCATAAGTGACTGACATCGATAATTGTGTAAATTTTTTAATTTATAGTCTACCTTAAACAACAACTTCACACATTGTTTTAAACTTTATCTAAACCTCATTTACCTTCAACTCAACCTTAACACAATGTATTCAGATTGTTAGTGTATTATTTTACATGGTTTTAACATGAAGCCAAGCAAAGACACTTGCAAATTACACAAGCCATCAACCACTTCCACCTTCCCCTTCTGTTCTTGAATCCACAATGGAACAAGATATGGAAATAACATCCAGTCCCAATCTAATTCCTGTTGTAGTTTTAGGCGATCAAGATTTCACTCAATTTCTTGATCGTAATATAACTGCTCTCCAACATTACCTTGATGCAAGCCAAACTTGAACCTCTTTGGATGACCCAATCCTTAGAATGCCAACATCATTGATGTTATCAAGTCCAATTTCAGCTGGACCTTCCATGGTTACCCAAACCATCACATCAACCAATAACCTAATTGTGCATGATGTTCTAAGTGTGGCAGCACCCACCGTTCAATCCAACTTCCACCCTGTCATAACTTGCTTACCTTCACAAAAACAAGAGGTGCATTCTATTTCAACCCCATTTCAAAACTTGGTGGTACCTATCCCATCAACTCTTGCCCCTGTTAACACCTGAATCACAACTCACCCCTCACCAAGTGTAAATATGCCTTCGACTCAACCCATAACCAAAAATAAAACCATTGCCCTTACTTCAGTTGGGCAGGCCCCATTTCTTTCTATGCCTCAACTTATGACTCACTATCCTTATGTTGTGTCAACACAACCACAACATGTAGTGTCATATATGCCTTCAACTTCTTATTCTCTTCTTTACAATGTAGGAGGTGTTTCTCAAACAAATCCTCCTCCTGACCTCATAAAAATGCTCATGGATAAAATAAGCAACCTTGAGACATCTATATCTGGATCGAAGAATATTCTATCTTATAATTAGATCTACAGTTAACCCATTCACCCCTATGTACTAATTCATCCATAACCAAACCAATGAGAAATCCTAAAATGTGCTCTTTTCCAAATCAAAGAGGACCCATAGCAACACTTGCGAGCATTCAGACATGCTTGCTATTTGATAGGACATGATGATGCACTATTACTTCACACATTCCCCATGTCTCTTTCAGGAACTGCATTGGATTGGTACAGTTCCATCATTTGCCATTCATTATTCTACTTCACTCAACTTGCACAACTTTTCCTTGATCACTTCTCCATTAATATCTCCAAAAAGGTTTCCATATTAGACCTTTATTCTATTCGGAAATTTTATGATGAAGTTATTATTGATTTTGTTGCTCATTGGAGAGGTTTCATAAACCAACTCTCCTTCTCCCTACCTCAACCTGAACTTATTGAGCTCTTTTCTAGAGCATGTACAAAACATATTTCATCCACACTCCAGGTGCAAACCTTTCACACATTCCATGAAGCTTTCACAATGACATGAAAGCTTGAAGTCCAGGCCATAGATGAGGATAGGATCAAATTGAGTAGTAAAAATTCTAATTCTAAATCAATTGATCCTTCTTCATCTAAAAATTCCCATCCAAATCAAAAATCTAAAAGGTATGCAAATGATGTGGTTGTGAAATCTGCTTCTTCTACAAGCACGACTCAACCCACAACACAATCAAACCCAATCAACCCAACAAAGCTCTTTCAAAAATGGTATGAACAATGATAGTATACTCCTATTGGGGAGTCATATGCCTCCATTTTAGAAAAGCTACTCAACAAAGGAGTTATCAACCTTCCTAACATCAAACCTCTAATCTAATTTGATCCTTCTCGACCCATTCCAACATGATTCAAAGAGGATGAGTTTTGCAACTATCATCACGCCAAAGTCCACAACATCAATGCTTGCACAACTCTTAAAAATATTGTCCAAAATATGATGGACAGGGGTGAACTTATTTTAGATAATCTAAACACTCCCCCAAACCAGAATATGGACATATTCAAACAACCCTTCCCTAATCACGCACCCAACCAAAACATAGTCCACACTACTCCTCAAACTTCTTCAGATCATAATATTCATATAGTCAATGTGATATTTCCCTTAACCCAACCATTGCCACAATAAGAGGTGCCTATTTTACCTACTCCTACCCCATAAATGGTAGAAGTTAGTTTGATTCCACGTCTTCTTTCGACAGAAGAACCTATTTCTCCTCTTCTACTTCCATGTGAGGAAGAGCAACCTTTACCACCCCCAATACCCCATGAGGAGTCACTAATTAACTTTGCACTTATCTCACCTACACCTTCATGAAATAGAGATCATGCTTCTCCTACCCCTCAAATAAATAGTGAGAGAAATCCTTTGTTACTTCCTCTTCAACCCATAGAACAAATTGACTCATCCACTCCTCTTTCAGAAATAGATGAGTTAGATTTCTCCATTTTAACATTTGACGAAGAAACCATTGAACCACCCCAAAATCAACCCATCTTTCCATTCCTCTTACCCATGGAGGATCTTACCTTGCTAGTTCCTCATCCACATGTTGAAGGAACAATCATACCATTTCTTTATCCCCTTGAGGAGCCCTCATCTCCTCATTCTCCACCTACTGTAGAGGAACATATACTTCCTCATTATCCACATGTTTTGAATTGTTTCCATCTTTGGATGGAAATATTAGAGGCAAATAAATCTCCTCTTTCTCAATCATCCAAAGACAAATTGGTTGAACCCACACCAATGACAGCTAAACCATTTCCACGTTTAGTATAAAATCTTGAATTCCTTGATTCTAAGAAATTAGATCAAGCGGTATTTTGGGATCACCTTAAAATGCCCTATCCAACATAGAGAGTATTTCCCTTCACTGCTAACCCTCTCAAAACCATTTCTCTTAAGGTTTCTGATAAGGTGCATGTTGTTTCACCTAAGCTTTCAAAAGTCTCATCTTTTACTTCAGAGCCCTCTACCTCACATGTGTCTACCACATTGAAATAGTTAAGATATTTAGGCAAATGACCAATTTATAATCTAGTTCATCCATATATGAAGTTAGATTTAACCCCTCAAAAATAAGGGTGTGTCTCTCTCCCTAATTCAAAGAAGAAAGGTAAAACCCGAAGACCTCACCGATCTACCCTTCTTCCACCTTCAACCTCACCATCCATTTTGGGTCGACATCCCTCTACCTTGGTGGGAGTGTCATCAACCCATGTAAAACATAAAGTGACATTACCTCCATTATTTCCATTACCACCTCACAAACCTTCAACATCTAGCACCCTCTTACCCAAAATTAAAAAGGTGGAAGTGAAACATGTGGGTTCACCACCACCTAAAAGGGTGTCACACAAGACTACACCCATCACCACCAAACTCAAAAATGTGTTCATTCCACCTATGACAAAAAGTGTTAACCCATTTCAAGGCTTCCAAGTATTTTATCTATGCCAGTTATTATAAGCATCAACAATAACTCTTCCCCCCATCAAACCATTTGATCCTCTTAGACCAAAACCATTATGGTTCAATGATTCACAAGTTTGTTTATATCAGCATTCTCTAGGACATGATACTAAGAGTTACAAAGCTCTTAAGACAATCATTCATCACCATTTAGATGTTGATGCTCTCTTGGGTGTTAAATTAGTTGAAACTCCTAACATTCAACTCTTGGAAACCACAATGCCTCACAAAAGCCCCTTTCACATTAAACCCAAAGATGTTATTGTACCTTCTCTATCACCTCCTTCACCTGTATTTCAGATTAACATGATCACAAAATCAGAAAGACAAAGTAAAAGAAAAGGTCTCTACTCTTTGGGTTTGCCCCTTTACAAAGGATGTCCCCTCTTCAAATCCCAAGATTTCCATCTTGGGTGTCTCACAATAGTCATCATCGAGAGTTAACCAAAACTCTATGGTGAAGCAAATTCACCAATCCCCAGTGAAGATGTCTCTATATGAGTTAATTCAAAACTCATCCCAACATTGACAAGCTCTTATTAGTGCCTTACAAGACCCTCAACCCCTTGTAGCCTTTGTCAATTCTCTCAACACCATTTCTATGATCTCCTTTAGTGATTTAGAGATCTGCTCTTAACATCCTGAAGATCAAGATTCTACCCTCTTTATCACTACCTACATTGATCAAACTCATGTCAAGAGAGATATGATCTATGGGGAAGCTAGCATCAACATCATTTCAACCCATGCTTACAAGCAATTATCACTCCCTGACAATTGTTTATCAAAAATGGATGTAGTGTTACATTCTTTTAATGACTCTACTACTACAAATGTTGGCACCATGGTCTTGCACATCCATGTGGGTCCTCATACCCTTCCTAAGTTATTTTATGTTTTAGAGGGTGAATTCCAATACAACATACTTATCGGGTGACCATAGATATGTGCTATGGCATGTATACCTTCCACATTACATCGTTGTGTTAAGTTTGAATACAATGGTCAAGTTCATGTCATTCCCACCGACCCACCTCCATTCAAGACATGTAACATGACCTATAGCCCAAAGGATGTTCTTATTAATTTTAACACATCATCACCTCCACAACCCAATTATTAAGCCTCCACAAGTGTTGCTACCCTAGACACACCTATACCAACTACACATGTTCTTGACAAAGATCCCATGGAGGAAACCTTCAAGTGATTATCACTTGGTGAATTTCGTTTGTTGACTCTCGACATGTTTCATACCCCTCAAGAGTATGGAAAACCTCACATGAGTTCCAACTATGATCTTCATATTGGTATGATCATCCCATATGGTCTTACTCATCTCAAAACCAACTTCACATATGGGGGAATTGATCAATCTCTTGTTGTGGGTAATTTGTCCTCTTCACCCCAAAAGTTTAACTATGACTTTTCCTTCCTAAGCAAGCCTAACTTTGCACATACTTATCTCTATAGGTGTGCTTGGACAGGTTTTGGCATAGGACGTTACGATCAAGGTGCTCAGACATTCATTCAATGCCCTACCCATCAAACCATTGATAAAGCCAAATAAAGGCATGGCATTGGTTATGTTGACCCAACTCAATCCATTAATACTTCTTCTATTCCCATCATTGAAGAACCTTTATCTCCTTCCAACTCCTCTTCTCCACCATCACTCATTGAATTGGAGGTATCTATACCTCTTAATTTTTTTTTCAATAAATGTCATTCACTTGGGCCCCCTTACGCATGGCCAGGGTATGGAAACACGGTCCTTTCCTCTCATACATCATCACATGATCAATGAGGGTTCTCCCACAATTAACTCCATCTCTTGTGCAACTGATGATGACATTCTTACCTATATGGGTGCTGATGATTCTTACATCAAACGATCACTCCCTTCTGAGACATAAGTTATGTTAAATGAATCAACCATCGACATTAACTTGCCTTCTCATGATGACCCTCGTATTCTTAAAATAGGCCAATCTCTAGATTCTTTCAAACAAACTGACTACACCACATTTCTCTATGACCATAGTAAGTCTTTTGCTTGGTCCTATAAAGACATGCTTGGTATTGACCCCTCAATCATAACCCATAACATTGTGACTAATCGTGATGCTAAGCTAGTTAAGCAAAAGATTCACAAAATGCATCCTTGTATTGGTCTTCTTGTTAAGGTTGAGCTCCAACACCTCCTCTCCTTTAACTTCATCCAACCTATTGACTACCTACAATGGGTTTCCAACATTGTACCTATTATGAAAGTAACAGGGGGAATCCATATTTGCACTGACTACCGCAACCTCAACCTCACTTATCCAAAGGATGACTTTTCTTTGCTAAGTATTGATCAACTTGTGAATTTAATAGCCAGCCATGAGATGCTATCACTTATGGATGGATTCTCAAGATAAAATCAAATCCTTGTTGCCCCTGAGGATCAACACAAAACAACCTTTATCACCCATGGGGAACTTTTTGTTATCAGATTATGCCCTTTGGACTAAAAATGTTGGTGATACCTATCAACGTGCCATGACTTATATCTTCCATGACCTCTTACACACAATTATGGAGGATTATGTCGATGACCTACTTGAGAAATGTAAACTTCATCAAGATCATTTGGGGGCCCTTAAAATCATTTTCACTCACCTTCTTCAGTATAATGTTTGACTCAATCCAAAGAAGTGTATCTTTGGTGTTCTTTTTAGAAAGCTCTTGGGCTTTATCATCTCTCTTCAAGGTATTAAAGTCGACCTTGCTAAGGTTCGGGCAATCCTCAAAATGCCTCCACCAACCACACTCAAACAACTCTATAGCCTCCAAATTAAACTCTAATCGATTTGTCACTTTATCTCTTAGCTATCGGATCATTGTCAACCTTTTCATCATATTTTCAAAAAGAAATTCCTTTATATTGGGATACAAATTGTGAGAAAGCCTTTGATGCACTCAAATGGTATCTCCTCTCTCCACCCATCCTTATTCCACCTAAAAAGGACCAACCCTTCTATCTTTATATCTCTTCGACTGACCATTCTTTAGGAGCTATGATTGTACATAGGGATGATCACCACCATGAGCAAGCAGTCTATTACATAAGTGAAATGCTTATTGGATATGAAACTTACTACACTCATATCGAGAAGTTGTGCCTTGCTTTGGTATTTGTAGCTTATAAACTATGACATTACCTCCTCAACCATAAAACTTATGTCATCACCCACACTGACCCTCTCAAATATGTGAACTCTAAACCTTACCACAACCAACACATCACTGGGTGGCTTATGCTTCTAGCTGCATTCAATTTAGAATTCATCCAATAGAATTCCATCAAAGGGAAAACCATCACTGAATAACTAGTTGTTGCTCCTCTCCTTGATAGCCAACCCTCAAATCTCAAATTTCCTGACGAGTCTATTGCTACACTTTCTACCAATGATATCACCTATCAAATGATGATGTTCTTTGATGGGTCCAAATGTCAAAATGGTGGGGGAGTAGGGGTTATCCTCATCCCTCTTGACGATGAGTTGATGCCTTTATCATTTAAACTAGACTTTGATTGCACCAACAACATGGCCGAATATGAAGTCTTAATTCTAGGGCTTCAAATGGTTATCTTCTTAGGAATCAAATCCATAACCATTTTCAGTGACTCATAATTAGTTGTTAATCAGGTCAATGGTTCTTATCTATACAAGAATGAGACTCTACAATGGTACAAACATCGTGTAGATACCTTATTAGAGTCATTTGACCATTAACATTTATAGACCATTCCTCGCTCAACCAATAAGTTTTTAGACACAATGGCTTCTTTATCCTCCCACATACCCTCTTCCTCCTCTTCCTCCAAAACCTACATCACTATACATCACCCAACTTTGCCTTCTTACATTTCTTCCAACATCCTCTTTGTGGGGAATATCACTAAAGATCTATATGACTTGTGGTATACTCAACTCATAGATTACCTCTCTTACTCTATTACTCCTCCCGACCTCTCCCACAATGCACATCATGCATTCATAAAGTATGTTGCATGTTACATTATGATAGGGGGACTTCTTTATAAATGGGGTTTTGATGGTCTCCTCCTTCAATGTCTCACTAGTAAAGATATTACCTTAGCTATTAAGGAGGTTCATGAGGGGATTTGTGGTGGTCAATTAATTGGTCACACAATTTCTAAACGTCTCTTTTGCCTTGGCTATTATTGGCCAAAAGTCTCTTGTGATTGTACTGACTATGTTAGACGTTGTCTCAAATGTCAACAACATGCCAACCTATTTCACATTCTTAGTTATGCCTTACAAGTCTCTAAGGACTTTTGGCCCTTCTCTCAATGGGGTTTAGACTTAATTGGTGAGATTAACCCCCATTCCTCTCTTCATCACTGATCAATCATAACAACAATAGAATACTTCATTAAGTGGGTTAAGGCCATTCCTCTCATATCCACTAAGACTGATAAAATCATTGAATTTATCAACCATCATATCTGTTGTCCCCAAAAAATGTCACTCATTTTTGGGACAACATATGAACTATTTTGGTCCAACAAGACCAAAATTGTCTCTTCCCTTTTCAAAAATTGTTATGAGCCTTCAAATCCTTCATTTTTCAAGATTTTTTAGAAAACTACAGACTCTGCAGGCTCATTTCTACGGACTTCATAGGTTAGTTTCTATGGACTCTATAGGAGAGAAATAGTTTCAACACTTAGCCATTTTTTCTATCAAGAAGCTCAAAAGAGTGTCTTTCAAGGCCCCAAAGAGCAAGTTTCCTTCAGGAAAGATCAAACCTCAAAGAGTAGCGGAAGCTGCCAAGTGTCGGCATCCACGTTTTAGGTTTCTAATAAGTTTCAAAGCTTATTTCAATAAGATTCTCTCAAAGTCTAGCGGAAGCTGCCAAGTGTCATCCACTGAGACCCATTATAATTTGCTTTCAGATATGGTAGAAGTCGCCTCGTGTCCTATTATAACTCTATAAAAGCCGATAACTGTCAACATCCGTAGCTTCTTCCTTTTGTATCATAAGGACTGTGGTGGGTCCTGGGTGAGTGGCTAAACTCAAGCAGAATGCACCACATGTCATCATTCGTGTGAGTCCAAATGAGTCCCAATGTTTCTATATTGTTTCTAAAAGCTCAGTAGAGTGCGACAACTATTTGCATCCATGTTTTGAGTTTCTTATAAGCTGCAAAGCTTCTTTTGATAAGCTTCTCTTAGAGTTATATGAAAGACAACAAGTGGCAACTGTGGAAGGTTTTAATATGTTTTTTTAAGAGTAATGAAATGTGCCACATGTCCATTGCAAAGCTCAATAGAGGCTGACAAGTGTCAACCTCTACAATTTCTTCCTTTTGTTTCGATATTAAGGACTGTGGTGGGCCCCAGGTGAGTTTCTAAAGTCAAATGGAAGCTGCCAGGTGTCATCTACTAAAGACACATTATAATTTGTTTCTCAAAGCAACATAACTTGCCACATGTCCCTTATAAGATAAACAGAGTGTGCCAAGTGTCAACATCCACATGAATCCAAGTGAGTCCCAAATATTTCTACAGTGTTTCTAAAGCTCAACGGAAGCTACCACGTGTCATTTTCCATGGGACTCTCAAAAGGCATCTAAAGCCTCTATAAGTTAAGTGGATGCTGCCATGTGTCTTCCCCTATTTCACAATGAAACATGCCATGTGTCACTTATTGAGATCAGTGGAAAGCAACCAGAACAAGTGGGAAAGACATGAAGGAATGGCTAAGGAGGATGATGGGCCTGCAGCTGTCAAATTTAGGGCAACCAACTAGCCATTGGCTTTCAAATGATGATAGACCCAAACACGTCAAATTTGTGACAATAAAATAACTGTTGATCTTTGCAGGCTTAAGCACAGACCTGAATGCATTCAAAGACCTTTAGGGTGAAGGAAATAATCATCGAGAGGAAGAAAAAAACTAGAAAAGGGAAAAGATAGCTTGAAGGCTCAAATCACAACAGAAAGAGGGAAAGGCCTAAATATCTGCAAGAGTTATTTCCATTAGGGAAAACAGTCCACCAGGTAGATATTAGAGCCTTTAAACATTGAAGGCACAACTTGTTTGTCTCCTTTGCAGTAAAGGCAAAGTGGACAGCTACGTAGATATCAAATGACAGACTAGATGACTCAGGCCCAGGAGAAGACATTCGAGATAAACCAACATGCCATAATTAAGGTGGTTGCCCTATTCCAACATGGTCCTCTTTGACAAAATTGAAAATGCATTCAATGCATTGAGTGTAGCATGGGCTATTCCATGGGATAAAGTGCCAAGCCTTTCTTGGTTGCTATATATTGTAGTCTCTTGTGTCATTTTAAGAGAGATCTTCCTGTTAACAAAAGCAAAACTCTGCCCAAATTGAAAGGTGAATACTGAGAATTTGAGCTCAGATTGTTGTTCATATTATTTTACTTGAATGAGAAAACAAGTTACTTACAGACTTTGTTCTGTTATAACTTGTGCCATTTTAGGAGATTGTTCTTATGTCTGTCCTCTAAATGCATTCTTGTTTATTTAATTTAACAAGCAGAGCTAGTGGAATTAACCCAGAAGATGTCCTGAAGCCAGTTACTTTTAGACTTTGTGCTGTTATAGTTGTCTTTAGTGTGTGTTTATTTTTTATTCCTGTGTAAAATATCTTGGGACAACTTTGTGCCCTCATTATCCTTCATATTTTGTTTCTATGTAAAGGACTTTGGGATGACTTTGTGCCCTCATTGTCCTTCGTATCTCACTCTTGGGTAGTTGAGGCGGAGACTTTATGCTACATCTCAGTCTGCTGGTTACTATGCCTTTGGTTACCATTACTTGTCACTACCTGAAAGAATTCTTGTTATTTCTTGCAAGAACACTTTTGAAAAAAGAGAAGTGCCTTCAACATTTTCACCAAGATTTTCTCTTTTATTTGTTAACATCATCTCTAAAAGAAAAGAGATGGATAGTGTATTCTACCCCTGAGTGTTATTTTTTGCATATATATATATATATATATATATATATATATATATATATATATATATATATATAGCGCCTCATACTTATAGGGAATCTCCCCTTGATGAGATGAGAGATTTGTCTCCTGCTGATGTAGTAAACTGCACATCTGGTCGACTAATCTCCTTATGCTGTGGTTGAAGAGACCTATTTTGCTCACCATTTAGTTGGTTGACAAAATATTCACCCAACAGTTTTTGGCGAATCTGTCAGGGACACAGTAATTTTATGCAATTTGAAGCCTCAAGCTTTAGATTGAAACATCACCTGTGTCTTATCCATTATCATTATATCCTTATCTATTTATCCCATTGTGGAAGAACGAGCTACTCCAGTGCTTTCCCATTGTTAATTTTTTCTCCCAGCTTTGTGCAACAATTTTTGGTGACTTCATTGGAGAAGAACAAGCAGTTTGAAGCCTTAATCTTCAAGCTAAAGTAGGACCAGTTCTTTCTCATTTTTATTCTACAATCTGGGAACTCCACACTATATAAGAAGCCAAAGAACCCAAGGTGTTACTGACCTAGTTTTTGAGTTGGTGTAGCAAGGTAATTTTGATTTGTTTCCTCCACAACCTCACTTTTAACGAACTAGGAGTCTCCCTCCTACCAATACCAGGTCACCAATATAAGGCAGAGCTTCTTTTTTTGCTGTTAGTAGAGCTTTGCCTGTACATACCCCACTAATATTTGTTATCCCCCTTTTTCATAGCCATGTAATGGCAGCTCAAGGCCCCTGGGGTAACTCTTTTGGCCCACTCAATCTAACTCCACCCCTACATGAGCTACCACATAGTTTAAGAAAAAAATTTCTTAAATTCTTTGGTAATGGGAGAGTTCACCCTGATGAACACATTGCAACGTTCAGCATAGCCTGCGGTGTGATAGACATGGAGTATGAGGATGTATCAGTCAGACTGTTTGTGGAAATACTATAAGGCACTACTACAAACTGGTTCTACCATTTGCAAGCTCAGTCAGTGATTGATTGGGATACACTCAAAGTCAAATTCAAAGCAAGGTTCAAACTTGTAGAAGATGCACATGCCTTGATGGCCTAGCTCACACAGATGAAGAAGAAGCCTCATGAGCCTATGAGGGATTTTATTGTAAAGTTTGACAAGCTAAGGAACCAAATCTCAAGTGCTTCTTTATCAACTCATAGCTACCTGAAGTGAGTTTTTTGCTAAGACGTGCTGGCCACATAGACCTTGAGGCTGCTCAAGACTTGGCTACTGAAGTGGAAGATGACTTTATCTTGGCAAAAAAGATAAGGAGAGATCCAAATAAAGGTAAATCCTCTTCATCTTCTGAATATCCATCTATAGGCACCACAAATCCAATGGTGCAAAATTTGGCCAATGAACTGCTAGCCTTAAAGAGATAAATGGCCCAAGGTATGTCTACTCCTCCTAATCGAGATATGCCAAGGAAGACATTTTAGAATCTGCCATATCAAGACAATGCTGCCAAGAATTAAGGGCAACCAAATCATCTTCCTACCCCACAGAGGAACCTTACCCTTGAAGCACCTCCAACTAACTCAGCACTTGGATATCTAGAAATAAAACATGATTTCTCTTTCCAACGTGAGTTTGAGCAAGAAAATGACACTGATCTCTTCATGGAGGATCAAGAAGAATTAGCTAGTGACTCCCACATTGGTTTCTTAAATTACCAAGATGAACCCAGAAGTGAAGGCAATGCAGCTAAGGGATCATATGCTGTGTTCACCCAGTCCAAGAACCAGTCAGCCTAGCAAGCTAACAAAAAGAAGATAAATGAGCAACCTCAACCAACAATTTCAATTGCTAAGTGTGGAACCACTTGTCAAATATCCCTATGCCTTCTACTTCAAATTTGCAAGCCAATCCTCCCCCTCCCAAAAACTAAAAGGATGAACTCCCATCCTCTCTTCCTAGTTGATTTCAGTCATTTGACATAGTCGACCATGTCAAAAAAACTAAAATGTAAATGACTGAATTTGAATTTCTACAAGTCAATCCTGAGCAGTTGGATAGGTTTGTAGAGTGTGTAAAGAATACATCCATTTTTGCAAGACAAGAAGTGAAGAAGGTAACTCATGATCCCCCAAGGAACATGTCTATCCCAAACAACCTTGTCATTACTCTTCTTGCTGTCTCTGGGAAAATAGAGCCTTTCTATGTTTCCCTATTGATAAATGGTCACAAGCTGAGCAATTATATCATTGATTCTAGAGTTTTAGACAATGTCATGCCCGCTAAGGTGGTAAAATCCCTTGGTCTCACATTGACCAAGACATTTGGTATATATTTCTCCATGAAAAATAAGCGAGTACCACTACTGGAGAAAATCAAAGATGCCTAATTTGCATTTGCAACCTTTACAGACAAAAGAATCAAGATGACTATCTTGGTGGTTGATGTCCTAGCATCCTATGGCATTCTGCTTGGACAAAATTTCTGCAAGGATGTGGGAGGAGAACTAAGCATGGACCTATCTAAGGCAAGGATCCCTGTCAAAGGTGTAATGAAGAGATTGCTCCCTGAAAAGGAGGCAAAGTATGTGGTCACCCAAATGTCGGCCCTGCAACTCAAATTTTATTTGAGTTTTCAAGTAGGGGTAATTACTTCTTGACCACAAAAGATGTTCATGTTTCTACAGATAAAAGTCTTGCAGGTGGAAATCTAAAAATTGATTCAAATAAGACATCAGAAGAATTGGTAGGATGTAGTACAGATGAAAAAATATCTTCCACTTTCAATGAAGAGAAATCTGATAAAAGATCAGTTTTTGATGATGTTTGGATCCTGGAATCTGATGACAACAATTCTTCTACCAATGCTAGAGCTGGGACTGTGTTGATATCTCCTCAAGGAGATATTTTTCTTCATGAAAGTTATAGTTTAGCAACACCAACAACACAATTTAATGTGAATCTTTGTTTCTCAAATTGAAGACTACTCAAGACTAAGATGTCAAACTCCTTCACACCAAAGGAGATGCTGAGCTAATAGTTTGTCAGGAGTTTGATGCTAACAATCTGTAGACACCAAAACCATGTCTACTCCTTGGTTGACTCTCCCCCTTGGTCCCCTTGGTCCACTTCTAACACATTCCTAACCCACACACTTATTAATTTAAAATAATAACTTATTTTAAATTAATAACACCCCCTTGACACCTCACCCTTGGACACACCCTGCCTTGGATACCTCCCCTTGGATGCCTCCCATCACCCTATGACCAATTTATGACCTATTTCAACCCTCCCACTAACCTCTCACACTCATTTAATCTACCTTGGGGACTATTTTTCAACAACAGTTGAACTCGACAGACGAAGGAACGAGCGAAAGGCTAAAATAGCTTTTTTTCCATTCTTCTAGCTGTTGACGTCAGTTACCAGTCGGCTGACGCTGGCGAGATTGTCAACGTCAGTTTCTTAAGACAACTCGAAGGTGAATTCTCTTCCCCTTGGGATGCTAAATCACGCCTGGAATGCTAAAATCACAGCACTAGATGCTGAATCACAAACCCAAAATTCGACCTCTCTTCCTCTCTCGGCTCTCAGACCTGGACATCAATAGGAACTCTCTGAAATCAATCATCAAACTTTAACCAACACTCTTCTGGCTATAGACACAATAGGGACAAGCGTCTCAAACACCTCTGGCTCTGCACAAAGCAGGAGGTAAGTATTCTTCTGCCCTTCAGTAATTTAGAATGTATAAGCAATTAGCTTCTTTTCATTACTTCTAAGTATTATCAACCAGACTCAGCTATCAACCGGACCTGACCTGACTTCTTAGAAAGGTTGAGAAGCCTTCTTCATACTCTTACTCCTTTTTGACAACTTATCCTCTCCCTCTGACCCTCTACAGACCTTATCAGTCTCCCTGCAACCTTGCACATACCCTTTTACCTCTCAGACCATTTTGTCAACCACAGACTCAACCTGAAACTCATCTAAAAGTCTACTACCCCTACCAACATCGGCACATTTACCAATCGACGATGGCAGACTAACCAGCATTGGCACATTTATCAATTGATGACGGTAGACTAATCGGCATCAGCGACTGTGGAAGATAGATTGCAAGGAATTAGGTATGCATTATCTATTTCTATTTCTTTAAGTCTTTCATTATTTCTCTTTATTCAACTTTATTTTTATCAACTAGTGGACTGTCATCCCACAAGAAAGTCTTTGCACTTTTGGGACTGAGCTTTTGCTTGGCAGTCCACCTTATCTCTATCTAACAATCTTTGTATTTGAGTCTCTTTCTTCTACAAGTGTCATCCTCCACAGCCAAAGAAGAGTCCCTACAACATCTGGATACGGTGCACAAACTTCATTTGGATACGTACAAATCCCTGACCATTTATCTTTAGTTTCTTTCATATTTTGAATGTGGAAAAGCAAAAATAGTTAAAAACATTTTGGCACGCCCGGTGGAACTCTAGGAGTTTTCCTTGGGGTCATACTTTTTCTTCTAAAAACAAGCATTCATATAGGTCCATTAGATCTTTTCTTGCATCCTTTTCTTCTATCTCTTCTGAAAAGACACCATTAACAAAGTTAAAAAGAATCCTTCTTTTCCTTTCCTTCTTACATCTTAGAGTAGTGAAGTTCATACTCTTCAACTTTTTCTCAACTTGTTTGCATCCAAACACACATTTCAATTTGGGCTTAAAATCTATTGCATCCCATCTCTGTCTGAATGCATACTTAGCTCTCACATCTAATAATTAGAACCAAATTATGAATAAATTGTAGTGCACTTATGTTACATGACCAGACCACTTCACAAATCAAACATCTAAACACACTTGAGACAAGGCCCAAGTAAGATTTCATCACTTAGCAGATACCTTACCCTTCCTGATAATCCCACTTAGACTTCACTACCAAGGGGAGAGCCCACTCTATTCTCTGACAGAGTATAAATTCTAGGGGAAGTATATACTGGCTAAGTGACCCAGCTTATCTCTAGGCTCGTGAAGTGAGGGGAGCTTGCTCCTTAGCACCATGCCACGTACGGAACCTAATACAGACTTTTGAGCACCGAAACTAACCCAAAACCAACTTTAGACTGCTTCTTCTAAGACCCATCCTAAAAGCCAACTTCCTAAACACACTCTTTTAAGGCATAAGCCAACAAGACTCTAAAACTTATTCTTAGGAATTAACATCTAGGGTCTGCTTGTCTTCGTCTATTTTTTTATTTTTATCTAGTTTTTTGAGCTAGTAAAGACGTTTTCTTCTTTCTTCCAAAAACTTTTAAATTTTCTGAGTTTTTGGAAAAACACAGTAATCGACATCAGTTTTTCCACTGATGTCGGCAACTTATCTTCACTGACATCGATTATCTAACCGACATTGGCAACTTTATTCACCAACATCAATTTTTCTATCGGCGTCGGTCACTGTCAAAATCCTTCTTTCAAAATAGTAGGCTTAAAACCCGACTTTCTTACTGTTAGACACATTCTAAATTTTTGAAATTGAAAAAAACATAGTTTCTAAAACTTGAACCTCTTGCCTTGAATGATTTTGACACGTAGTCAAACCAAGACTCTTGTTGACCACGCAAGGCAACAACCACTTCCGCATTCACCTTCCATAACTAGTCGTCTAATGGAGTATCATTTAGAGACTGAACGAACTCCTACCCAACTGACCCTGACTCAATCCCCTATTGTCCCTGAAGGGGACCAAGACTTTGAAAGGTTCCTTGACCTCAATGTCAAGGCCCTTCAACATTATCTCGTGAGAAGTCAAATGCGAGACTCTTTAGGCAACTCAATTTATGGGATACCAACCTCCTTAGTTGAGACAACAGTCATATCAACAGCATCTGTAGTCCAACCCATAGACACCCAAGCCATCACCCCAACTAATAACCTGCCGATGACTAATCTTCAAAGTGTGGCTTCTCCTTCTATCTCTGGGCCCACTTCCATTGGGGCTTCGGCCCCCCATCAACCGCAGACTATTCAACAAAGTTCTACCCCTTTCCAAAACCTAGTTGTCTCCATCCCGCCTACTCTTGCCCCCATCAACATCAGGGTGGCTACTCATCATTTGGCTAATATTGCCAACATCCAACCACTTGTGGTGACATCAAGCCAATTTGTGCACTCTAAATCCATGACACAAGTACCCCTGTCTTCAACATCTATCCTTATGACTAGTTATCGATATGTTGCATCTATACAAGCGCAACCGACTACATCATATGCCCCTCCTAACATCTTCCAAGCACCTTACAACCTAGGGGGCACCCCACTTGCAAATTTGTCAATCGATCTAATCAAGATGTTGATGGACAAAATGTCTAATCTTGAGACATCCATTTTTGATTCAAGTAATGTTTCCTCTTATGAACAAATTTGTAATGAACCCATTCATCCTTCAGTCCTAATCTAACCATATCTCAGTCAGTGGGAACTTCCCAAGTTTACTCATTTCTAGAGTAAGGAAGACCCACAACATCTATGAGCATTCAGACATGCTTGTTATCTCATAGCACATGATGATGCGTTATTGCTATGCAAATTCCCCATGTGACTTTTTGGTGCTGCCCTCGATTGGTATAGTTCCCTTACTAGTCACTCTATCTTTTCTTTCACTCAACGAGCTCAACTTTTTTTTGACCACTTTTCTATCAACATCACTAAAAAGGTCTCAATCACAGACCTATATTCTATCAGACAGTTTGATGATGAATCAATAGCCAATTTTGTTGCTCGTTGGAGAGGCTTAATCAACCAACTCTCTTTTTCTCTATCTCAACCCGAGCTCATCGAGCTCTTTTCACAAGCGTGTGCCAAACATATTTCCTCTACTTTACGGGTCCAAACATTCCACACATTTGATGAAGCTTTCACTATGACCAGGAAGCTTGAACTACGTGCTGTCGAGGAAAATAAAGTCAAATTGTGGAGTAAAAACCTCAACACCAAATCAAATGACCCTTCTTCTCAACCTTCTTCATATTCCAAGTCCAAGGGATCGGCAAATGTTGTGGTCCTTAGGCCATCATCTTCAACCACAACTAATCAATCCGAACCTTCCACATCACAAAGCATCACCAAACAATTCAACAATGGTATATACAGCGTCAGTATTCTCCTATAGGAGAATCATACGTTTCTATTTTGGATAAAATTGTCAAACAAGGGGTCCTCAATCTCCCCCAAATTTGACCACCTCAATTTGACCCCTCAAAACCTATCCCTGCATGGTACAAAGAAAATGACTTTTGTCATTATCACCGTGTCCATGGCCATGACATAAACAATTGCAAAAACTTTAAAAACATTGTTCAAGACATGATAGACAAGGAGAATCTTGTTTTGGATAACCCAAACACACCACCTAATCAAAACATCGACATATTTAAACAACCTTTTCCCAACCATCTCTCTAACCAAAACAATATGCAAACCATGGCCGATGACTCTCAAGAGCGTAATATACGCACAGTCAACACGGTCTCACCTCTTATGCCTAACAACCTCTCTCACAGTCTAAAGAAGTTAGCCCACTTATTTTTCCACCACAAGAAGAAGAGCCTTCTTCTCCCACTTCTCTCCCATAGGTGGAAGAACCTTCTCTTGTTAGTTCTCCATCTACCTCTCTTATATTGGAGGATGCTTTGACCATACCGATGCCACTAGCCTCGCCCTCATCCTTCCTATCATCAATGGGGGATCATACTTTTCCTGCACCTCGACCACACGTAGAAGCCATGACCATCCCTATGCTCTGCCCTCTCGAAGAGCCACGATCTCCAATCCCTTCTCCGTCGAGAGAGGAACTAACCGCCTCACCCACTTCAACTGAAAAAGATTCAGTGAAGGTTGATTTGAACCTCGCCCCTCACAATAGTAGTCCTCACACTAAACTAAAGAAGGCTACTAAACTCTATTAGAGAACTTTTCTCCCACTATCATCATTGCCCTCTATTTTGGACCCACACCCATCCACCTTAATAGGAGTGCTTCCTACTCCGACACCCAACAAAAACAAATCACCTCCATTATGACCAACACCTAAAAAAACATACTTTTGTCAAAACATACAACGCCTCTAACCATGAAAGTGTCATCTATGCATTTGGCCACACTGCCAAACAAAAAGATGGTATGAAACATTCCCTCAACAGCTTCTAGACAGAAGTTGTCAACTTTTACTGCAACACAACATGTAGACCCATTAGCAGGTTCTTACACCTTGTTGTTACGTCGAATTTTGCAATCCTCTAACATCACTCTTCCACCTATTAAACTATTTCAACCTCTCGGACCAAAACCGTCTTGGTTCGATGACACTAAAATTTGCCAATATCATCGCACACCTGCGCATGACACTAAAAATTATTGTGCCCTTAAGGTTGTCATCCGCCAATTCATCAATAAAAACACCCCTCTTGTTAAGGATACTATCACCAAATCTCCAACACCGTATCATGTCTCCCAAACATTTTAACTGTCACACTCATCAACTCTCAGATCAAGGCCATCTTGGTTCAATGACACTAAATTTTGTGCGTATCATCACACACCTGGACATGACACTGAGCATTGTTACACTCTTAAGGTTGTCATTCGTCAACACTTCAAAAAGGACACCCTTCTCGCTAAGGATCCTCTTGACCACCTTTTAACCAAACCATCGACACTATCCCATGCCTCTCAAACATCTTCACCTAAATCGAGAGCCCATCATCAAACTGTGGTTCTTTTACCACCTTCAGCCCCATTATTTGAAATCAACACCATCAATGTGGCCAATAGGTCACAAACAATGAGGGATAAAGGGAAAAAAAGGTTTCTCTCCCCCAAACATATCCATTCGTCAAGTCTCCTCAACCATCAAGACCCAAGATTTCAATTTTGGGCACATCTCGACCAACTTATTCAAAACCAATTCATGACTCTAAGGTGAAACAATATCGCCAAACCTCTGTAAATACATCTTTGTATGACCTCATACAAAACTCTTTGCAACATTGTCTAACTTTGATCAAAGCCTTACAGGCAGTGAAGGTCCAACCCGAAGACCCCCAACCACTGGCTACTTTGGTCACTTCATTACCTACCATTGCCTCCATCACCGTCCATAATTTTGAGATTCCAACCTCCAACATGGAAGATCAGGTTCTTGCCCTCTCAAACTAAATCTGCTAAACATTCTCCCTATCACATAAGCAACTGGGGGAATTTGACTCTATCCTGACTATCACGACCTCAACCAAATATCAACCAAGCCTCGGCCAAGCCTCGACCAAACCTCGACCAAGCCTCGACCAAACATCGACCAAACATCAACCAAGCCTCAACCAAGCATTGACCAAATATCAATCAACCTAGCCTTGACCAAACATTTGCCAACATCGACCAAACATCAACCAACCAAACATGCCAACAACGCATCAACCAACTTCTTAATCATCTTTAACACATGACCAATATGAAAAGAAGTAAACGATGCAAGTTTGCTCCTAATTAGCTCAAACTTTATATCATAATGCACAAGTATGGGTCATGGACTTATCGTCTGTCTTCTCTTGAAGGACGGCCAAAAATTGAGCCCTTCAATGCCTTGCATCTGCGATCGTTTTACTGTTAGTCGAGTACTCATTCACTTGACATCTAACTTGAGCTCGTCTCTTGAGCAATCCCTGTCATCTTAATCCTTATTTCTTTCAACCCTATTTTCCCAAAGCAAACCCTATGTAACCCTTTTATAAAGTATGAATGCTTTGTCCTAATAAAAGGGAGCCCTTAAACTTCTATAGTCTTGTCCATGACTAAAAAATCTGTCAAAACAAATAAAATGGGATGCCTAATATCAAAAGATCATAAACTCTAAATGCAGACTACTCCCTCGAAGGACAACTGTATCATCATTGTTGTAGCTAATAGACTGCTCCCTTGAAAGATAACTATTTAAAGCCATCAAAAACATATAAAGTAAAAATATAGACCACTCCCTCGAAGGATGGCTATGCCTAAAATATTGCTACAAACAACACTCTCTTAGAAGCTTTCGGCATCGATCAGCTTCACAAATGACCACAAAACAAAATGACATCGCCATGTAGATTTCCCGCATTGATCAGTCTCAAAAAAAAAAAAAAAAGTGTCATGGACTTGACTTATAGTCATTCCCAAGGTCTCCTATAAAAAGAGGCAAAGTTATCCCTACTAAAAAAAGGTTACCCTATCCTAACATATCACATCACCTATTCAAGATATTTCAAACTCATTTTAATGTCAAAGTGATTCGATTACTTCTCTAACACAACTAATGGTCAATGACGTAATGCATGAATGGGGCTTTTGTTTCTAAACAAGCCCCCTACCTATGCTATCATCATGGTCCGTGTCAATGAAAGGGCACAATGCCTTTCACTTCCTACACACTTTGGTCACATTCAACCAAATCATTTCCAAAACCAACCCAACCAAATCATTTTCTCAACCATACCCAACTAACCAAACCATTTTCAGACCACCAACATGACATAGTCCATTTCACATAGTTTCTATGGAAACCAATACACATGGAAACTATCGACCACACAATTTATGTCAAGCATAAACTATTACTTGCTAAAACATAAATCCACTAATTTCATTTTTAGCATACATCCATCACCGATATGGACACTTGCTAGGGATGAAAGACCACTCAACTGATGTTACAGAATACACCATCACATAATATGGAAAAGGCTGTAACATCATCATACCCTCATCATTTATAACCTGACCAAACCAACCTATCAACCAGTCTGAACTACATTGGTCTGAGGCCCTTCCAACAAGGGCTATGTAGGCAACACTCAGATGACATGACATCTTCTGGGGTTAGCTCAGCCACATCTATTTGTTCGTCTACTTGATGGACAAACCATATTACCCTCATCATTTTTTACTTGACCAAACCAAACTATCAACTATTTTGCCTCTTAGTCTGAACTACATTGGTCTGAGTCCCTTTCAACAGGGGCTATGTAGGCAGCACTCAGTTGACATGGCATCTTCTAGGGTTAGCTCGGCCACATCCATTTGTTTGTCTACCTAATGGACAAACCATATTACCTTTGACCATGACTTAATCAGTCCAAACTAATCATCAACCATTTTGCCTCTTAGCCTAAACTACATTGGTCTGAGGCCCTTCCAACAAGGGCTATGTAGGCAGCACTTAGATGACATGATATCTTCTGGGGTTAGCTCAGCCACATCTATTTGTTCATCTACTTGATGGACAAACCATTTTACCTTTGACCATGACTTAACCTAGTCTAACCCCATCCACAATCGACCCTCTTCCTCCCTTTTAGGGAGAACTACATTGGCCTGAGGTCCTAACAATCAGAGCTATGTAGGCAGCACTCAGTTGACATGGGGTCCTCTAAGGTTAGCTCAGCCATTCCTTCGTCCATCCATCTAATGGACCATCTATTAACACATGCCACTTAAGATCATACCATATCTCAGCTCGACTCGACCAATGACCTTGGAGATCGCGCCTATCTCCTCAGACCATGACCACTTCCAAGACAACTTTGCCTTGGTTGTTTTTGCATATATGCTACCTCACGAATGGTTAGCAAAGTTGTCCACAACTCACATTTTAACCCTCATAAGTATAGGATCATGAGCAAGTTGATCCCCACTACTTGTGACATTTTTGTGTTTTCCAAGAGCACTTTCTGAGCCCGGGATACTTGGAACACGATGACCATTGGAGCTACAGCTTGGATCAAATAACCCAATCAATTATGACTAAATGTTGGGGCCCAATTATTTCAATTTTAGCACTCTTCAACCTTTGACCTGCAATAATTTGACCTGACCATCTCGTGAAGTGGTATACGTGTAATCTCAACTTTTGCAGCGTTTACACTCAACCTTCACCATATCCATCCTCTATCTATCAAATTGGCACCCGATTATAGGTTCTCTTCCCTCGACTCCTACTTTGAGGAGAAATACTTCATCCCATAATCAGGGCAGCGTATATTCATTTTTGTCTTGTAGTTCATTAGAACAATCAACAGGACAAAAACTACCTCATCCCATACTTAGGGCAACTTACTCTTATTTTTGTCTTGCAGTTTGTCAGAATAATCAACAAGACAAAAATGGGAAAATGTAGACACCAAAATCATGTCTACTCCTTGGTCGATCTCCCCCTTGGTCCCCTTGGTCCACTTCTAACACATTCCTAACCCACACACTTATTAATTTAAAATAATAACTTATTTTAAATTAATAACACCCCCCTTGACACCTCATCCATGACACCTCACCCTTGGACACACCCCACCTTGGATACCTCCCCTTGGATGCCTCCCATCACCCTATGACCAATTTATGACCTATTTCAACCCTCCCACTAACCTCTCGCGCTCATTTAATCTGTTTTGGGACTGTTTTTCAATAACAGCTGAACTCAGCAGATGGAGGAACGAGCGAAAGGCTAAAAATAGCCTTTTTTTCATTCTTCTAGCTGTCGACGTCAGTTATTAGTTGGTCGATGCCAGCAAGATCATCGATGTCGATTGCTTAAGATAACTTGAAGGTGAATTCTCTTCCCCTTGGGATGCTAAATCATGCCTGAGATGCTAAAATCATAGCACTAGACGTTGAATCACATACTCAAAATTTAACCTCTCTTCCTCTCTCAGCTTTCAGACCTGGACATCAATAGGAACTCTCTGAAATCAATCATCAGACTTCAACCAATGCTCTTCTGGCTATAGACACAATAGGGACAAGCATCTCAAACACCTTTGGCTCTGCACAAAGCAAGAGGTAAGTATTTTTCTGCCCTTCGATAATTTAGAATGTATAAGCAATTAGCTTCTTTTCATTACTTCTAAGTATTATCAACTAGACTCAGCTATCAACCAGACTCGACTTGACTTCTTCTTAGAAAGGCTGAGAAGCCTTCTTCATACTCTTACTCCTTTTTGACAACTTATCCTCTCCCTCTGACCCTCTACAGACCTTATCAGTCTCCCTGCAACCCTGCACAGACCCTTTTACCTCTCAAACCATTCTATCGGCCACAGACTCAACCTAAAACTCGTCTAAAAGTCCATTACCCCTATCGACGTCAGTAGCATAACTGACATCAGCACATTTACCAACCGACGATGGCAGACTAACCGGTGTCGACACATTTATCAACCGACGATGGCAGACTAACCGACGTCAATGACTGTGAAAGACAGATTGCAAGGAATCAGGTATGCATTATCTATTTCTATTTATTTAAGTCTTTCATTATTTCTCTTAATCCGACTTTATTTTTATCAACTAGTGGACTATCATCCCACAAGGAAGTCTTTGCACTTTTGGGATCGAGCTTTCGCTTGGCAGTCCACCTTATCTCTATCTAACAATCTATGTATTTGAGTCTCTTTCTTCTATAGGTGTCATCCTTCACAGCCAAAGAGGAGTCCCTACAACGTCTAGATATGGTGCACAAAATTCATTCGGGTATGTACAAACCCCTGACCATTTATCTTTAGTTTCTTTCATCTTTTGAATGTGGAAAAGCAAAAACAGTTAGAAACACAATCAAAACATGTGCTAGACTGAACCAACAGAAGAACAAGCTATGGTAGTGGACCATACTGCTGTACTCCAAAGTTAGAAAAAGGAACTCTTCATAGAGAGAGCAAGGAGTTATAGTTTTTAGATTGAAGATTACATCTTGCCATGGGGCAAGAAGAGAGAACCAAAAGGGGTGCACAAAAAATGTGATTCCTGATGGAGATTTCCATTCGCCCATCATCGATTTTAGAGAAAAATGGTTTTCTACTAGTTTATCAGGATAGAATGCCATCTTTATTGTCTTACAATGGATAGCATCTGAATCACTTCAATTTTTGAAGTATCAGATGAGTTCACTTGTACATATGTATATTTGTCTAGTCTTTAGTTTTGTTTTGTACTTTTCATTTTCATTTTTTTGACACCTTTTTTTTTGGGTAGCATGACTCCATAGCCCAATGGCATACTTGAAGGCACTGGTGATTATGGTTTCTACTCCCCTCATCTATTTCAAGTTTTCAACTGAAAGAAGTTTCTCAACTGGAGCCAGCTGTTGTCCCCAAAAAATGTCACTCATTTTTGGGACAACATATGAACTATTTTGGTCCTGTAAGACCAAAACTGTCTCTTCCCTTTTCAAAAATTGTTATGAGCCTTCAAATCCTTCATTTTTTAAGCTTTTTTTGAAAACTATAGACTCTGCAGGCTCATTTCTATGGACTCTATAGGCTCATTTCTACGGACTTCATAGGTTAGTTTCTACAGACTCTGCAAGAGAGAAATAGGTTCAACACTTAGCCATTTTTTCTATCGAGAAGTTTAAAAGACCATCATTTAAGACCCTGAAGAGCAAGTTCCCTCTGAGAAAGATCAAACCTCAAAGAGCAGTGGAAGCTGCCAAGTGTCGGCATCCATGTTTCAAGTTTCTAATAAGTTTCAAAGCTTATTTCGATAAGCTTCTCTCAAAGTCCAGTGAAAGCTGCCAAGTGTCATTCGTTGAGACCCATTATAATTTACTTCTAGATATGGTGAAAGTCGCCTCGTGTCTCATTATAACTCTATGAAAGCCAACAAGTGTCAACATCCACAGCTTCTTCCTTTTGTGTCATAAGGATTGTGGTGGGTCCTGGGCGAGTGGCTAAAATTGAGTGGAACATGCCATGTGTCATCGTCTGCATGAGTCCAAATGTGTCCCAATGTTTCTATATTTTTTTTAAAAGCTCAGTGGAGCATGACAAGTGTCTGCATCCACATTTTGAGTTTATTATAAGCTATAAAGCTTCTTTTGATACACTTCTCTTAGAGTTCTGCAAAAGATGACAAGTGGTAACTATGGAAGGTTTCAATATGTTTTTCTAAGAGTAGCGAAACATGCCACGTGTCCCTTGCAAAGCTCGATAGAGGCTGACAAGTGTTAACCTCCACAGTTTCTTCCTTTTGTTTTGATATTAAGTAAGCACTATGGTGGGCCCCAAGTGAGTTGCTAAAGTCAAGCAGAAGTTGCCAGGTGTCATCTACTGAGACACATTATGATTTGCTTCTCAAAGTAGCAAAACTTGCCATGTGTCCCTTGTAAGATAAATGGAGCACACCAAGTGTCAACATCTGCATGAATTTAAGTGAGTCCCAAATATTTCTATAGTGTTTCTAAAGCTCAACAAAAGCTATCACATGTCATCTTTTGTGGGACTCTCAAAAGGCATCTAAAGCCTCTATAAGTTAAGCGGATGCTGCCATGTGTCACTTGTTGAGATCAGTGGAAAGTGGCCAGAACAAGTGGGAAAGACATGAAGTAATAGTTGAGGATGATGAGCCCACAGTCATCAAATTTAGGGCAACCAACTAGCCATTGGCTTTCTAATGATGGCAGACCTAAACACATCAAATTTGTGGCAATGAAATAGCTGTTGATCTTTGCAGGCTTAAGCATGGACCCAAATGCATTCAAAGACCTTCAGAGTGAAGGAAAGAATCATCGAGAGGAAGAACTAAAAGAACCAAGAAAGGGAAAAGATAGCTTGAGGGCTCAAATCATAGTAAAAAGAGGGAAAGATGAAAATATCTATAGGAGTTATTTCTAGTAGGTGAAACAATCCACCAGGTAGATATTAGAGCCTACAAACATTGAAGGTGCAGCCTATTTGTCTCCTTTGGAGTAAAGACGAAGTGGACAACTACGCATATATTAAGTGATAGATCAGATGACTCAGGCCCAGGAGAAGACATCTGAAATGAACCAACACGCCATAGTTAAGGCGGCTACCCTGTTCCAACATGGCCCTCTTTGACAAAACTGAAAATGCATTCAATGCATTGAGTGTAACATGTGTTGATCCATGGGACAAAGTGCTAAGCCTTTCTTGGTTGCTATATATTGTAGTCTCTTGTGTCATTTTAAGAGAGATATTCCTATTAACAGAAGCAAAACTTTGCCCAAATTGAAAGGCAAATATTGAGACTTTGAGCTCAGATTGTTGTTCATATTATTTTATATAAATGAGAAAGCAAGTTACTTGTAGACTTTGTGTTGTTATATCTTGTACCATTTTATGAGATTGTTCTTATATCTGTATTGTAGACGCATTCTTATTTATTTAATTTTATAATTAGAGCTAGTGGAAGTAACCTGGAAGATGTCTTAAAGCTAGTTACTTTCAAACTTTGTGCTGTCATAGTTGTCTTCAGTGTGTGTTTTTTATTTTTGTGTAAAGGATCTTGGGATGAATTTGTGCCCTCATTATCCTTTGTATTCTATTTCTATGTAAAGGAACTTGGGATGACTTTGTGCCCTCATTGTCTTTCGTATCTCATTCTTGGACAGTTGAGGTGGAGACTTTGTGCTACATCTTAGTCTGCTAGTTACTACACCCTTGGTTACTAGTTACGTGTCACTACTTGAAAGGACTCCTGCTATTTTCTACAAGAACACTTTTGAAAGAAGAGAAGTGCCTTCAAGATTTTCACTAGGATTTTCTCCTCTATTTGTTAACATCATCTCTGAAAGAAGAGAGATGGATGGTGTATCCTACCTCTGATTGTTATTTTTTGCATATATATATATATATATAGTATATAACACCTCATACTTAAAGGGAACCTCCCCTTAATGAGAGGAGAGATTTGTCCCCTGTTGATGTAGTAAACCTGCACATCTGGCTGACCAATCTCCCTATGCTATGGTTGAAGAGACCTATTTTGCTCACCAATTAGCTAGTTGACAAAATATTCACCCAATAATATCATATGCCATTTTGGTGTACCTTACAAAATCATAACTAACAATGGTAAGTCTTTCAAAAACAAGACTATCCAACAACTTTTTGATGCCTTTAGTATCAATCTCAACTTCTCTTCACCTTATTTCCCATAAGCCAATGGGCAAGCTGAAGCCTCTAACAAAACTTTGACCAAAATCCTTATGAAAGTGGTTAATGCTGAAGGTAAGGATTGGCACATTCACATCCCCTATGCTTTATGGGCTTACCATACTAGCATTCACACTTCTATAGGAGCTAAACCTTTCTCCCTGGTCTATGGGATGGAAGCTATTTTGCCTCTTGAAGTCCAAATTCCTTCTTTTAGGATTTCACTACAAGACATTCTAACTAATGATGAATTTTTCCAAGAATGTTTGGCTCAACTTGAGCTACATGATGAACGCCATCTCGAAACCCTTAACCATCTCCACATCTACCAAGAGCATATTAAACGCACCTATGACAAAAAAATTAAAGAGTGTGATTTCAATATTGGAGATCTTGTCTTAAAGGAAAATCAACATGTGTAAAAATTGGAAAAGAGAAAACAAGGCAAGTTTGCTCCCAATTGGCTAGGACCCTACATTATAACTCATAAATATGGCTCTAGAACTTATTGCTTATCTTCTCTCGAAGGACAACCATACCTTGAACCTCTAAATGCATTGCATTTATGACCATTCTTTTGTTAATTAAGTGAAACTTTACCTTATGTTAAACTTAAGCTCATCCCTTGAGCAAACACACTATATTCATATTCTTTTCACCTTACCCTTATTACTCCACATGTAGTTAACCTACGAAGTATTTTGGTTTTGCCCTAAAATGTGGAAAACCTACAAGCCTCTATAGACTTGTCCATGACTAAAGTAACAAAAAGACTCAAAAAAGTAAAAGAAAAAGAAAATAATATGGGATACATCAACTACTCCAAATAATGCCTAGCTCTTAAAAAAGTAGATTGCTCCCTTGAAGGACAACTACATTCAAATAAACTGCTTCGTTGAAGGACAACTATTAAAAATCAGCAAAATAAAAAAGACTAGACCATACCCTTGAAGGATGGCTAAGTCAAAAAACCACTATCAAAGGAAAATATGATTCAAAAGCTTCCCTATTGATCAGCTTCATCCCATTGTGAGCTTTCAACATCGATCATCTTACACAAAAAAATCAAAAACAAAGAAAAAAAATAAAAATAAAAAAGTAACAAAATCACTTTATGTCATGGACTTGTCTATAGTCGCTCTTGAGCAACCCATAAATGGGGCATACCATTATTTATCCAAAGGTTACACTACCTCACTAATCCTATTCTATTTTACACCTTCTTTCCCTAAAAAACACATTTCCAAGGGACTTTGAGGTTACTTAACACAAGGAGATAACCATGATTTTCTAACTAACAAATGGTCAACTAATGTAATGCATAAAAAAGGTTCAAACTTTAGAGCCTATTTACATTATTATTTTGGTTTGTGTCAATAATGAACACCTCATCTTTTTATTTTACCTTTCACTTCACATGTTGACTTTTGTTTTATAGACACATTTTTGAATAGAAGAACTCACCATCTCAATTCATAAACATAACAACTTTAAATCCTACACCTACCCCAAAACCAATGACTAAAACCATTCATTTCTATTAAATACCATCACATCTATGGGGCAATGCTAAAAATGCAACATGACCACCATTTTCATAACTAAAAATAAATAGGAATAATGTCACAATGCCCAAAACCATCACTTATGCATACACCATCACATATGGAAAATGCAAAAACTAAACAAACATGACCAACACATTCATTTTTAGTATACACCCAATCACATATATGGAAGGTACTAAGAATACAACTTAACCATCATTTTACTACAAACCAATACATAGGAAACAAACCAAGACTAAACCACTCATTTTTAGTATGAAACCAATCACACATATGGTAAATACTAAGAGTGCACCTGAACCACAATTTCCTAAATATCAATACATAAGAAATAAACCATGACCAAAACATCTATTTTTAAGTATAAACCATCACATATGGAGCATGCTAAAAATAGAAATTAACCAAGCATATACCATTTCACATATGGAAAGTGCTAAACCTTTATCTCATAAACATAACCATTTCATTTTATGCATATACCATCACATATGGGAAAGATAAACATGAAAATCTCATCTACTATGAATATGCCATCACATACATGGAAGTACTAGTAAACCAACATCATCATCATAAATATTCATCCAAAACCATAAACATATACATGAAAATAACATTTACATCAGCATCACATCAAATAAAACATCTCATCATATGTATATGTGCTGAATCAATATACATCATATACAAATATCAACATCTCTCATCTCTCTCTCATATACATCTCTCATCATTGGCTCATAGGCTGGTATATATACAAAACATGCATAAATATAAAAATATCTCTCAAAATAAGGATCAACATGGCCTCCTCAAAATCACGACAGATGTGATGAGGTAGTGTCATCACCATCCTCTCATTGTCTTCATCTCCGTACATTGGAACTTGAGGTCTGTGTCTCTGATCGCTCCTGCTCCCTAAACTTTTCAAATTTGGGAATCTATAGAAACTCATGGATCACCCTCTCATAGTATGTGATCTTATCTAGTGTAGTGTTATATCTCGTAAGAGATACAGTCTGTGGAGAACCCATGGCACCTGCCTATCTTGCTACCTATACTACTACCTGTGGAGGAGGAGGAGGAACAACTACTAATCCCCATGCGGCTAACCTTAAATGATCTCTCTCTACTGTCAATGAGGTCACTTATCCCTATAGATTGGCCACCTAACTTTGAAGATGGCCCACCAGACCATATAACTCTAGGAGTTCTACCTATGAGGAATCCTATGAAAGGAATACAACATCTCTCTCATGTATGGCCATGTCCCTGACATATAATGATGTATCCTTCTCTAAAATTATAACATCTCTAGCCTGCAAGATCATATCTCTCACCTAAATAGTAACCTCTCTAGCCTGTAATGCCACATCTCTATCCTAAATCATGGCATCCCAAGCCTGCACAGTCGTATCCTTCTCCTATATGGCCACGTCTTTGGTTTATAAAGCAACATCTCTCTCATGTGCCAAACCCTACATTTGTGGAGCTAGCCTCCTAACTAATACAATTGGGTGTAGCCCTGCCCACCATGCTTGGTATGCCCTAGTACATTTAGCATCAACCACATCTGTACCTATTGATAGCTCCTCAAAATCAAGTCCATTTGTCTCCAATGTCACAAGGAGTAGTACTTTGATGTCATCATGCCTGTATCTAGGGAAATTAGGTGGAACATCTTGCATAAGGCTGAGTTATCTCCTAACCCATGCCATAAGTATCATCTTGAGATCCCCTGCTCTCCTTCCTCTAACTCACAATGTGCTCTATAGCCGAATGAGCTCTTCCCCTTGACCTCTAAAAACTAGATATATCAAGTAGGGGCACTAGATAATATTCCTAGACTCAAGCTATCTAGTAGCCCTCTATAGTGCATGGTATCTTGCACAACACCATCAACCTATGTCTATGTCATGGCCTCTCACCATCATTTGAATCAAACCTTGAATCCCACTGCAATCATGGATGATAGTTCCAGTGGCTGCGTAACTATAATGTGCTCATAAGCCCAACAATGCAGATGCAAAACCCAAAAATCTCTATATAATTGAGCCAAGTATACAGACCCCCATGCAAAAACTATCCTCTACTCTATTATATGAACTAGGACCCCTGTCAAGGTGATAAAAAATCTACCACCATCTATGTCTGGCAGTGCATACACCATGATGCCAATCATCATCAAGATGCTAAGATGATGCTCCTCCTCATCCCCTAAATATAGAGGATCATAAGCAAATGATGCTAAGTGATATGTAACCTCACTCACATGCTCACTAAATAATGACAACATAAGGATTTCATTCTCCTCCCTCATGTACACAAAAAGCTGCTCACCCTACAACGGTAATCTAAGGATCCTATATACATTCTCTAGTGTGACTGTCATCTCACTAATTAGTAGGTGAAAGGTATTAGTGGTATGATTGCACCTCTCAATTAGTGTGATCATGAAGCTAACATCTTGAGTGACCTGGCAATACCATCAAACTCTACCAATACCAACTGTAGCCATGTGGTCCCACTCATCTGCTAACACATCTCTCTTGATCCTAGTTAGGAGTGTTAGAAGACAGTCTCTAAGGGTCAACTCATGCCTCACCTGTAACCCACACAAAATAAATTAGCAGACCTTTCTAACTACTACCTTAACCATTTTCCCTATCCTATGGGAGAACTACAGTGGCCTGAGGCCCTTTTGGGCTATGTAGGCAACACTCAATAGACATGGGATCTTTTGGGGCTAGCTCGACTGTCTACCCACCTAACTATCTAACCTTACCCTTTTTACCTAAGGCCTTACAACCTATCTCTCTTAAATTAGGCCTTTCAGCCAATCTCTCACTATTTCACTGAGCTAAATCTACTTTATGCCACATGATTTGCCTATTTCTTAAGGCCTCATATCTTTTCAACTCTTTTTCTCCCCATTTTTACCCTTTTTACTTCAACAAGGCCACTGATGTCAGTCACTTATCGATCGACATCAATGCTTAGACTATAACATCAGTACATAACATGCCAACATTGGTTCCTTTGCCACTAATATCAGTAGAAAGACCCTAACCAATGTCAGTGATTGGTTCGACTCTAGGGCTAAACCCCACCCATTACCCATTACTAATTTTAACCCTAAAATACCCTAAAACCCACCCAAACAAGTCTAAATATGCTCCTAAACTCCCCACTACCCACCCACTACTCACTAACAACCTATTACACCCCTCACTCAGCTCAAATCAATAAAATTATCAAAAAACACAAACTAAAGGTTTAAAGGACCCTACCTCATCTCTCCACCTCCACCAAGCTGGGATGATTGGTGCTTGTGCTGCCATGCCTCCAACTAGGTCTCCACCTCGTCCTGCCATTTTCTTAACTTGTTTTTGGATTTTTCTTGCTCTTTGACCAATCAACATGTAAATGAAATTCATCAGCTACCTAGCCCATTTTTATTGGGCTTGGTTGGCCACTGACATCAACCATTTGTGCCCTAGGCCATTGACATTAGCCGCTTTACCACTGACGTCAATATAACATGACCAACATCGATACCATGCGATAACATTTTATTGCTTGTACATCACTTTTTACAGTCCCTTCTTCATTCTAGGGTAACCTTGCACACACCCTGCCTTTATAAACTTGACCATGGGGATCATTTTCATCTCCACTCATTCCAACTATTACCTAAACACATGTTTTATTATGCACCCACTCATTACATCTAAGTTTGGTGTCTTGATCATTCATGCTCTCTAGTACATGTTGACAATACCTTACATGTATGACTATCACTTGATTTGGATCACCACTAACTGATCCTACCACTTATGACTTATTGTGTTTTTAGGGGCACTTTCTACCTCGAATACCTAGAATACATTTGACCATTGGATCTATAGTTTTGGTTGATCCTACCTTATCAGCTATCACTAACAAGTTATGCCTTGGTAACTTTAACCAAAATCCTCCATGACTGCACCTATTTTCAACTTGTCAACATAACTTTTTAGTACTTTATGACCATGATATCATCTCTACACTACTATCCCACAACCAACCAATCTCATTTACTCCTTATTAAATCGGTCACTGATTTTGGGTTTTTCCCAATCAGTTCCTATTTTGAGGGGGAGGATATCACACCCCATGCCTAGAACAATCAACTTTCATTTTTGTCTTGCAACTTGCTAGCATAACTTACCAAGACAAAAAGGGGCAAATGTAGACACCAACATTATGTTACATAAGTGTATAATGTGTTGTGTTGAAATCCCCCTTAGACCCCCTTTGTAACAAGTCTTCCTAACCCATGCCTTTACCCCACATATTTAGTTAATTAATTAAGATTAATTGAATATTCACTGTGCCACCTTGCTTAGCCACCTTGCCCTAAGACCAATTCTCCCCCTGTGAGTCACCACTAGACTTGGTCTCCCACAAATAACTAATTAATACCCTATAAACCAATTTCTAACCAATTACCTTATACCTAACCTCACATATTGATCATTTCTTAATGGGTGTCACACTTGGCACAGAGAAACAAAATAAAGGAACCAAAAATAGCCCTTTTGACTTATTCTTATGCCACCAACATTGGTCAACCCTCGATTAACATCGGTGAGATCACCGATGTCAGTTAGTTGAACAAAATTATAAACCCATTTTGCCCCCCCATAAATATTCTCTCTCTCAAGCAGAAACTCACTCAAGAGATTCAAATCACTCTTAACAAGATTTTGGTTATTATCCACTATAACCAGGCTTACAACTTCTCTATACTAGTCAAATCTTAAACCAGAATTGATCCATTATGTAAAGAGCTCAAACTATGGTGAACATGCAACACACACTCATCTCTGTTCGGTCAGTTGCCTTAACAAAGCTTTATCAAGAGTATTTCTTCAGGAACTTATATCATTTAATCATCACTATATTTTGTGAATTCTAATTATTTTTTATTAACATTTACAAAAGTCCTATCCATCCCTGAGGAGGAGTTGCAAAACTCCTTCATCTCCATACCTCTGCCTTAACCAAACCAAATCTCCTCACCCAGACTTTTTACCATCTCTCTAACCCCTCATACGACTCTTTTTCAACCCCTTTAACTTGTCAAATATCCTTCCCTGCACTCAGGAAATCCTTTTGTGAATTTATAACTCCATTTCCCCTACTGACATCAATTATCCTATCGACATCGATCCCATTGCTCCTATTGACATCAGTTATCCTATCGATGTCAGTGACTGCCCTTTTACCCAAATCACCTTGAATCAGCCCAAACAACCCTATAACAAACCAAAATTGTATTTTGCTTACTCTGTGATACTAATTGCTACACATAGACTATAGAAAAGGTATATGTAACTCTCTCTCTCTCTCTCTACTTTAATTTGTCATTTCATTTTTAACTCTTTGTATTAAACATTGGACTGCCATCCCCCAGGAAGTTTGTCACTTCCTAGAACAAGCAAGTTGCTTGGCAGCCCACTCACCAACTTACTAACAAATATTTTTTGGTAGTGTGTTCTTACTTGCAGGTGGTCCTCCCTAACCAAAGAGGAGTTCTTGACTTCATCTGGATATGGTGCACACCAATCTGTGTACATATAATCACTAATCCCCAACCTTTCTTTCTCTATTTCTCACTTCTTAAATTTAATAAAAATAATAGCAATAAGTGCATCATGTTTTACCAAATTCCATTTCTTTGTTTACATATTTTGCCCAAAACATTCATTTACATGTCCTTAATGATGTCATGTTGGTGTAAGGGGAGATTGATGTGTGTCACAAATTCTTGGTTTTTCTTGAAGTACATTTGTAGGTTCATCAAAGGCCTATGAGTTTATTTTACACTCATGGTTTATAGTTGTCCATACCCAATCCACTATTTTTCTTCTCAAAACAACCTTCTACAGGTGGATGAGCATGGGTTGGGGTGTTGCACAAAAGGGTAAAACAATGTCACACTCCCTTTTTATTTCCATCACAACAAACACTTGACAAGCCCATAGAAACATCCTAGAAAGCAAAATGGAAGCATGAAACTAGTTTGAGGATCAAAGACTGAGTTTGGAATCCCTAAAAGAGCAAAATAGAGTTCTAGGAGGTTTTGGTGGACCTTCTAAAACATGTTTTTAAGGTGTTTTAAAACATCTAGAGGGGTGAACCTTATAGCCCTATCATAGGATAAGGACCCTACCAATTTTGAGAAGGAAAGGACAAGGGGAAGGTGGTTTTTCAAACCTTCAAAAGTTCCTGAAAACACACTAAAAACTTCAATGACATCTATAATCTTGCAGATGTAAATAACCTCTTAGTCACCTCTAGGAAACAACATCAAACAATGATTGTGGTCAATGAGCTTAGCTAGTATAATGAGGTAGAATGAAGTTAAAGTCATCAAGAGAGAGTTGATATAGGATCTTATTCACCTCTTATACCATCTATAAGTACCCTCATGCATGAGATGATACCTACAATGGGGTCTTATAAGGAAAAGTGTTTCAACCCATTGGGAAAGGTACTATTTGAATCCTAATGAGGCATATAGGGAGTGTAGGTGAAAGATATATTGTGTGACCTAAAAATGTGTCTTAAATAGCTAATTAATACCATGATAAAATGAAAAAGAACCATGTATTCACCTACAGGCAGGGTTATGGGCATAACACTCCAACTTAAACAATGGTATGAGAAGGTTGATGCAAGGTGGAATTTTGAAGGTCCATAAGAAGGAACATTATTTATTAGACATGATGTGAATCTCAAGGTAAATTTAAATGGTCTTTCTATAGACACCTAAAATTGGCCACCAATAACCTCCAATTAGGTTTTTGGCCAATTTCCATCCAAAATGCACAATTTGGCCTAAAAACACTAAAACATATTAAATGATGTGAAAATGACTATAAAATGCTGATTTTGGCCAGGGTATCCCTAAATGGGGCAATGCAATGTATGGGCCAGCTAACTTTAATCAGTTCATTTCGAGTCAAAATGCTAAATTTGCACTTACGTGCTTTTGACTTCTCTTTTCTATCAAATATTTTACACAAGACTCATGCCTTTGTTATTTTTTATTGGCAACATCTTAAATTGCAATACACATCTAATGAATCTAACATGGATTCCCAATTCCAATCCAGTCAAATTTAAGATCAATAACAAGACATTCTGATCAATTTGAGTAATTTGTGCATAAAGTGCTTAATCATGTTTAAGAGCTAATTAACCCAAATTAAGACCTAATCAATAATTCCATGGAAACTTGTTGAATACTTATTTTTAGAAATTAATATTTAATATCTATATCATCAAGTGACTTCATTTCTTGGAAAGACATCCCTAGGTCATAAATACCACAAATATTAAGATTCATGTCCTCCATGCCTCATCAATGCCTTTCATAATGGCCTTCATGCCTCTTAATTGCCCCTTCTTCTTATGCTATGATGAGGATAATTAGAAACTTAATTCCAAAAATTAAATTAATCCTCAACCACACATCTTAATCTTGAGATGGATGGTTGAGGTTGATTCTGATCAAATTCAAAAATATATAAATAGAAGGCCTCACAACATCATTTCTAAGCTTAATTAGTGCAAAGTTATAATGCAAAATTGGTTTAAAAAAAATTCAAGCAATTATTGTTATAATGCCAAATTGATTCCAAGCCAAGCCAAGCCACAAGCCAAAGATGCCAATGAGAGATGGAGGTACCCCAACTTCAATTGCCAAGGACTTCATGAACATAAGCCAAGTAAGCCACCACAACAAGCATTTTAGAACATCCAAGGAAGGTAAAAGAGTTTTCTTTTGCATTTGAGTTGTGCGTTTCATTCATGATTTTTAACTAAGCTCTCCCTAGTGTCTAGGCCTAGAGATGTTATGCTATTAGTGTGTTTATTTTATTTTATTTTCATTTTAGAACTAATACTATACTAACCATTCTCTCTTGAGTCAAATTCT
This sequence comes from Torreya grandis, assembly GCA_037957365.1. Classification (NCBI taxonomy): domain Eukaryota; kingdom Viridiplantae; phylum Streptophyta; class Pinopsida; order Cupressales; family Taxaceae; genus Torreya; species Torreya grandis. Next base: position 580,474 of record JARHVA010003875.1, on the reverse strand, counting down.
TAGATCACATATGACATGGTCGATGGGACGAGACACATCTCACACCTAAAAGAGATCATTATATAACTCTAAAATATATATTTAGACCTTTAAAACTCTTATAAATTGATTTTCTAAGTTTATTTTTCCATTTTTTATTACCATGGTTTCACACAGTAACCAATGTCAATAAGAAACACTGACATTGATTACTTGGGTCAACTGATGTTGGTTAGCAGAACTGACATCAGTTAGATCTCGGTTGGCCATAACCAATGTCGGTGGTATTGATCGATGTCGATCACTATGTTTTTTCAAAATCATAGATCCAAGAGTTATGTTTTCAAAGTTTATCATTTCAAACTCAAAAGAGCTTCCAAGCTAAAGGGCATGCTAACAATTTTGCTGCAGGACCAAGTATGATTTTTTGCTCAAAACATGTTTAAATCACTTTTGTATGCTTAAAATTTTATTAGGAACTTTGTTTTGGTGTTTAACAAAGAATTTAAAGGTTTTTGGTGAATGTTTTTCAAAGTTTACAACTAAGACCAAGGGGTCAAATAAACACCACTAAACATTTCATTTGGGTTTAAAATTAAACACACTTGTCAATTTTTGCTAGCAATAGTTATTTAATTAAATTTTGTTTGGAAAAAAGATAAATGTTGCGTGTATGCTCTTCAAGTTGTCCCCTATAAGGAACCCTTGGAATCAAAAGCACCATTCTTATTACAAATAGCCTAGTCCAAGGCTTAGAAATAAAGTCATCTAAAGCATTCCCATAAAACTCGTCAAAGTTTGGGTGATCTTGAAAATGACCCTAAAGTCTTTCTACTTTCATACTTTATTTATTTATGCATCTTAGCTTGTGAGGGGTACTTCATCACCTCCCACAAATTCTTTAAGGAAGTTTTGACTCAGGGTTTCATCTCTTGATATTGACTTCATTTGACTCTTTTAGAGTTGCACACAAGACGTAGTGGCACTTTGGACATCACACTACACTGAGTGAACAATAGGATATATTGGTTGCAAAAAAGACTAGACCTTTTTACAACAAGCCAAGTGATATGGACCCAAAATCTATGCTTTTTTTTACATTGAGTGGCATGAAATTTATTGTGTAATTGATTCCCCTAGATTGTTCGAAAAATTATTAGATCTTAGAAAAATCCCCACTTGTCATGAAAATATTATTGGTACAAGGTGCACCTCAAGGTCCATGTCACAGTACTATCATTTGAGACAAGAGGGGTGTAAAAACCCTACTATATAATGTGTATTTACTTTTGTATGAACACTTAAAATCCTATCAAATGATGTATATTGATAGATTCCAATAATACCAAGCAACCTTTTTAGTTTAGGATCTAAGAACAGTTAATTAGTTGGTCTTGTCCTAGTTTAAAGTCTTGTGTGGAGTCAAAACTTGGTGTAAATAAACAATCCAAAACCAAACACACAGTCCTCATTTTTCTTTGAACAAAGAGGCATTATGCTGCCTGTTTGAGATCATCAATTTGCTTTGTTCAAAGTTCATCAAAATCTTGAGAGTCAAATCATTCACTTTGGCATAGTTATATTTCCTAATTGAGTCTAGACCTTTACCAAATTTTTTTAAGTCCTTCACTTATAATTTAAATTTAAAATTACATCTTTACAAGTTCATAGGGTTGATGTGTTAAGTGGGTTCACCATTTTCACTAAACTTGAGGGAACTTAAGTTTAATTTTCAATTTAGGTTGAAGGCAATTTAAGACTCATAATCATCATCATAACTTGATATACTCAAGACATTTTGTGCCAAACACTTGTACTTTAATTCTATATACCACAACATTTTGAGTCAAGAAAGGTAGTGTTATTCTATCAAAACTATGGAAAAATATCTTCGCCATAGAGAGTCTTTGAAAAAAACTTTTTTATAACACCTTTTAGGTTGTATAGCGTCATTACGCTACCTAAATCATTTCAAACTTTGTTTCATATCCCCTTTGCATATAATTTCTACATGTTCAGACTGATCCAAGTGTATTTTGATCCTTTATCTAAAGCACAATTATACTATTCACCTTTGTCTAGATTATTTGTCAAAGGAACTAAGTTTTATACCATTATTTATAAAAAAATAAACTATGGTTAAAGTTCCTTTTGTTTCATACCTTATACCTAGTTGACCAAGTTCATGTCCAAGAATCGAATGCCTAGTGTTTGTTAGAAGTGTTTCAAATCTGTTAAATTAAAACTTTCATCTATTTTCAAAGTCTAGCTTTTGATGCCATTTGGCCAAGAGTCCTAGCACATGCCTTGTTTGAGCTTAGATTTTGATGTCGTGTTTGGCTAAAAGACCTAATTTTTTTTAAATTCTTAGATTAGACTGATTTGAAACACTTCAACCTTAGAGTTTGGCATTTTGATTTTTCAATTCATTTACTTGCTTATCTTTGTGTGAATAGTGAAACATTATATATTTTATGCTAGCTTGTTTCCTCACAAATCTTTGCATAAACCTTTTGATCCTTTTGTCAAATCTAGACCAAGTTGAAGGAATCATTTATTTTAGATTCTATGCTTTTTAGAGTTTGTAGAACTCTTTGACCTTTTACCACCAAGCATTGACTATGGATCCCAACATATATTCCTACACTTATAGTGAACTCATATATAATCTAGGGATTAGTAATGTAGTTACGCAGGAAGAAATGGTACAAGACCCATATGTGGATAACATAGCATATGAGATGGATTCTTATCCCTCTTATAATACTTAATCAGGGGCACAAAGCCAAGATCTATTAGCTAAATATCTAGTTAACACACCACCTTACACAAAATAGGGCTAAGAACAAATTACGTGATACTTAGCTACAATACCTGTAATGGATGAGCTAGTACTTCAAAAATCATATTCTACTAATATGAATTCCACGTATGATCCATTTTTATTTGAGTGACATTTGTTAAAGAACAAAGACAAGATTTTGGTTAGAGCTATAGAGGTAGGGGATAAGTTTCCAATAGACTTCCCCCATGAAAATTTACCAAGTCTAGTAAGAGTGCCCCACAATATCATTTATGATCAATAAGCTTCTTCAAACAATGTTATGGCTCTATTCCAAACAACATACTGAGATCTTATTATATTTGATCGAAGCAAAAATATCATGGAAGATCACTTTAACCAAATGCAGACATCATATCAAACATATCTAAATCTAGCACATGATTTCAATCAGATGAACATGGTAAGTAAGCCTCTCATTGACCTAGTTCCTTCAACAGGAGTGATGATAGAGTTAACTGGACAAGAGAATCTAAATTCTAACCCATTTATACAAACTACTTCAATAGATAACTTGATGCATATACCCATTATTGAAGAAGTGTCTTTGGCTTCTACATTGAATAATGAGCCAAATATAGTGGACAATGTGAAAACACCATCTAATCTTGATCAAAGTGTTACTAATGCAAAAACAACTAGCCAACAACATGTGCCTATAGTTAATCCCATGAGCAGATCATCATACCAAGGAATATGAGTTTTTGTATCCTAGCCTTAACTAGATGCTTCCTCAAGTGTACAACATATGGGATTAGGCAATCAAACAATGGTCAATATCACACCTCAATGTCAGAATGTAATGAATCCTACTCCTCCTCAATAGGTAGCAAGTAGTATTCTACAACCAAAAACATAGTCTAGTGTATCAATGTAACAAAATATGAATATATTGCCACTTCAATCAGGGGAAAAAAATATTCCACCCCATTTGTAATGATAAACATACCTTTTTAGTCGTAGACTAATATCCCTATCCAAAACCAAGTAATGACTAGTCAACAGTGTGAAAATATTGGTTAGTGACAGATGTTGAGTCTGCAACCTACTTTCACTTCCTCATAAGGATTCATGCAATAAGGAGGTCCCCATGTTTTTCAAGTACCTACTAGACAACCATTGGTTCAAAATGTGTCAAAAATCTAAAGACAGGGTTTTGGTCCACAAGTTCCCACTCAACAACAAGGTATGTCCTTTTTCAACCACAACAAGCACAATATAATTATATCCCTCCATCCTAACTACAAAATCCCCCATATCAAACCTTTATTGCCAACCCAAATAAGAATATTGCATAGCCAAATGTGTGATTTCAAGTGCATCCCAATCCACGTATGCATAGTCCTAGTCCATTCCCCAACCAAACCAATATACCCCAATAGGTGTCTCCATCATACCCAAATCAAAGTGTCCCACTTATGACCTCCCAGTCGTTTACCCAAACCAATATTCTCCCTCAAACCAATATCCCTTCTAGTTTTCTATCCCAAGAATTTTAACAGATGAATGATGCAATTGCTACCATTTAGGTGGGGAAGCAGACTAAGAAGTTCAACTTAAATGACGTGTGTTCTTATCCATTCAACATGGAGTATTTGCAGATACCATTTCTTTTAGGATACGAACCACCCAAATTTGATAAGTATAAAGGGAAAGGTGATCCTAAGGACAATTTGACCAAATTATTTATCACATGTCAACCAATGGCATATAGTGACATATACCTTTTTATATTGTTTCTAAGGAGCCTAGTTGGACAAGCCTTAGAGTGGTTTTAAAGTTACCAAAGAATTTAGTAACATACTTTGATGATCTTTCTGATAAATTTATGAAACACTTTTTTTATAATCTCGAGCATGAGATTTCATTAGTGGACCTGACACAAGCAAAGAAAAAATATGGAGAGAGTTTTTTAAAGTTATTTACAGTGATGGAGATCCATTGCAAGCCATTTCACTCATAGTTTACTAGATAAATAATTATCTATTGTGTTTACCAAAAAATTTCTTAGTGAAATAACCTATCATCTGGAACTGTAATATGCACATACATTCAAAGAGATCATTGATAAAGGTTTATTGATTGAGTGAGCACCCATCAATAAAAGAGTCATCAAATTTAATTCTATTAATCAGAGAAATAGCTGTAGACACCACAAATGTGTCTGCACCTTGGTTCTCCCCCCTTGTCCACCTCAAACCCATATCCTAACCCTTGGCCTTAGTCCCTTCCACTCATTTGATTAAAATAACTTAAATATTTCAATTAAGTGGACCCCCTTTCTACCTCACCCTTACCACCTTGGATCCTCCTTTGGATCCCTCCACCTCCCTCCTAGCCTTTATTATGCCAAATATTCTCATTATCTTCCTCCCGCGCCTATTTAAACATCCTCATGACTGTTCTTCCCACAATCCCTCGCCCGGTGGCGTGCAAGAACGGGCAGAGGCTATTTTTAGTCTCTGCCCCCATTCTGCCACTGCTGACGTCGGCGACCCTTCGGCCGACGTCGGCGATCCTGCCGGTGTCGGCAGCCTTCAAGACTCCTTTCTGCATCCATTCCAGCCCCCCCGGCCCCTTGAGCTCGCAAACTGAATTCTCTTGGCATTTTGGCATTCTACTCTTCTCCCTCTGGACTTCGTGCAACAGCAGCAACAGGTGTAGGGATTCTTGAGCAGAGATTAAGTCTTCTATGGTCTCAACAACAGCTCTCCCACTCTTCATTCAGCAAGCTAAAAAGGTAAGCATAGTCTGTTATTTTATTTGATTTCTTTTTTTTAGTGTTCAATTATTTGGTATCTGCTGTCTCCCACTCCCTCTGTCCTACCCCTTGAGAGGCTGAAAAACCTTCTCAGGCCCTGTCCTCTGTCCATCTCCCTTTCACCTGTCATCCTTTCAGTATAATCCCGGACAACTCCCTCATCCCTCCTGCCAACAAAGACCCTGTACAGGGCACCTAATCAGAACCAGACCATTCCCCAGTCCATTCAAAGTCATCCCTGAACTTTGTCTCGAACCTGTTCACAAACCAAACCTGTCCACAGTCCAGAAACCAGACCTGACCTGACTACAGGCTACTGCCCCGACCGACGCCGGTTACTTTTTCGACCGACGTCGGCAGGATAACCAAAGTCGGCAGACCATACAACCGACGCCGGCAACATTCCCCACCTCGGCGACTGTTATCAACCCGACAACTCCATTCAGGTAATCATTGGTCTTTTCTTTTCTTTTTAATTTGTTTATCACTTCTGTATTCTGGCATTCTGTATTTCCTTAGTCTTTTATCTGTCTGTTATCAGTTGGTTGACCTCCCTTGAGAAAGTTTTCACACTTTCGGGAACAACCTTTCGCTTGGCAACCCACTGATTATCCATCTAACATTTTCTTGTCCAAGTTTCTTTTTCCTTGCAGGTGTCATTCCTCCACAGCCAAAGAGGGGTGCCCACAAACGTCTAGATTACGGTGCGCAATCTTTATCCAGGTACTTCTAGCCTTGTCCATTTCTTTAGTTTTTTTATTCATCTTTTGAATGTAGAAAGCGAATTAGCGATAGAAACATTCTGACACGCCCGGTGGGATCTTAGATTCTTCCTCGGGTTCCTCTTCCTTTCATTCATTTAGGTGCATTTAGGCTCCTTCCTTCTTGTCTCTTTCTTCTATTCCAAATGACACTATAAGTAGGACTAAAACAAATCTTTTTTCCTTGCATTTCTAGACTAGTCTAAACATCATACTCTCAAACCCTTTCTCAAACTTGTCTTCATCCAAACTTCATATTTTCGACTTGGGCTTAAAAACATACTGCATTGCATTTCTGCTTGTGCTTGCATTAGTCTTCACCTAGTAATTAGTAAAACGCATATTGAATAAATCGTAGACACTTGATGTTACACTACCAAACCACATGCATTAAAACGAACATAAAACTTACTTGAGACAAGGCCCGACTGGGATTTCATCCCCCAGCGGATACCTTACCCGTCCCGGTGACCCTACTTGGATTTCATCACCAAGGGGGAAGCCCACTCCATTCTCTGGCGGAGGATAAACTCTAGGCGAGGTATATCTTAGCTAAGTGAGACCAACTAACCACTGGAATCGTGAAGTGAGGGGAGCTTGCTCCTTAGCACCAGGCCACGTACTAGACTTAACACAGATTTTTGAGCACCTAAAATAAGACCCGAAACTAGCTCTAGATTGCCTCTTCTAGGACCCTTCTTACAGCCAATCTCCCCAAACATTCATCTAAGGCATAAGCCACAAGATTCTAAGGTTAATTCCTAAGATTTATCGCTTAGGCTTGTCTGTCTCTCTCAGTTCTTCTCTTCTCATCTGTTTGTTTGAGTGAGTGAGGATGCTTTTTTCATTGTTTTTCCAAGAATCTTAAAATCTTTTGGTTCTCTGGAAAACACAGTCACCGGCATCGGTTCTTCCACCGACGTCGGCTTTCCTCTCTTACTGGCATCAGTTATCTGACCGATGTTGGCCATATTTCTTACCGACACTGGTTTCTCAACCGACGTCGGTCTCTGTCACTATCCTTTTTTTTTCTTCAAAACCAGCAGCCTAAAACCTGTCCCTTCTCTGTCAAAAACTCCATCTCGGTTTTCTGAAACAGAAAAACACAGTTTCTAAAACTTGAACCCTCTTTGCCTTGCATGGTTTCGACTCGTAGCCAAGCCAAGGCTCTTGTCAACCACGCTAGCCGTCAACCACTTCCGTCTACCCCATCCGTGACCAAGCGTACAATGGAGTTCAACTCGGAGACCGAAAGAACTCCTATTCATCCAACCCCGTCACAGAATCCTATTGTCCAAGAAGGGGACCAAAATTTTGAACGATTCTTGGACCTCAACGTCAAGGCCTTACAACACTATCTCGCGCATAGCCGAACGCGAGACTCCTTGGGCAATCCAATCTATGAAATGCCAACCTCTCTTGCCGTGACTACGGCTATATCGACGGCATCCGTAGTTCAACCCTTGGACACTCAAGCCATCGCTTCGACCACTGACCAGACTTTGACCAATCCTCTAGGTGTGGCCTCTCCCTCTATCTTTGGGCCCACTTCCACCGGGGTTTCGGCCCCCTATCAATCTCAACCCGCTCAACCGCTATCCACTCCTTTTCAAAACCTTGTCGTCTCTATTCTGCCTACCCTGGCCCCTATCAACACCAAGGTGGCTTCCTATCCCTTGGCCCCTGTTACCACAATCCAACCCCTCATGGCAACATCGGGCCTAGTTATGCCTCCTACCCAACCACCTTTAGCCTCTTCTTCTATCCCTACGACTAGTTATCCCTACGTGGCACCTTTACAAGGACAACCAACTACGTTGTATGCCTCCCCTAGCCTCTTCCAAGCGCCCTACAACTTAGGGGGCACGCCACCTGTCAATCCGTTGGCAGATATCATTAAAATACTGATGGACAAGATGTCCAGTCTCGAAGCCTCCATCTCCGATTCAAGCAATACTCTGTCATACGACCAAATTTGTAACGAGCCCATCCATCATTCCGTCCCTATCCAACCATATCCCAACCATTGGGAGCTTCCTAAATTTGCTCGCTTTCAGAGTAAAGAAGACCCACAACAACACTTACGGGCATTCAGACATGCCTGCTATCTTATCGCCCATATGACGATGCGTTACTTTTACGCACGTTCCCTATGTCTCTTTCTGGCCCTGCCCTTGACTGGTATGGCTCTCTTACCAGGCATTCTATCTCTTCATTCGCTCAACTTACCCAGTTATTTTTTGACCATTTTTCTATTAACATCACTAAACAAGTCTCAATCATAGACCTTTACTCTATCAGGCAATTCGACGACGAATCAATAGTCAATTTTGTCGCTCGTTGGAGAGGCTTGATTAACCAGCTCTCCTTCTCCTTGCCTCAACCCGAGCTCATCGAGCTCTTTTCTCGAGCATGTACCAGCCACATCTCTTCTACCTTGTAGATTCAGACATTCTGCACTTTCGACGAGGCCTTCACCGTGGCCCGAAAGCTTGAACTCCGTGCCCTTGAAGAGGATAAGGTCAAATTGCGTAATACCAATGCAAAAACCAATGACCATTCTTCTTTCAGACCTTCTTCTTTTGCCAACTCTAAGTCCAAAGGAGTGGCCAACACTGTGGTCATTAGATCACCATCATCGACAACAACTAATCAATCTCAACCTTTGACATCTTCTAGCATCACCAAACAATTCCAACAACGGTATATCCAGTGTTCATACACTCCACGTGGAGAATCATACGCTTTCGTTTTGGAAAAACTCATCAAGCAAAGGGTCCTCAATCTCCCTCCAATCCGACCACCTCAATGCGACTCTTCAAAAGCCATCTCTACATGGTATAGGGAGGCCGACTTTTGCCACTTTCATTGCGTCCACGGCCATGACATTGACAATTGCCAAACTTTCAAAAACATCATCCAAGACATGATCGACAAGGGGGATCTTGTTTTAGATAACCCGAACGCCCCACCCAACCAACATATCAAAATTTTCAAACAACCATTCCCAAACCATCCACCTACTCAAAACAACATCCAAACCACGACCAATGACTCTCATGACCATAACATTCACACGGTCAACACTATCTTGCCTCTTGTCTCTCACCAACCTCCTCCATCACAAGATGAAGAATTTTCTTCTCCTATTAGTCCTCCATCTACCTCTCTTATACCAGAGGACACCTCGACCACGCCTATGCCATTAGCCCTACCTTCATCCAAAGACCTTACCTTGCCTACTCCTCAAGTACAAATAGAAGGCACGATCATCCCTGCCTCCTACCCTCTTGAGGAGCCGCACTCTCCTATTTCTTTTTTACTAGGAGAAAAACTAGTTCTTCATCCATTTCAACCGAGGAAGACCCAATCACGGTTTCCTCTTGTCTTTTGCTTGAGATTGGTACATCTCACTCACCTCCATCCACATCCAAACCCAAACCCACATCTAACCTTGCCTCTCGCAATAATGGCCCTCAAACCAAACCAAAGAAGGCCACTAGACCACATCGGAGAACTCTTCCCCCACCTTCATCATTACCCTCAATCTTGGGCCCGCATCCATCCACTTTAATAGGGGTGTTACCCACTCCCATACTTCATAGAGGCAAGTCGCCTCCATTACTCTCTCAACCCCTTAAACATATATCTCCTTCAAACCATCGACCTATGCCTCTTACGCCTCTTAAACCAAAGTCATTAACCCCCACTACGACAAAATATCTGGACCCGTTAGCAAGTTTTTATGCCTTGCTGTTACGGCAATTGTTGTAGTCTTCTCACATCAATCTCCCACCTCTTAAACCATATCAATCTCCCAGACCAAAATCGCCTTGGTTTGACGACACTCGCATTTGTGCGTATCATCGCACGCCTGGGCATGACACCGAGCGTTGTTGTGCCCTCAAGGTTGCCATTCGCCAATGTCTGGAGAATGACACCTCTCTTTTCGACCACATCATCGATAAGCCTTCAACAGCACCCCACTCATCAACTCTCGGATCAAGGCCATCTTAGTTTGACACCTCTAAATTCTATCACTATCATCACACTCTGGGACATGACACTGAGCATTGTTGTGCTCTTAAAGCTATCACTCGTCAACACCAGAAAAAGTATACCCTTCTTATCAAGGATCCTCTTGACCACCTCTTCGATAAATTATCAACACTGACCCATGCCTCTCAAACTGCATCACCTAAATCGGGATCTCTACGCCAGACTATGGCCCCTTTGCTGCCTTTGACCTCATTATTCGACATCAACACAGTCCATTTAACCACCAAGCCTCAACCGACCTTGACCAATCTGTCCAATATTCTCCCTAAGCGATTGGGGGAACCCAACCTTATCTTGACTTCGACCAAACATTCAACTAACTTTGACCAGACCAATGACCAAACATCACCCAGTCAAATATCGACAAATATCAACTAGACATCGACCAATCATCAATTCAGACATTCACTCAGACATTGACCATGACCAGACATTGCCCATGACATTGACCAGACCGTTGATCAAACCATCGACAAGACATCGACCAATCATCCATCACGATCCCAACCGAACATTCAACCCAAACATTCAACCAACCTTTTTATCACAACATTCAACCATTCAACCAACTTTTTGTCCAGTATCAATCAGCACGTGACCAATATGGAGTGAAGTAAACGAGGCAAATTCGCCCCCAATCGGCTTGGACCTTTTATCATCACGCACAAGTATGGGTCAGGGACTTATCGTCTGTTCTCCCTCGACGGACGGCCAGAACTTGAGCCTCTTAATGCATTGCATCTTCGACCATTCTTCTGTTAGTCGAGTACTTGTCCACTTGACACGTAACTTGAGCTTGTCCCTTGAGCAATTCTCGTCCTCTTAATCCTCATTCCTTTCAACCCTATTCCCCTTAGCAAGTCCTCTACAACCCTTTTATGATGTATGGATGCTTTGTCCTAATAAAAGGGAGTCCTTGAACTTCTACAGTCTTGTCCATGACTCAAAAAAAATAAAAAAAATAAAAAAAAATCAAGATGTCAAAACATAATCCAAGGTCACAAAATCAAATCAAAAAGACAGACTGCTCCCTCGAAGGACAGCTGTACTATCATTGCTGTAGCTAATAGATTGATCCCTCAAAAGACAGCTATTCAAACATTATATAAAGCAAAAATATAGACCACTCCCTCGAAGGATGGCTATGACTAAATCTTGCTACAAACAGCAACCTTTCTTAGAAGCTTCCCGCATTGATCAGCTTCGCAACATGACCATAAATCAAATGACATCTCTATGTAGACTTCCCGTATCGATCAGTCTGCACCAAAAAAAAAAAAAAAAAAAAAAAAACAACGAGCCATGGACTTGGCTTATAGTTGTCTCAGGGTCTCCTATAAAAAGGGGCAAGGTTATTCCTGCTCTTAAACTGAGTTACCCTATCCTCCTCCTATCACCTGCTCAGGGGATTTCGAGCTCACTTTAATGTCAAAGTGATTCGATGACCGTTCTAATACAACACTGGTCAAAGACGTAATGTATAAACGAGGCTTTTGTTCTAATAACCCCTAGCTATGCTCCCTTTCTGGTCCTTGTCAATGAAAGAGCGATTCGCCTTTCACCTTTTCTCTACACTTTGGTCACATTTAACCACATCAATTGTCGACTCAACTCAAACCAAGATATTTTCATCCTTATGGCATCAGACATCATCCTCATCCATTTCACATAGTTTCTATGGACACCAATACACATCGAAACTATCAACCATACCCAATTTATGTTAAGCATAAACCAATACTTGCTGAAGCATAAATAGACCTCCATTCATTTTTAGCATACATCCATCACGACTATGGAAACTTGCTAGGGATGAAAGACTCTCGACCAATTCTACAGAATACACCATCTGTAGCATCATCTTATCTTCATCTTACCCTCATCATTTCGACACTTGACCACATCTAATCATCGACCAATCTTCTCAATTCGTCCAAACTACATTGGTCTGAGGCCCTATGACCAGGGCTATGTAGGCAGCACTCAGATAACACATCCTCTGAGGTTAGCTCGACCACCCCCATTTGTTCGTCTCCTTGATGGACAAACCTTCTCTTTTGTGACTTTGATCATGACCAACTCCATCAACTTTGACCAAGACCAATCATTTTCTTTGACCATTCCTCCCTTTTAGGGAGAACTACATTGGCCTGAGGCCCTTCACACAAGGGCTATGTAGGCAGCACTCAGATCACATGACATTTTCTGAGGTTAGCTCGGCCACATCCTTTCGTCCATCCATCCCCTTGACCAATGACCATTGGAGATCATGCGTATCTCCTTCGACCTTCGACTACTTCCAAGCCAATGTTGCCTTGGTTGTTTTTGCGTGTGTGCTACCTCACAGCTGGTTAGCAGAATTGTCTACAGACTATTTTTGACCCTTCACAAGTATAGGATCGCAAGCCAGTTGATCCCTACTACTTGTGGCATTTTCGTGTTTTTGGGAGCACTTTCTGAGCTTGGGATACCTGGAAAACGATGACTATTTAGAGCTTTAGCTTAGATTGAGTAACCTGATCAACAGACGACTAAATGCTGGGGCCCGATTACTTCAATTTTGGCACTCTTTGACCCTCGACATGCGATAATTTGACCCGACCATCCCGTGAAGTGGCATATGCGCAATCACGACTATTGCAGCATTTTCGCTCACACTCTTCTATCCATCTCTCTGTCAAATTGACACTCGATCTCCAGTTCCCTTCTCTCAACTATCGCTTTGAGGGGGGAACACCTCATTCTTTTCCTGGGGCAACCAACTCTTGTTTTTGCCTTGCAGTTCGTCAAAAACAACCAACAAGATAAAAAGGGGCAAATGTAGACACCACAAATGTGTCTGCACCTTGGTTCTCCCCCCTTGTCCACCTCAAACCCATATCCTAACCCTTGGCCTTAGTCCCCTCCACTCATTTGATTAAAATAGCTTAAATATTTCAATTAAGTGGACCCCCTTTCTACCTCACTCTTACCACCTTGGATCCTCCCTTGGATCCCTCCACCTCCTTCCTATCCTTTATTATGCTAAATCTTCTCATTATCTTCCTCCCGCACCCATTTAAGCATTCTCATGACCGTTCTTCCCACAATCCCTCACCCGGCAGCGTGCAAGAATGGGCAGAGGCTATTTTTAGTCTCTGCCCCCATTCTGCCACTGCCGACGTCGGCAATCCTACTAGCATCGGCAGCCTTCAAGACTCCTTTCTACATCCATTCCAGCCCCCCTGGCCCCTTGAGCTCGCAAAATGAATTCTCTTGGCATTTTGGCATTCTACTCTTCTCCCTCTGGACTTCGTGCAACAGCAGCAATAGGTGCAGGGATTCTTGAGCAGAGATTAAGTCTTCTATGGTCTCAACAACAGCTCTCCCACTCTTCATTCAGCAAGCTAAAAAAGTAAGCACAGTCTGTTATTTCATTTCATTTCTTTTTTTTAGTGTTCAATTATTTGGTATCTGTTGTCTCCCACTCCCTGTCCTACCCCCTGAGAGGCTGAAAAGCCTTCTCAGGCCCTGTCCTCTATCCATCTCTTTTTCACCTGTCATCCTTTCAGTACAATCTTGGACAACTCCCTCATCCCTCCTGCCAACAAAGACCCTGTACAGGGCACCTAATCAGAACCAAACCATTCCCCTGTCCATTCAAAGTCATCCCTGAACTCTGTCTCGACCCTGTTCACAAACCAGACCTGTCCACAGTCCAGAAACCCAACCTGACTTGACTACAGGCTACTGTCCCGACCGACGCCGGTTACTTCCCCGACCGATGTCGGCAGGATAACCGAAGTTAGCAGACCATACAACCGACGCTGGCAACATTCCCGACCTCGACGACTGTTATCAGCCTGACAGCTCCATTCAGGTAATCATTGGTATTTTCTTTCCTTTTTAATTTGTTTATCACTTCTATATTCTGGCATTCTGTATTTCCTTAGTCTTTTATCTGTCTGTTATCAGTGGGTTGACCTCCCTTGAGGAAGTTTTCACATTTTTGGAAACAAGCTTTTGCTTGGCAACCCACTGCCTATCCATCTAACATTTTCTTGTCCAAGTTTCTTTTTTCTTGCAGGTGTCATTCCTCCACAGCCAAAGAGGGGTGCCCACAAACGTCTGGATTACAGTGCGTAATTTTTATCCAGGTACTTCTAGCCTTGTCCATTTCTTTAGTTTCTTTATTCATCTTTTGAATGTAGAAAGCGAATTAGCGATAGAAACAATAGCCAACAACAACATAATCAAATGTAAGCATCACAACTGACACATGTCAATAATCAATAAAGACTGAAGCAATTCAACTGAAATAGGAATGTTGTGGGAAATTGAGTAACCAAATCCTGTCATGTGCAAACTATGAAAACCTCATCCAAACTACCTTTTTAGCTTACTCCTACACAACAACCTCTCCAACCAATGTCGCAAGCACAACAACCAAAACCTACACAACAAATACAACCACCTTTACCATTGTAAACCCCTCTTCCTAAGATAACCATGCCTACACGTCGTGTCTTTAGTGACCTAGGAGAGCCCATTGAATTTGTATTTTGCAAGCTTGCTATTGATAATCTGATTAATCGTCTTATACTAAAGCATTATCTGTAAGGCATTTCTTACCCTAATTGGTATCAAGAAAATGAATTTTGTGACTATCATCGGGTCAATGAGCATAATTTACAAAGATGTGTCCAAATCAAGTATGTAATTAAAAATATGTTGGAGAATGGGGAGATAACATTGGATAATGGTGCTTTCACTTCTAATAAAACTCTTAGAATTTATCAAAATCCTTTTCCTTGAAATAACAATTAGTAACAACAACAATAACTAGTATAATAACAAAATTAATAGTATCAAAATCAAAGGTCAAACCAGTAAACTTGATAAAATTAGTAATAGAATCCACAATGATAGAACAATGGACAAAATCAATGTCAAAATGGTAACAACCAACAAACCTACCATGCAGTTGCACATGACTACAATACAGTTATAGGTCATATTGTAGGGGGTAGTGTTAATACATCTCCATTAATCCTATTCTAAATGCTAATCAACCTAGACCATTGCTAAATAATAATATTTATCCAAATCACATGGATAATAATTTGATTTAGGAATGCATACATGCAAATCAACAAATTAGGACTCTCACTTTTAGATCTCATAACAACAACTCATTCTTACCATGTGACCACATGTAAGTGCACAGTAACTAAGACTTGTCCCATCTGGTCCCACACCATTTCTAACATCAGTTAGCAATAATGGTCTAGTATTTAATATTGATTGTGAAATCACCATTTAGAGGTCAAAGATTACTATTCCAAGACCACAACCATCTACCACTTTGCTTGTCATCCAACCAACCGTTCAGCCTCAAAATAAACTATTCACTATTGATCAGGACAAGAAGTTTGATATTGTAGAACAATTACAAAAGACACCAATAAATATTTCTATTTTAGATTTGTTGTGAACATTAATAATCCACAAGAACATCTTGAATAAGTTTTTGACCCAATCACTATTGCTAGTGACATATCTCCTAATAAATTTCAAACTTTGGTTGGACACCTAGCTCCAGCCCAACAAGTCGCATTCAACCAAAGCGATATGTCTTCCCTTGGCCTAATCTATAATAACCCATTATACATAGAAGTTTGTATCATATGACATAAAGTGAAATGTGTCCTTATAGACAATGGATCCAGCCTGAACATAGTGTCCCTCAAGCTCATCAATCTTCTTGGGTACACAATTATGGATCTCCATGTAGAAACAATAAATATCAAAGCCTATGATAATCAAGAAAGAGAATCTCAAGGCACCATTAGTTTTATAGTTATCATTGGGCCTTTGAATCATGATACACTTTGCCATGTGTTTGATTTGGAGTCATCATACAATATGATTTTAGATAGGCCATAGCTACATGAGATTCCTGCAGTCCCGTCAACATTGCACCAATATATCATGTTTTACCACTCAGGGATGGAGGTGAATATTTCAAGAGATTTACACCCATATGAACACTACAAGCATCTTGAGGTCAAGTTTTAAAGATATAATTATTAGTATGGTATGAATCCAAGGTCTAAGTAAGATAAAGGAAGGGCTATACTTATTGATCTTTCACTAAATAATTGCATAGATCCTAATACCTTGGATTTCTTTTTCCACATGTCACCTCCTGAAGCTTCTAATCATTTCACCATTTCAGATAATGGACTAGAAGAATATGTGACCCATGATATCTTTCATATTGCCAATCTTCCTCAAAATTTGAAAACCTTTGGGTGACTTAAGGTCATCCCACATATGAATTGGCAACAAAAGAACAAAGATAAGAGACCTATCACATTTGTACCAACATCTACCCTAGGACTTGACCCTATTAAAGGGGATGAATCATGGTTATACAACAATGACCAAGCTGATTGTTATAAAAATACAAAGTATCCTATTCTCAATAGGATCATAGAGTGTCACAATTATGAATGAAGAGGCCTCAAACCAAATCAACAAGGAACCATCGAGCCAATTTCCATGACTAAGTATGAAAGACTTTATAGACTTGGATTTAAACTACCTGGGGGTGACTCCACATATCTTATTGAAACTCCATGACCAATGACTAGTGATGATGATGCTGACAATGAATCAGAGTCTGATCATAGCCTCACTTTTGATGACTTAGATAAAACTAATTTATTTGATAACAATGCCATTTGTACCCTTACCCAAGTCATTCATCAAAATCCATTGCCATGATATTATTTCCAACTAATAGATTGGGACCAACAAGAATCCAGTTTGTCGATTGATGAGTTCTAAAATGATGAGGCATTCTATGATTTCTTAGGCCTTAGAGACAATGTTTCATTGGAAGATCATAAATCAAGATTCTCAATCACATTGGATCCTACAACCTATTTTGGAGAATGAGTGAACACCCTTAGCCAAAATAAAATAAATAAAACATTGAGGTCCCAAAGTGAAAACCTCTTTGAGGTGCTTTTTGACCAAGAAATAAGTAAAGATAAAGGCCAGTCTAGTGGTGAAAACATGTTTCAAGTGTCATTAACTGAGGGTGTTCATTCTTCTTTGTACTTAGACTAGGAGACCACCAATGATGAACTTGCCTATAGATTTGAGTTTAGTTTTAAACAACAATAAGTATTTGATCAAATTTTCTAAGAAGTTTTGACTATTTTTGTTACATGGCCAAATCTCCCATTAGGAGACTCAGATTCATAATGCCTAGGATAAGTTAAAGAGCAAGTCCTAATAAAAGACCCTGACATAATCTAATAGTACAAGTCATTGCCTACTATTCTAGAAGATAGTTCAACCCTCTTAGTCGAAGATACAATAGAGGTAAACATCAAGACACTATCAGACCTAAAATAGATAAAATTAGGTGCATCCTTCACTAAGGAGGAATGTGACATTTTTATAGCTCTATTGAGAGAGTTTGTGGAAATATTTGCATGGGCCTATTCTAACATACCAAGGTCAGACCCTGCCTTGGTTTTACACCACCTTGTGGTTAATCCTGACACCAAACCAGTAAAACAAAAACTATGTAAGATGCATCCTCATATTTTTGTATTGGTAAAGAAAGAGTTAGAAAATATCTTAGAAGTACGATGTATCCGATCCATTGACTACTCAAAATGGTTCTCTAATGTAGTACTTGTTAGCAAAAATCTTGAAGGAATCAAAATTTATACTGATTTTTAAAATATAAAAAAAGCTTGTCCTAAAGATGATTTTACATTACCTAATATCAACATGATCATCAAATCCATGATAGGTTATGAAATACTTTCACTCATGAATAGCTTTTTAAGATATAATCAGATCAGAATAGTGACAGAAAATCAATATAAAACAACATTCACCATTTCATGGGGAACATTTTGCTATCAGGTGATGCCATTTGGCCTTAAGAATGAGAGAGCTATATATCAAAGATCTATGATTGTCATATTCCATGATATGATACATGATATTATTGAAGACTATATCAATGATATATTAAGAAAATCCAAGACCAGGGTCGACCATCCAACAATGTTACATAGGATATTTCAAAGACTACCAAAGTACAAAGTCAAACTCAATCCAAAGAAATATGTGTTTGGTGTAACTTCAAGTAAATTACTTGCCTTCATTGTGTCTCGTAGAGGTATTGAAGTCAATCTGGCTAAAATCTATGCTATAACCAAGATGTTACCACTAACTAATTTAAATCAACTCCATAGTTTGTAGGGTAAGATCTATTCAATTTGATGATTCATCTCTCAATTAGCAGATAAGTGCCAATTATTTACACATATTTTAAAGAAAGGAGTTGCATTCCATTGGGATGATCACTACCAAACAACTTTTCAACAGCTTAGATTATCTTATCAATCCACTTGTTTTATTACCTCCTATGTCAAGAAAGTCATTCTTGTTATACCTGTCAGCTACTGATCATGCTCTGAGGGCACTCTTGGCTCAACATGATGACAATGGAAAGGAGCATGTTGTATACTAATTAAGCTATACTTTGGTTACATATGAACATAACTATGTACCTATTGAAAAAGCTTATCTAGCTATGATTTTTATAGCTTAAAAATTGTATCATTACATGTTGAATAATAAAACCAAGGTTATTTCAAAAGTAAATCTACTCAAGTATCTGCTATCTAAAACAAATTTACAAGGTAGAATGGCTAAATGGATCATGTTGCTCATTTCTTTTGACATAGATTATGTCAATCAAAAAGTAATCAAAGGATAAGTTCTTGCAAATCAACTTGTTGAAGCACTTCTCATAAACACACAACCACTCAAGTTTCTATTTCTTGATGAATCTATCATGATAAAAATTGATACACCCCTTGAGGAGCAATCATAGAAGCTATACTTTTATGGTTCATTCAGTACATATGGATCAGGGGTAGGCCTATTATTTATTACACCACAGAGGGATCTAATCCCTAAATCATTCAGAATCAGATTTTTTTATACAAACAATATGGTCGAGTATGAAGAACTTGTTATAAGACTTTGATAAGTAGTATAATGGAATATATCTCATCTTCAAGTTTATGGAAACTCTCAATTAATCATCAATCAGGTCACATATCATTTTCAGACCAAAGATGATAAGTTGGTTCCATATAAAGCCAGGGTTGACACTCTTAAAAAGCAAATTACTAACATTCAATTTGAGTACATACTAAGGGCTAGTAACAAAATTACAGATACCATGGATACTATTATCTCACTAATTTGACAAACAAATAAAGCTAGAGTATTAGTTTTTTGTCAAGATTTTGTCAGCACCGGCTCATGAACCTTCAACCGTTGCCATGATTTATGATATTGTTGGTCTTAATTATATTTGGTACTCAGACCTTTACAACTACCTTTATGACCAAGTTATACCACCTAATCTATCTCAAAAATAAACCAAAACCTTCATTCATCATTTCACTCATTATATTTTACTTAGATCCACTCTTTACTATCATAGTTTTGATGGAACTTTGCTTCATTGTTTAACTTCAGTAGAGTCTATGCTAGCATTAAGAGAAGTTCATGAAGGAGTATGTAGAGCCCATTTTAATGAGGCATTCCTATCCAAAAAAATCTTATATAATAGTTATTATTGGCCCATAATGGATGTAGATGCCATTACATATGTAAAGAAATGTGACAAATGTCAATGGCATGCTAATTTGATTCATGCCCCAACAAAAAATCTAAAATTGATGTTGACACCATGTCCATTTTTTACATGGGGACTTGACCTCATTGGGAAGATTAACTCCACTTCATCTGATGGACATAAACATATCCTTACCACCACCAAATATTTCATTAAGTGGGTTGAACCACCAAATATTTCACTAAGCAGGTTGAAGCTATACCCCTCACTTATGTGACTGGAAAGCAAATTTATAAATTCATCTCAACCATCTCATCTACTGCTACAGTATCCTCTCTGAAATTACATCTGATAATGAAAGATCATTCAAGAATAAAAATGTAGACTGATTATGTACTAAATACAACATCACACAACACTTTTATACAACATATTACCCTCAAGGTAATGGCCAGGTTGAGGCATCCAACAAAACCATTGTCAGCATTATTAAAAAGATTATCAATTATGTTGGTCATGATTAACACTTCTAGCTGTTCCTACCCTTTGGGCATACCAAACCAATCATCATACCCCCACGAGCCACTCCATACTCATTTATGGTACTAAAGCCATCCTTCCCATTGAGGTCAAATTGCCTTCACTACGTATCTCTTTTAAGCATGTCTTGGATGATCATGACTATAGAGTAGCTCACCTAAAAGAGCTGGATTTACTTGATGAAAAATGCATAACCATGTTCAATAATCTTCAAGCATACCATAATTGACTCAAAGGCCACTATAATTGGTGTGTGAAGTATTAAACATTTGAACTTGGTGATCTTGTTCTCAAAGAAAACAAAAAGAATACCATGACTAAGAAGAAACATAAAGGGAAATTCAAACTAAACTGGATATGGCCTTTCATCATCACTATAGATTATGGATTAGAAGCATACAGGCTTACCACACTAGATGATGAACTTCCAGAGCCAATGAATATTATTCATCTCAAATGGTACTATGCTTGAATTTTAAGGTGTATTGTTTATAAAGCCTATTTCAATTATGCTTTTTTGTCACTATTCTTATTTGTACACATACCATTCTTATCTGTCCTCTTTGCCATATCCACTTTTTGCTTCCAACCTATCAACCTACTGTGTTCTAAAAACCGAGTCCATTTGACCTTGGTTTTTATCATTTATTACATAGTTTCACCATTAATGTATCTAATCAGTTCATTAGTTTATTTAATAACTTTAGATAGAGATCATATTTTGTGATAGTATGATAGAAGTTTTGATAGTTGCATCCTTCATTTGTTATTCATTCTTACCACCAATCTTGTTGCTAATTATAACTACCTTTGGGTAAATTAGTAGCTTTGATCTATGCTATTGTGTCTTAGTTATAACTACCTATAAGAAAATGAGAGACAATATTAAACCTTGATGTACCAACTTTCCACTTCCTATACCATGTTGTGTCATTATACTAATTATGCCTATTTTATTTGAATTGACTTATACACTAGTCAAATTCCTCTACTATAAGGGTGGAACTATAGTGACTTAAGGTCCTACTCTAGAACTATGTAGGTCGTGCTTGATACTTGTTGAGGTCAGCTTAGTCACCCTTTTCACACTCTTACCATTTTGTGAGCAACCTAAGCCATGCTCTCATCATTTTGTGAGAAACCTAAGCCATACTATCACCATTTTGTAAGCAATCAAAGACACACTCACAATTTTGTGATCAAATTTAGTTTAAATGCTCTCATCATTTTGTGAGCTCGAACCATTTAGTGTCTCATTATTCTTGATTGAGTTGCGATACTCTAAAACACTTCCAAAAACATTTAAAAATTATTAAAAAAAATAAAAACATTGACCACTTCTTTGCCTTAAGGATTCTAAGAACCCATACCAAGTTACAAGAAAATCACTTGTCATTTAGTTTCTCCATCCTTTTTGGCATTTTTATCTTATGCACTTACCATTTTTCAAGACCATTCCTATTCTTATATCACATATATTCTATTTGTTTTCATCATTAATCACTTTCTTTCCATTCCCTGAGAGAACTACATTTGATCTAAAGTTTTTTATTGGATATTACATCCATGAAACTATGTAGGCAATGCCCACTTGCCTAGTGCATATGGAGCCAACTCAGCCACCCCCTTTCTTTTCTTATATTCCTCCATTTTGTTCATGTGTTAAGTTATCACCTATTTTCTAGGGGAAATGTTCATAGAGTTTCTATTACTTTGTTTTTTTGTTTCTGCTTATTTTATTTATTTGTCTGTCTATTTATTTGATTTTGGTACTATTGCTTTGATTCAATTTATATGTGTTCATTGGGTGATTCCATGTCCACACGTATACTTGAATCCATCCATATTCATATGTTTATATTATTATCATGGTTTTTATCATTGGTGCATTGTTTTCTATTGACTATTGAATTGCGGGAGTTAGTCTTTATGCATGTTTTGGCCAATTCTTTATGGTGTTCTATCATAAATCCTACCATCACATGATACAAAAAATCTTAGCTTCAAAAAGTTTATTAAATGGTGGCATCTCTTCGATACCGACATACTGATTCAATCCTAATAATATCTTGAACAGAGTTATTAAACATGAAAGAATTTTAACCTTTATTAGTTCAGATTGGCATTTCCTTGCTAGTAGGTTATTCCTATTCATAATTAACCTCTATGTTAAATTATCATCATCTTTAGCCAAGTTTATCATGCTTTCCATAATCAGGGTCTAATGATTACAACCGCCTATGGGCAAATCATTTCACACCATCCCACCTATATTTCTCAATGATTATAACTGCCTTTGGGTAAATCATTGTGTTGTCATCACTTTACTTTTTATACCTATATAGGGGCATGTTATTATCTTGTTTGTCTATATTAATTGGGGAAACTCTATTTTCTCAATAATTATAACCATCTTTGGGCAAATTATTGTGTTATCATACTGCATTACCACCATCGGGGTACAATAATTATAATCACCCTTGGAAAAACCATTGTGCACCATCCCACTTGCATTCTCAATGATTTTGACTAATTTTTTACTATCATTGTGCTTTCACCCCATAATCCTTCCTTTTCTTGGTCCCCTTATTTCACTTCTTTCTTTTTGAGGGACCATTTGTTGACCTCCTTATGCCAACTGTTCCCCCAAGGGGGCATCATACATTTAGTTTATCATCATTGAAGTTGTAGGCATATAGAACCTTTTCATTCTTTGAGAAGTTATTTTGCTTATAGCTTGCAATGCCTTCCCAAATAGAGGCAAACTATAGACACCTAAAACTGGCCATTGATAACCTCCAACTAGGCTTTTGACCAATTTTCACCCAAAATGCACAATTTGGCTTAAAAACATTAAAACATGTTAAATGATGTGAAAATAATATATTTAAATGCTGATTTTATCTAGGGTATCCCTAAATGGGGCAATGCAATTTATGGGCCAACTAACTTTGATTAGTTCATTTCAAGTCAAAATGCCAAATTTGCACCTACATGCTCTGGACTGCTCTTTCCTATTATCTTTTACAAAAGACTCATGCCTTTGTTATTTGTTTTTGTAAATATCTTAAATGGGAATACGCATTCAATACATCTAATGTGGACTTTCAATTCTAATCCAGTCAAATTTAGAACCAATAACAAGACATTTTGATCAATTTGAGTAATTTGTACATAAAGTGCTTAATCATGTTTAAGAGATAATTAACC
Source organism: Torreya grandis (assembly GCA_037957365.1). Classification (NCBI taxonomy): domain Eukaryota; kingdom Viridiplantae; phylum Streptophyta; class Pinopsida; order Cupressales; family Taxaceae; genus Torreya; species Torreya grandis. The sequence continues at coordinate 556,658 of JARHVA010003875.1, read as the reverse complement.
CAAATTAAGACCTAATCAATAATTTCATGAAAACTTGTTGAATACTTGTTTTTGAAAATAAATATTGAATATCTACATCATCAAGTGACCTCATTTCTTGGGAAGACATCCTTAGGCCATAAATGCCACAAATATCAAGATTCATGCCCTCCATGCCTTATCAATGCTTTTCATGATGCCCTCCATGCCTCTTAATTTCCCCTTCTTTCAATTCCATGATGAGGATACTTACAAACTTAATTTTAAAAATTAAATTAATCCTCAACCACACATCTCAATCTTGAGATGGATGGTTGAGGTTGATTCTGATTAAATCCAAAAATCTATAAATATGAGGCCTCACAACATCATTTTTAAGCTTAATTAGTGTAAAGTTAGAATCTAGGATTGGTTCCAAAAAGCTTCAAGAAACTAGTGTTATAATGCCAAATTGATTCCAAGCCAAGCCAAACCACAAACCAAAGGTGCCAAAGAGAGATGGAGGTAGTCAAGCTTCCATTGCCAAGGACTTCATGACCACAAGCCAAGAAAACCACCATAACAAGAATTTTGGAGCATCTGAAGAAGATAAAAGAGTTTTTTTTTTGCATTTTAGTTGTGTGTTTCATTCATGATTGTTAACTAAGTTCTCCTTAGTATCTAGGCCTAGAGATGTTATGTCAATAGTGTGTTTGTTTCATTTTATTTTCATTTTGAAAATTACACCATACTAACCATCCTCTTTTGAATCAAATTCCTAGATCACACTTTCTACACTCCAAGCAAGTTCCAAGCAACCCTATCATGACCTACAATATACCCCAAAAAGTGTCTTAGTCAGACAGGTAGGGGATTGGTCTTGGTGATAAAAGGTGCAATAGTATGGTGAATGGAGCTCAATCTTGGTAATAATAGTGGATGATCACCTCAATGAGAATATTAGTGGTTTCATGAAGTGTTTTAAATGTGGAAACAAAGCTTACACAGAGTCTCATACCCATGTTGTCATCTACAATATGGTTCATGATAGTAGGGATAAGATGGAAATTAACCTATCTATAGAGGATAAGAGGGTACCAATGACTACAAAATGATATATGGTGGTCCAATAGGTGTATTATAAACCCCAAAACCTCATCAAAATTCTCAAATGCCTTCCCTACTTAACAAATGAGCAAAAATCCATGCTAGTGACTAGGAAAGCTATGTCCAATGGGTGAATATGCAAAATCCACTAAGGAGTAGTATTTTGAATAGGTTTCAAAGCTACATGAGAATTAAATTAAGGTAAAAATCATTTTTAAATAGCCTAAAATCATGGTGTTGGCTTGGAGAGGCCACCCATGGGAGCTTTTGTAAAAAAATGCAAGAATATAGTGTTTTTGAGGCTTTTTGAGATGGTTGGGCACCCTAAACATATAACCAAGCAAACAAATCTAGTATAAATTATCATTACGACTTGTTAAAACTCTCAAAATACTCACTTTACTCAATGGATAAGGTCTATACCTCACTATTTTGTCTTAGAGATTAGTCAGTCATTAAAATTAAAACTATGGCAAGGCAAGTAAAAGATGCCAAAATGAGTAAAAGACCTAAGATGAGGCCTTGGGATATTCAAGTAATATTAAGTGATATGTATGGAATATGTATGGATGATTATTAACACACACAATCTCTAACCCATTAGGGTGACCTAATTGTTCATGCACACAGTCCAACTATGCAAGTTTTCACTAGGCCTAATTTGTAAATGAGAGGAAAAGATGAATTGGAGTGTTTAAGAGGTTATGTGATGGATTTGTGAGTTTTAATGAGGTGTGAACATACATAATAAATCATTCCAATGATGAAGGATTAACCCAAGTGGTCTAAACTAGTAGGGTGTATCCTAAGCCCAGTAGGCCTAGAGGAGACTTAGAGCCAATTGAGGGTCTATCTTCATTTCTAAACCTTGATTAACTGTATATATGATTTAGGAATGTTTTTAAAGGCATGATACAGGTGTGAGAAATCGTGGAATGTATATAAACATCAGGAGATCTATATTTGAGCTCAAAACCACTCACACTCATGCAAAATGGAGAAACAAACTCGATGAGGCAACTTTGGAAGCTCAAATCTTCTTGAAAGATCTGCATGGGAGAAAAATGAGTTATGGGGAGTTAGAGAAGATCCATATAAATCAATTTGTGGAAATGGTTTGAAAATTGAACATGTATTCTTTATGAACAATGGTTAAGATAAGAAAACTATCTAAAACCCTTGCTAACCTCTGACAAAGACCCGATTTGGAAAATGAACTTGGAAAGCTAATATAAATACATATTTTGGAAAGGAAACCTAATATAACATGGATAAGACTCATGTAGGCTCTCACCCATGCAAATGAGTTGTACAAAATTGTATGGACAACATGTAAAACAATTTTTTTATCACCATTTTGTGTGTTTTATAGGTTCTAGAGAAGATCTGAGGATGAAATCAAGTTTGGGGAAAGGATTAAGAATTTTTATAACCCCTAAAATTCATTTAATTACTAATAAAATTTTATAAGTGTTCAAACAATTGTATTACTTTTAATCAGTCAAAATTGGCATAGTGAACACAAGGGTGAAAAGGGTGAAAACTCTAAGTATGGGCATTTTTAAGGTGTACTTGAGTAGTCTAAGGCTATGGATGGTCTTTCCATATGTCATTAACTCCCTCCCATGGATTTTCATGGAAAATTAAATACATTTTTGAGGGAAAGTTTGAGGGGTGACTAAAATAAGGAGTTTTTAGTCTATAGATAGTGATTGCTTCATTATAGGAGTTTCCAAAGGATTAGGAATGAAACCAATGTATGGAATTGCATAATAGAAGGCATTACCTTTTATTTCCATCATTAGACCTATCCCTAGTTAATGGTGGGATGTTCAAACAACTCCAAATGATGAAGGCAGTTTTCTGAGCTAGGATAAGGAAATTTGTGACACTTTTCATGGGTTTCATAAATTGTATGGATAATTGAACCTCTTGACATTAGATGGTTCACCTCATGATTCTTTTCAATGCAAATTTTAATCCCTTTTTTAGATTGACACATGTACAAGTGACCTTTGGACTTTCTTTGCCTTATTTCTCTCTCAAAGGCTATAAATATGGACTCTTTTGCCTCTTTTGAATAGCCTCCATTGGTTAATGGGTAATCTCTAGCCAAATTTGTATTTGAATGAATCTTGAAGAAATAAACAAGTGATTTTTACTACTCACATGATGTTCAATTGAGTGTTAGTGCAATCTTGTTGGTTTTGTCTAGTAGAAGATTATATTTTCTAGCATGGATAATTAGAAGCAAAAAGTTAGATAATCCCAAAAATATAAAGTGAAATAGTTGTAAAATATGGTGAAGATTTGCATAACCAGATTTTTTATGCCTTTTGAGCTTATATCAAAAGTATTCACATGCCCATGGGGTTTATTCATTATCTATTTTATTGGACATAATTTGTTTTGCCCTTTTATCTCAAGATATCATACTTGTGTGTTTCTCTCAAATATATATAGTGATTATCAGTAAAAGTGACTGCATGAGATAGAAGATTAGATGAAAAGTGCATATAGGTTATCTAACACCTCATAGTATATCAATATTAAACTGAGAAAGTGTTATTACTTAGATTTTGCACTCATCTTTTGTGTGATAGTGTGTTGTATAGTATGAATTGCAAACTATGAGAAATTTAATGACATAATGAGATCACTTTCAAGCTATGGGACCTTGGAAAATTGAGTTTAACCTACGTAGAAGGTTGGATTTATTTTACTAAGTTTGGTGTAAATGATGTATTATTAATTCATGTTAAAATAATACTTCTTAGTGATCTTTCTCCTAACTAGGGTTTGAATTATGAGGAAAAAACTTTATAATAAATTTTAAAACTAGAAAATGGTGATTACACCAAAATATTATAGTGGAAATTAATGATTGATTTACATGAACGTAGTAGAATGTTTAATATGCTGAGTTTGATAAATCACAATCTTGAAAAAATATGAGATCAAGGGTAATATGGAATCTTTATTAAGGAACATATTTTTTTATTTTTTATCAACAACTTTCAAAAGGGCACAAATAATACCAAAGATGAATTTATGTGACTGAAACAAGAATCAAAGCATTCAAAAAATTGATGAATAGCCATGCATACATAAGGAAGACACATACAAGGAAGCCAAAACTTCAATATATTATCATTCTCCAAGTTCCATCATGTAGATCAATTATTTAAAATGAAAAATAATTTCTCTAACAATAAAAAGATAGATGGGCTATTCTTGGGTACCCATATTTATACAAAAATACTCTCTTGAAAGAGAGGGAATTATAAAAACCTTAGGCCCAGTTAAATAACAATAAAAATCTGGGAACTTCATGTCAATGGCATCCTTTATGAAGTAGATGGTTGGAACAAAGACATGCAACTGCTAGGTACTTCAACAAGTGATGGAGGAGTGTAAAAATTCATTAGAATCTTCATGAAAATGTCTCCTTCCTCTTTGAGTTTATCTACTATTATCTTTTCGAAAGAATGAGGTGCCAAAATCAACTATCACTTAGTAAAGTTGAATGCATTTAGGTATTTTTAGGTTATAACTTGCAAAACCTAATTTGTATTTTCTAGTTGAGACTTTTACAACTTTGTAAATCAGTCAACTTTACAAAAGGGAAGTGTAAATTATAACGCGAGTTTTTTCAAGTTAAGCAACTCAAAATTTTTCAAAACTAAAAGTGCAATTTACAAGTTTCATTTTGACAGCTTAAAGTCTGTTAAAAAGATACTTGCAAATTACAAGTGGCTCTTTCTCAAAAAGAGTTGCCAAAATGATAGTTTCAATTTGCAACCTATAATTTTATAATATTTATTACAACAAAGAAATGTAATTTATATAATGTATTTAATTGAAAGAATTAATCCATAACCATAACCTTTGAAGATTCTTTGTCTTTCTTTGCTTATATTTTTGCAATGTAAGCATCAAAGCTACTAAAAATCTATTGAAGGTGATCTTAAATAAGACCAAGTGAACAAAGTTACTGATCTCAAATTATACTAAGGTTTCAAATAGTTCCCTAGATGCAACTCTATATACTTGAGTATTTTTCTCCATCTTATCCAGTGTATTATCATACATGATGAATTTATGGATGGAACTCAAGATAAACATTATATCCCATGATGACTCTCTTTTAACCACCACTTTGAATTTGTCCTCAAATTATTGAATAGGGAGGGTTTGATTTTGTCAATCTATAGCTTCACATGACAATTTACTGAGTGAATCTTCAATGCCATAAATTGTATCTGTGACCTTCTCACATGTGCTTTTGGCCTTACTAATAATCTCAGTGAGTATCCTAATTATGACATGAGTTTCCTTATCAAGCTTTCCATGCTTTGCATCACTTTTCAATATCTTCTTTGAAATGAGGGTATCAATCTCAATCAAGTTAATAGTTTGCAATTTTGAGAAGAATAGGTTCAACCTTTCAATCTCTTCCTCATATTTTCTTATTTTTGATTTCAAAGATGCTCGATCATCCTTCAAAGTTTTGTAATAGTCCATTTCTAGATCTATTAATTTATTTCATTTTGTGATAAGCTCCTCAGCCTAGTCCTTTGTAGCTCTCCCCATACTACTAATCTCTATAACTACTTTTAGTGTTTCTTTGTCAGGGAAGTGAACAAGAGATTAAGTTGGTTGGACTACTGGTTCTATAAACTTCTTCAAAGAAGTTGTCAATTTATAGAATTTATTATTCAATTCATCCTTTATGACCTTATCACTATCCATCTTCTAAAAAAAGAGATAATGCTGGACCAAACAACATGCTTTAGTCCCTCTTTTGTCAGATTATATAGGTGTACTTTGGATATTTGATAATCCCCCACCACCAGATCATTTTTTGGTTTTTCTATTGGGGGACTAAAATTTCCACATATCTCTCCCCTATTGAATCATATGATATCCTAGTTATGGTCTTAGGGATTGGCTTTGATCTTTTGGAAGCCTCTAATAGACCAAAGTCTAGTGTGCTAGGAGACATCATTTATTTTTGCTTCTTCATCACTGATTATGCTAGCTATCTTAGGGTGATAGCTTGTGAATCTTGCATTGTCATCTATGAATTTGTAGCTAAAATTGATACATTAGTGGTTAGTATGACAAGTGTTTTATCCATCATTGATGTTACCATTGAATCCGTGGCTAATATTTTTCTATCTCTTTCCCATTTGTGGCTCGAGCAATCATAGTTGTATCAATGGGTCATTCTATCTCAACCTCTTGGGTGGGGGCTTGGGTTACTGATGGAATAGAAGAAATGGGTATTATTTTACTTACTAAGAGTGTGGGAGTTGGGAGTGACATGAGTGGAGGGGTAGGCATGTGTAATTGAAATAGGGGAACCTATGGAAGTGTGGAATCTAAGGCAATGAGTGAATCAATCAATCAATGTGGTATGAACACTCAAAGTTGATGAAATGGGAAATGTGATGGGAGATGAAAATGAAGTAGTAACTACCCCAATGGTTGGGATGGATAGTGGGATTGTAGTCAAGATGATGGAGTCTACAATCATGTATTGCTGGGTGGTGTTAGTGATTAACATAGTAGAACTAGTGGATAGAGGGAATGAGATGGAAGTGATTGTAGAAGAGGGAGGTTAAGGTGGAGTCTAAGTGTCCACTTGTGTTGATTGGTTTTCTGCCAAGGAAAATACTTATGTAGGTGGGTCAGGTGAAGGTGCAATCACTTACACTAGAGGTTTGGTGGAAACATGAGGGGTAGCTATTTGGGTTGATTGGGTAGTGGAAATAGGAGGGAGTACTATAGTTGGTTTAACATTAGAGATAGGAGGGAGAACTATTTGTGTCTGTTGAGAAGCAACTATGTCCTCTATGAAAGTTGGTATTGGCTGATCAGTTTGTTGTGTTATTGTCTCTTGGCTATTGGAATGACCTCTTTTAGCCTTTTTCTTTTGCTTCCTTTTGTGTGATACAACTGGCCTATCTTCCTGATCTATTGGGGTTCCATTGCAAGAACCCTCTACTATTATTTACACACCCTTCTCCTTTACCTCTCTCAACTTATCATTGATACTCAAGGTTTGCTTATTAACCTTGACCCCTTTGTTCCTTAGCCATCTGATTATTTTGTTTATTACATGGGTGGTCCTATCCATCAATGAGAAAGATTTAGGTATGGAACACTTGACTAGTGGAATAGGTTGGGAATAGATCTTATTATCATAGTATACCATATCAACTGAAGATTCATCATATTTTAAGTCCTGAGGAACTAAGCCATGTTATAAGTTTTGATTTGTTCTAGGGTCATCCTGGATTAATCTCTCAATCTCACTTCCTCTTCATCTTACATGTCTTCCCAATAATATTCATAAAAAGGAATGTAGGAATATGTGTTGATACCCAATATATTGGTAATATGGCTAGTCATCATATAATGGCCTTGTATTGAGATATCTTAAGGTATTTTGAGTCATCTTGGTATCTATACATTTGATTTTTGATGTGGAAGGGCATGTATACCTCCTTATGCTAATGAGGAAGTGGATCCTTGACTTATGTTTGCTTGAAAATAACTTGTGGGTTTTTACAAGTTGTTTGTAAGTTCCATTAGGGCCCATCTGTCACTTACATACCTCAAAAGGATGTAGGGACAACACTAAAACCTCCTACTCTAATGTATGAATATCTTGAGAATTAAATGAAATATGATCCCTAATTTGTGATCTCAGAAGTTATGGCATCAGAGATTCTTCTTATTTATAGCTCCTTGTCAAACATAATTATGATACAATAAATGAAAGCATCATTTACCCTAATGAAATACTATTTACTTGCCTCAAGGATGAGATTAGGGTAATAGTTAAAGAATTTGTTGGCCTGATCAAGCACTATGTTCAACAACGAGAATGCCCTCCCCTTTGATAATATGTAGACCAAATATGAATTCATATAAAACTTTTATGTAGTTTAGACTCCAATTATTTGTGGATGGATTCAAAAATTAATTGGGCCCATTAGATATACTATTTATTTTGGTGGATTACCCAGATGTATTGGTACATCTAATCCTGATATTTCTTGGCATCTGGATTCCTAGTAAATCTATGCAAGAGTATGATAATATCACCCACTTCATATTTGAAGTCTATTCTCGCTAGGGAATTTTTAGGTAGTCTTGTAGATGTGGGTTTAGAGGTTTTTATCCATTGCTTGTTTAGAACCCATGGACATACAATATTATCATCTTGAAAAAACTTCTTTGAAGATGTACGGGTTATATCTAGAAAACTCTCATATTCTAAAATTAGGAACACAGTATCTGTGAAATTAGGGTCAAGGTTCAAAATCTTTTCCTCTTTGTCATTCACCACTTCCCTCTTCTCTGCATCATAGTGCTTTGCTAATATGAATAAAAGCTCAGGTATTTGCACTGATAGTGGGAAGGTTGTTACCTAGGGCAATCCACTATCATAAATGCATTAAATCTAATCATTCATGAATTCAACATTTACTCTGGTCCAAAAATTAGCTAGGTTTGCGTGACCTAGATCTATGTTTGTGATCTCATTTGTATTAGAGTCCAAGATGAGTGGGACACCAAGTCCATTTGAATTGAAATTCATTTCCTTTTTAGACATAGGTTCTAGGAAAATTGGTGTGGGAAAATCAACTACAACATTAACGGATCTAGGACTTGTAATTGTAGGTAAAAAGTTTGGTGGGGTTTATACTATGTATTTATAGCTGAAAAGTCTATTGGGTTTTGGACTTGTAAAATGCACTTGCAAAGTTTGATGAAATTTATGGTGGGGATTCAAGTTTGTAAAATCAATTTAGATCTCTGATGAGGTTTGGGAGTTATTTTTACAAGTTAGATTTCCATGGCATCTAAAGTTTCTTTTTGTACATGGAAAATTTATGATATGGAGTTGATTTTTGCATTGGAAAATTTTGTAGGTATGAAGTTACTTTTTACACTTGGAAATTACATGGGTATGGGGTTGATTTTTTTGAGGAATATTCTAGATTTAATCAAAATAAGACACAAACCCTAGATTTCAAAAATGAAGAATAAACAACTGAATGATATTTTGATGAGCTCTCAAGAATGTAGATAAGGAAATGGGAAAATGCAAACAAGCATAGGAAAATGAAATCACTAATTGGGTGGATTGTTGGGAAAATTGTAGGAAAAATAGGGTTTTAGAGTTGTGCAATTTTGCAACTTTACAAAATTGTACTTTGCATTTTGACCTCCACTTTTTACCATGAAATTTGGTGTAATGGAAGTGGGAAAGCAAAATTTGAGGTTTAATTTACAACTTTTCAAGTTAAAAATTGAAATTAGAGTTCTAGTTTTTGTGGATAGGGAAATGGTGGAAATTAGAACTTTGATTGCACTTTGAAACTTTACAAGTTGTAATGTGCCACTGAAGTTCTGATTTCCATAGGTGTAGTGGCAAAAATTAAGGTACTACTTGTAATTTCTAACTTGAAAATAGAGTTCCAATTTCTATTTGGCATTGGGTGAAAAACAAGAAACAAAGGTTTGGGTGCAATTTTCAAGTTTACAGGGTGTAAATTGCATCCAAATCTTTGGTTTCTCACTATATATTGAAAAAAGGATTTCCTAGGTCACTTGAAGTTTTTTCTAAAAAAATAGTGGGTCTCCCTTAGGGTAAAAGATGTTTTGACATTTTTGACACAAAAATATCAATATTTTTGGGAACCTTTATGGGGTGATTACCTGCTAATCTATCTCTTTCTAGTAGCCTTTTAGTTCATCAGGTATGGAGTCATTTTAAACTTAACACACTTTAACTAGAGAAGAACAAAAATTGGGAATTGCCTAAACAAGAACAAAATAGAAAAATAAAATAAAAACAAACTAAGGAGACAAAAACCTTTAATGAGTTGACTTGTGCGAAAGCACTTATTTGGAAAAACCAACTAAAACTACGGAATGAATTCCAACTTTATAAGCAAGATTTGTGGTATATCCTATTGAATGGGATAGGTAGCTTTGATCCATTAAGGATAGATAACTGAAATGTATTTACTCTTTTACATTGAGTTATGATATATGGACCAATCTATATTGCATCAAACTTTGTATGTTTTCCTAGTTTAGTTCTTTCAACATCCCATTTCAAAACCATGTCTCCTTCATTGAAGCTCCTATCAGATGATTTTTTGTCAAAAGTTCTCTTGGTTTGAGCCTAATTTGCTTCTATAACTTACATTGAATGGTTCCTAACTTCTTCTAGCTCAATGAGTTTTGCTAGTTGTACTGTCATTTCATCATTGTCAACCAATTCTAACCAATGATTGACTTCTAGATATGGTAACTCGATTGACATTAGAAATCTAGCTTCCCTTTCATATACTAACATAAATGGAGAATTTCTAATTACTATTTTGGGAGTGATCTTGTCAGCCCAAAGTGCTATTTTTAACTTTGTGTACCATGTCCTTTTGTTAATCTCAATTGTCTTTTTGATAATCCTTATGAGATTTTTATTGGTAGACTTATCCAAGCCATTATCTTATAGGAAATAATTGGATGAAGTATTTAAGTATACATTATGCCTTACAACCCATTCACTCACTTGAGTGCCCACAAAAGCTTTGGCATTGTCTGAGATAATGGTGTAAGGAACACTAAATCTTATGACAATTCCATTCATGAATTATAAGATAGATGCCTCCATGGCATCTTTTAGTACAACCACTTCAGTCCATCTAGTGAAATAATGAGTTATTGTAAGGGCTTATTTTTAGCTTGCACTCGATGGTGGATTGATCATGCCAATGAAATCCAATCTCCATTGGGCAAATGGTTGGTTAGATTTAATTGGTTTGAAAGGGAAAACTACTAATCTTTGCTTGCCTACAAAGTATGCACATTTATCACCATTTCATACCCATTAATGGGAATCTTTAAATAGGTCAGGTGAATAATAACCTCCCCTCATTATTTTGATGGTAGTGGTTCTTGCAGAGAAATGTCTTCCTGATGCTCCATCATGAAACTCATTGAACACTTTGGGAATTTGATCATGCTCAATACACCTTAGCATGAATCCATTCATATCTTTCCTAGACAATACTCCATCAATAAGAACAAAAAGAATAGATTGGAGTCTGAAATACCTCTTCTTGGACTACTAAAAATCATATAAGTACTCACCAGTCTATAAGAAGACAATCATGTCATGGATCCAACTGTTAATTAAAATGTGGAGTGGTTGGTTGGAGTGCATGTTGATCATATACTACATCAAATATTTCCTCAATAGTATTTATATCAGAAGCAATATATTCCCATAAGCCCTTTCCTCTTATGAGATTTTTAATTTTAATGTTCATGTTATGTTCCATGACTTTTATGATCCATCTCGCTCTCATCTCATTTATCTCCTAGCTCAATATGAATTTATTGACACTTTGGTGACTTATCATTAGATGAATTTTATTATTGGAGAGCTCATGCCTAAAATTTTTAGTGCTTTTATTATGGCATATAATTGGTTTTCCACAAAACTATACTTTTCCTCATAATCCTTCAAGGATTGACTGAATAAGGATATAGGCTGCTCCAATTGTTCTTTATTTTTTTGGGTCAGAATAACTGATATGCTACCTTCCCCTCCAAAAGTATATAAAATGAAATCATTTTCATAGTTGGGGTTGACCAGGGTGGGAGCTTGATGGCTTCAAAAGTATTTTTTCCTTCTTGTGTCAAGCTAAAAATAACCCCCTTTTTAAGCATGGTAGTAAGAGGTTTGACCATGGAGGCAATATTTGGGATGAACCTTCTTTCCAAGTTAATCTTTCCTAGGAAAATTTGTAATCCCTTTTTGTGGCTTGGAAGTGCTAGTGAAGATATACCACTTACTCTATATGGGTCCATTGCAAGACTTTCTTTTGAAATAATGTGTCCTAGTAGTTTCACTTTATGAATTGAAAAAATGCACTTTTTGGATTGAGAAAAACTCTAAATTCTCTGCACCATTTGAAAACTTTCCTAAGATGATTTAGGTGTGTACCAACATGTTTTGAATAAAGAGTGATGTCATTTAGGTATACCAGGATCATCTCATTTATCAAACCTCTAAAATCTATATTTATGGCTCTTTAGAATGTAGCACCAGCATTAGTTAGACCAAAAGACATCTTTTTATAGGCATACATACCCCATTTTTTAGTGAAAGTAGTTTTGAACTAGTCATATTCATGTACTAGGATTTGGTTATATCCAGAATAACTATCTAAAAGGGAAAACCTTTCAGATCTTGATACAATTTGAGGAATTTTCTCCATGGGTGGAAGGGGATAATGATCATTCAAAGACACTTTGTTTAGGTTTTTGAAATCTACACAAAGCCTAATTTTACCATTATTTTTATTTACGAGGACCAAGTTAGAAACCTAGGATGAGTGTTTGATAAGGAATACGATGTTAGCATCTATTAGTTTAGACAACTCACTCTTCATCAAAGGTTCTATTTTTGAATTTACTGGTATCTATTTTTGTCTAAAAGGCTTGGTATTTGGGTCAAATTATATTGTGTGTTGAGATAAGCTAGGATCAAAACCCCTTAGATATTTATAAATCCAAGTGAAGTTATCATCAAATTCTTGAAACAACTTAATATAATCTTGTTTTTCAAAGTATTACATACCTTTCTGATCTCCAATGCTTTGCCTCAGAGATGACTACCAGCTCGTAGTCTTCTTTGTTGACCATGATTTTTACTTCTCACCCTTAGCTAATCATCAAAATTGAAGATATTTTCTAAAGTAATAAGACCCATGGATAACTTGTTTATCTTCCATTGAATTGTCTGATCCCCATATTGTTTTTGAAATTTTGACTAATTTTTGTCTGATAATATAGCCTCATCTCACAAAAAATTGACTAATTTTTTATCATTATCAAAGGCTTGCTAATTGGTTACATTTTCAAGGATAGATGGTCTTTGAATTATTTTCACATGTTGGCTCATGTCCTTAATCTCCTTAGGTAGGTTATACTGAGAACCCATTGAGGCCATGTGATCAACATGCTTGTTCTATGATCTTGATACCATTAAATTTTTAAATCAATAAAACATTATAATAGGTCTTAAACCTTGTGTTTATGAGATCTCAGTAAGTTATTCTCAGTTGTGATTTTAGACCTTACTTAGTGAACGATCAGTTCACTATCACCAAACACTTGTAGTGACTATATTATTCTTTCTTTGGCCAACTGAAGACCTCTTATCAATGCTTCTTATTAAACCACATTATTAGTGTAGTTGAACTAAAGTTTGAAAGAATAAAAATAAGTTTCCTTTTTGGGAGAGATCAGAATAATTCCTACACCTACACCATTCCTACTTCTTGAGCCATCAAAGAACAATTACCACATTTCTTGGAGATCTTTAGTTGGTTTCACAAGATTTGGGATGATTGCATCATTTTCATGAATGCAGTATGTACTCAACCCAATTTTTTTGACATAATCATAAGGATAAAACTAGAGCGCTACTCCCCATTTATCCAAATGAGTGTCTAAGATATCTTCCATGAGTGTTGTAACCTCATGATCAAGTTACTCTTCCTAATATTATAATGTGTAATTCATATCCACGGGGATAATAGTGATGGCTCAATATAGTCTTTAGCAATTAGCTCAGATATTATTACCACTCTCCTCCCATATCTCATCCTAAACAACATATGGGATTAACTAGTAGATATATACCCTCTCATTTTTGCAGTGAAGTCTTGGGAAATAAATATAGTAAAATAGGGGGTAGGTTAATAACTGAGATATATTAGGATATTAACAAGCTTGGACATGCATGGATGGTAAGGTTTAAACCTTTTATAGTCTTGACTATTTGAATCACAGTTCCATCCAATTAAACCAAACCTTTTATAATAGGTGTATATTTAATACCAGGGGTATCAACTATTTTCTTAGGTATAATATAAATGCTAGCCCCTAAGTCTACCATGCAGTTATGTACAAGATTTTTTCCAACTATGATTGAAAGGTAGAAATGAGGAGGATTACTATTTTTACTTACTTTTATGTCCATTTAAAGTTGATAAAAAATAACCATAGTGTGGGTCCCTTAACTGGGACCTTATCTATTATTTGGAAGTTTTTCAAAGTTTCTTGTAGCAAGTCCCTCTATACTAGAATAGATAATGCTTCCCACATGGTGACATTCAAGTTAGTCTTATTCATTTGTTATACAATACTAAAATAAATGTTACCAACCTTTGTTAGTGCTTTTGTGGGAGCTATATCTTCTTTTATGAGATTTGGGGTCAGTAATTTTGATTTTGACTGGGTTATTGGCACATTGGGTGGTCTTTGAACTATGTAGCCTTTTGTAGACTATTATATAACTTTAGAAGTTGTAGCCTACTCAAATATGGGGGGTTGATCACTTTCTATTGACCTCTTCTTATATCGTATATTTGCTTCCACTAAATTACCACCATTGATTAGTGTTTCTTCTTGATTTACACCACAAAAATCCTCCTCTTGGTAGTTCAAAAGAGTAGCTTCATTATGAGAAGGATCTTGTGCATATTCTTACTAGTAACTTTTTTTTACTATCCTTGGGTGTTTGATATGATTTTCACCATCAAGGCTTGATTGATGACACCATTAAGACAATCATTATGATTATGTAGTTGAATACAAGGTTAATACCACTCATATTCTTGAGCTAGGTTGTTTTGAATGAGTACAATATCTTTAGATGTACGTGATACATGTAGAGCATGGATGTTTGGAGGCTTTGCTTACATGGATTTATTTTGGGGTTGTGAGCTACCTTGGTATTGTTACCTATTAGGTTGGTATGCTTGGTTAGCTTGCTTATAAGGCCTATAATTTTAAGATTGTTGCTTTTTCATAGCTAGCAATTCATTACCAAAGTTTTTAATTAGTGACTTAACTTCATATAAATCATCTGTAGGGGTGGGAGTCAAAACTAGTGTATTGCTTGTGGTGGAAATCAGGGCAACAATGGGTTGTGTGGGAGTCACTTCTGGAAATAGAGGAAATGGAGGTGGTGGGATAATTTTTCATCTTGAATTAGTAAATTTTATTCTCTTATTATAATTTCATAGGTATTGGGGAGTGTGGTGCCATCCATTGATTGAATCATGATAACTATATCACTATTTAAGGCTCTCAAGTAATACAAGAAAACATTGTTCAGGGTTGGCTTGACCAATACTGGGATTCTATTCCACATATTTTGAAAGAAGAAATTAAAATCATTCATGAACTCATGAGGAGTCTGTTGAATAGTGGTTAGTTTTTCAACCAAGGAGAGGTTCAAATTAATTGCATAGGGTAGATCCTAGATCATCCAAAACATGGATGGAATTGGGAGGCAGACTTCTATACCTTTGTAAGGCTTTACCTTTAAATGAGGAGGAAAGAAGTTTGATTGTAACATTTTCTTGTGCTATATTATGAATTAAACAAATATTAACATTGTCTTGTACATGTTCAATGGGAGTAGTGTAAGTTTCACCTGTAAAATATGAAAGGCTTTTCAGAGTCGAGGTGGGTATCATCATACTGGGCCAATTAAAGTAGGCTACCTCTATTGAAGGCTAATTTTTATTTATTTATCAAGGCCATAATGGGAGCTATGAAACAACTGTGGGTATTTATAAGAGATACAAATAGTTTTGCATGATATACTCTAGTATAAGGTACAATTGATCTTGATTTATTTTAATATGGAAATGATAATTCTTGCAAGTCATTTCTCATACCTTTAGTACATGATATTATCAATATCTTTGGAATACATAAACTTATATTTTCTAAGTCCATAAGCCATTAGAGTCACGAGGTTCTCTTGAAATGTATATGATGCTCGTATAATGCTTGCTAAGAAAAGCACCAACCTCTTAGCTATGATTTTTAGGTCCCACTAGGCATGCCAAAAATTGTTATCACTTAGATTTTGCACCCATATTTTGTGTGGTAGTGTGATATATAGTATGAGTTGAAAAATATGGGAAATATAATGACATAATGGGATCACCTCCAAGATATGGTATCTTGGGAATTTGAGTTGAACCTCCAAATAAGATTAGATTCTTTTCACTAAGTTTGGTGCAACTAATGTATTACTAGTTCATGTTAAAACAATACTTCTTAGTGATCTTGCACCTAACTACGGTTTGAATGATGAGGAAAATAAATTTAGAATAAACTTTAAAATTAAAAAATGGTGATTGCACCAAAATATTATAATGACAATTAATGCTTGCTTTGAATGAACATATTAGAATGTTTAATATATTGAGTTTTTTAAAGCATAATCTTCTAAAAATATGAGATCAAGGGTAATATGGAATCTATATCAAGTAAGGAACATATTTCTTTATTTTTTATCAATAACTTTCAAAAGGGCACAAATAATATTGAAAATGAATTTATGTGACTGAATAAAAACATCAAAACATTCAAAAACTTGACAAATAGCCATGCATACATAAGGAAGACACATAAAAGGAAGATAAAACTTCAATATATTATCATTCTCCAGGTTACAACATGTAGATCGATTGTTTAGATTGTAGAATAATTTCTCTAACAACAAAAAGATAGATGAGCTACACTTGGATATTCATATTTATACAAAATACTCTCTTGAAAGAGAGGGAGTTATCAAAATCTTACGCCCAGTTAAAGACCAATAAAAATAGGAAGTTCATGAAAATGGTGTCCTCTTTAGTTTAGAATGGCATCCTTTATGGAGTAGACAGCTGGAACAAAAACTTGCAATTGCTGGGTGCTTTAACAAGTGTTTGAGGAGTGGAGAAATCTATTAAAATCTTCATGCAAAGGTCTCATTCCTTTTTCATTTCAACTGATATTATCTTTTCCAAGGAATGAGGTGCTAAAATGAACTATCACTTAGTAAATATGAATATGTTTAGGTCTTTTTAAGTTATAACTTGCAAAACCTAATTTATATTTTCTAGTTGATATTTTTACAACTTTGTAAGTCATTCAACTTGACAAAAGGGAAGTGTAAATTAAAACATGAATTTTTGAAAGTTAATCAACCCAAAATTTATCAAAAAGAAAATTATAATTTATAAGTTTCACTTTTGTAACTTAAAGCTTGTCAAAAAGATACTTAAAAATTACAAGTGGCTCTTTCTAAAAAAGAGCTACTAAAATGATAGTTACAATTTGCAACCTACAATTTTACAATGTTTATTAAAACAAAGAAATGTAATTTATATAATGTATTTAATTGAAAGAATTAATCCACAACCATAACCTATGAAGATTCTTTGTCCTTATTTGCTTGTATTTTCTCAATGTAAGCATCAAAGTTGCTGAAGATCTCTTGAAGGTGATCTTCATTAGGACCAAGTGAATAGAGGTTACTGATCTCACATTCTACCAACTTTTTAGATAGTTCTCTAGATGCAACCCTATATACTTGATTATTTTTCCCCATCTAATTCAATGTATTATGATACTTGATGAATATGTGGATGGAACTCTAGTTGAATGTTGTATTCCATGTTGAATTTTTTTTAACCATCTCTTTGAATTTGTCTTGGACTTATTAAAAATGAAAGGGTTGATTTTAGTCTACAACTTCACATGATAATTTATTGAGTGAATATTTAATGTTGTAAATTATATATGTGACCTTGTCACATGTGCTTTTGGCCTTACTAATACTCTCAATGAGTATTTTGATTCTAAAATGTGTTGCCCTATCTAACTCCTCACGCTTTGCATCACTTTTAAATATCTTTTTTTAAATTAGGGTATTAATCTTAATTAGGTCAATATTTTGAAATTTTGGGAAGAATAGGTTCAAACTTTCAATTTATTCCTCATATTTATTGATTTCTACTTTCAAAGATGCCCGGTCATCCTTCAAATTTTTGCAATAGTCCATTGCTAGCTCTATTACTTTGTTTCCTTTTGTGATAATCTCCTTAGTGTAGTCCTTCATATCTCTCCCCAAAATACTAATATTTGTTACTAATTCAAGTGTTTCTTTGTCAAGGAACTAAGTAAGAGACTGAATTGGTTGGGCTATTGGTGCTATAAAATCCTTCAAAATAGTTCTCAATTTCTCAAATTTATTCTTCAATTCATCCTTTCTAACCTTATCACTATACATCTTCTCAAAAAGAGAGCTAATGTTGGACTGAACATTGTACTTCAGTCCCTCTCTTGTCAAATAACTCAGGTGCACTTTGGATATGTGATAATCCCCCACCACTAGATCTTCTTTGTGTTCATTTGGTGGGGGGACTGTAAATTTAATCATATCTCTCCCCTACTGAATCATATGATATCCTAGATATGGTCTTGGGGCCTACTTCTGATCTTTTGAAAGCCTCCAATAGACCAAAGTCTGGTGTGGTAGGAGACACCATTTGTTTCTACTTCTTTATCACTGATTGTGCTAGCCATCTTAGGGTGGCAGCCTATAAATTTGGAACTATCATGTATGAATCTATAGTTGAATTTGTTATACTGGTGGTTACTATGACAAGTGTTGTATCCATCACTGATGTTGTCACTAAATACTAGGTTGATGAATTTGCTATCTCTTTTCGATCTGTGGGTCGAGCAGTCAGAGCTATATCAATGGGTCATTCTATCTCCACCTCTTGGGTGGGGGATTGGGTTATTGATGGAATAAAAGAAATGGGTATTGATGTGCTTACTAGGGGTGTGGGAGCCAGGAGTGACACAAGTGGATGGGTAGGCATGTGTAATTGAAATAGGGGGACCTATGGAAGTGTGGAATCCAAGGTAATGAGTGAATCAATCAATGTGGTAGGAACACTCAAAGTTGATGAAATGGAAAATATGATGGGAGATGAAAATGAATCAGTAACTACCCCAATGGTTGGGATGGTTAGGGGGATTTTAGTCAGGATGATTGAGTCTGCAATCATGTACTATTGGGTGGTGTTAGTGATTAACAAAGTAGAACTAGTGAATAGAGGGAATGAGATGGAAGTGATTGTGAAAGAGGGAGGTGAAGGTAGAGTCTAAGTATCCATTTGTGTTGATTGCATTTCTTCCAAGGAAATAAATTATACATGTGGGTTGGGTGAATGTGTAACCACTTGCACTAGAGGACTGGTGGAAATAAGAGGGGTAACTATTTGGGTTGATTAGGTAGTGGAAATAGGAGGAGGGAGTACTATAGTTGGTTGAAAATTAGAGATAAGAGGGAGAACTATTTGTGTCTATTGAACAATAACTATGTCCTCTATGGAAGTTGTCATTGACTGATAAATTTGTTGTGCTACTATCTCTTGGCTACTAGAAGGACCTCTTTTAGCCTTTTGCTTATGCTTCCTTTTGTGTGATATAACTAGCCTATCTTCCTAATCTATCGAGGTTCTACTGCTAGAACCCTTTGCTATTATTTCCACACCCTTCTCCTTTACTTCTTTCACTTTATCATTGATACTCAAGGTCTACTTATTAACCTTGACCCCTTTGCTCCTTAGCTAGTTGATTGCTCTATTTATTACATGGTTGGTCCTATCCATCAATGAGAAGGATTTAGGTATGGAGCACCTAACTAGTGGAAGAGGTTAGGAATAGATCTTATTATCATAGTATACCATATAAACTAAAGATTCATCGTCTTTTAAGTCCTCAAGAATTGGTGCCATGTTGTAATTTTTGATTTTTTCTAGGGTCATCCTAGAATAATCTCTCAATATTACTTCCTCTTCATCTTGCATGTCTTCCCAGTAATCTTCATAAAAAGGAAAGTGGGAATAATTTTTGATACCTAATATATTGGTAATATGGCTAGTCATATCATATAATGGCCTTGAATCGAGATGTCTTAAGGTCATTTGAGTCATCTTAGTATCTACACATTTTAATTTTGATAGGGAAGGGCATGTATACCTCCCTATGCTGATGGGGAAGTGGATCCTTGACTTATCTTTGCTTGAAAATAACTAATGGGTTTCTACAAGTTGTTTAAAAGTTTCATTAAGGCCCATCTATCACTTACATACCTTGGAAGAATGTAGGGACAACCACTGAAACCTCCTACTTTGATGTATGAATATATTAGGAATTGAATGAAATATGATCCTTAATTTATGATCTCAAAAGTTATGGCATTAGATAATCTTCTCATTTCTAGCTCCGTGTCAGACATAATTATGATAAAGTAAATGAAAACATCATTTACCCTTCTAAAATGCTATTTACTTTCCTCAAGGGTGAGATCAGGGTTATAGTTAAAGACTTTGTTGACCTGATCATGCACTATGTTTAACCTTGGAAATTCCCTCCCCTTTGCCAATATGTAGACCAAATATGAAGTCATATAAAACTTTTATGTAGTTTGGACTTGCATCAATTGTTTGTGGATGGAGTCAAAAATTAATTGGGCCTAATAGATATATTATTTATTTTGGTGGATTGCCTAGATGTATTGGTACATCCAATTTTGATAATTCTTGCCATCTGGGTTCTTAGTAAATCTATGTAATAGTATGATAATGCCACCCACTTCATATTTGAAGTCTATTTTTTCTAGGGTTTTAGTTAGTCTTGTAGATGTGGGTCTACAAGTTTTTAGCCATTACTTGTTTATAAACCATAGACATACAATATTATTATATTGAAAAAACTTCTTTGAAGAGTCAGGGGTTATATCTAGATTACTCGCATATTCTAAAATTAGGAACACAATATCTGTGAAATTAGGGTCAAGGTTCAGAATCTTTTCCTCTTTATCATTAACCACTTCCTTAATGTGAGAAAAATCTCAGGTCTCTACATTGATAGTGGGAAGGTTACTACCTAGGGCAATCAATTGTCATAAATGCTTTGAATAATCAATTATGAATTTAATATTTACTCTGGTCCAAAAATTAGCTAGGTTTATGTGACCTAGATCTATCTTTGTGATCTCATTTCTATTGGAGTCTAGGTTGAGTGGGGCACTAGGACCCTTTGATTTGAACTTCATTTCCTTTCTAGACATAGGTTCTAGGAAAATTGGTGTGGGAAAATCAACTATAGCATTGGCAGATTTTGGACTTGTAATTGCAAGTACAAAGTTTAGCAGGGTTTATACTATGTATTTATAGTTGAAAAGTCTAGTGGGTTTTGGACTTGCAAAATGCACTTTCAAAGTTTGATAAAATTTTTAGTGGGGATTCAAGTTTTTAAAATCGATTCAGATCTTCGATGAGGTTTGGGAGTTATTTTTACAAGTTAGATTTTCATGGGGTCTGGATTTGATTTTTACACTTGGAAATTTTGTGGGTATGGAGTTTATTTTTGCATTGGGAAATATTGTGGGTATGAAGTTGATTTTTACACTAGGAAATTCTATGGGTACAGGGTTGATTTTTTGAGGAATATTCTATATTTAATCAAAATAGGACATAAACCCTAAATTTCAATAATGAAGAATAAATGACTGGATGATATTTTGATGAGCTCTCAAGAATGCAGACAAGGAAATCAGAAAATGCAAACAAGCATAGGAAAATGAAAACCCTAGATTTTCAAAGTTAAGAATCTTTATAGAATTTAGAGGAAAGGTATGCTTTGATGGAAAATGTGGGGAAAATAGAGGAATATCATGCCTATAGAGGATGATAGTGGTGGTCAAGGCATATCATTGGTAAGGCATGACTTGGCTACCTTGCGCATAGAGATCAATTTCCAATTTGTAATACTAATAATGATTTCTAAAAAACCATACTTTTATTAATATAACTCCTATAATTAATGCTAATTGTGTCAGTTGTTAGGAAAATTGTAGGAGAAACATGGTTTTAGAGTTGTGTAATTTTTTAAGTTTACAAAATTGCACTTTGAATTTTGACCTCCATTTTTTACCATGTAATTTAGTGTAATAGAAGTGGGAAAGCAAAATTTGAGGTGCAGTTTACAAATTTACAAGTTGCAAAGTGAAATCTGAGTTCCAGTTTTTGTAGATAGGGCAAATGGTGGAAATCAAAACTTTGATTACACTTTACAACTTTACAAGTTGCAATGTGAAACTAGAGTTCTGATTTCCATAGGTGTAGTAGATGGAAAAAAATGAGGTTCTACTTATAATTTTCAACTTGCAACTAGAGATCTAGCTTCTATTGGATGCTGGGTGAAAATTGGAAAATGGATATTTGGGTACAATTTCGAGTTTACAGGTTATAAATTGCATCCAAATATTTGGTTTCCTACTAGATATTGAAAAAAGGGTTTCATAGGTCACTTGAAGTTTTTTTATAAAAAATTGTTTGGTCTCCCTTAGGGTAAAAGATGTTTTGACATTTTTAACACAAAAATATCAATATTTTTGGTGACCTCTATAGGGTGATTACCTACTAATATGTCTCTTTCTAGTAGCCTTCTAGTTCATTTGGCATGGAGTCATTTTAAACTTAACACACTTTAACTGGAGAATAACAAAAACTGGGAATTGCCTAAACAAGTACAAAATAGAAAAAATAAAATAAAAATAAAGGAGACAAAACCTTTAATGAGTTGACCTATGCAAAAACACTTATTTGGAAAAACCAACTAAAACTAATATATATAATGTTTTGAAATGAATTACAACTTTAGAAGAAAGATTTGAAGTTATATCCAATTGATTGGGATAGGTGGCTCCAATCCATTAGGGCTAGATAACTGAAATGCATTTGCTCCCTTGAACTGAGTTATGATATATGGACCATTCCATATTACATCAAAATATGTATGCTTTCCTGGTTTGGCTCTTTCAACTTCCCATTTCAAAACTATGTCTCCTTCGTTGAAGCTCCTATTAGATGATTTTTTTAATCAAAAAATCTCTTTGTTTGAGCTTGATTTACTTCTATAACTTGCATTGAATGGTTCCTAACTTCTTCTAGTTTAATGAGCTCTGCCAACTGTATTATCATTTCACCATTCTCAATCAATTCTAACTAATGATTGAGTTCCAGATATGGTAACTTAATTGACATCATAACTCTAGCTTCCCTTTCATATGCTAACATAAATGGATAATTTCCAATATCTCTTTTGGAAGTGATCTTGTCAGCCCAAAGTGTTGTTTTTAACTTTGTGTGCCATGTCCTTTCATTGTTATCCATTGTCCTTTTGATAATCCTTATAATATTTTTGTTGGTAGACTCGGCCAAGCCATTATCTTATAAGAAATAATTGGATGAAGTATTTAGGTATACATTATGACTTATAACCCATTCACTCACTTGCGTGCCCACAAAATCTTTGGCATTGTCTGAGATAATGGTGTAAGGAACACTAAATCTTATAATAATTCCATCCATGAATTCTAGGATAGATGCCTTCATGGCATATTTCAATACAACCATTTCAGTCCATCTAGTGAAATAATTAGTTATTGTAAGGACTTATTTTTAGCTTGCACTCGATGGTGGATTGATCATGCCAATGAAATCCAATTACCATTGGGCAAATGGTTGGTTAGCTTCAATTGGTTTAAAAGGGAAAACTACTAATCTTTGCTTGCCTACAAAGTAGGCACATTTCTCACCATTTCATACCCATTAATGGGCATCTTTGAATAGGTTAGGTGAATAATAACCTCCCCTCATTATTTTTATGGTAGTAGTTCTTGTGGAGAAATGTCCTCCTGATGAGCCATCATGAAACTCAATGAGAACTTTGGGAATTTGATCATGCTCGATACCCCTTAGCATGACTCCATTCATATCTTTCCTAGACAATCTCCATCAATAAGAACAAAAAGAATAGATTGGAGTCTGAAATACCTATTCTTGGACTATTGAAAATCATACAAGTACTCACCAGTCTGTAGGAAGATAATCATGTCATGGATCCAACTATTAATTGGATGTGGAGTGGTTGGTTGGAATACATGTTGAGTATATAATACATCAAATATTTCCTCAATAGTCTTTATATCAGAAACAAGATATTCCCATAAGCCCTTTCCTCTTATGAGATTTTTAATTTTAATGTTCATGTTATATTCCATGACTTTTATGATCCATCTGGCTCTCATCTCATTTATTTCCTGGCTCAATATGAATTTATTGACACTTTGGTGACTTACCATCAGATGAATTTTATTATTAGAGCGATATGCCTAAACTTTTTAGTGATTTTATTATGTCATATACTTGTTTTTCCATAAAACTATACTTTTCCTCATAATCTTGCAAGGATTGACTGAAGAAGGATATAGGTTGCTCCAACTATTCTTTATTTTTTTGGGTCAAAATAGCTGATACGCTACCTTCCCATCCAAAAGCATATAAAATGAAATCATTCTCGTAGTTGGGGTTGACCAGGGCGGGAGTTTGATGGCTTCAAAACTATATTTTCCTTATTGTGTCCAACTAAAAATAACCCCCTTTTTAAGCATGGTAGTAAGAGGTTTGACCATGGAGGTAATATTTGGGATGAACCTTCTTTCTAAGTTGATCTTTCCTAGGAAACTATGTAATCCATTTTTATGGCTTAGAAGTGCTAGTGAAGATATAACACTTACTCTCTATGGGTCTATTGCAAGACTTTCTTTTGAAATAATGTGTCCTAGTAGTTTCACTTCATGAACTACAAAAATGCACTTTTTTGGATTGAGGAAAACTTCAAATTCTCTACACCTTTTAAAAACTTTCCTAAGATGATTTAGGTGTGTAGCAATATGTTTTGAATAAAGAGTGATGTCATTTAGGTATACCAAGATCATCTCATTTATCAAACCTTTAAAATCTATATTTATGGCTCTTTGGAATGTAGAACCAACATTAGTTAAACCAAAAGACATATTTTAATAGGCATACATGCCCCATTTTGTAGTGAAAGTAGTTTTGAATTGGTCAGATTCATGTACTAGGATTTGGTTATATCCCAAATAATTTTCTAAAAGGGAAAACCTTTCAGATCTTTATACAATTTGAGGAATTTTCTCCATGGGTGGAAGGGGATAATGATCCTTCAAAGACACTTTGTTTAGTTTTTAAAAATCTACACAAAGCCTAATTTTACCATTCTTTTTCCTTAGGAGGACCAAGTTAGAAACCTAGGATGAGTGTTTGATAGGGAAAATGATGATAGCATCTATTAGTTTAGACAACTCACTCTTCATCAAGCGTTCTATTTTTGAATTTATTGGTCTCTATTTTTATCTAATAGGCTTGGTATTTAAGTCAAATTCTATTGTGTTTTGAGATAAGCTAGGATCAAAACCCCTTAGATATTTATAAATCCAAGTGAAGTTATCATCAAATTCTTGAAACCACTTAATAAAATTTTGTTTTTCAGAAGTATTGCATACCTTTTTGATCTCCAATGCTTTGCCTTCAAAGATCTCTACTGGTTTGTAGTCTTCTTTGTTGACCATGATTTTTTCTTCTCACCCTTCAACTAATCATCTAAATTGAATATAGTTTTTAAAGTAATAAGACCCATGGATAAATTGTTTGTCTTCCATTGAATTATCTGATCCCCATATTGTTCTTAAAATGTTGACTAATTTTTGTCTAATAATTTAGCCTCATATCATAAAAAAGTCACTACTTGTTGATCACTATTAAAGACTTGCCAATTGGTTTCATTGATAGGGATAGATGGTCTCATAATTATTTTCACATGTTGGCTCTTATCCTTCTTAATCTCCTCAAGTAGGTTATACTCAGAACTCACTGAGGCCATGAGATCAATATCCTTATTTTATTCTCTTAATACCACTTATATGTTTATATCAATAAAATATTCTAATAGGTCCCAAACCCTATGTTTATGAGATCTCAATAAGTTATTCTTAGTTGTGATTTTAGACCTTACTTGGTGAATAATCATTTCACTATCACCAAACACTTGTAGTGACTATATTCCTCTTTATTTGGCCAATTGAAGACCTCTTATCAATGCTTCATATTCAAATACATTCTTAGTATAGCTAAACTAAAGTCTGAAAGAATAAAAATAACTCTCTTTTTTGGGAGAGATCATAACAATTCCTACACCTACACCATTCCTACTTCTTGAGCTATCAAATAATAGTTGCCACATTCCCTAAAGATCCTCAGTTGGTTTCACAAGATTTGGGATGATTGCATCATTTTCATGAATGCAGTATGTACCCAACCTAGTTTCTTTGATATAATCATAAAGGTCAAACTAGAGGGTTGATCCCCATTCATCTAGATGAGTGTCTGGGATATCTTCCATGAGTGTTGCAACCTCATGATCAAGTTCCTCCCCCTGATCTTGTAATGTGTAATTCATATCCATAGGGATAAGAGTGATGGCTCAATATAATCTTTAGCAATTGGCTCATATCTTATTATCACTCTCATCTCATATCTCATCCTAAGAAACATGTGGGATTAATTAGTAGATATATACCCTCTCATTTTTGTAGTGAAGTCTTGGGAAAGGCATATATTAAAATAGGGGGTAGGTTAATAAATGAGATATCCTGGGATATTGACAAGCTTGGACATACATGGATGGTAAGTTTTGAACCTTTTATAGTCTTTACTATTTGAACCATAGTCCCATCTAATTAAGCCAAACCTTTTGTAACAGGTGTATATTTAATACCAAAGGCATCAACTATTTTCTTGGGTATAATAGAACTGTTAGCCCCTGAGTCTACTATGCAGCTATGTATGATATTTTTTTCAACTATGAGTGAAAGGTAGAAAGGAGGAGGCTCACTATTTTTACTTGTTTTTGTTTCCATTTGAGGTTGACACAAATTAACCAAAGTATTAGGTCCCTTAACTAGGACCTTATCTATTATTTGAAAGTTTTTCAAAGCTTCCTACAGCAAGTCCCTCTATGCTGGAATGATAGTGCTTCCCACATGGTGACATTCAAGTTAGTCTTATTCATTTGTTATAAAATACTAAAGTGAATGTTACCAACCTTCATTGGTGATTTTTTGGGAGCTATGTCTTATTTCATGAGATTTGGGGTCAATAATTATGATTTTGACTGGCCCATTGACACATTGGGTGGTCTCTGAATTGTGTTGCCTTTTGTAGGCTATTGTATAACTTTAGAAGTTGTAGCCTACTCAACCATAGGGGGTTGATCAATTTATATTGACCTATTCTTAGATTGTGTATTTTTTCCACTAAACTACCACTATTTATTAGTGCTTCCTCCTAATATACATCACAAAAATCCTCCTCTTGCTACTTCAAAAGAGTAGCTTCATTATGAGCAAGCTCTTGTGCATCTTCCTATTGGTAAGTAGTTTTTTTGATGTCCTTGGGTGTTTGATATGCTTTACACCATCATGGCTTGATTTATGACACCATTAAGACAAGAATTTTTATTATACAGTTGAATACAAGGTTAAGACCACTTGTATTCTTGAGCCAGGTTGTTTTGAATAGGTAAAATAACTTTAGATGTACTTGGTACAAGTAGAGCATGGATGTTTGGAGGATTTACTTACATGGATTTATTTTGGGGTTGTGAGATACCTTGGTATGGTTGCCTATTGGGTTGGTATGCTTGGTTAGCTTATTGATAAGGCCTATAATTTTAGGATTGCTACTTTTTCATAGCTACCAATTCATTACCAAACTTTTTAAGTAGTGACTTAACTTCATATAAATCATCTATAGGGGTAGGAGTCAAAACTGGTGCATTGCTTGTGGTGGGAATTAGGGTAACAATGGGTTGTGTGGGAGGGCCTTTTGGAAATAGATGCATTAAGGCTACGGGATATTTTTTTTAGCTTGAATTAGGCAATTTTTTGCTCTTATTGCAATTTCATAGGAATTGGGGAGTGTGGTGCCACCCATTGACTGAATCATGACATATATATCACTACTTAAGGCTCTCAAGTAATACAAGAAAGCATTGTTCAAGGTTAGCTTGACCAACACTAGGATTCTATTCCACATCTTTTCAAAGAAAAAATTGAAATTACTCATGAACTCATGAGGAATCTATTGAATAGTGGTTAGTTTTTCAACCAGGGAGAGGTGGTCACTCTTATCTTCAAATTTCTTGCATAGGGCAGATCCTAGATCATCCAAAACATGGATGGAATTGGGAGGTAGACTTATATACCTTTGTAAGGCTTTACCTTTAAATGAGGAGGGAAGAAGTCTAATTGCAACATTTTCTTGTGCTATAATATGAACTAAAAAAATATTAACAATGTATTGTATATGTTCAATGGGAGTAGTGTAAGTTTCACTAGTAAAATATGAAAGGATTTTCAAAGTCAAGGTGGGTATATCATCATACTGGGCCAACTGATGTGGGATGCCTCCATTGAAGGTTATAAAATTTTGATTTCTCAGGGCCATAATGGGAGGTATGAAACAACTATGGGTATTTATAAGGGATGCAAATAGATTTGCATGATATACTCTAGTATAAGGTACAATTGATCTTGACTTATTTTATATAAAAATGACATTTCTTGCAAGTTATTTCTCTTACCTTTAGTAGATGATCTTGTCTATATCTTTGGCATACATAAACTTGGATTTGTTGAGTCTATAAGATAGTAGATTCATCAGGTTCTCTTGAAATGTATATGAGGCTCGTATAATGCTTGCTGAGAAAAGCACCAATTCTTAGCTATGATTTTTGGGTCCCACTGGGTGTGCCAAAGATTGTTATCACATAGATTTTGCACCCATATTTTGTGTGGTAGTGTCTTGTATAGTATGAGTTGCAAACTGTGAGAAATATAATGACACAATGGGATCACCTCCAAGATGTGGTATGATGGTGATTTGAGGTGAACCACCAGAGAAGGTTGGCTTCCTTTCACTAAGTTTGGTACAACTAATGTATTACCAATTCATGTTAAAATAATACTTCTTAGTGATCTTTATCCTAACTAGAGTTTAAAATGTGAGGAAAAGAGTTTTAGAATGAATATTAAAATTCTAAAATGGTGATTACACCAAATGATTATAGTGGAAATTAATGCTTGCTTTGTATGAAAATAATATAATGTTTAATATGTTGTGTTTTTGAAAGCACAATCTTGCACAAATACGAGATCAAAGGCAATATGGAATCTTTATCAAGTGAGGAACAAATTTATTTATTTTTTATCATAAATTTTCAAAAGGGCACAAATAATACCAATGATGAATTTATGTGAATGAAACAAGAATCAAAGCATTCACAAACTTGACAGATAACCATGCATACACAAGGAAGACACACACAAGAAAGATAAAACTTCAATCTATTATCATTCTCTAGGTTATAACATCTAGATCAATTATTTAAAATGTATAATAATTTATGCAACAACAAAAATATAGATGGGCCACATTTGGGTACCCATATTTATACAAAAATACTCTCTTGAAAGATAGGGAGTTATCAAAACCTTATACCTAGTTGAAGACCAATAAAAATTTGGGAACTTCATAGAAATGGTTTCCTCTTTAGTTTACAATGGCATCCTTTGTGGAGTAGATGGATGGAACAAAATCATGCAACTGCTAGGTGTCTTAACAACTGTTTGAGGACTGGAGAAATCCATTAGAATCTTCATGCAAAGGTCCTCTTCCTCTTTGAGTTCAACTTCTACTGTCTTTTCCAAAGAATGAGGTGCTAAAATGAACTCACTTAGTAAAGATGAATGTGTTTAGGTATTTTTAGGTTATAACTTGGAACACTTAATTTGTATTTTCTAGTTGATACTTTTACAACTCTGTAAGTCATTCAACTTGACAAAAAGGAAGTGTAAATTACAACATGAATTTTTGCAAGTTAAGCAATTCAAATTTTATCAAAAATAAAAGTGTAATTTATAAGCTTCACTTTTACAATTTAAATCTTGTCAAAAAGATGAAAATTACAAGTGGCTCTTTCTCAAAAAGAGATACCAAAATGACAGTTACAATTTGCAACCTACAATTTTATAATGTTTATTACAACAAATAAATGCAATTTATAGAATGTATTTAATTGAAAGAATTAATCCAAAACCATAACCTATGACGATTCTTTGTCCTTCTTTGTTTGTATTTTCTCAATGTAAGCATCAAAGCTACTGAAGATCTCTTGAAGGTGATGTTCGTCAGGACCAAGTGAATAGAGGTTATTGATCTCACATTATACCAAGGTTTTAGATAGTTCCCTTAATGCAACCCCATATACTTGAGTATTTTTCCCCATCTGATTTAGTGTATTGTGATACCTAATGAATATGTGGATGAAACTCAAGTTGAACATTATATTCCATGCTGACTCTTTTTTAACCATCTTTTTGAATGTCTTGGACTTCTTAAATAGGGAAGGGTTGATTTTATCAATCTACATCTTTAAATGATAATTTATTGAGTGAATTTTTAATATTATAAATTATATCTATGACCTTATCACATGTGCTTTTGGCCTTACTAATACTCTCAGTGAGTATCTTGATTCTAAAATATGTTGCCCTATCTAGCTCATGATCTACATCAATTTGCAATATCTTCTTTGAAATGAGGGTATTAGTCTCATTTAGGTCAATAGTTTGAAATTTTGGGAAGAATAGGTTTAACCTTTTAATTTATTCCTCAAATTTGCTTATTTTTGCTTTCAAATATCCCTGATCATCCTTCAAAGTTTTGTAATAGTCCATTATTATCTCTATTACTTGGTTTTCATTCGTGATAAGCTCCTCAACATAGTCCTTCATATCTCTCCCCATACTACTAATCCATGTTATTAATTCAAGTTTTTCTTTGTTCGAGAACTGAGCAAGAGATTGAATTGGTTGGGCTACTAGTGCTATAAACTCCTTCAGAATAGTTCTCAATTTCTCAACTTTATTCTTTAATTTATCCTTTATGACCTTCTCACTATCCATATTCTCAAAAAGAGAGATAATAATAGACTAAACATTATACTTCAGTCCCTCTCTTGTTAGACAACTGAAGTGCACTTTGGATATTTGATAATCCCCCACCACTAGATCTTCTTTTTGTTTATCTGGTGGGGGGACTATAATTTACACATATCTCTCCCCTGCTAAATCATATGATATCTTGGATGTGGTCTTGGGGCCTGCATTTGATCTTTTGGAAGATTCCAATAGACCCAAGTCTAGTGTGTTAGGAGACACCATTTATTTATACTTCACTATCATTGATTATGCTAGTCAGCTTGGGGTGGTAGCCTATGAATTTGGCATTGTCATCTATGAATTTGTAGTTGAAGTTGTTACACTGGTGGTTACTATGACAAATGTTGTATCCATCACTGATGTTGCTGATAAATCCTAGGTTGATGATTTTGGTATCTCTTTCCCATCTATGGGTTGAGTAGCCATAGTTATATCAATGGGTCCTTCTATCTTCACCTCCTAGGTGGGGGCTTGTGTTACTGATGGAATGAAATAAATAGGTATTGATGTGGTTATCAGGGTTATGGGAGTAAGGAGTGACATGAGTGAAAGGGTAGTCATGGGTACTTGAAATAGGGGGACTTATGAAAGTGTGGAATCTAAGGTAGTGAATGAATCAATTAATATGGTAGGAACACTCAGAGTTGATGAAATGCACAATGTGATGGGAGATGAAAATGAAGTAGTACCTACTCTAGTGGTTGGGATGTCTAGTTGGATTATAGTCAGGATGATTGAGTCTACAACCATGTATTATTGAGTGGCGTTAGTGATTAATAGAGTAGTAGTAGTGGATAGAGGGAATAATATAGAAGTGATTTTGAAAGAGAGAGGTGAAGGTGGAGTTTGAGTGTCCACTTATGTTGATTGGATTTCTACCAATGAAATAACTTGTATAGGTGGTCGGGTGAAGGTTCAATCACTTACATTAGAGGATTGGTAGAAATAGGAGGGGTCGCTATTTGGGTTGATTGGGTAGTGAAAATAGGAGGATGGAGTACTATAGTTGGTTAAACATCAGAGACAGGAGGGAGAATTATTTATGCCTATTGAGCAACAATTGTGTCCTTTATATAAGTTAGCATTAGATGATTCATTTGGTGTGCTGCTACCTCTTGGCTATTAAAAGGACCTAATTTAGCCTTTTACTTCTGCTTCCTTTTGTGTGATACAACTGGAATGTCTACTTGATCTGCTAGAGTTCCACTACTATAACCCTCTGCTATTATTTCCAAACCCTTTTCCTTTACCTCTCTCAACTTATCACTGATATTCAAGGTCTCATTAGTAACCTTAAACCCTTTTCTCTTTAGCCAATTGATTTTTATGTTTATTACATGGGTAATCCTATCCATCAATGAGAAGGATTCAGGTATGGACCATCTAATTAGTGGAAGAGGTTGGGAATAGATATTATTATCATAGTATACCCTATCGGCTCAAGATTCATCATCTTTTAAGTCCTCAAGGACTGGTGCCATGTTGTAAGTTTTGATATGTTCCAAGTTTATCTTGGAATAATCTGTCAATCTCACTTCCTCTCATCTTACATGTCTTCTTATTAATCTTTGTAAAAATAAATGTGGGAACATGTGTTGATACCTAATATACTAATAATATGTCCAGTCACATCATAGAATGGCTTTGCATTGAGATCTTTTAAAGTCATTTGAGTCATCTTAGTATCTACACATTTGGATTTTGATAAAGAAGGGCATGTATACCTCCCTATGCTAATGGGGAAGTGGGTCCCTAAATTATGTTTGCTTGACAATAAATTGTGGGTTGATACAAGCTACCTCATAAGTTTCATTAGGGCCCATCTATCACTTACATACCTTAAAAGGGTGTAGGGACAACCACCAAAACCTCCTATTTTGATCTATGAATATGTTGGGAATTGAATGAAATATGATCCCTAATTTATGATCTTAGAAGTTGTGACATCAAATAATATTCTTCTTTATATCTCCTTGTCAAACATAATTATGATGCAATATATGAAAGTATCATTTACCCTTATAAAATGTTATTTACTTGCCTCAAGGGTGAGATTAGGGTAATAGTTAAATGCCTTGTTGACCTGATTAGGCACTATGTTCAACCCTGGGAATGCCCTTCCTTTTGTTAATATGTAGACCAAATATGAAGTCATATAAAACTTTTATGTAGTTTGGGCTTCCATCAATTATTTTTGGATGTAGTCACAAATTAACTAGGTCCAATGGATATACTATTTGTTTTGGTAGATTACCAAATGTATTGGTACATCCAATCCTGATAATTCTTGACATCTGGGTTCCCAATAACTCTATGCAAGAGTATGATAATTTCACCCACTTCATCTTTGAAGTTTATTCTTAATAGGGTTTTAAGTAGTCTTATAGATGTGGGTCTAAAGGTTTTTATCCATTGCTTGTTCATAACCCATAGACATACAATATTATTATCTTGAAAAAATTCTTTGAAGAGTCAAGATTTATATCTAGATAACTCTCATATTCTGGAATCAAGAACATGATATTTATGAAATTAGTGTCAAGATTCATAATCTTTTCCCCTTTGTCATTCACCACTTCCCTCTTCTCTGCATCATAGTGTTTTGCCAATGTGATCACAAGCTTAGGGACTTACATTGATAGTGGGAAGGCTACTGTCTAGGGCAATCCACTATTGTAAATTATTTGAATCTAATCATTCTTGAATTCAACATTTACTCTAGTCCAAAAATTATCTAGGTCTATATGACCTAGATCTATGTTTGTGATCTCCTTTTTATTAAAGTCTAGGATGAGTGGAACACCAAGTCCCTTTGAATTGAAATTCATTTCCTTTCCAAACATAGGTTCTGGGAAAATTGGTGTGAGAAAACCAACTATAAAGTTGGTGAGTTTTGGACATGCAATTACAGGTAAAAAGTTTGATGGGGTTTATACTATGTATTTGCTAGCTAAAAATTCCAGTGGGTTTTGGACTTTCAAAATGCACTTGTAAAGTTTGATGAATGTTTCAGTGGGAATTTAGGTTTGTAAAAGCCAGTCAGATCTTCAATGGGGTTTGGGAGTTATTTTTTCAAGTTGTATTTCTATGGGGTCTGGAGTTGATTTTTACACTTGGAAATTCCATGGGTATGGAGTTGTTTTTTGCACTAGGAAATTCCATAGGTATGGAGTTGATTTTTTCACTAGGAAATTTTAAGGGTATGGGGTTGACTTTGTTGAGTAAAATTCTAGATTTAATCAAAATAGGACACAAACCTTAGATTTTTACAATGAAGAATAAATTACTAGATGATATTTTGATGAGCTCTCAAGAATGCAGACAAGCAAGTGGGAAAATACAAGCAAACATAGGAAAATGAAAACCTTAGATTTTTAAAGCTAAGAATATTTGTAGAATTAAAAGGAAAGGTATGTTTTGATAAAAAAAATGTGGGGAAAATAGAGGAATATCATGCCTATAAAGGATGATAATGGTGGTTGAGGCGTAGTGTTGGCGAGTCATGACTTGGATTTCTTTTGCACAAAGCTCAATTTCTAGTTCGTAATACTGATAATGATTTATAAAAAATCATAGTTTTATTAATATAACCCCTACAATTAATGCTAATTACATTAGTTATTAGGAAAATAATGAGAGAATTAGGGTTTTAGAGTCATGGTGTAATTTTGTAATTTTGAAAAATTACACTTTGTATTTTGATCCCCACTTTCTATTGTGTAAATTGGTGCAATAAAAGTGTGAAAGCAGACCTTGAGGTGCACTTTGAAAATTTACAAGTTGTAAAACATAGTCAGAGTTCTCATTTTTTGTAGGTAGGCTAAATGACAGAAAGCAAAACTTTGATTGCACTTTACAACTTTGCAAATTGTAATGTACAACTAGAGTTCTAGTTTTCATAGGTGTAGTGGATGGTGGAAAGTGGGGTTCCATAATCAGAGTTTCAGTTTCCTTTAGATGCTGGGTGAAAAGAAATAAATAGAGGTTTGGGTGTAATTTGTAAGTTTACAAGTTGAAAATTACATTCAAATCTTTGATTTTTGCTAGATATTGAAAAAAGGGTTTCCTAAGTCACTTGAATCTTTTTTACAAAACATTAGTGGGTCTTCATTAGGGTAAAATATGTTTTGACATTTTTGACACAAAAATATCAACATAAAGCATACAACAAGAAGATTCCAAATTGAGAGTTTAGAATTGGTGACTTGGTGCTAAAAGAGAATCAAAACAATACCAATGTAGATAAAGAAACCAAGAAAAAATTTGAACTAAATTATATGGGACCATTTATGATTACACAAAAATTAGGCATATGTGTGTATCGATTAGCTTCTCTTGAATCATGAAAATCATGAACTTACGTCATTTTTACATGTGAGCATCTCAAATTTCATTAACTTAAAAAATTTAAACTTAAAAAGAAACATAAATACTCATTTTTAAAAAATTCAAGACCTATGCATAACATGTATTACTTGTTAACATGATTCTTTATGAATTATCATATATGGTATATTATAAATCTAGTTTTTCATGCACATGTTTTTTTATGGTATACATGAGTGACATGTAAAACATACATGTTTTATATGACATGGATATTTAGATGCCAAAATTTCATATACCTAAGAGCTACCTTTCCTACATTGGGGGCATGCTTAAACTAGGGGCATACTAGTACATTTTTACACAAGGTATATCTTTCTATGACCATTCCATTTCTCATATGGAGTTAGTTTACACTGAATACACATGAATTTCTCTTACTCATTATTTTTTCTCTAGATACTATATTTTTCTATATGTGATCATGACATACAATTATTGTGTAGATTAGCCTTATTTTATGCATTTTTGATGATATTGTGATATATATGGTATGATTTTGGTTGGTCTATTACATTATATGAATCTTTCTCTATTTCACTCTAACTTTGTATTGGGTGTTCATTGAGTGAGTCATTTTTGCATTGGATTATTTTTCTCTATGACTCTTACTATGTTTGACTCTATTTATTATTGATTTTTTTAAACTCTATTCGACATTGTTTGTTATCATGCATGTTTCCATGATTTCTTGTGTGTTATGGCCATGTCATTTGCGTGATTATGTGACTTTGTTTACTATGTGTGGATACATCTAGGATTATCTTTTGAGCTTGTGATGTCGTGATACATATCACACATCTTTTTTTCTTGTGTGCATTTTCAAATACATATCATGCATATTTCATGTATTTATTATTCAATTTTTTTGTGCTCATTTCTATATTGACTCTATCATTATGTTTTTTACTACTATATTTATCTTGACATGACACTTGTATGTTTTGGGATACATGTTTCAAATATACTCAAATGATCTAATCTTATTATGATAATATATTCTTATGATGTTAACACATAAGTTCACATGCTCATATATTTTTATATATAACATGATGTGTATAAATATTTTATTTTAAGATGAGTGATTTTAAGGTTACATGTCTCACCTTAAAATGGAGGCATACATAGTTTCTTGTCTTAGAGACTAAGTCCTTGACACAAATATATTCTGAGTTTGTGCACAAAAACTTCAGATTATGGGCAAAGATTAATTCATATTCGTACATGTTTACACATATTATGATAGATTTGACACATTGGTATGTAGGTATTATGTTAGATAAATGATTAGGAGAGAATTTTCATAGAATTTACAAAATTAATATAGACAATACATGACTCATTTTACATAAATTATCATATTTGGAAAAAAATGCATGACACATGTGAATAGTTTGTAGATATTATGACATTTTTACACATGTTATATTATTCATTTTGCATAGATTATTATATTGGGGGCATATATAACACACATGATATAAAAAAACTTACTCATACTTAATCAGGCATACTTATATACTCATATTGAATCATATAATCTGTCTATAGTAGATGATTTAAAAAACTTAGACTCAATTTCTCATACTCTGAGATACTCAAATTTGATTGGAACTTATGGTGGGTCCCATTTTTAAAAAATATAATGAGTAGTGTGGTTTAGGTTATATGTCACTTAAATTTTAAGCTCTTGTCTATCTCCAAATAGGGTTGGAGCATATTCAACTCAAAGAGCATGATCACCCTATTCTCTACTATCTCCAAAAGACAACTTGGTGCGTGTGCATATATGTGTATTCATTCTTTATTATTTCAATTTTAAATATATGCAATGTGTTTAATTCACATTTTATATCATGAGTGAAAATTGATTTATACATGTTTCATTATAGTTTTTACATGGAGAAAGATTCAATACTCAATACCAACTTCAACATAGCCACTATGCTTACACTCAAGTATCACCTTCTATACTTTTACTCAATTAATTTCATAACTAGAATATAAAGGGGGAAGTTTAGATACTCATATTTGGTATTAGACACTTTAAAATATAATTTTTGACTAAGATTTATTATATATGACTTGCATGCACGTAACTTAATCTTGCTCACACTCTCTTTTAGTATTTTTGATATCTACGAGCTCAACCTTCCTAATTTACTGCTATTGCTACACAAAATTTCCCTAATATCTATTTGAATAGATTAATACCTCATTTAAACTATCTCCTAGTATCATATCATTATTTCCTAATCAATGGACACCTTTGATCTTCCTTAGATGATTGTAACCTTTTGGATTTATCTGCACACCCATTAATAGCTATTTTACAAAATTTAAATCCTTCATATTGGTCAACTTGTACATTTCTCTTGCCAATGCAAAGTTAACTCACCCAAAATTTATCTATTTATACAAATCAATATGAAGCCTATTATTATTTAGTATCTAATGGGCATTCACCTACAAAATCACTATATTACACTGATTGCACACACATAAAAAGTGAGATAACTACATGTGGTTTGAGCCAACTTCATGAACATATGGAGCTCTTAACCAATTCATAATGGGTGGTTTAGGTTATCTCAAGCCATATTACTAACCCATTTTATAAACAAACATAGTGTCAAAAGTGAAGCTAAGGATTTGAATAAAGGAGAATGAAAATAGAGTTATATATGCATTATCAAAGTTATCTAAATGCACTAGAATCACTTATATAAATAGGCTCAATGATCTTAATTATCATAGACATGTAAGTTTTTATAGATAGTTTTGGTCCTTAGTATATGGTTCCACCCTATCATAGACATCCAAGAAGTTCTAGGTTATTCCTAATAGGTGCAAACACTTTTTCTATATTTGATTGACTATAAACCCATTTTAGACCTTTGCCGATGATTGTACCCTATCACAAACTAAAACAAAATATAAAAAATCTAAGTACCCAATTCCTTTTGTGTTTCTATAGATATTATATTGTAACAAATCAATAATACTCTGCTAGATACACTAACATTTGTATGTGAACATTTATATCTTATGCAATCTGAGTACTCTATAATTTTGTCTTATTTAGATAACCTAAATCTGAAATTAGATTAAACACATTGATCTCAAGCCTCAAATATAATACAAAGAAATGTCCTTCTCTTTTAAGATTTTGGAAGAGGCCTTTGATCAAGCTAAATGACAAGATTACCTTATGACCCAATTTGAAACTTCTTAACATTATAATAAGGAATATTTTTAAACAACCACTAATGCACTCAACACTATTACATCTCAAACTAACTCTCTCCAATAAAAAAATTGGGAGTATAATTTTCAAATAATGCAAACAATAATATCATAATGAAAACCCATCCCACCTTCATTTGAATCACCATGAACTCAAGTAAAGGATGCCATTTTCTATGCCCATGAGTTTTGATCCATCCAAGACTTTTCCACCATGATATAATCTGGATAAGTTTTTTTGGGTGGCAAATTAATGTTGCTTATTCTCATGAAAATTTCCATGAAATCAATATAATTATTTATGAACTCATGTTAGGTGAAAAATTCAACCATGAATCTATCACTAAAGAGATTTATAAATAATATCTCAAATATTCTAAATCTCAATCAAACCACTGAAATCAAGCCAATCAATCTCAATCATATTGATATCTATACCAACATCAGTCTCAACATAAACATCATCAAATTTATAATCCTAATGTTACCATTATGAACAACTTTGTATGTGCTATTGATGCCAATTATGATCAATATTACATTAAATCTCATTAGGTTAACGTGGAAAATGTTAACTATTGATGTAAGCCCACTCATAAAGATCATATACCAAACCTAAAAAACCTTTGTAAGAAGACATGCTTCTCAAAGATTAAAAAAAATATAAGAAAGCTACCAACACAACATCTAATGTTTCATCCACTCCACCAATGGAGTCTCAACCTAATGAAAAACATCATTCAAATATCAAATATCCAAAACAAACTCTTGTTATCAACCTAAATATAATTATGGTTCTTACCAAAAATCAAATTAATGGAACTACCTTGAAAAACATAACACTATGCATTACAATATTCATATAATGTAACTCATGAGAACATCACCATACCATAGTAAATTTCTCATGCAAAAATCAAAAAATATAGAAGAATCACCATCACCAAGTCAAAACAAACCATAGAATCAAAATCCTAAAAATCCAACACTTGTCAAAGTATATGCCATTGAAACCATACCTTGTCTTCAATAACTAGAAAAATCTCTATATAGTTAACTAAGAATGATATGATCAATGAATAAATCATATTACAATACAAAAACCAAACTTTTTCATTAGTTTCTATTAGAAACAAGATGATAGAATGGGGGTGAATCAGTCTTCGAAACTTTTCATGTAATTCCATTTAACCATACATGAACCATTCTAATATGCATGTATATCTTAACAATAATAATCATAAAAACATAAGAGCATGAAACACATGAACATAATTTATATTTTGGAAACCCTCTATTAGAAAAAAAACCATTGATGAAGCAAATGGACTACATTCTTTTAGATAAATATCAATATTTAGTGAAACACCCACTTCACATAGAGCAATAATCCCAACTCATTCAACACCAACTCAACTAGGATTTAATAATCATCCAATTTCAAGGAGGAACAAACCTCTTAGATAACTCAACACCAACTCATTCACTTGATTTAGTGAAGCACCAACTCCACATGGAGCACCGACCTCAACTAGCTCAACACCAACTCAACTAGGCTTTAACAAGCACTAACTTGTAAGGAGGAACCAAACCCCTAAATGACTCAGCACCAATTCATCCACCTAATTATTTTATTACCTTAAAAAACTCTTATTTCTTATATGATATATGATGATCTACTCCTTTAGATATTTGCTACCTTGAGTCCCTCTTAAACTGACCATCAACCCTCTTCATTAACTAGCCCTCTTCATGGATTGATTAGGTATTTTGACCTTTATCCTCTCTTGAAAAACCTCTATTCAATATTCATGACACTTATATGATGGTACACATGACCTCATTGTACTCACAAATTATCTATATCATTTGCTTATACTCTTCTACTCCCCCACTCTAAGCACACCAAAAT
Organism: Torreya grandis; assembly: GCA_037957365.1. Classification (NCBI taxonomy): domain Eukaryota; kingdom Viridiplantae; phylum Streptophyta; class Pinopsida; order Cupressales; family Taxaceae; genus Torreya; species Torreya grandis. The sequence continues at coordinate 516,153 of JARHVA010003875.1, read as the reverse complement.
AGGCCTAACTGCCTACATACAGGTGAAGAGAAACATGAAAATCTCATGAATGAGCTCAAAGAAGATTCAAATGAGTAAAATTTTAATGGCCTAAGTGCTAAAAGTTATGAAAATACTAACACAACTCTTGAACAAGGAATGACAAAGATGGATGATATGGATAGTATAGGTGTGGAGTAGCAAGAAGAGGTTTTACCTCATAAGAAAATGAGAAATAGAGGGGATGAACCACAAGAGCTCTAGATCAATCATGAAAAAGATAATCAAATAAATCTAATACAAGATAAGAATATAACTATCTTGTATAATGATATTGTAGTAGAGTTGGATGAACCAAGGAATGAGGAAGGTAGTGGAACAAGTTTCCAAGAAGCATATCTAAAAGGCAAGTTGATTGAATGATCCAAAACTCAAAATTTTTGGTTGATAAATATTTAAATATCATATAAATAACACAATAATAATGAATTCTCTGAGAAGAGATGTAGTATTACTCAAGGTCGCAATACAAATATATGCTTATCTTTGGGAAGAGATGTTTGTCTTCACATTTCATGTTACCTCTTAATTTATACACATTTTAAAATCATTGGGAGGATGTGGAAGGTCACTAATCTTGAGGGAGATTAAGTGGTTTGACTTCCAAGATTTAAAATAATACAGAAATCAAGAAATTACTATTTTTAGAAATTATTTTTAGACTGCACTACTAAAATTGAAATTTGGGGCACTTCCATTGAGTTTTTGGGGGTAAAACTTCATCAAGTGGAGCTCATGTCATATCACAATTTTATCCTCATTCTTATCTTTCCAATGATTCAAACGGTGAGTCAATTGGAGCTACGGTGCAAAAGTTATGGCTCTCAGAAGTTCTGTCATCAATTGGGGTGGAACTATCACCTAAATTGTCACCTAAATTATTTCCCAGATCATTCCTCCCTCCTTGAAAAGCAATGGTCCCCATTACATAAATGTTCCCTATCAGGTGTGGTAGTTATTTATTGATTTGATTCTCTATGAGCCACTCACCTTGGTGGCTAAGCTGACCCCTTTTGACCACTCGATAAAGCAAAATAGAGCGTCCTCTTGTTGTCTTCATCCAGGTATCCACAATCTTATCCTCTTCCACTGGAGAAAAACTCTATGGATCAAGCTCATCAATGTTTAGTTGTTCTGCTACAACTGAAGTGTCTAATAGAGGTGGGTGATATGGTTTAAGGAGCTCCACATTGAATATTGGATGCATACCAAGGTAGGCTAGTAGGTTCAACTCAAAAGCATTTTCTCCAACTCTTCTAGTGATGGTGGACCATATCGCAGAGGCTGAATCTTTTTGTGTGGGCTTGCAAGTTGTTCCTTCTAAATCTGCAACTAAACCTTATCACCCATAGTAAAATGGTGTGCAATCCTATGTTTGTCATGGCATTGCTTATACTTTTGATTCATCTTCTCCAGGATGTCATGAACTTATTGTTGGATGTGTTGCATTTGTTCAATAAACTTTGTTGGTTTTGTTGCCTCAGATCTTCCATGAGGTGTGTATTCCATGGTGGAAAATGGAATAGCTATATCAATTGGTGTCATGGGTTAGAACCCAAAACATACCTGGAATGGACTGTGCTTGGTCGATTTGTGCAGTGCCTGATTATATCCATGTTGTATGAAAAGAAGTCCCTCATCCCATGTGCATGGATGTTTGGAGTGATACATTTGAACCATGTGAACAATCAAGTAGTTTACCACCTCTATCTAACCATCAATCTATGGATGGAAGGCTGTGGACTTCATCAGCTTAGTATCCATCATCTTCTAAAGAGTGGATTAGAAGATGCTCAGGAACCTGCTATCTCGATCTGAGACAATGGACTTGGGAAGACCAAAATGGAGCCATACATGACTAAAATATAGTTGAGTAGTTTTCTTAGCAGATATATTTTTCTTACAAGTAATCATGATATCCATTTTTGAAAAATGATCAACTACCACAAAAATACAGTCCTTACCATGTTTTGAAGTGGACAAACCTAAGAGAAAATCCATTGAGACGGATTCCCAAGGCCTAGTTGGTTCTAAAAATGGTGTGTACAATCCTTGCTTCTTATTTGTTGGCTTGGCTATTGCACATGGGGTGCAAGATTTGAGATATCTTTCCACATCCTTTTGCATATGGGGCTAGTAGAAGTGTTTTTGAAGAACTGCCAATGTCTTTTCGATACCAAAGTGTCCAGCTGTCCTACTGAAGTGTGCTTCCCATATCATCTTTTATTGCTCTATAACTAGAACACATATGTGCCCCATATGACAAAAGACATTATCTTGCAAATATAAATTAGAAACATGTTTACCTTTTTGAAGTGCTTGATATGTATTAGTAAAGGTAGGATCTACTTCATATAGAGCACCCCAAGTGGAAGTCTCATGTCTGCACATGTCAAGAACTGTTGTGAGTGTAATAATTGGTAGGTGGCTCAAACAATCTATAGTTGTATTTGAGCTGCCCTTTTTATGTTTGATTATCAAGTGGAATTATTGAAGATATGTGGCCCACTTTTGGTGCCTCTCATTTCATAGTTTACTTTGCATCTAGATGAATTCTAATGGTCTATGGTCAGTGTGGATGACCGTCTCTTTCCCCAAGATGTAGTGTTTTCATTGTTTGTAGGCTTACAAAATGGCATAGAGCTCCTTATCATATGTTGGATATTTTTTGACTATATCAATGAAATTTTCACTATGATATGTAACAAGATGGCCATGTTGCATGATGAAAACTCCCATGGCATATTCAGATGCATCTGTCATCAACTCAAAAGGTTGATGCAAATCTGGCAAGGCAAGAACAGGGGCTGAGCAGAGTCTATTATTCAAATTCTCAAATGCCCTTTTTTGTATTTCACCCCATTGAAATGTAGCTTTAGCTCCTCCTTTAGTCACTTGGGTTAGTGACCAAGCAACCTGTGAAAATCTAAGAACCAAACTGTGGTAGAAATTTGTAAGACCCAAAAAGTTGCAAGGCTCTATGAGGGTCCTTGGTGTGGGCCATTCTCGAATAACATGAATCTTTTATAGATCAACATGGACCCCTTCCTCATTCACAACATACTTGAGGTACTGAATTGTTGTCATCTTGAATGTGCATTTGTCAAGATTTGCATACAACTTGTGCTCCCAAAGAGTTTGAAGCACCTTACGAACATGTTGTAAATGTTCTTCCCATGTTCTGCTATATATGAGTATGCCATCTAAGTAGACATCCACGAATGAGTTGGTGAAGGGTCATAAGATGTCATTTATCATCCTAATAAAGGTTGCAGGTGTGTTAGTTAAGCCAAAAGGCATAACCAACCATTCAAAGAGCCCCTCCTTAGATTTGAATGCAATCTTCTAGACATTAGTGGAATTGATGGGAATTTGGTGATAACTAGATTTGAGATCAATTTTGGTGAAAAAATTTACACCACAGAGCTAGTCCAGTAGGTCATCAATCCTGAGGAGAGGGTAGCAATTCTTCACAGAGATTTTATTCAGGGCTCGATAGTCAATGCAAAGCCTCCATGTTCCATCTTTCTTTAGTGCCAAGACAATTGGGCTACCACAAGGTGAAGAGCTTGGCCTGATGTGACCCTTTTGGATCAATTCTTGAATCTATCTTTTTATCTCATCATTCTCCAAAATTGATCTGTGATACACAAGACTTTTAGGCAAAGGTGATCATGGGATAAAATCGATAGGATGTTTTACCTAGAAATGTAGTGAAACTCCTATGGGTGACTTGAATAAGTCATCATATTCTCCTATGATTCATCCTATCTACTTTTGTTGTTTTGTTGATTGTGTAGTCAGGACTGCAACATCAGCCTTCTTAGATTTTTGTGGTTTGACCACCATGAGAACAAATTGCTTTGTCTTCTCCACCAATCTCTTGCATTGCTTAGCACTGATCAAGGAGACAGATGTGGGAGGTGGTACATATGGTACCCTATAGCGTCATGTTCCAAGAGTGAGGGTGATCCTTCAAGTTCATGATTCATAGATGCCATGTCACTCATACATGAACGGATAACCAAGGAGTACATCAAAAACATCTAGATTGACCACATCACATAAGACTTCATCTTGGAATGGTTTTATAGCATATGAAAAAATACACTGATGGGTGACACAGAGGTCTCTCCCTGGGCTCAACCATCAATTACTGTAGGGCTTTGGATGAGGCTTCATGGATAGATTTAGACTTTTCACAAATTTAGTAGAGATTAAATTCTTTTGACTCTCACTATCAAGAATGAAATGCAGAGGCTTACCTTTTACCCATAATTTGGAGTGAAACAATCTTTCTTTATCATTTGGTCTTTCCTCATAGGTCTGTGATGAAGCAATGATGGTGTCAAGCTTAGTATCTATAATTTATTCTTCATCATCTTCAACTATGGGTTGTGTATGAGGCAGAGTAGTCGATGTCGAGTATTGTGACTCAAAAAGTAGTGACTTGATGGCTTGACATTCTTCTTTGAAGTGAGTTCCAGTTTTGTGGTAATCACACCATTTTTCAGCCTTCACCTTTTGGGATTTCTCATCCTGAAACCTATTTTACTTCCAATTTTGGCCTTGTGTTTGACCTTCCTTGTCACTTTTCCATTTTGAGGGTTGACTCTTTGTATTCTTTCTACCATGCTTCTGTTCAATCTTCACTGCAAATTTGTATGCCTCATCAAGGGTTTCCAAATTAAAGAGTTCCATTTCCCCTCATACGTACCATTATAGTCCACCACGATATTTGAGAGGTGTTAGGTTGTGGAGCTAAAATCTTCAATGATGCAAACAGAGAAGGAGGTTGCTAAGGTTGCAGAGGATTGCTGAGTTGTAGAATGAGTTACAGGGCAACCGACATCAGTCTGATCAACTGATGTCAGTCATATTATAGTGCAGAAGCAACTGACATCGGTTATGAGTCAACTGACATCGGTTAGAAAGGAGCTGATGTCGGTAACTTGTGTGTGCATGCAGTTTGCATATGGGTTTCAGATAGGTCTATTTTTGGATAGTCAGTTTGCATGTAAAGACTATTTTTAGTCTTAGAGTTGTGAGTCTAATTATTGTAATTAAGAAAGTCTAATTATTGTATGCATGAGATCTATATAATAGAATCATGGGCTATATTGTAAAAGTGTGCTAGAAAGCCATTGTGCTTGAAGAGAGAGCTAGAGTAGCTCTTCCTAGTTCCAAAGGGGTCCTAAGTATGTATGATCAGGGAGAGTTGTAGGTTGTCCAAGTTCTACTAGCAAATCCACTGGGGTACTGGTTGAAGAATCATGAGGACTTGGTGAGGCAAGGACAAGGGTTCTTCAGGGTGTAAAGACAACTACATGGTAAGTAAGGTCTATTGATTTGTAAGTGGCAGCAAGAAAAGGAAGATCTACTTAGAGTACGGTTGTGTACTTGGTGTACTGGCAGCATTGTTACTGACTGGTGGAGGTGAACAACAACTCTGTATTAGAGTTGTTTGTTGGGACCATGATTGAGAGAGTGAACTATTGAAGGAGAATTACAGGTGAACCCTAGAAGTGTGGGAGCTCTAGAAGTGTGGAAAGAAAAAGTGTGGCATCTTCTTTATTGTATTTTCTTTTGATTGAGTATTAATATAATTGTGTATTATCTCTCATATCCTATATTGTTTCATATTTCTAGTTACTTATCATTCTGGTTAAATTCCGTGTTTAGTTGCTAATACAAAAGGTAATCATATATACTCTTATTGGTGGAGTAGGATCCTGACAGTTGGTATCAGAGCATGTTTGTTGTTCTAGATTCTTGACAAGTTGGTATCAGAGCTTTTGGTTGGGTTGACTAACAGGTGGTTCAAATCTAGTTAGTGTTTGTTGATTACAGGTTACTCACAGGGGTTTCTGATTGAGTGGGAGTATAGCAATGGCAGAAGAAAGTAAGCTACAAATGGAGAAACTGAATAGCATGAATGGTCTAATTGATGGAAAGAAAAAGCAAGTAAAGAAAGACTATTGGTTGGTAGGAAATCAGCATGAAGAAGTAGATGTTGCAGGTGATGTAGCACAAGATGCTCTGGATAAAGTAGAATCTTGGTTTACAGATTTTTTTGCCTCTTTCCATGTAACCCGAAATAGAGCATCTTTTCAAGAGTATGTCCAGAGAGACTTTGGAGAGATTTATTTAGGGGTTGGTGAGCCTTGTTAGATTATTGGCAAAGGGGAAGTGAAGCTGAAATTGCTGATGGGTAACACACAGGTGTTGAAGAAGGTCATGTAGGTTCCAGTCTTAGAGATGAGTCTAATTTCTTCAAAAAAGTTGGGTGACAGGAGATGCACAGTAACTCTCATAGCAGATGCACTTGAATTAGATGGTGGTAAGAAAGTAGGTATCTTTTATCTATCTACTTATATTACTGATTCACCTTTTGTTGTAGAGATGTGGCTTTGTAAGCTTGGTCACATATGTAAGAAGAGAATGCATGTTTTTAAGTAGAAGATAGATGTTTTTGATAAACTTAAGAACTAAAAAGCTTTGGTGTTTATGGAGGAGATGACAGACAGAGATCAGTTGAGGGGACTAAATTATTTTGAGCAGAGATGTGTTGATATGGACAAGGGTTTGATCCAAAAAGAGTTCGCAGGTAAAAAGTCATCACTCACAGGCGAACACAAGTATCAGCATCGATCAGGAGGAACTAACATTAAACAAACAGGCACTGACGTCGGTCATGTGTAGATCAACAGAGTCAGTGGTGTCAGGTAGCAAGAATCAATATCAGTCATATAGGAACTGACATCGGTAGAAGGTACACTAGTGTTGGTCATGGAACCGACATTGGCAAATAGGGTCAGTCGCAGGGAACTGACATCGATCGGGTGCAGATTAGAAGATGGCCGAGATCGGTCATTGGAACGGATGTTGGGTAGACAACAAGCTGTCAAGGAGTCTCAAACGCCCATATGGAGGACTGAAAGGGTAAGTGGACCTCATATTCATTATTCACCTTCTTATTTGTTGCTTATTGATAGTCAAGAACTAGGAAGATGTAAAAAAGCAATGTAGGTAGAATCCAAAAATAGTGGGAGCTTGGCATGGATGAGGAGTGTGAGTCCTTGGAGAAGAACCAAACAAGAGTTTGTTGGTGGAGTTGTCAACTGGAAGAAAGCACTAAAAGGTGGATGGATTCCTAAGTTAAAGAAGAGAGTGGATGGATATGTGAGACAGAAGGCCAGGGTATATGGTCTTGAGGAAGCTGCAGGACAGTGGTACAGGTTTTGACAAGTAGATGACAAAGTAGGGCTTTAATCAATGTCAGTGTAATCATTGTGTTTGTCTTACCAGGTGGATGATGGTCGCAACATTATCCTATTACTATATGTAGATGGTATGCTTGGAGTAGGTTCGTACATACAAGGATTTGCTGAGCTAAGGGTAAGGTTAGTTCAGAGGTATGTCATGAAGAATTTGGGAGCAGTGAAATTCTTTGGCATAAGAGACATGGAAGATCATAGGTTGATCTCTAGTGGGATCTGATGTGAAGAAGGTGTAGGTGGGGTTCAATACGTAGGATGCAGAACCAGTAAGCACACCAAGGGCTAGACAGTTCAAGCTGAGCTTAGAACAGTATTTAAAATCACATATGGTCTAGTGTAGGCCTGAGTTTTTCCAAGAAGTGGGAGTTGTCAGAGAGTTTGGAGCTAATTCAGGGAAGGTGGATTCTTAGGTATTTGAGAAGGACCAGCAGTAGGTTAACATGTTATGCAGGGTCAAGGTCTTCACTACATGGAGTTGTAGGTTTGGATGTGGCAGGTTACTTAGATGATAAGAGGTGCACCACAGGGTGTGTGGTGGTTGGTCTTCAGGATTGAGCTTGAAGAGGAATACAAGCCAGGAAACAAATTAGATGGTGTACAGGTATAGGTATAGTGGAGCTGTTTATCTCTAAATGGGAGATTTTTAAGTTGTGGAGCTAAAAGCTTCACTAATGCAAACAAGAAAGGAGGTTGCTGAGGTTGCAGAGGATTGCTGAGTTGCAGAATGAGTTGTAGGGCAATCAACGTTAGTTTGATCAACCGATGTCAGTCATATTATAGTGTAAAAGCAACTAATGTCGGTTATGAGTCAGCCGACATCGGTCAAGAAGGAGCTGACGTCGGCAACCTGTGTGTGCATGCAATTTGCATGTGAGTTCTGGACAAGTCTAATTTTGGACAGTCAGTTTGCATGTAAAGACTATTTTTGGTCTTAGAGTTGCGAGTCTAATTATTGTAATTAAGAAAGTCTAATTATTGTATACATGAGATCTATATAATAGACTCATGGGCTGTATTGTAAAAGTATACTAGAAAGCCATTGTGCTTGAAGAGAGAGCTAGAGTAGCTCCTCCTAGTTCCAAAGGGGTACTGAGTGTGTACGATTAGGGAGAGTTGCAGATTGTGTAAGTTCTACTAGGAGATCCACTGAGGTATTGGTTGAAGAATCATGAGGACTTGGTGAGAAAAAGGATAAGGGTTCTTCAGGGTGTAGAGACATCTACATGGTAAGTAAGGTCTATTGATTTGCAGGTGGCAGCAAGAAAAGAGAGATCTACTTGAAGTATGATTGTGTACTTAGTGTACTGGTAGTGTTGTTACTGACTGGTGGAGGTGAATAACAACTCTGTATTAGAGTTGTTTGTTGGGACCGTGATTGAGAGAGTGAACTGTTGAAGGAGAATTATAGGTGAACCCTAGAAGTGTGGGAGCTTTAGAGGTGTGGGAAGAAGAAGTGTGGCATCTTCTTTATTGTATTTTTTTTAATTGAGTATTAATACAATTGTGTATTGTCTCTCATATCCTGTGTTGTTTCATATTTTTAGTTACTTATCATTCTAATTAAATTTTGTGTTTAGTTGCTAATACAAAAGGTAATCTTATATACTCTTATTGGTGGAGTAGGATCCTAACAGTTGGTATCAGAGCATGTTTATTGTTCTAGATTCCTGACAAGTTGGTATCAGAGCTTTTGGTTGGGTTGACTAATAGGTGGTTCAGATCTAGTTAGTGTTTGTTGATTATAAGTTACTCACAGGGGTTTTTGATTGAGTGGGAATATAGCAATGGCAGAAGAAAGTAAGCTATGAATGGAGAAACTGAATAGCATGAATGGCCTGATTGATGAAAAGAAAGAGCAGGTAAAGAAAGACTGTTGGTTGGTAGGAGATTAGCATGAAGAAGTAGATGTTGCAGGTGATGTAGCACAGGATGCTCTGGATAAATTAGAATCTTGGTTTATAAATTCTTTTGCCTCTTTCCATGCAACCCAAAATAGAGCATCTTTTCAAGAGTATGTCCAGGGAGACTTTGGAGAGATTTATTTAGGGGTTGGTGAGCCTTGTCAGATTATTGGAAAAGGGGAAGTGAAGCTAAAATTGTAGATGGATAACACACAGGTGTTGAAGAAGGTCATGTAGGTTCCAGTCTTGGAGATGAGTCTAATTTCTTTAGGAAAGTTGGGTGATTGGAGATGCATAGTAACTCTCACAGTGGATGCACTTGAATTAGATGGTGGTAAGAAAGTAGGTATCTTTTATCTATCTAATTATATTAATGATTCACCTTCTATTGTAGAGATGTGGGTTTGTAGGCTTGGTCACATATGTAAGAAGGGAATGCATGTTTTTAAGCGGAAGATAGATGTTTTTGATAAACTTAAAAACTGGAAAGCTTTGGTGTTCATGGAGGGGATGATGGACAGAGATCAGTTGAGGGGACTAAATTATTCTAAGCAGGGCTATGTTGATATAGACAAGGGTTTGATCTAAAAAGAGCTTACAAGTAAAAAGTCATCACTCACAGGTGAACACAGGTACTGGCGTCAGTCAGGAGGAATCGACGTCGAATAGACAGGCACCGACATCAGTCATGTGCAGATCAGTAAAGTTAGTGGTGTCAGGTAGTAGGAACTGACGTTGGTCATACAAAAACCAATGTTGGTAGAAGGTACACTAGTGTCGGTCATGAAATTGACATTGGCAGACAGGGTCAGTCACAAGAAATTGACGTCAGTTGGGTGCAGATTGGGAGATGGCTAAGATCAGTCATTAGAATAGATGTTGGGCAGACAACAAGCTATCAAGGAGTCTCAAACGCCCATATAGAGGATTGAAAGGGTAAGTGGACCTCATATTCATTGTTTAACTTCTTATTTGTTGCTTACTGATGGTCAAGAACTAGGAAGATGTGAAGAGGCAATGCAGGTAGAATCGAGAAATAGTGGGAGCTTGGCATGGATGAGGAGTATGAGTCTTTGGAGAAGAACCAAACAAGAGTTTGTTGGTGGAGTTGTCAGCTGGAAGAAAGCACTAAAAGATGGATGGATTTGCAAGTTAAAGAAGAGAGTGGATGGATATGTGAGATGGAAGGCTAGGGTATATGGTCTTGAGGAAGTTGCAGGACAGTGGTACAGATTTTGATAGGTGGATGACAAAGTAAGGCTTTAGTCAATGTCAGTGTAATCATTGTGTTTGTCTTACCAGGTGGATGATGGTCATAACATTATCCTATTACTGTATGTGGATAGTATGCTTGGATCAGGTGCGTACATACAGAGATTTACTGAGCTAAGGGTAAGGTTAGTTCAAAGGTATGTCATAAAGAATTTGGGAGCAACAAAATTATTTGGCATAAGAGACATGGAAGATCACAGGTTGATCTCTAGTGGGAGCTGATGTGAAGAAGGTGTAGGCAGGGTTCAATATGCAGGATGCAGAATCGGTAAGCACACCAAGGGCTAGACAGTTCAAGCTGAGCTTAGAATAATGTTCAAAATCACATAAGGTCTAGTGTAGGCTTGAGTTTTTCCAAGCAGTGGGAGTTGTCAGAGAGTTTAGAGCCAATTCAAGAAAGGTAGATTCTCAGGTATTTGAGAGGGACCAGTAGCAGGTTAACATGTTATGCAGGGTCAAGGTCTTCACTACATGGAGTTGTAGGTTCAGATGTGGCAGGTTACTTGGATGACAAGAGGTGCACCATAGGGTGTGTGGTGGTTGGTTTTTAGGATTGAGCTTGAAGAGGGATACAAGCTAGAAAACAAATTAGACAGTGTATAGGTACAGGTACAATGTAGCTATTTATCTCCAAGTGGGAGATTGTTAGGTTGTGGAGCTAAAATCTTCACTGATGTAAATAGGGAAGGAGGTTGCTGAGGTTACAGAGGATTTCTGAGTTGCAGAATGAGTTACAGGGCAACTGACATCGGTCTAATCAATCAACGTCATTCATATTATAGTGCAGAAATAACCGACATCGGTTATGAGTCGACTGACATCGGTCAGGAAGGAGCCGACGTCGGTAACCTGTGTGTGCATGTAGTTTGCATGTGGGTTTCGGATAGGTCTATTTTTGGACAGTCAATTTGCATGTAAAGACTATTTTGGTCTTAGAGTTGCGAGTCTAATTATTGTAATTAAGAAAGTCTAATTATTGTATACATGAGATCTATATAATAGACTCATGGGATGTATTGTAAAACTGTGCTAGAAAGCCATTGTGCTTGAAGAGAGAGTTAGAGTAGCTCCTCCTAGTTCCAAAGGGGTGCTGAGTGTGTATGATCAGGGAGAGTTGGAGGTTGTGCAAGTTCTACTAAGAGATCCACTGGGGTACTAGTTGAAGAATCATGAGGACTTGGTGAGGCAAGGACAAGGGTTCTTCAGGGTGTAGAGACATCTACATGGTAAGTAAGGTCTATTGATTTACAGGTGGCAGCAAGGAAAGAGAGATCTACTTAGAGTACGGTTGTGTACTTGGTGTACTGGTAGCGTTGTTACTGACTAGTGGAGGTGAACAACAACTCTGTATTGGAGTTGTTTATTGGGACTGTGATTGAGAGAGTGAATTGTTGAAGGAGAATTACAGGTGAACCTTAGAAGTGTGGGAGCTCTAGAGGTGTGGAAAGAAGAAGTGTGGCATCTTTTTTATTGTATTTTCTTCTGATTAAGTATTAATACAATTGTGTATTGTCTCTCATATCCTGTGTTGTTTCATATTTCTAGTTACTTATCATTTTGGTTAAATTTCATGTTTAGTTGCTAATACAAAAGGTAATCATATATACTCTTATTGGTGGAGTAAGATCATGACAGTTGGTATCAGAGCATGTTTGTTGTTCTAGATTCCTGATAAGAGTCTTATGTTTCTCACTTTTTTGAATGCCCAATCTTGTAGATAAAGAATGAAAAGTCTCTGTGTAATCTTGAATAGATTGGTCCTTACCTTGGCGAAGTTGTTGCCATTGTATGTATAGATCATCATATGCTCCGATGAGATAGTATTCTTCTTTCACCGCTTCCACAAAATCATCCCAGGTAGGTTCCACCTCAAGGCCAATGTCATCTATACTAAACCTCTTTTTGTACACTTCCCACCAATTGTTCATGGGCAATGATGATTTCAAAAGAGCAAAAGCAATCTTTTCTCCATCGGTGAACTTATTTATAGAGAAGTAGGAAGACAGTTGATCTAACCAATTTTCTACTACATCATTATTGATTTTGCCTTCAAATTTAGGAATATCAAAATTTACTTAAACCTTGAAGGGTGTTGGGGCACTGAAAGGACGTTCCTTGGATGAGGAACTAGGAAGTGTAGCCACAAAGCCAAAATTTCCCATCAGAAGTGTTTGAAGAATTTGGGAAAATTTTTGTAGCATCTGTGCTTATTGTTGTTGGAGGGCTTCATTCACCATTTCTTTGAAAGGATTAGATGTCTTGGTGTTGTTTTCCATTTGAAGTCATTTGGAGCAAACAGGGGGAAATTTTGGAAGCTCTATTATTTCCCACCCAATCTTCTTGTAGCCTGACCTCATCCTCGGGATCATACACTCTCAAGTTAAATTGATCTGATACCACTGATCCAAAACTTAGAAGTTTTGGTTGATAAATATTTCAATAGCATATAAATAACATAGTAATAATGAATTCTCTGAGAAGAGATGTAGTATTACTCGAGGTCTCAATACAAATATATGCTTACCTCTGGGAAGAGATGTCTGTCTTCACATTTTGGATTACCTCTTCATTTATACATATTTTGAAAGCATGGGGAGGATGTGGACAGTCACCAATCTCAAGGTAGATTAAGTGGTTAACCTTATAAGATTTAAAACAATACAAAATTTGAGGAATTACTATTTTTAGAAACTTACTATTTTTAGACTGCACTACTAAAATTGAAATTTGGGTTACTTTTATTGGATTTTTTGGGATCAAAATTCATCAAAAAAATATTTATTCCATCTCAAGACATTCTCCTCATTCTTAGCTTTCCAACAGTTCAAACGGTGAGTCAATTGGAGATATGGTGCAAAAGTTATGGCTCCCAAAAGTTTCGTCATCAATTGGGGTGGAACTGTCACCTAAATTGTCACCTAAATTGTTGCCCGGATCATTGAAGAGGATAAATAAATGGATATGGAGATAAATGCAGTTGAGAGAACACTCAAATCAAATATACAAGCTCAAGGAGTTAGTTTAGAGGTAATTTGGCCTCATGACACTCATAAAATGCATATGGAGGATGTTATTTATACAAGTGTAGCTAAAGAGAAGGATGAATAAGTGTATGAGAACCATGAATTGACTAAAAATGAAATGGAAGAATGGATACTTGCATTTGAGAAAAAATTGAGGAAAAGAAGATGGAAGAAGAAAGCAAGGAATAGAATAATGAAGAATAAGCAAGATAGAATTGAGAAAGATGGACCTGAGAAAAATAAAGAGAAAGGCAGAAAAGAAAGAAAAATGAAGAATAGTTTGAAGAAAAGAAAGAATAATGCTGTTTTGGAATTCAATTTTCTCCATCCTAGGGAGTTTGATGTAGGAGCATCTAGTAAACAAATGCCATTTTCAGTTGTTGAAGATTCATATGCTAGTTAGGGGTAATTAATGAAATATTTTGGGATATATGTGTGTGTGAAAGATCCTCCAGAATCTATTTGTTATCTCTAGAGTCATCATGAGTCATAAGGAGTGTGTTTTATATATACTTGGATTTTTTCTACTAAAACTGATATTTTAAATATTTGAAATTGTAAAGGACCTAGTGAGGGTTGTAATTAGTGTTTTTAAGTAGTGTAAAGGATGTCAAATGAATACGTAAGGTCCTAGGGATCATATGAGTCTAATGGGATGTCAAAGAGATATATAAGCTGCAAGGTAGTCTAAGAATTTCATATGTAGTGACTACATGTAAGTGTCATGTCATGAGAAAAAATTGGTGGAAGAGTTTTGGTTGTAACCACCCAAAACCAAGTAGATGTTGCAATAAAATAGGAGTTGTAGTATGAGAGGAGAGTAGGAGGAGAGAGAGAGCTTAAAATATGAAATGGAAGGAGAAAATGAAAGAGTATTGTGCACTCTCTAAGAGGAATGACAGAGTCTAAGAATGGACTGCATATGTAATTATTGATGGTTCATGTTAATAAAGAAAAGTTCTTTGTGTGTGTTTATTCTCCCATGGATGGTATATGTAATGTTATTGGTTATAGGTTTCCTTGAAATTCCCTTGAGGCTATGAATATATCACTCTTTGTGTGTGTTTCAGGTTTGAGTCAAGAAATGCAAGATTGTAATTAAGAAGAGGATGGTTAGGGTAGCATTTTAATATTGTTAATGAAATAACTCCCTTGTAAAATAATATTGAGAACATTTGAATCATTCATACCTTATTGTTACTGAATATAGTGTTTTAGAGTGAAGGAACTTGGGAAAATTTGCTCTTTGTCCTTAAACCTTGTTGCATGCCTGTGACAGTCAATAATGTTGTGTGAGTTGATGTTTCTTGAAGTATTTACTATGGAAAATATTATGGTTATGCTTGAGATGGTCTAAATACAAACAATGGTCATGATGGAAATCTAGATAGTTATGTTTTAATGTAAAACAATTGACAAATGTCCCATATAAAGTCAACCTGAAGATAGAATCATATTTGTACAGAATCAGAATGCCAAGGAAGGAGTGCATGTTTTTGAGAAAGGGAGTGGTTATTGAGTGGTTTAAGCCTTATTATGAGTGGAAAAAGAACAAGTCTTAATAATAATCCATTTGAAGTCTGGGATCTTCTTTGAAGTGCAATAAGATCACTAAAACCATTACATAGTCCTACAAGAGGACTCAAAGTTTTGTGTTTTGCCTTTTATAAGCCATAATAGGATTGATTAAGGATAATTAGCTATTTATAGAGGTGGAAATTATTAGCACAGACCTTGGGATGGTCTCAAAATAGATTGAAGAGCTTATAAACCAATATCATGGAATTTTAACCCCTCTCAGCCATGCACATGCCCATACAGTCCACTAGTTAGGGTTTCGAATGAAAATACAAATATATTTGGTTTTAACCCTAGGAAATTCATTAAATTTTGAAATAATATGAGTTTTAGGGTATACTAAATGATTCAAGAGTTTTCCATCTAGTAAAGTATTGTACGGTATAGATTTAGTGATTGAGTAATTGAAAGAAGGGCTTGAAGGCCTAATTGGCAAGGTCGTTACAAGAGAATGGGTATTTTCATAAAAATTTAGGTGATGAAACTTATTAAAAATCAATATGAAGATAGAGGGTCCCCAAATCTAGGCTTATATCTTATGGATGACTTACATAACTTTCTAACTAAGGAGATTAGTGTAAAAAAAGGCTACAAAGAAGTAGTCTCACTAATGAGTTTGAGGTGGTAAGTGAATGTTGGAGAGTGAGTTAGAGGTTCAAAGGGGTTGAGGCAAGTAGGTTATGACCAGGGGAGTTCACCCATAATTAAAGGTTTTGTTCATGAGATCTAAAACAAGATTTGAGGTTTTTAAGCCTTAAAGAGCTAATAGCCTAATGAAGCTAGTGAGTGAGTAAAATGAAAGGAGATGGGAAAATGAGTGGATGAGTGTGAGGTTTATGGATAATCTAAAGACATTAATAAATTATTCAAAGGTGCTTAGTAAACAAGGTTATGCAAGAGGAGGCTATCAAGCCTAATGGAAGTTTAAAGACTATTATTGAATATTGAAGCTTTATAACAAAGAAAGGCATTTGCAAGTTGATTCAAGCCAAGATCAGAGCCATATATGGTGGTATTATGATTTTCTCATTACCCTCTATATCAAAAATGTAGGTGGCACTAATGATATATAAGTAAAGCATCTTACCCTAGTCTACTTATGAAGATCTTTTTACACAAATTTATGAACTATAAAAAGTAAATGAACAATGAAATGAACTTTGGAAAATAACCTTTAGATCACAAGACACTTAAAGGGGGAAACCACCTATGAGAAATATTAATACAATAATATTCATGGATGTCTTCATTCGACCTCAACACTTACTTAAATACTAAATTTATTCTAACTACTAATTCCCATGTATGCAGGATAATTCAAATATGCTTAAGGGATGATTTACAAAGCATATGCATCCATAGAAACTAATACACTAACAATGCAAAGAGAAGGGTATGAAACAGATTCTTAATATCCCCTCCTTAGAAAAAGCTTTGTTTTCAAAACTTTAGATGTCAAAATCGTTGTTGAATTTAGTGTTAGAACAATTAATGGTTAAGTGGTTTTATTTATATACCCTTAATACATTAAATTACATTGGTTAAATAATAGTATATTTTGTTATTTATCATGAGTTTATCCTCATATATATATATATATATATATATATATATATATATATATATATATATATATAATGACCTTTGGAGAGTTTGGACCCATTAATGTGGTGGTTGGAAAAGGTCACATTATAATGGTCAGATTACCTTGCCTAATAATAAAGGGTTTATATTGTAAGATAAAATAAAAAAAAGGAGAGTTGAGACAAATGAAAAAATATGGAAAACACATTTCCAACTTATGTGAAGATTGATTGAGAAGAAGTGAGGGAAAGAAAAATTGTATTGGGTACTTGTTAGTTTCTCATAATATAAATAATTTTTGTGGTTTTTTTATCTCTTAGAGGTTTTCCTACATATATCTTGTGTTAAATTCATGTATTCCTTTGTTCTTGATCTCATATCTAGATCCATCGCTTGTATGCATTATTTTATTAATTTATCATGGTATCAAAGCTGGTTGATGTTTGATCAAGTGGCAAGGTTATAAATTGGACATTTTTATCTTGTGTTCAAGTTTTGTTTTGCTCAAAAGTAAGTCTGTAGATCTTGTGGCACATTCATGAATTTTTTTGAGCTTCTCTCTCCTCCAAAATTTCATTATCTATGCATTTCTCTTGTCTGTGTAGCATTTGGTTATAGATATGAGCAACTAGAAGTAATTTCAAGGCAAAATCAACCTTGAACACCATTTTTTGGTTTGTTGAAGGCTTAAATCTCATGAAAATTTAGTAAAAAAATCATTTTTAGATCTTTATTTTGTGGCCAAATAACACTCTTACAAAAGCTTAAGAAGCATCAAAACTATTTTTTATTGATTTTCTTCCATTGGAGCACGATTATTCGGCCTATGTTGGTTGAAAATGGTCAAAGTTTTATTTGTAGGCCTTGTGGTATATCCATAAGTGTATTTTTTAAACTTCTCCTTCAGTCATAGTGTGTTTTGTGCTCTATTTTGTTTGTTGGATCCTAGATATTTCAGATCTGAACAACCAGATCAACATTTCAATCAATTTTTCATTCCAAAGAGTTCCTTGGGCTCTTTATATGGCCTTGTACAGCTTCCATAATTTAAAAAATCAAAAAATTGTATTTCTCATTCTTTTTTAGATCTGTAAAAGGTGTTTGAACAATTTTGATGCCTTTCAAATCTATTACAGAGGTCATTTAGGGGATCAAAGAAGATTTTTAAGTTTTATATCTTACCTAGGCACCATAGTAGCAGCAACAACATTTAAAGATCATTGTGTAGTTAATAAGACCCAAATCTAAGTCTCCTGAATGCTTTAGAGGATGTTTTCAAGGTGATTTCAAGTTTTAAATATTTAAAAATGGTTACAAAAGCTCATTTCAATTTTTTACTTCTATCTAGGTGTTATAATGTGCCATAGCAACAATAATAGAATTTAAAGATCGGTTACAGTTCAGTAAAACCTAGATCTAGGTCTATCAAATGCTTTAAAAGGCAGTTTTAAAGCAGTTTTGAGATTTGTTTCAACAAAAATAGGTACCTTAAGTTCCATTATTTCATTACAACTCCTCCACCTACACCATTCCTCTGCCTCTATGTGTATTGCATAGTTTAAGATGGGTAGTTAAGTTTTAAATTAAAGTATTTAATAAATATAGTTTTTATTTAATACTTTATTATCCACATAAGGTGTGGAGCCCACTAAAATATGTATTTGGATTTAAATTATTTAAATTTAAATATTTAATTCTATTTTATTTTTTAATTAAAAAAATAAATTTAAATTTAAAAGGGTTATATAAAAGCTAGTGCAAAAAATTGCTAACTAGTTTTGTAGATGTGTTGGCTAGTCTAATTTTACAAGAGCATTCTTATTAGGTAGGTATTATGTTTAAATCCCTTATATTCTAAATTTTAAACAAATTAGTTTGCTTTTATAAAAAAATTAAATTTATGTGCTCATTCATGTGGAAATTTGTGGCCTATTTCAACAACTTTATTCGACTTTTGATCCTACCAACTACTTGTCGACCATAGTTATCTAACCAGTTAATTTATAAGTTTTGACATGTTCTAGACACATTAAAAAATTAATTTTATTTATTAAAAACCTCTTGATAATATTTTTATAATAATTTGGTTAAATACTGTAATTTGTGACACTATTTATGATATTTGTGACACTTTTGACACCCTTGACTTGTCATATTTTCTGTCAAAAATGGTCGTGTGACCAATCAATATTTAAGTTTTTAAATATTTTAGACACATTAGGATGGTATTTTATTTTATTTGAATCCTATTTATATGAATTTTAGTGTATAAACTATCTTATGACACTTGCAATTTTTGCTCTTGTTATGGTTCTTTGTATTTTTTAAACTGCTTTGCAATCAACTAAGTGGCTAGTATTGTTTACTCACTAGAATATTTATTTTTACTATAAAATCAAGTATAAAACATGTTAAATTTTTTTATTTTTAAATCTTTTTTTATTTCGATTTAATATAAAATGCAAACTTGTAATGTCAACTTTAAAAGGAAAAAGATATCTTCATGATTCAAATTATAATATGAGTTATTCCTAATAAGATATATAATGTTTGACTTAGTATCAAATTATTAGTGAATTTATTATATGTGCATCACATAACATATTTTTTAATTCTAACATGCTTGATTGTAAATTTGCATCCACTCTTATTTAAGTTGATGTCAAGCTTAATCCAAAACTTTTGTGATAAAGTTAATCCATCTCTATAGATATCTTGTTGGTAGTTTTATTTATCTAACCTTTACTAGGGTAAATATTTTATATGATATAGGTTTTGCTTCCAAATTCATTCAAGATCCATACTTGGATCATTGAAAATTAGCAAAATAGATACTACGGTATATAAAAAAACTATAAATTTTGGTTTATATTATTCTTCCTATTGATTGTGCTTATTTAGTTGGTTATTGTGATGCTAACCATATTATGATGAGTCTACTTCTAGATATGTGTTTATGTTTGTTGTAGGTGTTATCACTTGGAGCACTTCATATATAAGTTGGTAAAAAAAGCTTTGTGGATATGAAAGATGATAGAATAATATCATGTGAAAGGTCCTCATTATACCAACCTTCTTGATGATAGTCAAAGTTGTATAGATTTGATAAAAAAATCCAATGCAACACCAATGAACTAAAGCCTATTTAAGTTAATTAAATGTTGGGCCTATCAAAGTTAACATTGAGGGGGAGTATACAGGACAATGTCACTTATTAACAGCCATGTTGGTCATGTGTTTATTTCTATCTCTTTATACTTCTTCTCATTGTAAAGTATTTTAATATATCACTTTATGTGCTTTTGGTAAGCTTCATATGCAAGTTTACATTGTACCCAATACATAGTATCATGGAGGTATTTATGTTATAAAAGACTCCAATATGCTTGGTTGATTATTTATAATAAATTATGAGATGTATTTTCATTATAGAATGTATTTGTTGATCATGGTCATTAATGTTTGGTTGTCATTAATGTTAAAGAGAACATGTGGTATTAGTGCATTAATGACAAAGTGATCATATTGATGGTTTGGAGAGTGTTTGACTTAGTGAGGTAATTGATAGATGATATTGATGGTATGTACATGTTGTAGAGACCCTATGGAATTTTATGAGTGCTTAAAGTGTTTATGGAAGTGAAGAATTCATCAGAGTAGTCAATTGAGTGTTTAAGTTCAAGTAGTCATCTTCAAAGATAAAGGTGAGTAAACAGTTTGATGATGTCATATTTCACACATGTAAAGGTTTCAAAAGTATTTTGATATATGAATGGATTACCCTATAAAATTTGATCATGTGGTTCAAATTTTAGGTCATGAGGTTGAGCATAGAAAAAGTTATTAAGGTACAAATTTGGATTCTCAAATAAAGTTTACTATGTTCCCATAGTTAAATTTGTGATATGAAGATCTATGGTGAACATTCAATTAGATCAATGATATAATAGTGAGTGTTTAATTTAAATAAATAAGGATATAATAGAGTGCATGATCTTTTCAAATAGAGATTAATGGCATGCATGAAGTCAATTTGTCAAAGGTTCCTAACATTGAATGTGTTAGTGACATGTGTCTTAATCTCATTGATTTGATAGAAGATAAATGGTACATGGGTGTTCATGAAAATGGATATCAATGGTGTAGGTCAAGCCAAATAGTCAAATGTGCAAAAGACATATATATCTACTAAGTGGCATGATCTCGAGAGTAAGGATCTAAGATCAATGGTGAGCATTGCAAGGTAAAGACCAAGCTACTCCTTAAGAAATCAATAAAGTGTGTTTGATCTAGCTTCTTGGAGAAATGAGATGTAGACACATGGATAATGCTTTTGCAATACATAGTGACTATTAGAATTTGAATATTCAAATTAATGAAGGAAAATCAATCTATAATTTTTGAGCTATATATTTTGATTTGGGACAAATTTCATGGTGGTGTAAAAATTAAAGTTGAAGAAGACTTCATATCACATTAAACAAAGTTTATTAGAAGGTCTAAATGTTTGTAAAGGTGTAAATATGTAGGTTCAAATTTGACTTTTTTCATGGTGTTACTATGTACAAAACTATTATTTGAGTAAATTGTGCTTTAGTAGAAGAGTGTTTTGATAGATATATTCACCTAAAGATGCAATAAGGGTTATATGGAGTGGACCTAGGTATTTGAAAGTGGTCTTGTGTTCTTAATTTGTTTGATGAAGTGATAAATGGGTGAATAGGTCTCCATGTGACCTATAAGGGATACTAAGGCCTAATTGAAAGGCGTAGCTATTTAAATGTTACCCATGGATGCTATGGCCGACTTATTAGGATGGTATTGGGTTTTATGTTAGCATGATAGATATCTTAAGGGTTAAATAAAGTATTATGGATATTCTATAAGTTGATATTCATGAAGACTCTATAAAGATTGAAGACCAAGGTAATGGTTTCTAGACTTAATGAGTAAGTGTTGAGAGAGCAGAAGATACAGATGAAAGAAAAAGATCATAAGGAGTGTGCTCAGTGGATGGACTAAAGTATAGAGAAAATCAAGGATGAGTGAAGAAGCTTAGAGTGATCCAAAAGGGGTGTTTTAATGCATTTCTTGTATGATAAAATTTGAGTGTGTGTGATGAGTTGAAAGAGAGGTGTTATACATTATTTTTTTAATCAAATTGAAATGCAATCAAAGTTATAAAGTTGTTGATTTCATAGGTGTTGTGTGGGTTCTCAATATCTAGAACAAGTAGGTGTTTGTTTATACTTAAATTTTGGTGATCCTTGTGAATTGGGTGCTTCACTAAAGGGTCTCATATTTGTGATAATCTTATAAGACAAGTAGTTAATGTGTTTTCAAGCTTTAGAGTGGATTTTATTCCCTAGAAGTGTTTTCCACGTAGATCTTATGTTATGTGTGTAATCTTGTATCATCTTTTTTATTCATTGTTATGAACATATTGTATTCTTTATAAATGCTTTTGGTCATTGATTAAGAGTTTTAAAGGATTATAATTGAAGTTTGAAATATCTTTCATCATTGATTCACTCCCCTCTTCTCAATTATTGTACCTTCAATAATTTGTATCAGAGCAAGAACTTCATTACAAGTTTAACCACATGAATGTGATCTAAGATAAAATATGGTAAGTCAATATAAGTAGGATTTATCTAAAAATAAAGAACTATTATTCAATGGGTCAAATTATACTTTCTAGAGTGTAAGGATGAGGACATACATCATGTCTCTAGGGTTTGATACTTAGAAATCTATCATAGATGGTTATACTACATCAACTACTCCTCTAACTAGTGTTACTGACAAGAAGTTGAGAGAATAATTTTAAAGCTATGAATGCTATCATTTGTGGTCTATTTGAGACTGAGTTTACCAAAGTGATCCATTGTAAGTCTATCAAAGAAAATTAGGAAAAATTATAGACTATCTATGAAAAAGACTCAAAGATAAAATTGGCCAAATTGCAGACATAATGAAGGTAATTTGAAGATCTTAAAATTAAAGAAGATATTGTGGCATCCTATCTTCTAAGGATTGATGAGATCAGAGGTCTTGGAGAGGTGATTGATGAAGCTACTATAGTACAAAATGTATTGAGGACTCTTCCATTTAAGTTTGATTTAAAAATTTCTATTGTAGAAGAAAGTCATGATCTCACTCAATTAAAGATGGATGAACCACATGGCATCCTCACTACCTATGAGATGAGATTTTATGAAGATAGACCTCTTAAGAAGGAAACATCGTTCAAGGTGATCAAAGAGACAAGAGATAAGAAGAACAAGTTAAGTCTTGAAGATTTTGATTTGAATGAAGATAAACTTGAAGCCATGATTGCAAGAAGATTAAATGTAGGATCAGCTAAGTATGAAAGAAAACTTCCATTCAAATATTTTTTATGTGGTAAAGTTGGTCATTTTACAAATAAATGTCCAGACAAGTTTGAACTCAAATAAGCTTATAAGGAATCTCATGAGGATGAACATAATAAATCTGAGGGTCCTAGCAAGTACATAAATTTTTTTAGTAAAAAAATGGAAAGGAATCGTACAAAGGCAATAAGATCCTTTATCATAAATAATATAGTAACTCATCTATAGAAGAAGAAGTAAACACATCTGACAATGATGATTCTTTTCATAATGAGAACAAGGAGACATTGTTCATAGCTTTTAGTGATAATGAAGGTGAATGTTCTTTAAGCAAAGATATATTAGAGGAAGAAGATGAGAAAGTCACTCTTAAATATAAATATCTAGATACTATGGAAGAAATGAAGATACTATAAATAAAGAATAGAAAATAAGATTTCTTGATCAAATCATATGAGGAGAAAATTGAACTTTTTGAAGGAAGGATGAGTAATGAAGTCAAGGAGCATGATGAGATCACACAACAACTTGAAACTTATATTTGTACTCTTAATGAAGTAAAGAGTAAGGATGAAGAATGTATCATACATCAATCAAAGATGGAATCTTTGTAAATGAAACTAAATCAAGGTATGAGCAAGATTGAAATGTTTTAGAAGTCAGAATCAAGTAGCTCTAAAAGAGATGATCTCATGATAAACAAAGATAAAACTAGTGATTTAAATAATTAGAATGAATTTATAAATGCTCTTGAAGATTTGAAGATTAAGAAGAAAAGGAATAAAAAGATGATGTCATAAATCAAGGACTATGAAGAGCAATTTAGTATGTTTGAAGTAAGAATGAATGATGACACTAGGGAACATGAAGATATTATAAAACATCCCAATAGTCAATTAAAAACTATGTATAGAAGCCTAAAAAATAAATAAGACGAGTGCTTAATTTATGTTATTTAAATTGAGTTATTAAAAGCTAAGTTAGACAAGACATCTTGTAAGGTAAATTTATTTATGAAATTTGAAAAGAGCTCAAATGATCTTGAAAATATTCTGAGTAGTCAAAAGCATGCAAGTTTAATCAAACTTTGAAGATCAATCATTAGTCAAAGAATGAAGGTATTGATAGAATGAAAAAAAATCAAATCAAACAACTAAATGCTATGAGATATGTAAATTTCAATGGTCATTGTTACTCTTACAATCAAATTGGTCATAATCTAAAAGATTGTAAAATATGCTCAAAGAATGAATTTTCATAGAATTATGAGTAAGATAATGGTAAACATGAAGAACATCATCACTCAAGATAGTCAAAAAGGTCACAAGGAAAGAATGACATTTTTTACTACAAGTGCCAAGGATTTTGTCATATTGTAAAGTTTTTTTATACTTCATTAGGAGACCAAATGATCAGGTATATGAACTAATTTATGAAACTTCAAAGAATCATCTTATATTTCAATCACAAGGTATGTACAATTTGAGAAAACTTATTTATTTCAAATATCATGATAGAGATCACATAGAAAGGTTTTACAAGAATGATCAGTATTTTACTTTGAAAATTATCAATCATGTCATGAAGAGAAGGGATGAATGGACACCTAAAAAGGTAAATAAAAAATAGGCTTAAAGTGGATTATTTGCCATGACAGGACAGGGAACAAGTTCAAGTATCAAGTAAAAATCCTTATCTACCCAAATGGATAAGGAACTCAAGTAGGATCTTAAGAGAAAAGAGAAGAATAAGGTTGAAAACTCATTAAAAGTTAATCTAAAGATAAGGAATGACTACAAGTCAAGTAAGAGCATGGAGATATGGGAATCTCCTAGGTTTTGAGATCTTTATTCCCTATATGACAAGTGGGTGTCTATACCTATGCTTCTTAAGAGACATCTTTTATGTGTGGAAGCAAGTGTGTGTCCTCTAAGTAATGATCAAAATATAAATTAGTACAAAGGTATGTTCTCTTCTATTTGATAATATGCAAGGTATACATTGGCTAAGGGGGAGCTAACTTAGCTATCTTCAGTAGCTTGAAGTATATGTGCATGATGTGAGGGAAGCATGTATGAAGATGCTTCAGTCATGATAGAAGTGTGAAGATATTTACTACAGTTGTGAATTCAAGAAGATTGATATGATGACTTGATCAAACTAAGTCATGTATTTTGACAAGATATGGAATCTTCATGCATGAGTAAATATAGATTGTGAGTTTTGTAAGTAGAAAAGTCTAAGGATTAAAAAATCCCAAGTTTAGATTGGTGTATGTCAAAGAACATATGACATGAGATGGATCTTTATATTAGGAGGAGATTTCTACGCTCTGTGAGCAGTTTGTCAGGTCCAAGGATCATAGAAGTCTTAGTTTATATTGCTACATGTCAAAGGGGGAGCAATTGATTAATATGTTTGAAAGTATGTAAGTATCCTGAGCATCTTAAATAGTATTTAAATGCATACATGATATTTAAGAATGATTGTTGGCATGTTGAAGAAGAGATCATTTGTCATTAATGTCAAAGGGGGAGAAAGATCAGAATGAAGAAGTTCAAATGATTAAAAAGTCATTTTGAGGGTGTTTTACCATTAATGACAAATAAGGAGATTGTTGAACATGGTCATTGATGTTTGGTTGTCATTGATATCAAAGAGAGCATGTGGTATTAGTGCATTAATGACAAAGTCATTAGATTGATGATTTGGAGAATGTTTTACTTAGTGAAGCAATTGATGGATTATATAGATGGTATGAACATGTTGCATATACCCTATGGGATGTTATGAGTAGTTGAAGTACTTATGAAAGTGAAATAAATACATCAGAACAGTCAATTGAGTGTTTAGGTTTTAAGTAGTCATCTTGAAAAATAAAGTTAAGTAATTTGATGACATCATATTTTACATATGTGAAGGTTTCAAAAGTAGTTTGATATATGGATAAATTTTTATATGAAAGGTGACTATGTGGTTCAAATTTAAGGTCATGATGTTAAACATAGAAAAATTTATTAAGGTGCAAAGTTGGCTTCTCAAATAGAGTTTACTAAGTTCTCATACTTAGCTAAATTTGTGATATCAAAGATCTACAATGAACGCTTAATCAGATCAAAGATATAATCGTAAGCATTTAATCTAACCATATAAGAATCTAATGGAGTGCATGATCTTGTCAAATAAATATCAATGGTGTACGTGAAGTCAATTTTTTAAAAATTATTGAGATTTAACGTGCTAGTGACATGTGTCTTAATCTCATTGATTTAACAGAAGATCAATGATATATGGGTATTCATGCAGATGGAGATCTATAGTGTGGGTCGAGTCAAATAGTCAAATGTGTAGAAGGCATGTATATTAGAATAATTAATGTCTAAATTGTTATTATTAACCCTTGGATTACGTTGGTAAGTAATTAAATAAATAATAATATATTATTTATTTACTTGAGGTGTAACCTTAAAAAAAAATCTTATTACAATTATTTAATATTTACCAAATGTTTATTAATTAGATTTATCGGGGTGGATGGACCCGTTATTTTCACAACGGTCACATCCCCTCATGAATCATTGTAAATAGGATTTTACTTCTATTTTAAAATATCTCTCGAACACAAAAAATTTATTCAAGTGTTCATATGTGTGACAAATATTTGTCTGAGACAAACTTGTGAAGAATTCATCTGAGGAGTGAGATGAAGAAGATTTGATGTATTGGGACTACTATTATTTCTCAATATTGAATATCACTTTGCTAAATTTTTTACCTCTTTGAAGTTTTTCTCAAAATAAATACATGTGTTGTGATTTATTGATCTGGTCTCATTATGTTATGCTTTGCTCATTAAATCTCCTCTAAATCCATGCTTATTAAATTTATATATTTTAACATGTTATCAGAGCCAGTGGAGAGGATTTTGATTGGAAAACATATAAAATAATTGAATTGATATTTCAATTTATTCAAATCATGGGCAATTAGATGCCATTATATGGCTTGGCCACTTTTAAAAAAAATGAAACTTAGGTTTCTATGCATCAAATTACATTTTGAAAGTTTTATTCATTTAATTTTGTAAAGATAAGGAGCCATGCAATTTTTCAAGGTCTAAGAAGCTCTGGATCAGCCTATTCAAATTCATCTCTCCTTTATTAATGTCTCTGTATGACGTGCGAGCTTGGAAAAAATAATTTTTGGCACCAATTTTTTTTTTGAAAGGCTCTTTGGCATTGTGGGAGGATTTCAAGAAGGTTTGCAAAATTTGAAAGCTTGAGAAGGCTTCTATCTCCCTCAAGTTTTATTATCTC
Organism: Torreya grandis; assembly: GCA_037957365.1. NCBI lineage: Eukaryota > Viridiplantae > Streptophyta > Pinopsida > Cupressales > Taxaceae > Torreya > Torreya grandis. Next base: position 488,786 of record JARHVA010003875.1, on the reverse strand, counting down.
CTCCCAGACCTGCGCCATTAACACCTATAGGTAATATTAAGGTAAGTATACAATTCTTTCAAATATTTAAAAAATAATTTATTTTTTAATTTTATAAATTTGATTTACTTTTCATTAAATTATTTCACCAAAAAATTAAAAAAAATAAGTAATTTATTTTTACTTTTGTTTATATATATAATCAAATAAAAATAATTAAATATAATATTTTGCATGTAAACCTTTGAATTCACTCATAGATAAGTTGGTGATTATAATTTTTTGGTAAAATTTTGTAAAAGATAAGTTTAGTGTTCAATTATTATTAGCTTTTTTTTAATCTTCTTGTTGACTCTAGTCAAAATTAATTGTAAATTAATTTAATTTGAATTTTATTTTTTGGTTTGTGTATCTTCCTTCTCATGTGAAAACCTCCCGACCTGTCAACTTGTCCTTCTTTTGACACTTGATCTAGTCTAAAATTAGGTAAGTATAATTATTCAACCAGTCAATCTTAAGGTTTTAGCATGTTAATGATACATTGGTGTACTCAATTTTTTGTTTTGAAACATCTTATTATTGATTTTATACTTTTTTATTAATTGTGCCTAGGTGGTCATTGTGAGTACTACTCTTTTGACACTTAGAATTGTGCAATTTTATTTAAATTTTTTGATTTGGTTAGCATCTAAATACATTTGCATGTTCAATTCACTTTACTTTATAAATAGTTCAAAAAAAATCATTTAAAAAGGTTAAATCATAATTTTTTTTATTTTTAATGTATTTTTGTGACACCTTGCTTTAACACAAATTTGTCAATTTTTTTTGCTTTATCAGGCATTAATTTGAAAAAATAGTTTGTATTTACTTTTTTAGATTTATTTTAATTATCAAGAAATTTGAAATTCACACTTAACAAGGTATTTCTTAATCATTTGGATATTATCGTGTTTAAAGGGAAGTCATGGCTTCACCTCACTTTTTCTTAAAAAAATCTCAAATACTTAATGGAAATAACTATAACATATAGAAAATTCATTTTAAAGTTGAATTCATGGCCCACAAATTATGAAATATTGTCATTGAGATTGAGAAAGCCCCATCTGGATGACATATGACCCATGATCTTACTAGTGTATTTTAACAAAAATTATAGAAAGCTATGTCTATTATCTTGCGGAGTGTTAAGGATGAATTCTTTCTCCACATTGGTAATCAGGAATCTCGTTGTGAAGCTTAAATTTTTTTTGTATTTATGCACGAGGCCACTTATCTCTCAAAAATTATTAAGTTAATTCTTGAATTGCTGACAACACTTATGAAAGGTGATGAAAAAGTTATTAATTTTCTATCTAAAATTAAGAAAATTAAAGCTCAGTTACATGGTTTTAATTATAATTTTATTCAATATCAATTACTTTATTTTATCATTCAATTCAATATTCATGAAAAAATTAGAAATTTCATTTCAATTTTGAATTTTAAGTATCAAACTGAGTAAGATATCTATGACCTTACCACATTAGCTACTTTCTTGATTCGAGAAGAACAAGTAATAACTAATTTTAATTTTAAAGAGAATGTCACTCAAGTACTAATCATCTTAAATAATATTTTTGATAATAATAAAGACTAAAAATCTAACCTTAACTTTGCTAAAATAAAAAATGGGAACAAAAAAACTAGTAATAAAAATCATAAACCTAAATTCAATAAAAATTATAATTTGTGGTAAATTTAATCATAAAAGAGAAACTTATTATAATAACAAAGATATAATTAACAATCGATCTTCTAAAAATAATAAATGGAAGAAAACTAATCAAAACAAATAGAATAATCAAAATCCTAATAAAAAATAATCAAGATGAGAGTATTATTTTTTTATATATTGTTTTATTTACTTCAAATAAAAATGAGTAGATTTTAGATAGCAGTGCATTGCACCATATGACATGCTTATCTGATATTTTGTATGATTCTAAAAATATTTTTGAAAGAATTTACTTAAGTGATAATTTACTTTTAGAAGCAACTAAACATAAAAAAGTAAAATTTTAAATGTTATTAATGATATTTTTTATATACTTAAACTTAAAAAAAGTTGCTATCTTGTTCTCAACTTATTGATGATAATTTTATTATAACATTTCTTAAAGATAGTTGGTCCATTAGAAATCAATCTGGTTTCTTGATTTTTGAAAGTCTTCAAAAAAATAGTTTATATATCTTCTCTCTTTCTACATATTTACATTCATCATATAATAAGAATAAATATCAGTTATGGTATGAAAGACTAGGACATGTTAATTTTAAAAGTTTAAATGATATGTCTACAAATAATATTGTTGTTAGACTTCTTTCTATCCCCTCTCATTATGAAACTTGTGAGGGTTGTGTACGTGGTAAGCAACATACTAACCCTTTTCACAAGAATCATAATGTGAATTTCTCACATATTTTAGAATTAATTTGTCATGATTTTGTAAGTCCTTTGGAAGTTACTTCTTTTAATGATTTATTCAATATTGTACATTTATTGATGATTATACTAGAATGATTTGATCTTATTTCATTAAAAATAAATATGATTTTTTTAAATTTAAAGAATTTAAAGCTTATGTTGAAAATGCATTTGATTTGTCTATTAAGAGATTAAAAACTGATAATGGTGGTGAATATATTAGTAAAGAGTTTTATTACTTTTTGATTAGTTATGGTATTAAAAAAGAATTAACTCCATACTCCTCTTAGCAAAATGGTATTATTGAAAGGAAAAATTGTATCATCATAGAAATAGTTATAATAATGTTGTAATCTGCAAATATTTTTAAGTTCTTATGGGTCAAAGCCATCAACACTATTTTTCATATTTTGAATAGAATCCCTATCAAAGTCTTGCATCTTTCTACCCTTTTAAAAATATAGACTAAGAAGAAACCTAGTGTGACTCATCTTAAGATTTTTAACTGTCATATTTTTATCTTTATCCCTAAAGTTAAAAAAAAAAAGCTTGAACCCACTTCTTATTCTTGTATTTTTGTAAGACATAAAGGTAATACTAAAGGTTTAAGAGTATATGATGCCTTTAAACATCAGATCATTAAGAATAATAATGTTCTTATTCTTGAAAAAAAATTGTGAGCCCTTTATGGATCTTCTTCAATATTTTTTTATTGATGACTCTGACTCTCATATTACTTTTTGTGATGAGATGGATGCTCTTGAGGAAGTTGATCTAGTTATGTATAATTTAGAGTCTGAAGAACCCCCTAAATTTCATGTTCAATATAAAAGACTTAAATAGATAAAATCTTTAATTCAATAATTTAATATTAATCTTAATAAATTAACAAGAAGTTGACATTCTTATTATGCATTAATGGCTATATATGAATGTGAACCTTAATATTTTGAGGAAGCCATGCAAGATGATAGATGGAATGTTATGCAAATTGAATTTAATGCTTTAATTAAAAATCAAATTTGAGATCTTGTCCCTCCTCCACTTAAAAGATATATTATCAATTTTAGGTGTCTTTATAAGATCAAATATAATTTAATTAGTAAAATTGATAAGTTTAAATCTAGATCAGTTGCTTGTGGGTTTACTCAAAAAATTGGGATTGATTATGTTGAAATTTTTTCTCTTGTAACAAAAACAAGTACTGTTAGACTTTTTATTGCACTTACAGTTCAAAATAGTTGGATTATCCATCAAATAGATGTCAAGAATACTTTTTAAAATGATGATTTAAAATGAAAAATCTATATGACTCAACTTAAAGTTTTCACTGACCCTAACAAATAACATTATGTATATAAATTGAAAAAATCTTTATATGGTCTAAAATAAACTCCTCGAGCTTGATATTCTAAAATTACTTTTTTTTAAAGAATTAATTTTTTTAATTATTATTTAAATAATAATTTTTTTGTTAAAGTTGAAAATAGTCATTTGATTCTAATTGTATTATATGTTGATGATTTATTAATTACTAGCGATCTAATTAGTTTAATTTATAAATATAAAGATAAACTAAGTCAAATATCTAAAATAATTGATTTAAGTATTTAAGAGTAATTATATTTTAAGATAAAAATTTAATTGTTATATCACAATCTCAATATGTGTATAATCTTCTTGTTAAGTTTAACATGTTTGATTGTAAATCTATCAGTACTATTAAAATTGGTATAAAACTTGATCATAAACGTCCATGTGAAAAATACAACCCTACTTTGTATAAAAAATTTATTAAAATTTTGATTTATCTATCTATTACTAAGTCAAATATTTCATATACTATCAGTGTTACTTCTAGATTTATGCAAGATCCTTATTTGGATCATTGAAAATTAGTTAAACATATTATTCGTTATATCAAATGAATAATTAATTATGATTTATTTTATTATTCTATTGATAATGTTAAATTATTAGTTATTATGATGTTGACCATGTGGATAATACTTAAAATCACAAATCTATTTTTGGATATGTGTTTAAATTTGATACATGTGTTATCACTTGGAGTAGCAAAAAGCAACCTACTATCTATCTCTCTTTTATAAAAGTAGAGTATAGAAGTATTATGAAAGTTGTTAAAAAAGCCATGTGACTATGAAGGCTGTTAGAAAAACTTTATTTGAATATTTTTCAAGTAATTTCTTTCATTATGATAATCAAAGTTGTATAGCTCTAGCAAAAAATTTAATGCAACATCAAAGAACTAAACATATTGAAGTTTATGTACATTTTATTCAAGATAAAAAATTTAATGATGATATTAATCTACAGTTCTATCTTACATATGAATAAGTGATAAATATCTTCACAAAATCATTTGATGCTACCAAGTTTTGTCAGTTTCATGTAATGTTGGACCTTTTAGAGTTACCATTGACAGAGAATGTGCATGACAATACCACTTCTTAACAACCATGTGTTTCTTCTTCTTCTTTGTACTTATTCTAATTTGTAAAGCATTATAAAAGAAATTTGTGAAAGTTATTTGATTTAATTAAATTTTATGTAGAAGTTTTACTTATGTACCCTAATACATTTAAAAACACAATTTGTAATGGAGGTATTTATGTTATAAAAGGCTCTAAATATGTTTAGTGATTATTCATGAGAAACAATGAGATATAATCTCGCAATCATGCTAGCCTAAACTTAATTTTGAATAGTTTATGGATTATAACTTTTTTAATTTCAAAAGGTGACTTTTGGCATGATAAAAGTTTTTAAATCCTTCAAAGTTTGTACATAATATAGTTTTTTTATGGTGACTATGAATTTTATCCCCACTTAACATTAAAGGGGAGTGTTAGAATAATTAATGTTTATGTGGTTATTATTAACCTTTGGCTTACATTGATAATCAATTAAACAAATAATAATATATTATTTATTTAATCGAAGTGTAAACTTCAAGAAAATAAAGAATCTTCTTATAGTTATTTAACATTTACCAAATATTTATTAATTGAATTTATTAGGTGGATGGACCCATAATTTTTACAATGTCACATTTCCTCGTGAATCATTATAAATAAGGTTTTATGTCTATTATAAAATCTCTTGAACACAAAAAAAATATTTAAGTATTGTTGTGTGTGACAAATATTTGTCTAAGATAAACATGTGAAGAATTTATCTGAGGAGTGAGATAAAAAAATTGATGTATTAGAATTATTATTGTTTCTCAATATTGAATATCACTTTACTAGGTTTTTTACCTTTTTGAAGATTTTTCTATAATAAATACATGTGTTGTGTTTTATTGATCTAGGATCATTATGTTATGCTTTGATCATTAAATATCTTTTAAATCTATGCTTATTACATTTATATATTTTAACAATGTAGAGCTACCAAGTGGCACGATCTTGGGAGCAAGGATCAAATATCAACGATGAGCATTGTAAGGTAAAGATTAGGTTACTCCCTAGGAGATCAACAGAGTGCATTTCATCTAGCTATTAGGAGAAACAAGATATAGACACGTGACTGATATTTTTTTAATACACAATGACCATTAGAATTTGAATATTCAAATTAATGAAAAAAAATTAGTCTATAGTTTTTGAACTATATATTTTGATCCAAGATGAATTTTGTAGTGGTGTAAAAAGTAAAGTTCAAGAGGAATTCATGTTGCATCTAAAAAAGTTTATTAGAAGGTTTGAATGTTTGTAAAGGTGTAAATATGGAGCTTCAAAGTTGAATATTTATTTGTTCATGGTGTTCATGTGTACAAGACTATTATTTGAGTAAATCATGCTTTAGCATAAGAGTGTTCTGGCAGATGTATTCATGTGAAGATATCATAAGGGTTATATGGAGTGGACCCAAGTATTTGAAAGTGATATTATGTTCTTAATTTACTTGATGAAGTGCTAAATGGGTGAATAGGTCTCCATGAGACCTATAAGGGCTACTAAGGCCTGATTGAAAGGTGTAATTGCTTAAGTGTGAGCCATGGATGTTATGACTGACTTGTGAGGATGGTATTAAATTTTATGTTAGCATGATAGATGTATTAAGGGTTAAGCCAAGTATTATGGATGGCTTAGAAGTTGATATTCATAAAGACTTTGTAAAGAGTGAAGACTAAGATAATGGTTTCTAGACTTAATGAGTAAGTGTTGAGAGATCAGAAGATAGAGATAAAGAAAAAAGATCAGAGGGAGTGTGCTCAGTGGATGAACTAAATTACAGAGCAAATCAAAGATGAGCGAAGAAGCATAGAATGATCCAAAAGGGGTGTTTGGATGCATTGATTGTATGAGCAAGTTTGATTGTGTGGTATGAGTTGAAAAAGAGGTGTTATACATTATTTTTCCAATCAGATTAAAATGTAATTAGAGTTTTGAAGTTGTTGATTTCATAAGTGTTGTGTGGGTTCTCAACATCTAGAGTGGGTAATTATTCATACTTATAGATGGATACTCTTTGTGAAGTGGTTACTTCACTAAAAGGTCTCATTTTTGTGATCATCATATAGTATAAGTAATCCATGTATTTACATGTTTGAGAGTGGATTTATTATCTAAGAGGGTTTTCCATGTAGATCTTATGTTATGTGTGTGATCTTGCATCATCTTTCTTATTCATTGTTATGAAAATCTTGTATGCTTTATGAATTCTTTTGATCATTGATTAAGAGTTTGAAAGGGTTACAATTAAAGTTTGAAATATCATGCATCACTAATTCACCCCCCTCTTAGTGATTGTACCTCCAATAGTAGTCTCATGATCATGCTAGCCTAAACTCACTCTAAGTAGTTTAGGGTAACATATGTATTTTCTTTAAAAATGTCTATGGGGATAGTGAAAAAAATTAGGTTTCTATGGGTGTATAGTGCAATTTTTTTAAAGGTGACTATGTGACTATAGTTACTTAGTGTAATACCTTTGAGTATCTACAATTAAATAGTGTAATACCTTTGGGTGACTATGGTATGATGAAGGATATTTTCTTCAATTATTACCTCCTAAAACTCATCATGTGGATGGTCTATGGATTGTAATTTAATTATGTTGTTACTACTTAAAATTTATTATGCAGATGGTTTATGGAGTGTTATTTATTTTTAAAATAATTATGGCATGTATCCCCACTTAACATTAAAAGAAATGTTAGAATAATTAATAATTAAGTGGTGTTATTTATGTACTCTTAATATATTTAATTACATTGGTTAAATAATAGTATATTTTGTTATTTATCATGAGTTTATCCTCATATAAATAAATAAAATATATATATCAAATGACCTTTGAAGAGGCTGGACCCATTAATGCAGTGGTTTAAAATGGTCAAATTATAATGGTCAGATTACCTTACCTATATAAAAAAGAGTTTATACTGTAAGATAAAATGAAAAAAAAGAGTTGAGATATATAAAGAAATATGGAGAACACACTTCCAAGTTATGTGAAGATTGATTGAGAAAAAGTGAGAGAAAGAAAGATTATATTGGGTACTTGTTAGTTTCTCATAATATAAATAATCTTTGTGGGTTTTTATCTCTTGGAAGTTTTTCCACATATATTTTGTGTTGGTTTCATGTATGTCTTTGATCTTAATTTTATTTCTAGATCCATTTCTCATATGTATTATTTTGATTAATTTATCATTTAGAATAGTGATTCCCATATTACATATTTTGGTTGTATGTCGTGTTGGTGAATTAAGACTTCCATGATTGAGTGGGAGTAAAGTTTGCGAGTGCACTATTCAGACTACATTCAATTCAAGAAAGATGAAGCCTTCAATATAAAGTTCTATTAAACCCATATGCACTCTAATGATGGTTCCAAGAACTTTCTTCAAATAAGAGACATGAAATATTGGGTAAACTCAGGAGGAAGATGGAAGCTCTAACTTGTAAGCAACAAACCCAATCTATCAGAGAACCTTATATGTCCTATAAAACTTTAGAGCAAGCTTATGACATCATTTTATATTTATGTATGAATGCTTATATAGATCAAGATAAACAAAAACCATATTTTTGTGTTAAAAGGTGTGCTCAGAGCAACATTGATCAGCATATTACTTCATTCAGTTCTATGCCAAATGGAGATTGCCTTGCAGGATGCTGAGAATCTGATCCTAATGTTAGAGAGTAGTGTTGACCACCTAAATCAATGAACTGTTAAGGGTATATGAGAGAAGTTTTAGGGATGTTTGACCATAAATCACTTCATATGGAGTCATTTTAGTATAAGTGTGGTAGGAGGTATTTCACTACCATTCTATGAGGGGAAGTCACTTTACCCATTGTTTTTATTTCAAAGCAAATCAATGAAAGAATATTTCCAAGTATTTGTGAATAATTTCTATCTAGCCATTTGTTTGGGGATGATACCCAAAGCTCATCTTTAGTTGTGTGCCTATGAATCAGAATAGCTTCATCTAGAAATGGCTATGAAAGTTGCATCACAATAAAAAATGATTGAAAAAGGGATGCCATTAAGATGAAAAATCTGATTCAAGAAAACTTATGTGAATATGGAGGCTATATAGGGATGTCCAAGGGCACTAAAATGACTATATTTGGAGAGGCAATTTACCAAGACTAGGATCACTATTTTTCCTCCAAATTTAGGGAGCCCCATAATAAAATCCATAGAAATATCTATCTAGAGCCTAGTAGGAATGAGCAAGGACTCGAGCAAACTATGAATCAATATTGTTTCACCTTTGTTGCCTTGGTAAGTATGACATTCAACCACCATTTATTTAATTTACCCTTTCATCCCCTTCTAAAAGAATTTTCAATGTGCCCACTCATATGTTTTGAGAAATCATGAGTGCCTTAGTGATGGAGAAGCATGGATTTCATAGAATAAGTCTTGATGAATGTTTATGTTATGGGGAATCACTAGATAGTCCTTGTATCATAGAGAATCACCATCCCATGAATAATATAGTATTTTAGAGGGGTTAGTGGCCAATTTTTGAATGAGTTGGTGTGAGGAGAGATCATTTGCATATCCTTGGTGTACATATTTCAACTAGTTTGGAATGGGCATGGAGATGGTAGAAATAGAAGTCTAGTCCTTGAATGTGCATGAGAGAGCATCTGCCACAACATTATCTTTACCCTTCTTGTAATTGATTTCATAATCATATCCCATAAGTTTCCTATCCCATTTCTATTGTGTTAGTGATGAGATCCATTGTTCAAGGAAATATTTCAAACTCTAGTAATCAATTTTGATTAAAAATGATTCCAAAGTAAGTATGTCTACCATTTTTAAACTGTATATAGAGTAGCCATCATTTCCTTTTCATATGTAGACAAAGGTAAATTTTATCCAAAAAGGGATTTGCTAGTGAAAGAAATGGGACAACCCTCTTAGAAAAGAATAACACCTAGGCCATTTCCACAAGCATCACTTTTGATGGTGGAATTCTTGGTGAAGTACATCATGGCCAAAATTGGTGTGCTACACATAGCCTATTTGAGTGCCATAAATGACTGGTTAGTTGTGGCATTTCATGTAAATGAATCTTTATTCAATTAGGAAGTCAAGGGAGTCATGATATTTCCATAATCCTTGACGAACTTATGGTAATATCATGTAAGGCCTAGGAATACATGAGGGCTCTTAAGGATTATTGGTTGAGGACAATGTTGCATGGCATTGATTTTTTCTAGATCCACATGAACCTTATTGGTTGAAACAATGTGTCCTAAATATTCAACTTCCTCCTAATCGAAGGAACACTTAGACTAATTGGCACATAATTGATTGTTTGTTATAAGTTAAAATTCTCTATCTATATGCTATAGATATTCATCCCATGTGTGTCTATAGATCAAAATATCATCAAATAAAACCAAAGTAAATTAACAGAGAAAAGGCTAAAACATTATATTTATTAGTGCTTGAAATGTTAAAGGGGCATATATAAGTCTAAATGGCATGACCAAGAATTCATAGTGACCATCATGAGTGTTGAAGGTTGTCTTTGAAATGCCATTAGCATGCACATGGATCTGATGATATCCTAAATGAAGATCTAATTTGGAGAAAAATTGTGCCCCATGGAGTTCATCAAGAAGCTCATTGATTACCAAAATTGAGAATTTATCTTTGATAGTGAGGTGGTTAAGGGAATAGAAATGAATGCAAAGGTGCCATGACCCATCATTTTTGTGGAAAAGAAGCACTAGGGAGGATTATGGGTTGGTGTTGGGGTGAATAACTCTAGACTTGAATATTTCTCATACTAGTTTCTCAATTTCAATCTTTTACAAATGGGGATAACAATATGGATAGATGTTGGGTGGGATTCTTCTTGGAAGGAGCATAATGTGATGATATTCAAGGTGTGAAAGAGTAAAACTCACCATCTCTATAAAAATTATTGCATTATTATTGAGGATGGATTGTAAATTAATAGATTAGTTAGTAGCAATAGGCAGTTGGAGTTGGATGGAGTGCAACTAGGCAATGACCCTATGTGAGCCTTTCTTTAGAAGTTTTTCCATGCAATCAAAATTGATGATGTGAGTAGATCTAGATAATAATGATTTTAAGGTGTGTTTCTTTACACTATATGTGAATTGCATCTAAAACTTAGATAAGACCCATAGAATAGGCCCCAATGTGTAAAGCCACTATGCCCCTAAGACCACATCACATCCTCTTAAGGGTAGGGAAAACATATCTAAGTGAAGAGTGTAATTATTGAGAGTAGCGACTAAGAGGGGGGTGAATTAGTAGGCAACAATGCACATTTAATTCCAAAACTCATTCATCATTCATTAATCTGATCTAGCAACATCAACATGAAAGCTTAAACATCCAAAGCATAACCAAGAGCATACATCATGTGAACACATCATTTATGTGGGAAACCCTCTAGGGGAGAAAAACCACTCCCAAGCCTAAAAACCAATGGACTAAAATCCTATAAATATATAAAAAACATGAGAATTTAGACCATCACCAACTGATCAAAGAACATCCACCCTTCAATTTAGTCCAGCTCTAACTAGACCTTTAGCTAGCTCTAACTAGTAAGAAGGCTACAATACCCTAGGTGATTAAACACCCACTCAACCACCATTTATCTAATGCCCACCAATAATCTGATGTCTTCTATAATTTATGATGACCTTCTGAAGCTCATACACCTGTAATCTACTTCTCTTCTGTAAGAAAACACATCTACCTCATTTGCTCAACCAAGTCACCCTTTAGATTATTAGGTCTAATGACTTGTTATCTCATGAATATGATTAGACAAACATGATTTATACTATACACCCTCTCATGTTTTTCAATGACCCATATTTTATCCTTGACTAATTTTTTCCCTTCTCTTGAATACACTTTGCTCTCACACATACACAAATAGGCCAATTTAACCTTATATATATATATATATATATATATATATATATATATATATATATATATATATATATATATATATATCTCACTCCATCATCTGACCCATCTTGTTTAGCCAAGATACTTCACATACTTGTATTACCCTTATAAAATATCCTCATACATGTCATCAATCCAACTCAAACACTCCATAGGTTTTCCATACTTCAAAACAAGCTCAATCTTCCTTTAGATCTCAATTAGGCCTAATGCATTGGCCCTTATAGGTCATTCACCATATATGACCATCTCCATGAATAATATCCCTCACCAATGCTTCAAAAATATCAAACATACTTCCAATATATAATTTATCTCTCCCACATGGGTCTAAAACATATGTAACTCTAATTCATACCTTGAACCAAGCCTTTTAGACTACTCGCTAATAGGCCTAAAAACCCAAAAAATATCGTCATATAGAACTGAAGCATATAGAAGATTTTCTGGAATAATATCTTGAGAAAATCATATGGATAGGTCCTCCATGACTTTAAAAACATCACTAAATCCATTATTCACCATCACATAAGCAAAACTACTTCAAACCAACTCTCTCAAGATGACCACTCAAACTGATCATACACATCAAAAACTTAGTCAAAGATCTTTGACTACTCTAACTAAAATAGAGACAAAATATGAAGACCAAATCCAATTACTAAATATATGAAAATTATATAATATCACCAAGATTTCACTCACCTCAAACTCTACTCAGAACAGCTCAAACTAGCCTCTCCACATAGGCCACTTCAGAATGTCTACAAGCTCCAAAAACCAATCATGATGAACATTACATCTAAAACTTGTGTAGACACTTCCTTGATCTTAAAATTCATTCATGTTATCCTCTAAAAACATTAGAATATTTCAAATCACAAAATTCATATGCTTCAATGGTCACTTTTCTACTGCAAACCATTCTCACTGTCATGGGTTCCAATATCTTGTCTTACATGGACTAGACATTTTGTGAGCTCCTTTTAGCTATTTATAAGAACCATAACCTCTTACACATAAGTTAACTATGAGGGATAGGTCTTTAAATAAGACCTAAAACCATTTATTCCATCCCTAAACACCTAAAATCAATCCTTAAATAGATTCTCACTCTAACTAGCTTTTGTTCATTATTTACTCCATTTCCACTCTAGCTACTAGTCAACTTAATTTACATAGCGACTATTTATTTTCAAAAAAACTATATGGACTTCAATAATAATTCTTGGCCTTCAATCTCTAAAAACTTATGCATTAACTCAGTCAACCCTACTTGTAGCACTAAAATCTTCAGAAACAAGTATATTTTTGTATCTTCTACTCACTGCCCTAACACACCACTACCACTTGGAGATGATTAGAGGAGTCTTATATACCTTCCAATAGTAAAACATGGTCAACAAATCCATTTTGGGTCCTTTCTAGCAATATCTCTTCAATCACTCTTTGAGCGTTTATAAAGGGTTTTTGACCAGTTTACATTCTTAACGAATGTTCATAAAGTGTTGTCCCTTAGTCCACTAAAAAATAATTAAAAAGGATTCTTAGGTCCATATTCCACCTCTCCAAAAAGTATCGAGTCCCCATGCAAAGTCTACATGAATTGGTGAACATTACAACTTTCCTCTTGAGCTCAAAATACACCATTCAAGCCTCCTTTGAAGATTCTAAACCATCTTTCTAACTTTTTAGCTCAATATCTGACCTCAAACCTGATCAAATTTCTTAGACAAACTTTCCTAACCATTTATCATGCAAAGACAAGATTCACCAACCTACAAACACCCTTTGACCCTTCACAAGTCCACTTAAGCCAACTAGGCCAATGGCCAAACTATCTTATAGACCACTAGCCACCACTTTTAAACCATACACCTAACCTATTATCATCCTATACATGTCCAAAATTCATATTCCAAGCATTCTAAGCTCTACCAAGATGGATCTTCTTCATTACTAATCACAAGGATCTCATTAGTCCACCTTGCCTATTAGGCCTAAAACCACCAAGCCAACTTACCTCTTGAAGGTACTTGGAAACTTATCCACTAAGCTCATAAAACCTTAGATATCTTTAATTTACTTAATACAAGCACTATAATCACCTACTAAGAACATACAATGTATACAACATATGCAACCATACATGATCAAGCCCACAAGGCATAGGATAACTTGCACTCCACTTGAAGACCATATGAGAAGACTTCCCCTACTAGGATCATAATAGGAACATATCAAATGTTATCTCTCCAAGCTTCATGCATATTATACCAAGATCACTTTTATACCACTTTGTCATCACGAATGCCACTTGACATCAATGACAACACATCACTACCACCAATCTCCCAACAGTAATTTCCTATCATAGTACATACATTTTGACACTTCCCTTTACATGAAAATGTTCACCCATTAGTAATCATGACTTTAAATTTATAAAAAGGGTTTAAAAATTAGTATACCTGCTTAGCAATGCAGGGATCGATAAAATTATGAGTGTTGTTAGAGTCAAGAAGGATTGTGAGAGGGATATTTTTAAAGAACCCCTTGACATTCATGGTTTTAAGGGTAGTAACACATACTAATACATGTAGAGAGATCTCCATTTGAGTCTCTTGATCCATTAAGTCTTTTAAGAGTCTTTGTTCTACTTAATCATCCTAGAATTCCTAAATATTAGGCTTGTTATCTTGCTTTGGCAATGATTCCACATCTAGTAAGTAGAGATTTTATGTGATGCACCTATGACCCTTAACCCATTTTTTATCATAATTATAACATAATCCTTTCTCCTTATGCATCCATATCTTTACTTCAATAATACACTTGACCATTGTGGTTGTGGTTGGCCATTGGTTCATTGTGTTCTTTACGAGTGAGAAAGTTGGGGGTCAATATTGTGTTGAGATTTTATGTTCTTCTAGCTTATCTAGACTCAAGGCATCCATAATGTTGTTGGGAAAAAAAAAATTCACCTTCAATCATATTAGCTCATTGATTCCACTAATAAAACAACTCTTGAAGAATTCATTTGATAACCCTTCAATGTGATTAACTAGTTTCTCAAATTCAATCTTATAATCATGAATGGTGACTATCTAGTAGAGTTTGGTGAGATATCTTGTAAAGTCCTCAAATGTTGAAGGACCAAAACTACCCAAAAATAAGTATGTAAAGGTTTTCCAATTAGGTTAATAATTATACTTGAGATACCAATGATACCATTAAAGTGTTTCTTGTTCCAAGTGGAAGGAAGCAATTGGGACTTTGTTGATAGATTAAGTATTGTGAAGGTTGAAGAATTACTAGGCTCGATATATCCATCATGTAGGATATATACTATTGAAAAATAGAAAGTCCAACTTGGGCCCACATTATGTGTGGGGATAAGAGAAACTATTCTTTAAATAAGACTCCTATAATTTGTTAAGTAAAAGGCTATTTTGTTGATTCAGTCCACGTATCATATCGATTAACTCAGTGACCTGGGATTTTAATGTTGTGATTTATTCCTCCATGATCTTTGTGTCTACATAGGTGGCTACCATAACTTGTGTTTTTTTATCAAGGGATATAAAAATGCATTCTAAGACATAGTCAGTAAGTAAAAATTTTAATTTGGGCTCAATTGGAAGGGGTAAATGTACTTTTACTAGTTTTTTGGCACCTCCTGGTTAGGATTGACAAAGGCAAGGGAAATTTTAGAATCATAATAAAAAAAACTATAAAATTTTTCTAAGAGGGATAGAGGAGAATAATAGGGAAAGGAACACTATGGAAAAGGTTTTAAGAAAGAGATAAAAACTAAAGAAGCTATGGAAAAACTTGAAAAAATCACAAAAATTAAAAAAATTAGCAAATAGAAGTGGAATTTGGATATGAACCCTCAAGGAAAAAAATGTGCAGAATAGAATTTCAAGTGTTCCAATAAATTTTGAGAGTCAACATAACTATGTAGGGAGAGATATGATAATAAATTGATTTTTTAACTAATTTTCACATGGTTGCTCCTTTAAAAATCCTATCTACAAATGCACAGTGACCAACTATTATCAATTGTGATCACTCTATTGTTGGTCTTATAAAACTATTATGTTGGGTATGGGAACCAAGTCTATTCAACTGCTTATAGATTTTAAAGAGTCTCTTTGACCACCAATGTTGTTTGAACAAGTACTCTTCAAAAAAAAATTGGCCACAAATTTACCCCTAAACAACAACTCTTGGTTTACCTCATAGGTGGAAATTAGTCAATCAGGATGGGGTATTTGCTCTTTTCACTAGTAGGTCCTCTCATGGACTAGCAGCTTTAATGTTCCTATGATACTCCTCACTATGATTTTTAGGGCTTATTCCCAAGTACTTTCCATAGTTATGCAGAGGGGTATTTACCCTTATTCAAACATGCAATGAATATGTAGAAAATAGAGGCAAAGAAAAATATTTTTATAAATGGCATGGCTCTTGGAAATCCACTATTGAAAAAAAAAACTCTTTAAAATCTACCTAAAAAGTAAGAGATTGATCTAATACTAGATGTGAGGATCCTTTTGTATAAATTTATGAACTATCAAAAATAAATGAACTTTGGAAAATAACCCAAAATAACTTTTAGATCACAAGCCACTTCGAGGGGAAACCTCCTTTGAACAAACTTAATACAATAATATTTATGGATGCCTTCATTGGGACTCAATACTTATTTAAATACTAAATCTATTCTAAAAACTACTAATTCTCATGTATGTGTGATAAGGAAGACTTATAAATCATATGCTTTCATAGCGACTAATACACTAAGAATTCAAAGAGAAGGGTAGGACATGGGTTCTTAACACTAATAGCCTACCAAACTCCAATAGACCTTGGAATTTACTATGAGGTTGACTATAGAGTTTGATACTTAACTAGAATAAGGGGCATGCTAATGATATAATCATGTGTTTTGGTGATTGTAACTTTTGGAAGATATTTTTCCTTTTGAAATTACCTTTTTATTTTTATTTTTTTGATACCTTGGATTTTGATTTTTTTATTTGTCTATTTTCCTCCTCCATATGTATTTTGAAGACCAAAAATGTGGGCTTAAGATTATGAACACAAGAGAACTTATACCTAGTCACTAAATGGGAGAACCTAGAGACCAAGAAGCTTGGATACTCCTAGAGTTGTACCTTAGAAAATATTGTGATCTTGAAACTAAACTTAGTGTGCCCAAAAATGAGGTGAAAATAGGGAAACATAGATGACCATGCTGCCCCAATTGCAAATAATGTATAAATGGATATATCATAATGAGGGGGGAAATGAGACTTTCATCATAATAGAGGATAAAATGTAAATGAGAGACATGTATATAGACTACAATAATTTTTACATAAGAGAATATAAATGAATCTAATAAAAAGAAATTATGCTTGATCCTTGCCTTATTTTTATATGAAAACACTTAGTTTTATTTAGGAGTGAGAACAAGGTAAATTAGGGAGTAAAGGAGATGGGCGCTTGTGAGTAAGGCATGCTTATATTCCTCAAGGTCTAACTATGTAACTCACAAACTAAATTCCAAGAGGCATATAAATTGGATACATAAATCCACAAGGCATAAAAAATTAAAGAGAGCCATGAGGCATAATGAAGGTGGTGGTAAGATGTAAAATCCAAGAAGCATAAACATTAGTAATAAGTTGTAGAGACAATAGGCATAAGCAGTACAAGAGAGGAACTCAAAGTTGAAAATTAAAATAATAGTATGATGTGAAAGCCAAGAGGTGCATAATAAGAATAAATGAGTGCAGAGGTGAAAATTAAGTTAAAGGAGAAGCTAAGAGGTAAAGTGAAGTTAGGGATAGCATAAAGAATAAATCATATGAGGTGGGTATTTGTAAGGAGGGACTTGTATTCCCCAAGGTCTTACCATGTAACTCATAAACTAAAAATCCAAGAGGCATACAAAATTAGGTGGGAAATAAACTAGATGTTTAAAACTAAATAAAAAGGAACCTAAAGGTGATGCTAAAGTAGGAGGTAAGTAATCTTAAGGTGTGAATAAAGTATATGATAAAAAACCTAGTGATGTAACCTAAGATTCAACATAAGAAAGTTAGAAGAAACCTATAAACAATGTTATAATAAAACATAAAGTATATTAAATGTCTAAGTAGCTGCAAGAAATGAAAAATAGGGACAAAAATAGAAACTATGAAGAATATACCTCAAACATAATACTTTTTAAAAAATTGAGCATTGGTTGGCTCTTTTAAAATTTCTTGAATTTGGACTTATTTGTGATTGTGCAATGTTGAGAAAGCATGGACATCATAAGATGCCCCCAGGTTTGAGGAAATAATAAGTTTGTCATTGTAATATGTCCCAAAGTGTGATTTGAGGTAAGGGTAGGCATCATGAAATTCCCCCATATGTTCAATGTCAGCCTCAATATCATCATATTTATTAGCTTTGATGTCATATTATGTGTGAATTTGTATCATAACATTATACTTGGCATCTAGGGTAATTTATAGATCTATAGGAGGTGCTTTGAAATTTTGATTGACAACTTTGGCTTAATCAATAATAGTAGTATTTTTATTTTACTTTTGACTACATTATCATGGCTTAAGTATTCTTATTGTTGTGTTTTGTTATGAATGGCATCAACTAGGATAATGTAGTTTAAGGGTTTGAGGGTTTTTGAACTCTTTTGAATTGGTTGAAGTAGTTATAACTAACTATTTTTTTATTCCTAGACAATATATTCAAAATTGGATGGATGTTTCTAAACTCCTTTGGCCTAGTTGAACCAGTTAGGTTTGTATGATTTTGTTTGAATTACTTCAACCTAGCCAATGCAGTAATAATTATTTGAATTTTACTAAAATGTTTCAGCCTAGCAGATGTGGAAATAATTGTCTAAATTATTAGAAATTATTTATAAAAATGATTTTTTTTGAGCTTTGTAAGATAAATCTAAGCTTTGTTGAAGCACTCATTTGAATTTTTACAAATATGGATTAGTGGGAGGTACATAACCTTTTATGTCATGATATTATTATTCATCACTTAGATTAAATTGGGGATCAAGTTCATAACAAGGGTAGACTATGTTGATATCCTAGTTAAAATAATGAATTTTAGTAAGGGTATTTGATGATGAAGCACATCCTAGAGTCTTATTTAAGCTTGAAAAAAATGAAATCTTTATAATAAAATAGTGAAATTGTGCATTCTTGATTAAGATATTATACATTATCATTTTAAGTATCCTTAGTGGACACACCAAGTTGAATAAAGGTTTAAGGGGATAGTAATAAAGGTTATTTAAAAAATTTAGTAACCCCATTCTAATTATATTTATAAAGGTCTTCATTATAGGAAGATTCAATGGCATTATGAGGGATTAGGTTATCATTATCATTATCAATCAAAGGAATGGATATATCTATGTGTAGAATATATGGAGAAAGTCATTCCAATATATATGGTGGCAGGCACATTATATTATAAATTTTTTGAAGCTCATTAGGTTCATCATCATTGTTAGTAAGAGTAGCTTGCAAATCAGGATGTATATTGATGAAATCAGGTAAGAGAGTGTTATTGATATTATTAGTTGTAGGAATGCAAAAAAAATCATAGGATTTAGTAGTTTGAGATCTAATGGGTTGGTAATAACATGCTTATGAATAAAACTTAGGCATTGGCTACTAGAAGTGGAAATTTTCTCATACGGTGAGTCCAAAGATGACCTATGAGTAGGTTATAGAAAGTGTAAGATCAATATCCATGGGCTTGATGTGTAGATTTTTGGATCTTGTAGTAAGAGGAACCCAAATTCACCCAAGGGGATTTTGGTAGATTTTATCAAATCCATGGTAATTGAGTCTTATTTTTTGAAGACATTTTTTGGAAAAGCCCAAGGATTAAATTAACCATAGGTAAGTGGCATGAGTTCCCAAAACTTCATCTAAAATAATTTTCGTCACTTGAACATCATTGCTTATGAAATTGTTGAACATTGTCATTGATTAAGGAAGATTTTTTTGGGCATTATCTTTGAGTGTTGAAATTTCATACTTTGTCATTGATGTCAAAGGTTTTTATGAAGATGCATGGTTATTTCATTGATGTCAACCTAATATCACTCATTTCAAAGGTTCATATTTAAATGCATGGTCAATTAAGCCTTGAGGTATGTATATGCTAAGTTTTGTTACTAGTATAATGAGTGTTGTAATTATAAGAAAGTAGTGATGTGAAATTAATGTTTGAAGATGTCAACTTGAGTGAAGTCATTAAAAAGTATCATGTGTCAATTTAAGATAGTATAGTAAATGTAAAGAATCTTTTAATGCTTTGTTTATACCTTATAATTGGTATGTGCAGGTGGCATGATGAAATGAGTGAGCTTTGAAGAAGAAATTATGATCTTTGAAGATTTGTGAAAGTAACTCTGAAGATGCTCTAAATATGCTATGAAGATGATAATGCTCTAAAGAGAATGCTCTAAAGAATAACTAATAGTATTTGAGCATGAGAGATATTGTTTGAGGTTGTATTTAAATTATTGAGGACCTTGGAAATGATTAAAGGTTAGCTTCGAAGATCTATGTATGAATCTCCAAATATGTCATAGTTGAGCTTTGAAGATCTATAAGTAGCTCTAAAAAAGGTCTATTGAGTTTATAAAGAAGATTAAGTGCATGAGGTTGCTTGAGCATACACAAGAGACATTGAAACACAATAAATTTCCAAGGTGAAGTCTATATAGTGGCTAGAAGGTCTGATTGGATGCCTAATAAGACTTGTAGGTCAAGGCTTAGAAAATAAGAAGAGAGATGGTGGCTAGATGAGGTAATAGGTTCAGTTTACATGACATGAGTGAGTAGGTAAACATTGATAGAGGTGAATAGAGTTATTTTTAGTATGTGCATAAAGTTTTATATCTTGGTTTGTAAGAAAAAATCTTGAAAACTATTTCAAGGTTTTTCAAATACACAGAATGAAGAGTTGTCTATTCGAGAAGGTTTTTTCAATACTCATTGACATGTGCAGCATCTATATGGGATCCTAAGTTTTTCATGGTATATGAGGAAGCGTTATATCTCAAGGTTTCAAACATTGATTTCTATAAATAAGAGCTAAGTTTTATGAATGATTGTTAAGATTGGAAGATAGTTTAAACCCTCATAAAACCCTAATAGTTACCCAATATTAAAGATATTATTCTAAAGAGATTATAATACTTTGAAATGGTTAGAAAATTTATTGGATGTTGAATTCAACTCTCCCATACATCTCCAATTATGATTGGTTTCTCATGTGAGTGAGAAGACACTACAAAAAATGTTTATCTTTCAAAAATTTATTGCATCAGACAAAGTTGACCGATTCAAAGTTAATAAGTGGATGAAGATCAAAATGTGAGACTTGTATTTGTTTCTCATAAAGTTTTATAGATAGGTTCCAAATCTTAGCTATGAAAATTTGGTGATCTAAGTTGGCCAATCACTAATAAGACCTAGTGGTCTAGACAGGAAAGAAATCAAGCAAAAGTGAAAAGATATGTCCTGATGTATTTTCATGAAAGAGTGATAAATTGAAATGCATGATGATATTGTTTAGGTATTGAATGATCTATATATTATTTATAAAATCTTGGAATACTATTTAATATGCTGAAACATTAAAGCCAAAATGGCTTATCTGATTGAGTAGAGTCTATGAGAGAGAAGGTTAATAGATTGGTCTCTAAGACTAATAATTTTCAATAGAGATAATGATTTGATTATTAGAAGGATGTTATAATATCCTATTTAAGAATTTAAATCCCTTGAATATATTCAATCATATGTCAGATGTTTATGTTTCCTTGACTATGTTTTGGATTCAGTTGTCAATTCTGAGTGAATAGCTTACAGAGAGGTATTTGAGCATGTTTACCATAAGTTGAAGCATTAGTGATGACCCTAAAGTTATGAGAATTATATATATATATATATATATATATATATTTTTTTTTTCCATGGTTATTTGTAAAAATTAAGTATATGCCTCAGTTATTTAAGACAGAGTTTCTATATATGCACAAGCCTTTTATAAAAAGTGATTTAAAGAAGGGTTCAAGTGGTAGTTGGACCTAAAAGGTGTTGTGGACCTAAAGTGAAGTTGGATAATAGATATTAGAGTGGAATATAAATTATTACTACCATGTAAGGTGTATGGATAATCTTTAATAAATATCAAAGGGTAGTGTGTTGTTAAGAAGGCCTATTAGGTCTCCATAATCCTAAAAGAGGAGTAAGGGCTATTTGATGTATGGACGACCTATTATAATGATTGATTCATGATTAAGGTATGTTATTTTAATATTATAAGACATATTCATGGTTGACATAATTTATTTGAATATATATATATATATATATATATATATATATATATATATTCAAATAAATTATGTCAACCATGAATATGTCTTATAATATTAAAATAACATACCTTAATCATGAATCAATCATTATAATAGGTCGTAGAAGGATATGATCAAGTGACTTATATAAAAGTTAACCCTTTTAATGGAATGAAGAATTTTTATAGAATCTCTAATTGCTCTTTCAATGTGAGAGAATCTATCTCTCCATAATCTTTATCAAATTTAGGACCATGTTGTCCTTCATCTTATTCAAAATTCTATTCTATATCAACATGTGAAACTATTGCTTCTTAATTATTCAAGAAGTCCTCATTCTCCATCAATGTTTTATCTCTATTTTCATTTGATCTCTACCTTGCTACCCATTTGTGCTTATTGATATTCTTTTCCATGCTTTGTAGTCTTTTGTCAGGACCTCATTCATTGATTCAAATAGATCATCATCAAACTTATCATAAATGACTTTCGTACCTTTCCATTTTCTTGTGACCTCTTCACACTTTTCATCTTGCTTACTCAACTTCATCATCATTCATTTGTCTTTGTTTTCTTCCACTGTGTCTTCTTGTTTCTTGACTTTACATCTTTCTTATTTATTTATGTTTTTTTGGAGTGTACCTACAATACTAGCTTTTTTTACCCTTTTCATGCTCTTCATGACCCATATTCTACCTTTCATATTCTTGGACTGATGTTTGCTTCTTGTATCACCTTTTTCATGCTTATTTATTTAATAAACTGTCATGTTAACTTGATGTAACCTACCCTTTACTCTTTTAATTAATGTTTGTTCTTGTCTTTCACCTAAACTCTTGGCTTGAATGACCTCTTACTTGAGGTTTACCTTCTTCATCTCATCAACATATTCTTTGATCCATTTAGGCACTACATATCCATGTTCTTATACTCTCTTTAAGGGATATAATTTGATATTCACATTGTCAACCTATAAATTTCCATTTTTATTCTCATATGCACAATCAAATTCAAGTCCTAGGCATTCATTTAACTCATTAAAGGACTGTTGCATGGTTTTCTCCTCTCTCATGTTTACATGGTTTGCATTCATGTCTTCTTTGTGAACTTCCTCTCTTAATTCAGCTTCAATGCTTGTTAAAGCATCATGGAACTCTTCTTTTATCTCATCCTTATAATGATGAGAGTATTCAATCTTTATCATGTTGTCTTCTACAACCTATCCTCTTCCCTTATCATCTTCATTCATCTTTATGGGTGCTTCAGTTAACCCATTTCTCACAAATTTTAAGGTCTCATTATTGACCTTCATCAAACTTTTCTTTACACCTACATACAAAAACTTATATGCAATTTTAGAATATAAAACAAGAGACCAACTAGTCTCTATGAATGGCTCCTTACTAGACATTATTCTCTTTTTCTTGTCTTCTCCCTTAAGTGTTTCTCTTTGAACTTCTCTCTCCATGTTCTCCTCAATGAGATTTTTTTTTCAACTTCTCTTTCATGTTGCTCTCATGGAAAATCTTCATCCTTTATTCCTCTATGGGTTTGGTGCTCCTTATCCTTTTTATTTCTCAAGGCATTCATATCATACCTTTTATCTCTCTTACGTAGCTCTATTTGCCACTTCACTATCTTTCTCACATTACAAATAAACCATCAACTTTATTGATTCTTCATGATATTCACTATGAGCTCTATCTTCTTAAAAATTTGCTTGAGCTCTCTTCTTATCTCTTTCACTTCTTATTCTATATAGAACTTCTCTCTTTTTCTTCACTTCCTAGGCATTTACTTAGACCTATCACTTAACAAGATTACGTACTTGTTTCTTCTTGGACCTCACTTGGGTATACTTCACTTTCTCTATTCCTTTGTCTATGACTTCTCTTATCTCTCTTGACTCTCACTTGGAGGCTTCCTCCTCTCTCTCTTGAGCTTCAATTCTTTTTACACTCTATCTTCTCTATATCTCTCTTGACTAGTCTCAAGTTTTTCACATTGGAGTTAGGGGATTTAGCTTCTTCCTTCACCAATCTTAAATTTATCTATATTGACATCAATATGTCATACTTGCACAACACTCTTTTCTCATAATACCTATACAATTCCACTTCATTTAATCTTCATAACATTATTTAATAACTGAAAATAGAATTAAACCAAGAGCTTACCTATTTTTATACCAAAATTATGTAGAGGGTTATGAGAAAAGCATAATTCCACTATATCTGGCTCTAATCTTGGCTTGAATCAACCTGCAAATGCCTTGCTTTGTTCTTAAACTTCAATCTTCAACAATAGTATTTCAACTTCCACTATGTTTGATAGCATCTTGTTGTATAACCTTATTTACTAAGAACCTTTTAATAATTTATAAATTTATTTATATTCTCCATATACCTCATATTTAGCCACTCATCTCATTTCATTCATTTTCTCATTTCCTTTCATTTTACTCACTCACTAGCTTCATTAGACTATTAGCTCTTTAAGACTCAAAAACCTAAAATATTGTTCAAATCCCAAAATATAACATTACATCATGGATGAAATATCATGGTTATAACCTACTTTCCTCAACCCCTTTGAACCTCTTACTCACTCTCCAACATTCACTTACCAACTCAAACTCATTAATGAGACTACTTCTTTGTAGCCTTTTTTTACACTAATATCCTTAGAATATTTTGTAAGTCATCCAGAATATATAATATAATATTTAGGTACCCTCTATCTTCCTCATAATTCTCAAAAAAATTCATAACCTAACTCTTTATGAAAATACCCTTTCTCTTGTAACCACCTTGCCAATTAGGCCTTCTAGCCCTTCTTTCAATTAATCAGTTACTAAATCTATATTGTACGGTAATTTAAAAATTATAAAACTCATGAATCATTTTGTATACCTAAACATTATATTATTACAAAATTTCATGGATTTATTAGGGTTAAAACCAAAGATATTTGGATTTTTATTCAAAACACTAGCTAGTGGACTGTATGGGCATGTGCATGGCCGAGAGGGGTTAAAATGCCATAATTTTGGTTTATAAGATCTTAAATATATTTTGAGACCTTATTAATGTCTGTGATTATAATTTATACCTCTCTAAATATCTAATGATCCTTAATCAATCCTTTTATGGCTTACAACAAGCAAAACATAGAACTTTGAGTCATCTTGTAGGACTATGTAATGGTTTTAATAATTTTATTGCACTTCAAAGAAAATCCAATAATTAAAATGGAATATTATTAATAATTTTTATCCTTCCAATCATAATAAATATTAAACCACTCAATAACCACTCCCTTTCTCCAAAGCATGCACTCCTTCCTTGGCATTCAAACTGTGTATAAACATGATTCTATCTTGAAGTTGATTGTATATGGGACATTTGTCATTTGTTTTAAATTTAAACCTAACTACATATATTTACATCATGAATTTTTTTTGTATTTATACCATATCAATCGTAGCTATAATATTTTACATAAGAAATATTTGAAGAAACATTAACTCACACAACATTCTTGACAGTCATAGGCGTGCAATAGGGTTTAAGGATAGAGACAAAAAATTTATGCATTTATTCACTATATAAAACTATATTTAGTAATAATTATATTTTAATGATTAAATTTTTCTCAATATTAATGTAAAATGGGAGTTATTTCATTATCAATCTTGAAATTCTACCCTAACCATCCTCTTCTTGACTACAATCTTACATTTCTTGACTCGGACCTAAAACACACACACAAAGAGTGATATATTCATAGCCTCAAGATATTTTAAAGGAAAAATATAACCAATTACAATACATATACCTTCCATGGGAGAATAAACACACAGATAATTTTTTTTAATAACATGAACCATATATAATTACATATGCAGTCCATTCTTGGACTATACCATTTCTTTTGGAGAGTGTACAATACTCTTTTATTCACTCCTTCCCTCTCATATTTGGATATATCTCTCTCATCCTACTCTCACATATTTATATTACATTATCTCATCCTCTCATTCTACAAATCTTATTTACATGCAACATCGACATTGGTTTTGGGTGGGTACAACCAAAACTCTTCCACCACCTTTTTCTCATGACATGACGCTTACATGTAGTCACTACATATGAAATTATTAGACTAAATCATAAATTATATATTTATTTTACATGAAATTATACTCATATGATCCCTATGACCTTACCTATTCATTTAACATCCTTTACACTACTTGAAAAGACCAATTACAACCCTCATTAGGTCCTTTACAATTTCAAATATTTAAAATATCACTTTTGGCAGGAAAACTCAAAGTAAATACAAAACACACTCATTATGACTCATTATGACTCTAAAGATGAAAAATATACCCTAGAGGATCCTTCACACACACCTATATCCAAAAATAAATCACCTATGACCCCTAACAAGCATATGCATCTTCAACAACTAAAAATGGTGTTTGTTTACTAGATGATCTTGCATCATAATCCCTAGGAGGGAGAAATTTGAATTCCAAATAAACATACTTTTTTTTCTTCCAATTTTTATTCATTTGTCTTTATTTTTTACTTTTCTCTATGTTTTCTTAAGTCTATCTTTCTCAATTCTATCTTTCTTAGTCTTCATTATTCTATTCCTTGCTTTCTTCTTCCATCTTCTTCTCAATTCTTTTTTATCTACAAGTATCCATGTTTCCATTTAATTTTTAGTCATGTCATGGTTCTCATACACTTCTTCATCCTTCTCTTCAACTACACTTATATAAATAACATCCTCCATATGCATTTAATGAGTGTCATGATGCCAAATTACCTCTACACTAGCTCCTTGAGATTGTATTTTTTATTTGAGTGTTCTCTCAACTGCATTTGTCTCTATATCCATCTATTTATCCTCTTAAATAAACTTACCTATTGGACATGCTTTTTGGAAACTTGTTCCACTACCTTCCTCATTCCTTGGTTCATCCAATTTTTCTGAAATATCATTATGCAAGCTAGTTATATGCTTACCTTGTATTGAATTTATTTGATTATCTTTGTCATGCTTGATCATGAGATCTTGTGGTTCATCCCCTTTATTCCTTATTTTATTATGAGGTAAAACCTCTTCTTGTTGCTTTATACCTACACTATGCATATCATCCATGTTTATCATTCCTTATTCAAGAGTTGTGTTAGGATTTACATAGATATTAGCACCTAGTCCATTAAAATTTTCCTCATTTGACTCTTATTTGAGCTCATTCATGAGGTTATTATGTTGATATTCACTTGCATGCAGCCCTTTTAATAGACTATTTTTTTTTCTAGCATCTCTAATTACTCTTTCAATGTGAGAGCATCTATTTCTCCATAATCTTCATCAAATTTAGGACCCTATGGTCCTTCATCTTCTTTAGAATTTTATTATATATCCACATGTGTAGCCATTAATTCTTTATTCTTTAATAAGTCCTCATTATCCATTAATGATTGATCTCTATTTGCATTTGAAATCTCACCTTGATGCCCATTTATGCTTATTGATATTCTTTTCCATGCTTTGTAGTCTTTCGTTAGGACCTCATTCATTAATTCAAAGGGATCATCATCAAACTTATCATAAATGAATTTCTTACCTTTCCATTTTCTTGTGCTCTCTTCACACTTTTCATCTTTATTACTCAGATTCATCATCATTCGTTTATCTTTGTTTTCACCCACTATATCTTCTTGTTTTTTGACTTTGCATATTTCTTCTTTCTTTATGTTTTTTTGGAGTGCACCTATAATACTATATTTTTGTACCCTTTCCATGATATTCATGACCCACATTATGCCTTTCATATTCTTGGACTGAGATTTGCTTCTTGTCTCACCTTCTTCATGCTTGTTTGTTTGATAACCTATCATGTTAACTTTATGTAACCTGCCCTTTACTCTTTTTCTCCATGTTTACTCTTGTCTTTCATATGAGTTCTTGTCTTGAATGACCTCTTGCTTGAGGGTTACTTTATTTATATCATTAACTAATTCCTTGAGCCAATTAGGTACTACATATCCATGTTCTTGTACTTTCCTTGAGGGTTGTACTTTGCTCTTCACTTTACCAACCTATAAATTTCCATCTTTCTTATCATATGTATAATCAAATTAAAGTCCTAAGAATTCATTTTCCTCATTGAAGAACTGTTGCATGGTTATCTCCTCTCTCATGTCTAGATGGTTTTCATTCATGTCTTCCTTATGAACTTTCTCTCTTTCTTCATCTACAATACTTGTTAAAGCATCATGGAACTCTTCTTCTATCTCATCTTTAACATGCTGAGAATCTTCAATCTTTATCATGTTTTCTTCTATAACTTGTCCTCTTCCCTTGTCATCTTCATTCATCTTGATGGGTGATTCACTTAACTCATTTCTCATAAACTTTAATGTCTCATTCTTGACCTTCATCCAACTTTGATTTACACCTTCATACACAAAATTAAATGCAATATTAGAATATAAAATAAGAGACCAACTAGTCTTTATGACTGCCTCCTTGGACACTCTCATATTTTTCTTGTCTTCTCCCTCAAGTGATTTTCTTGGCACTTCTCTCTCCATGATTTGATCACTAAGAAATATTTTCTCAACTTCTCTTTCATGTTACTCTCTTGGAAAATATTCATCCTTCGTGCCTCTATGGGCTTGACTGTCCTTGTCCTTTTCTTTCCTCAAGGCATTCATCTTATGCCTTTTCTCTCTCCTAAGTAGATCTATTTCCCACTTCACTCTCTTTCTCACATTACATCTAAACCATTGGATTTATTAATCCTTCATGAGATTCACCATGATTTCTATCTTCTTAAAACTTTGACCCAAATCTCTTCTTATCTCTTTCACTTCTTATTCTATATCCATCTTCTCTCTTTTTCTTCACTTTTTAGGCATTTACTTGGACCTATCACTTAAAAATATTACCTACTTGTATCTTCTTGGACCTTACCTGGGTCTCCTTTACTTTCTCTAGTCCTATGTTTAGGACTTCTCTTATCTATCTTAACTCTCACTTGGAGTCTTCCTCTTCTCTTTCTTGAGCTTCAATGCTTTTTCCACTCTATCTTTTCTAGATCTCTCTTGACTAGTCTCAAGTCCTTCACATTGGTCTTAGGGGATTTAGATTATTCCTTCAAAAATATTTAATTTTTATATACAGACCTCAAAGGTCATACTTGCACCACACTCTTTTCTCACAATACCTCTATAATTTCACTTCATTTAATGTTCATAACATTCTTTACCAATCTCAAATTAACAATCTTTAATAACTCAAAATAGAATTAAACCAAGAGATTACCTTGATTTTATACCAAAATTATGTAGAGGGTTATGAGAAAATTATAATTTCACCATATCCAGCTCTAATCTTGGCTTGAATCAACTTGAAAATGCCTTGCTTTGTTCTTAAGCTTCAATCTTGAATAATAGTCTTTCAACTTCCACTGGGCTTGATAGCCTCATATTGCATAACCCTATTTACTAAGCACATTTGAATTTTTCAATGTCCTTAGATTCTCCATAAATCTCACACTCATCCACTCATCTCATTTCAATCATTTTCCCATCTCCTTTCATTTTACTCACTCACTAGATTCATTATGCTATTAGATCTTTAAGGCTCAAAAACCTAAAATATTATTTTATATCTCATGAATATAATATTACATCAAGGATGAAATCCCCTATCATAGTATACTTTCCTTAACCCCTTTTAACCTCTCACTCACTCTCCAACATTCACTTACCACCTCAAACTCATTAGTGAGACTACTTCCTTATAACCTTTTTGAACACTAATATCCTTAGTTAGAATGTTATGTAAGTCATAAAGAAGATATAATCCCATATTTGGGCACCCTCTATATTCATCCTACTTCCTAAGAAGTTTCATAACCAAACTATTTATGAAAATACCCTTTCTCTTGTAACTAACTTGCCAATTAAGCCTTTTAGCCATTCTTTTAATTAATCAATCACTAAATCCACACCGTACAGTACTATACAAATTATAAAAATATCGAATCCTTTATTATACCATAAAAATAATATAATTACCAAATTTCATATATTTTATAGGGTTAAAACCAATTATATTTGGATTTTCATTCAAAACCCTAGCTAGTGGACTGTATGGGCCTATGCATGGCTGAGAGGGGTTAAAATTCCATAATTTTAGTTTATAATATCTTAAATATATTTTGAAACATTAAAAAGGTATGTGATAAAAATTTACACCTCTCTAAATAACTAATTATCCTTAATAAATCCTTTTATGGATTATAACAAGTAAAACATAAAACTCTGAGTCCTCGTGTAGGACTGTGTAATGGTTTTAGTGATCTTATTGCACTTCAAATAATATCCTAGACTTAAAATGGACTATTATTAATAATTTTTCTCTTTCCACTCATAATAATTCTTAAACCAATAAATGATGACTCCCTTTCTCAAAAACATGCACTCCTTCCTTGGCATTCTGATTGTGTACAAACATGATTCTATCTTCAAGATGACTATATAAGGACATTTGTCAATTATTTTACATTCAATATAAATATCTAGATTTAAATCATGAAATTATTTTTTATGTAGACCATATTAATCATAACCATAATATTTTCCATAATAAATTCTTCAAAAAACATCAACTCACACAACATTCTTGATGTCGTAGGTGTGCAACATGGTTTAAGTACAAAGACCAACTTTTCTTGAGTTCCTTCACTCTAAAAAACTACATTTAATAACAATAAGGTATAAATGATTAAAATTTTGTCAATATTAATGTAAAATGGGAGTTATTTCATTAGCAATCTTGAAATTCTACCTTAATCGTCCTCTTCTTGATTGTAATCCTGCATTTCTTGACTCAGAAGTAAAATACACACAATGAGTGATATATTCATAAACTCAAGGTATTTTAAAGGCAACCTATAACCAATAAAAACCATATACCTTCCATGGGAGAATAAACACACATAAATAACTTTTGTTTATTAACATGAACCATCAATAATTACATATGTAGTCTATTCTTGGACTCTGCCATTCCTCTTGGAGAGTACACAATACTCTTTTCTTTGTTTCTTCCCTATCATCTTAAAATATATATATATATATATATATATATATATATATATATATATATATATATATATATATATATATCTCCTCCTACTTTCATATCTTTATCTTACACTCTCTCCTCCTCTTGTGCTACAACTCCTATTTTCATGCAATATCTACATTGGTTTTGGGTGATTACAACCAAAACTCTTCCACCACCTTTTTCTCACGACATGACACTTATATGTAGTCACTACATATGACATTATTAGACTACCTCATATCTTATATATCTATTTTAAATCTCATTATACTCATATGATCCATAGGACCTTACCTATTCATTTGACATCCTTTACATTACTTGAAAATACCAATTACAACCCTCACTAGGTCCTTTACAATTTCAAATATTTAAAATATCACTTTTGGTAGGAAAACTCCAAGTACATACAAAACACACTCCTTATGACTCATGATGAATATATATATAAAAAAAACCCTAGAGGATCCTTCACACACACCTATATACCAAAATGGATCATATATGACCCCTAACTAGCATATGAATCTTTAACAACTCAAAATGGTATTTGTTTACTAGATGCTCTTGCATCACTTTTCAAGTGATTAACCAATCCTTGTAGTTTACCAATGGCTCTGTCAAGGTCTTAAATAATTAGGAATGTTTTATGAGAAGGTAGGATCCTTTTAGTTTCATTTCATATAGCCTTCATATGATGATCTTTCAACTTCACTAGTTATCCCAAGCTATGTGTATTCTAGGTCAAGTTCTCTAGGGCTATTGATGTCAAAAATGCTTAGTCTTGCCAAATTGATTATAGAGTCTTGTTTCTAATAAAGAACATGTTTTTACCTTGGATGCACCCTCTTTTCCATCCCTTTAATATTTCCATTTGGCATACAAACTTATTTCTAAATATCTCCCATCTTCTATCTTTTTGTTTCTCTATATATTTTAGACATGTTAGCATCATAAAAATATTAGCATTCAAAGGTTCCCATTTGAAATTAGAACTTTTGAATATAAGTTACATCTTTGAGTTATTGTGAGATGCTCTCTTGGTCATTACTTTAATTTTATAGGTTTTTTCTTAGTTATTTTTGGGTCTTTGAGATTTTATTCTCCCTTTTGTGAGTCATCTTGACATAATTTAGCATTTCCTTATAGATATTTGGTCACATTTCTACCATTTATGCTTTATTTTATTCATTATCATATTTTTCCCTTCAAAATTTCTGACATAATCTAGCCTTTACATCATGTCTATATGGACCATTATATTTTTTATTTATTTATACTTTGGGTCTTTCATATCTAATCTTGCCTTTACCTTCATTGATAACCATAATTTATTCAATTTTACCATATTTTTTGAGAGTTTTATAGACTTCCATTTTTTTAGATTCATTTGTGTATGCCCAAATTAATTTTATCTATTTTAAACCTTGTATCATTAGGGCCACCATATGTAGTTTTTGAACCTTCAAAAATCAATACTAAGTTATTTTCATGCATATGTTTCAACATAAAATTAAGTCGATGTATGTATTTATTACTTTTAGTTATTTCCTCCATTTCTCATAATTTCTTTACAACACTTGATTTTATCTTAAGTTTATATGTTTTTCCCAAAGCATCATCCCATGTTCCAATATTTAATCATTAATAATCTTCAAGTGGGGCATATTTATACACCTATATTTTTCACTTTACAAATGGTTTTCCTTGTAACAATTGTTGGTGAATCAATCTCCATTAGTGCACAACCTAAGGAGTGGAAAAAGATTGGAGTGGACCAATTCATAGTACTTTTATGAGTGATTACCTAGATGATCATATGTTAATCAAGCCTTCATCCATTTTTATCTACTCAGTTTAGCCTTTGTTTTTTTTCTTTTTCTCCTTCTCCCATCCTCTTCTTCTTGTTAGGATGATCCTATCTTATTGCTTTGGACACACTGAAGAAATTCTATAATTTTCCCACTCTTGAAAAATTACATCAAAAAGGTCAAAGTAGTATTATATCTATCAACACTTTCTCTTACTTATTTGACATAGTTTATGTACTATCATCTGGGTCCTAAATAAATCTTACATCAACCAAAAAATATGTAGTGGTGAGTTCATGTAGACTAGTTTATGTGTTTATCAATTTAGCATGGTTGAGTTGATATTTGGGATATATCAACATTAAAACACTTTAAAGGAATAAAATATATCAGATAAGAGTACTCTATGGAAGAAATAAGGTTCTAAGTGATTTGGCCAAGTTTCTAAATAACTAAAAAATTCAGGAATTGGATGCATCCATTGAAAATATAAAATTGATAGGTTATAGTGTAGAGGTCAAAAGAGCATGAAGGATGCATTGAAATTAGAATGTTATTACATATTTGAATTATCTTAAAAAATATATGCACTTTAAAAAATGGCATTTTATTTTGAGTTAGTATGTAAACGTTACGGCCTCCAAAAGTTAATAGTTTTATGTATAAGTTTACAAAATGCGTAGAAGTTCCTAGAGTGTGTAGAATTTCCCAAAATAAACAAAGAAGATCTTAGAGCACATTCAAATTCCTAAAATGTGTGAAAACAATCATAGAATACATAAAAATTCTGAAAATGCATGCAAATTTTTAAGTATGCATAAAAGTGCATAGAAGTGTGTGGGAATGTGTGAAAGTGCACAATAACTATCAGAGTAGGTAATGATTGAAATTCGAAGGATCATAAGAGGAAGATGAATATGACACCCTATGATTGATACAAAGTTAAAAATGGAATTTTTGTGTTTCAAAACCATGAATGCAACTTGATTTTTCATTTTTTGTGTTGTTAAAGACTATCATGTTACATTTCAAGGTTTACAGGTCCCAAGGAATTGACAAGATAATAGAGCCAACGACTCATCCATTTTGAGTTCAATGTTAGCTCTAAGTTTGGGTTATATTGTAGTGATGGTTTTTGATAGATATGTGTTTGGGCTTTCTTTCCAAATTTTTATTTTTGAGATCTTTGATTTCATAGATGAGGATTAAGACATATTCTCTGATAATGTTTTACACTATAAGGCATTTTCACCTCTCACCTAATAGGGGGAAGATTATCTATTGGTCATTAATTAGTCATTAGTGATTATATAAGATTATAGGGGTTTCTAGCACCAATATTGTTTAGTAAAGGGATGTTAGTATTTTTCAACATCAAGGTAGATGCACCATACATAGTTATAACATTATCCCAAGACATACATTGATCTAGTTGAGAATTCCCATAATGTTGTATGTAGTATGGGTACACATGGTCAGAGGGGATGAGCATGCCCAAGAATATGTTCATCATTCATGTCATGATATTTTGATCACAGTCTTTTTGAATCAACATAGGTCGATCAGTACTAAGATATACATAGTTCTAATTTACAGGTGCAATAGAGATTATTGGATGACTTCAGTGTCATTTTGCTCTTGATCATATTAGAAACCCATTTGGATCACAGTGGGTTTTTTGGGTTATATAATCCAAAGTTTGTTGTTAATGTGGTATTTATTATATAGGGCATGCATCTCCTACCAATGTATCCCTTTGTTAGTAAACATGTTAATAGTTTTAGTAAATTGATGTATAGCATTAATTTACTTATTTTAGTGAGTTAGGTGAGTTGGGTAATTACTTGGACCCATCAGACCTTGGGTCCATTGTATGAACCATATCCTTAAAGATTATTTAAGCTTATCAGATGAAATAATAAAAATTAATGAGTGTGTGTAATATATTTTGTGAAAGCTTTATTTTATTAAACATAACAATTTTCTATTTGTTTGTTTGCATCTGAATATTAAATAGTTAGTAGGGTCTTCTTATGTAATAACCATAACCTACGTATATTTTATATGTGAGGTAGTGGTTAGTGATTGAATATCATGTTTCAAAATTTGTTCTTGTTGAATGGTTGTGGAGGTTTCCCAATTGAAGTGGCTTAGTTTTAAATTTATATATTATGCTCTAATATTAACATTTAGAGTGGATCTACTCTATTCTACTCTTATTATTGTGATTTATTATTTTTGATATACTCTTGATATTTATAAATACATAAATTATTATGAATTGGATTTATTTATCTAGAATTTCATAACAAATGGTATTAAATCTTTAGTTTATGAAATGTTCTATTGTGCATCTTTGTCAAATATTGCATAGCAGTTGTTCTATGGGCAAAAGGATAAAAAAACCATAACTTCTAATTTGTAAGGAATTTATTTTTCCATCAACACAATAATTATTGATTTTTGTTAAGTTTGAAAAATAATTTTCACACCCTTGTGCAAAATAACAGTCATTAGAATTGTCTCAGTGAGATAATATCAATTATATAAGCCTTTGTTACACTTTTTTCAAGTTTTTTTTCAATTTAGAAATATCAAACATTGAATTCAATATAGAGAGATGATCATAACATTATAATCCTATGGCAC
This sequence comes from Torreya grandis, assembly GCA_037957365.1. Classification (NCBI taxonomy): domain Eukaryota; kingdom Viridiplantae; phylum Streptophyta; class Pinopsida; order Cupressales; family Taxaceae; genus Torreya; species Torreya grandis. Next base: position 452,839 of record JARHVA010003875.1, on the reverse strand, counting down.
ACATTTTTAAATCCTAAACCCTAACCCTAAATCTAGAACACCACATCCTAGAGTTTGTGCATGGCCAATCCAAAAACTAGAGGCCACATAAAAGGTCCTACCACTCTAGAGAAAAAATCCTAGCAAGGAAGAAATGGAGTCAAAAACTTATAATATAGGGGATTTTGGAATGGTTACCCAACTCTAGGTGGACATGAAAATCTTGGCTAAAAAATAAGATTTGGATGAGATGAAAGGTGACTAGGATAGAATAAAAAGATATTTAAGAAGTATAAATACATCATTGATAATTATCATGATGGCCTTGGCTAACATGTCAACATCATAATCATCCAATAATTCTCTACTAGGCCAATCATGTTCTCCTAGCAAGAATAATCTAAGTTTAATTGTAGGCTCATATGACATGCTACCAAAAGTGGGAATGCACAAGTTCAATGGTAAGGATTCAATCACTTAGATCAATTAAATGGAGAATTTAATTGATTTACATTAGACCCCATGTGCACAAATGGTGGTAATGGAAACTATGTATTTGAAACCAAATCAGTTCATTTTGTTTAGATGATTATGTGCTCAAAATAAAAAGAAGGGCCTTAATGTTTCTTGGTCATTATTTACTAATGAAATGTATATGCACTAATGTGATAGAGAATTACTTCAGTCAGTTAGCAAAATTATGATAAATATAGATTATCAAAGATTATATTCAATAGTTCTAAAACTTGTCATTACATGTGGATAACACCAATTAAAACAATTTGAATGATTTGTTCTTGGGTGGGCTCAAGGATCACATCCACCTCAATGTTTGCATGTTTAACCCATTTTCAGTGTTAGATGCCATGGTATTCTCATGTAGGGTAGAGTAAAGAGATATAGTGAAATGACAATCATACAATATTGGTAGAGATCATATTATTTTATCACAATCATTCCTTGAGCCTACTAGATTGAATCCTCAAAAAAATGAAGATAAATAAATAAAAAGGGTGTGTTTTTATATACACATAATATTTTCAAACTTTTATTGATTACTAACACTTTGTATCTTGCAGGAACCTGTCGAGTCTCAATCTTTCTGAGTGCATGCCCTAAGGGGTACATTGGGAAAAGGGTGGGCAGACCATCAGTGCTTCATAAGATTATTGTCTCTTTTTCCACTTACCATATACACACTTGTATCCTAAAACAATTTACCCTAAGCTTATTCTTCTCAGTCCTACCTCCTCTAGTTTTTTTCCTCTTTTCATCCTCCTTTTCTTGATTTAACACCCTTTTGGATAATCAGCTATACTGGGTCGACTAGGTTGACCTAGTATAGTTTAGGGCTATTTTTCACTTTATTGGCTTGTTATCCTTTCAGTTGACCTAGATTATACCTAGTGATTTGTCCCTAAAAATACACTGGGTTAACTGGGCCGACCCTGTATAATTGACATTCTTAGGAGGATTTAGGGAAAGATACACCTATATATACAAGTTCATTTCCCACCATTTCATAAGAGAATAATTATTAGCAAAGAAGTGCGAGCGAACACCTATTTATTAACCATTCTACTTCAATAATATATCTTAGGGTTCCATAATTTCTTTGGAGATATAGATCTTATCTTATGGAGAAGTATTTTGGATGCTTAGATAGGTTATGTATCCTAGATCTGATTTATCTTAGTTATTATAAGTATACCTAATTTTATCTCTCCCTTTTAAGAGTATATAGATAATGAATTTGTATTATTCTCCTATGTATTAGGACTTTGTATACATTGATGTGAGTATAAGTCTTATAATGTTTAGTATAATTTTTTCTAATCCCCACTTTGTGCCACAAGCTTTGGTGTGCAGTAGATTATATTTTACTTTCTTGTTATTAGAATAAGTTAATGTTTTAAAACCTTAGGAATCCATTAAGTTTTTTATGTGATTGTGTTAAAATGTAGGGTTTGGAACCATTCCTAACATGATATGTTGTGACAAGTGATCCACTAATCGGGTCTAGCCGATCCCTATTTTGGTCATGCTCCCACTTAACTAGTGTATCCATAATTAGAAGTGTAGGTATGCTCTATCTTCTCCAAGCCAGGATTGATTTATAGACATGATGCATTTTTGATTGCATATATTTTGGTGAACCTAAGTTGAAACTAACCCTTACAAGATTTATTTTACTTTTTCATTCTTTTAGTCATTCTTTTTATCATATATTTTGACATATTGGATTATCGACATAACGATGTTTCTCTATGTGTAGGTTTTCAAGAATAGGTAACTGGATCAACCCAGTCAACATAATATAGGTTTCTAACCTTTCAAAAATGTAGTTAGCCTACTAGGTTGACCTAGTCAATCCCTTATAGTTTCAACACCTTTTTAGTAAGTTCATATATAACTTGATCGATTCTATCGACCTAGTTTTTAGGTTTTTTAAGCATCCTTCAAGGTTCCTCATCAAAAATATTCCTTCATTTCATCTCTAATCCACCAAGGTTCCTTTTTACATCTCTATTTATTTATTTTCTATCTTTATTTTCATAGTTTTTAGTCTTTAAAATTACTCTTGCATAGTCAACTGGATCGACACTGTTGACCCAGTTCTATGTATTATCTAAAATAACTAGATCGACACTATTGACCTAATTCTTTTTTAGACTTTGTTTTTATAGTATATATTTGACTTTATTGACCTTATTTTGTATTTTATGCATATAGTGTTAACACTATACCTTATTTCAAGTTGGAATTAACCTTATATCTATTAGTAATTAGTTCACATCTTTATTTTCCTATTGCTTGCATGCTTAGAATAATTCACATAGTCTAATTAGGGGATTTTTAATTAATTACTTATTTTCACTATTTATATTTTATGCACACATATAAAAATCATAAAAACATAAACAAACACTTTAACATTTTGTCTACCCTAGGCTAACCTACTTGGATTTCATCTCCAAGGGGGAAGCCAACTTGATGTTCTAATCAAGTGTAAAGAGTGGTTAATGTTATAATTTGGCTAAGCACTCAACACACTTATCACTACAATATGTGAAGTGAGGGGGTAGGCCCTAATACCAAGCCTAAATCATTGCTACTATAGTCCCTTTTAACCTAAACTACCTGAAACCATCCTTAGGTTGCTATGTAGTACCTTGCTTATAGCCAACTTCCAATCATATTTAAAATAATTCTTAATAATCTAATTAAGAATTAGGTTGACCAATTAGTTATATTTATCTTTCAAGTTGTTTTCTTTCTCTTTGTTCAATTATATGTGAAAAATATTGCATTGGCTAGTATTAGTGTAAGATTTTCCTTTGTGTGTTTCAATTGGATTGGCCAGTGTTAATTCAATTGACTGTCTATTTCCTTTTAGTACTTACTACTTTTCATTACTTGAAAATTTATCTTATTTATTCTTACAATTTGTATTTAGGCTTCTTAAATTCCCTTTTTGCTATACTAGATTGACCTAGTCACCTAGTAGCTTTTCTTCCTTCTATACATTGTACTAGATCAACCCAGTCGACCCTATATATTTTTACAGTCCTTATTTTTGTACTAGATCAACCCAATCAACCTTGTACAATTTTAGTCACCTCCTTGACCAATAATTTCTCATCTCTCTTCTCTTCCCTTCATTATGGATTTTTTCTTAGATAATGACACTGAGTTATAGTCAATAGACTTGATGAACTTTACCAATTCTAATAGGGTTTCCCATAGATATAGTACGTCTCCTCTTTTAGATTCCAGTAATGTTCATATTTCCACTTGCACAATGAACTATGAGACCCCTCCTCATCCCTCTTTGTAATATAATCCTCTTTTCTCATTAGTAGACCAATATGAGTTAGAGTATCCTCCTGAAATGCTTTTCTTTATTTCTAAATTTCCTCAACATAAAGGAAAGGATACCTCTACCATTTATAACCTCATGATTAGTGGTCAAACCGAAGAGCCTCATTCACCTACTCCTACATTCAATACTAGATTTGGAGGTACCACTTTCTTTAGTTCTCAACCTCTTCCTTCAATTTTGACTCCTTATTCCATGACATCTTTTTATCTAACCTCTTCTACCTCCATGCCTAGTATCTCAACTAACATGGTAGGTTCTACATCTAGTGGGCCTCTCATAAGGTCCACCATCCTTAATCCTTCTAAAACTATACCACTAATACCAACACAAATACGAATTATAATGTTTTTAGTGTTAATCAAACACATCAACTTATGTTTAAAACTATCAATCAAATTATGAGAATGAAAAACTACCTTCTTAATCTTTAATCTCATCCATAACCAATGGCTTGGAGGACACATAACCAAAATTATCCCCTCCCCCTCTTCAATATTCCAAAGGAAATCTCATTCCTCAACCTCCTTTAGTCAATAAAACCATCAAGCATCTACAAAATGAGCCTCTCATTACTCAAATTACCAATATTGATATAGGAGACATAACACCTAAAATTTCTTATAATGGGTCAATCGATCCTTCCATTCACCTTAAAACATTTGGAAATATTTACAAAGATTGGGTCAAATTAAACACCTTTGTCACTACCAAGCTCCTAGTCAAAAATCTCATGGGTGATGCATTGGATTGGTACAATAAACTTAGAGCTCATTCCATTTATAGTTTAGAGGATTTAGTAAATTCTTTAGTTCATGAATTCTAAACTAATGATCTTCCTAAAAACACTTTGGCCTATTTAATTAATTTCAAATAACATGAGAATGAAACTATCCAAGCCTTTGCTAAGAGATGGAAGACTTTGTCAAACAAATGTGAACATAAGATGGCTTATGACAATATTTTTCATCTCTTTAAAAATGTTCTCTTTCCTAAACTTCAATATCGAGTCCGTACTCTCTCTCCACATGCCTTAGAGGAGGCTATTGACTAAGCTAAAAGATAATATTTCCTAATGCATCAATTTGAACCACCCCAAATTTTTACCATTGGCAATATGATTGTCATTTATGTTAAAAGGGACTTTATGGATGTGATTGATGTCAAAAGGATCAAGCATAATTAATGGAGAGAAGATTATGTTTCATAATTTCACTGTGTAAAGTTGTCATGATTTTATAGAGACCATTTATGGATGTTTAAAGTCACATAGATGGTAGATATATTATGGATTTTTCATGAGCATTCTAGAGATATGGTCCATAGGTTTAGAGGAAAAGGAATGAGCTAATAATTGATTTATTTAGATCTCAGACATTAAAAGGTTTCATAGTAAAATCTTAAGAGTTTAGCCATGGCATCAACAAATAAATTTTTATTTTAATATTGACTTGGTGTAGCTAGGAACCAGTAACTTAAGTTATAACTTAAGTCCATATTTTCATTAAGAAACTAGCCCCTTGACCTAGTAATTATCGACTTTGAGCAATGATCAAAGGACTTTATATTTTCCAAAGTCTAAAACTTCATATATATCCTATCTTGATCAATGACTATCACTTTATCATACATGGATGATCCAACAAAGTGAAGCAAAGTCAAATTATCAAAGGATCCTCTAAGTAAATGAACTAGTGACAAGTGTCACATTCACAAAACTTGTCAGACAAAGACCCAATGAGCGTAAGCTTGTTAGAGTTAGTGATTGATCTTGTCAAAAGATATGATGGTGAGTAGGTGATCATGAAAAAGATATCCAATAGAGAAAATGAACTCAAATTCTATAAAGTCCTCAAAGTTTCTTGACACAGTGATGAGTTAAAGATCGATCAAGTCTAAAAAGATCAAAGAAGTGAAAGTGATCCAAAGATGCAAGAAGAAGTGAGATGAGGTTAGTGTTAAAGTTTAATGACCAAGTCAATGTAAAGTTTGTGCAAGTTAAAAGATATAACAACATATAGGAAATAGGGTCTAGAGATTGATGGATGTGTTTTAAAGAGTGGAACATTAAAGTTTAGTAGTGTATAGACAACTAAAGGATCAAGAGATCTTGGAGATGGAAAAAAAAGATATCAAAGGTCAATATTTAAAGTGTTTAAATTCCAATGATCAAGTGGGAAAACATGCAGGAAAGGTGTAATTCACAACATAAACATTGAGATTGATTTATCTAATTGATCAAATATACATTAAATATCATGTGCATCAAAACTTGAGTCTAAAAGATGCTATAGATAGTAAAGAGACTTGTAATTATGATGCGATGCATAAAATCAAGATGTGGGAAACTTACAGTTCAAGTTATAATGAACTAAAGTATAGAATTAGCATGATGTGTTAAAGATCAAGTGTGAACACACTGGAGATATAGAACTCTAGATCCATTGCTTATATATATGAAATCTAAGACATAGGTAGATGCTGTTGGAGCTATTGGAATTATGTCAAATGAAAATATATAGACACAAAGGTAGAAGTGTAAAGAAGATGAGCTATTGTTGAAGAGTGTCAAACATAGATATATATAGACACAAATATAGAGTGATAGAGTGAGATGAAGTGTGTAAAATAAAAATATATCCAAACATAGAGAAAAAGGGGTAGAGAGGAAGAAAGAACAAAGATAATGTGCATAGTATGAGCATGTTACAAATTGGACTTGTAATAGAGAATAGAGTTTGATTCATTTATAGATCAATGTTGCAATTTAGAGATATAGCTCCATAGATCTAATTGGTTAGTGTCATTAGATTAGCTAAGTTAGTGCTTAGTTAGGGGATTGGTATCTCCTTAGGATTGGTGTCCTTAAATGTAACTAGTGAGGTTTTGCTAGTGAGGCTTGTAGCCAGTGAGGCTTATAACTAGTGAGGTTTTGCCAAGTGAGGCATTAACTATGAGGATAGATTATAATAAAATTCTAGTAGATATTCTCATTATGGGTTCTCCCTTTGGGTTTTCCACATTTAAATCTGGTTTCATGTGTCTTTGTGTGTGTATGTGGTCTCTGTATTTATCTTTTAATATGTATATGCTTTTGAATTTGATTTAAAAGGATTAAAGGATTGGTTTTAGTTGATTTACTGATTCACCTCCCCTCTCAGTAGATAGTTGTTTTCCAATAATTGGTATCAAAGCATAGGGTTCCTTTGAAAGAAGCTTAATCAACTCAAGTAGATCTTGGAATAATGAACATAATGCCTAGTCAAGAAGGATCTTCATCAAATAAAACACCTCTCTTTGATGGATATAACTATGCATTTTAGAGCATAAAAATGGAAGCTTAATTATCCTCATTAGGGTTTGATGTATGGATGTTAGTTATAAATAGATTTATGGTCCCTACTACAAATCCTACTGATAAGGTTTCAAATAAGGCATATGAGTGTGATATCAAGGCAAATAATGTTATTCTTTGTGGATTGTCAAAATCAAAGTTTGCCAAAGTGATGTATTGTTAAAATGCACAAGACATCTAGAACAAATTGAAGAAAATTTATGAAGGTGATGACAAGGTAAAGTAGTCCAAGCTACAAACATATAGAGGCTAATTTGAAAGTCTCAAAAATAGATGAAGAGGAGAATATTATAGACTACCTTCTCAGAGTATATGAAATAATTAATGCAATCAGAGGCCTTGGAGAAGAAATGAAAGAATCAGTCATTATCAAAAAGGTCCTAAGATCTTTGCCAACAAGATATGATTATAAAATCTATGCTATAGAAGAGGCAAGAGATCTGTATAAAATCACTATTGATGAGTTACATGGAACCTTCACTACTTATGAGATGAGAATGGGAGAAGTAGATACTTCCAAGAGAAAAGCTGTATTCAAAACATCCAAGAAAGTTAAAGAAGAAGCATCTACATCTAGATCTAAGGAGATTGATGAAGAAGAATCTAACTTTGTCAGAAGATTAAGAAGAGGGTTTGGCAAATACAAAGGTAAGTTACATTTTAAATGATTTAACTATGATAAGGTAGGACATTTAGCTACTAAATGCCCTTATGATAAAAAGGATGATTCTGAGCAAGAAGAGGATAGTGAAAAAGTGAAACCTCACTATTTTAAGAAGAACTTCTTCAAGAATAAGAAGGGTCTATACACAAGAGAAGATAGTGACTCAGTGGATGAGCATGATAGCTCAGATGATGACCATGATTGTGCCTTTATGGATGAAGAAAATGAAGTTCTATTCATGGCATCAAGATTAGATTCTATAAATAAAAAAAGGAAGAAATAAACTCTAATGAAGAAGAGAAAGGAGAAGTGGACCTAGAAGGTGAACTCATTTGTGCTCTAGATAAGATTAACATGCTGATAAAAGAGAACTCAAGATAGAAGAAGCTTAGATAAAATAAAATTGAAAAACTATCCAAAAGTCTTGAAAGATCTGATCAAATAAGGGTGAGTCTAAAGACTCAAGTTGAAGAGGTCAAAATAAAAGATGTAGTCAAAATTGAATTAAAACTTAAGTCTATTGAATGTATGAGGCTAGAAGAAGAGATATTGGCTTTGAGAAAATATATTGAAATAGCTAAAGTACAAATAGACAAAGGTCTAAAGTTGAAAGGAGGATCAAAATTTCTTGATGAATTGATCAACTCTCAAAAGCCATAAAAAAAATGGTCTTGGTTATGAAAAAGGGAAAATTTCCATAGCCAATACATCTGCTAAGTTATATGACAACTTCAAAGCAAAAGGAGGATTAGGAGTAAAGAAAGAGAAAGCTTTCTAGGATACAAAGATAGATATAAAAACTGTTAATGTGAAGAAGGCTAAAGGAGAAAATAAACCTTAAGAAAGGAAGAATAATAATGAGTTCATCTCTACAAATTCAAGGAAGATGCAAAAACCAAAGGTAACTAATGTAGATGGTTACACAAAGGTGAGAAGACCATTAAGGCAACCCAATGCTATGATCAGGTATTCCTCATCTTTTTATGGTTATTTTACAGTTGTAATTAGTTTAGTCATAAGAATAGTAAATGTAGAGTTGTACCTACAAGGAGAACAAATTTTATAAGTAAAACATCATTTACACCCTTGGTAGATATAAATGTAATGTGTTATAATTGTAATAATTTTGGTCACATAGCTATAAATGTAGAATAAGTTCTAAAAGACCAAAATCACAAAGTGTGAAGAAAATCATGCCTCCCAGTGTGAACAAAGGTTCACAAGTCTCTAAAAAAGAGAAAATTAAGCCCAACAAGACATGTAAGCGACCAAAGCATGTATGGAAAGTGAAAAATCAAGCCGTGATGAAGAATACTACAGAGGTTAGAAAATGTCAAGAGCTCTTAATGCGTATACATGTTGAGAATGAGAAGATAAAGCTCAAGGATAACTCCAAGGTGATATATAAGAATATTTTTAAGGTATGTATAGATTCAAGTGAACATCCTACTTCTATAGAGAAAATATCAAGCATAGAACATTAGTCTTCTATACCTAGTGATGAGATTCTAAGCTGTAAGGAAGATTCAATAGATGAAAAGGTGTGCCACATGTTGTCTTCATATATTGTTAATCCAAAGGAGAATATCATAGTGGATGAGCATGTTACTTATCTTAAGCCTAAGAATAAGAAGAACTAAAAGCACAAGATGACTGAGGAAGAGAAGGAATATGAGGATTTGTGGGTAACTCATGGTTTCACATTGTTTTAGGATATTATGAAGTAAGGTGTCTCTATTTATGCTTCTTAAGAGACCCTTGTTAGTGGAGAAACAAGTGATGTCTTCTATATATGTGAACTCAAGTAGGTTGTGATGATGACTTGATCAAACCAAGTCAAGTGCTGTGTATGTAGTGTCTACAGGGAAAAAATGAGTGTTTTAATATGACATAATAAGATTGTTGGAGTACATCTCATATATATATGTGTATATATATATGTGTGTGTATATGTATATGTATATATATATGTGTGTGTGTGTGTGTATGTATGTATATATATATGTATGCATGTATGTATGTATATATATATATATATATATATATGTATATATATGTATGTACATATATATATCTATGTATATGTATGTATATATATATATATATATATATATATATATATATATGCATACACACACACACACACACACACACACACACACACATATGGTTTGTAGATAAATTTGGCATAAGGGTTATAATGCAATAAACCCTTGACATTGTGTATCTTGCGTTGTGCAAAGAAGTTGGGTCACCAAAATTAGATAACATGTGTAAAATGATGATATATATGTGTTAAATGAGGTTATGTTGTGCTATAGGTAGGCCCTTGATGCAAAGATGAAGCATGGAGCAAGGGGGAGCTAAATTGTTTAGTCTGTTAGGATCAAGAAGGCTTAGAGTAGAATATATTTGTAATTGGCTAGGTCTTAGTATTAGAAGATAATACAAGACTGAGAGAGAAGGCTATTAAACCTATATGGAATCTCCTACATCACATCACTAGATACTTGTGATAGAGTCTAAGTCTAGGGTGAGTACCATAAAATCTATATTAATTCCTAGAAGAAGAAGAGAAAAGGTAACTCAGGTATGTATGTTGTGCAAATTTATAATGAGTTAATGGTTACAAATTCTTGGAAAAACTCCTTTATATGATAAAGGGGGAAAATATTTGGACAAACAATAAGAAAGAGTCCCTTTTCCATTGATGTCAAAGGCGGAGAAAAAGGGTAGTTGCTCTTTGTAAAAGTTTAGAGAAAAAGTGCAAATATTCTCTGTAAAAGTTTGGAAGAGCAGAGTAAGTGTCCAAGATGAGTTTAGGTAAATATGACATTGCCTAAGGGGGAGCAAGTTTGGTATGAACAACTTTAGTTCATACTCATCAAAAGTCAATGCAAGCAATGCTAGAGAAGGATAAAATTATTAAAAGATCGAAACATTAAGTTTACATTAGAGCATTTAGTTTGTCATCAATGCCAAAGGGGGAGATTGTTGGAAATATGATTGTCATTGATGTCAAAGGAGACACTATGGATGTCATTGATGTCAAAAGGATTAGGTAGGATTGATAGAGAGAAGAACATGTTTCACAATTTCACTATGCAAAGTTATCATGCTTTTATAGAGACCATTTATGGATTTTTAAAGTCAAACAAATGGTATATCTATTATGGGTTTTTTGTGAGCATTCTAGAGATATGGTCTATAGGTTTAGAGGATAATGAATGAGCTCATAATTGATTTAGTTATATTTCAAACATTATAGGGTTTCACAGTAAAATCCTAAGGGTTTAATCATGGCATCAACAAGAAAAGTTTTCTTTTAAGGTTGACTTGGTATAAAACGGAACTGATAACTTATGTTACAACTTAAGTCCATATCATCATTAATAAATTGACCCCTCAACCTAGCAATTACCGGATCTGAGCAATGATCAAAGGAATTTATATTTCCCTAAGTCTAAGACTTAATATATGTCCCATCTTGATCAATGGCTATCATTTCATCATACGCAGATGATCCAATTAAACAAAGAAAATTCAAATTGTTAAAGGCTCCTCTTAGTAAATGTGCTAATGACAAGTGTCACATTCATGTAATTTTTCAAATAGAGACCCAATGAGCGTAATCTTGTTAGAATTAATTATTGAGCTTGTTAGAAGATCTAACAGTGAGTGGGCGATCATGCAAAGGAGATCTAATGGAGTGAATGGAATCAAATGATATAAAGTGTTTGAGGTTTATCCACATAGTGATGAGTTAAATACCAAGTGAGTATGAGAAGATGGATGGAGTAAAAGTGATCCAAAGACATAGGATGTAGTGAGATGAGGTCAAAGTGCTAAAGTTTAATGACCAAGTTAAGGTAAAGTTTGTGTAAGTTCAAAGATCTAATGACATGTGGGAGATAATATCTAGAGATCACCAGTTGTATTTTAAAGAATGTAACATTAAATTTCATCATTTTATAGAGATCTGATGGAGCAAGAGAGCTTGGAGATGGCATGAAGAAAGAGATCAAAGTCTAGTATTTAAAGTGTTTAAATTCCAATGGTCAAGTGGAGAAAAATGTAGGAAATATTTAATTCATGACAAAAATAATGAGATTGTTCGATCTAACTGATCAAATCTACATTAATGAGCATGTGCATCAAAACTTGAGTCTAATAAATGTTATAGATAGTAAAGATACCTGCAATTATGATGTGATGTATTGAATCAAGATGCGATAAACTTACAGTCCAAGTTATAAAAACCACTTCATCAAAACTTGATCTTATGAGGACTTCCCCACATCATAGAACCACCTCATGTAGCTTGTATTTGAGATGAATGTCCCTCATCCTCTGCTAATAGGATGGAAAGCAAATTTATCTAGTTATGAAAATAGTATTTACAACAATGTGAAGAGATGTCTATCAACATTAATGAAACTATAGACACTTCTCTTTCTCTATGATTTCATATCACATTTATGATTCTTAATGATATTATAATTCATGTAGATGATCCTTCCTTATTTATTAACATCCAAATCGACAATATCCAAGTCAAACATGCATTAATTGATGAGGGTTCCAACATGCATGTCACTCCTCTTAATTTCTTTATGACTCTTGGGTATTCTAAATGCAATCTCAAGTCTACAATTAGCACATGCCAAGGATATGATATAAAACAAGTACCTCCTATAGGTTGTGTATGGCTTCCCATTACCATCCCACTTGTCACCATCTACATGAAGGTGATGATCTTTAACTTTGCCCTTTCTTATAACATCTTGCTTGGTATGCCGTGGACCAACCACATGAGAGCTATTATTTTTTCTATCTACCAATGTGTTAAATTCCTTCACAATAAAACCACTTATAGGACTTAAAGTGACACTAACCCTTAGAATTTCAAACAATTCCAATATCATGGTGTCTTCAAGATTCCTACTCTTGAACCTTTACCAAGTGTTTTATTTCATGAGTCTTAGTGCTTCAACTTTCCTATTAATTCAACCTATGGTTATAATGGGCATCCCGAGCTCATTGGTAATATTCCTCATAATATTTTAGATTGAAATGATGATGAACCTGATGATATTAATTTAAAGATCAAAACTTTTGATCTCTCACCTCATCTCATCTCACAACTTCTTAATTTTTTGTAGACTTGTTTTTGTAAACCTCATTACGATGACATTACCATAGTCTTAACCAAGACTAAGAATTCTATTCACCATGATTCATTATATGACAAGGTTATCCCTACCTGTGTCATTGATCTTCATACCCTAGATTATGATAATGGTTATTCCTTAGATGATCCATTGTTAGGTAGTCTTGTCCATGCCTATGATGTTGAGTTTGTTTGTTATCATTCTTCTTTACTTGAGTATTTTTGTGCATCTCATAATTTTCCTTCACTTATAGTTCTTTATTTTTGAAAATCTCCCCTTTTTTATAGGGTAGAGATGGCATCAACACCTCAAGTTTTTGAAGAGCCACATAGTACTACGCTCATGGAACATACTATGACTGAGCCTTATTGTTTTGATAAGTACCCTAACCATTGTAACTAATTTACCCCTAAGGTTAGTGCAACTCTCCTTAGACCCTCTCTAGATCCCACTCCTCCCTTAGTAGAGCCTACTATAGTTGAGCCTCTTTCCATGCCTACTATAATTGATCCTATTTCTGCTCCTATTATTGCTAAACCTACCCCTACTTTTGATGTTATTTCTCCTTACATTGAGTCTATTTCTATTGTACTCCTAAGGTTAGTGCAACTCTCCTTAGACCCTCTGTCTATCCCAATCCTCCCTCAATAGATCCTACTATAGTTGAGCCTCTTCCCATGCCTATTATAGTTGATCCTATTTTTGCTCTTACTACTGCTAAACCTACCCCTACTTCTGATGTTATTGATCCTTCCATTGAGTCTAGCTCCATGCTTTCCTCATCATTACCCTTCCTTGGTGATGGTTTGCTTCTTTTGCCTAAAATGGCTCCTCTACCCACCAAATGGGTCAATGAGTGTTCTTTGGTTTCTTCCACTCCGGTCTTATCTCCTTTTGTGAGTGATTCTACTAAAACCACTCACAAGTATATCTTTTCCTTCTATGGGATAAATAACCATTCTTCCACCCATTATCATAAGTTGTAACAATATCTTGATGCCTTTCATCCTTATTCCCTATCATCAAAAAAATCCATACCTCCCCCAAAGGTACTTCCTAAATATTTTCCCAATTATAGTGAGGTATATTGTCTATGGCATCTCTATGGCACCCATCACACTAATTTTTTTTGCATCCTGAAATAACATCTCAAAGATCACCTTATAGCCATTTTTGAATATTCTACCACTCCTCCCACAGGTCATTCCCATAAGAAGGCTCTTCTTTCTTCTCCTATGGTTCCATCACCTCTTGTGGTCCCTTCACCACCTTTTGTGCCTCCACTCATGATCCCTTCACCTATGGACCTTCCCTCACTTTTTGATCCTTCTCCACCTGTGAGTTCTTCACCCATGGATCCTTATCCACTAGTGATTCCTTCTCCTCCCGTAGATCCTACTTCCACGTATTGTCTTGACTAGCCTTTGCCTAACTTTTTTCCTTAGCACAATCCTTTGAGAATTCCTAATTTTTAGTTAAGGAGATAAAAAAAGAAGTATTTGCCAAATATTCATTAAAGATTTATGAAAATTTAGTAGCAATGCATATTTAACTTTATAGAGACTTATCCCATGTATTGGATAATGTGTGTGGATAGATTTACTAGTATTTATGAGAACATGCATGGTGATTTAACATTTATATTGGATTGGATGTAAAATCCAATATTATTTCTATCTATTATATCATTTGACACTGTGTAAAATTTTTACTTCTCTTATATCATTTTTTCTTACTTATTGTACTAAATCTTGCTTATCTTATCATTTAGGTTTGCATATATCATTATTTTCCTTTTTTTCCCTAGAGTTTTTATCCAAACTCTCTTGTTTGTATCTTTATGATTTTTTTCTTTCTTATCCTTATTTTCCATAGATAATTTGTCATGGTGATTTGTTTATACCTACCCTATGTATACATCCAATTCTTAACACCATTTGTGTTGAAATTGTCAATCTTACTTGAATTACACTCAAATGCACATTTAAGGTCAAAATCCATAAAATTCCCTAAATGGTTTGAACATGTCATTTCCAAGTGCCAATTTAGGTCAAAGTATCCCTAAATGGGGTAATGCAATTTATGGGCCAACTAACTTTGATCAATTTACTTCGAGTCAAAATGATGATTTCATCTTTTGTGCTCTGGATCACTCTTTTCTACTAAATTCATTGGTACATGCCACATACCTTTGTTATTTTGTGTTGAAAACATCCTAAATGGAAGTACATCTCCAATGCATCTAACATCACCTTCCAGTTCCTCTCTAGTCAAATTACGACCCATTAATATGACTTTCTGACCATTTTGATTAATTGAGGGCCAATTTTCAAATAATTTTATAAATGTTGATTAACTTTATTTAAGGCTAATTAATCCAAATCAAGAACTTAAGTGGATTTTCCATGAGAGTTACTGAATATTTATTTTTTTAAATTGATTCCTATTAACTACATCATCAGGTGACATCATTTCTTGGGAAGACATCCCTAGGCCATAAATGCCACAAATATCAAGTATGAGTCACCCATGGCTAGTTAATGCCTCCCATACCTCTTCAATGCCTCTTCTTCCAATTTCATGATGAAGATAATTATGGATTTAATTCCAAATATTAGGATTATCCATGGCCACACATCTCAATCTTGAGATGGACAGACTTGGTTGATCCTGACCAATCTCAAAAATCTATAAATAGAGAGGCCATGGACATAAAAAAAAAGATTGAATATTGTAAAGTTATAATGTTTCCACAAGGATTTGCATTTGATCATTGATTTTTTTTGCAAGCTTTATTGATAGTCTAGTTTAATGATTTTGAATCATGAGCCTAGGTTTTATGTAGTGTTCTTGAGGCAATGGAAGAGCTTACCACCATTGTTGATAAAGACAAGGATGCTTGATCAAGGGAGAACCTGCTTTTGAGCCACATAGATATGGTGAATCCATTTGGGAAGGTAATATGATGTTACTTTATTTTATTTATTTCTTGCTATCCTATGTAATTCCCATAGGAATAGATGGGCTTAGTTAGTTAGTTCTTTATGCATGTTTCATTATTTATGGACTAATGCTTAACTAACTTGCTTTATAATCCTCTCTACATCTTGGTACATCATAACAAATAATAATGACAAGATAATTATTCCTTAATTAAGGAGGAATAATGATATAATAAATGGGGGAAGAGAAGAAAATGAAGGGGTTGGTCAAGTTGACTCTAGATGTATAAGACAAGTGGACATTGCATACATAGTTCCATGGATGCATATTTCAACATGAATTTTAGGCCAAATGTAGTTCTCCCAAGAAATAGAATAAAAAAATTGATGATCAGACCAACATCATTTATAGAAGAAATGGAAGATATGACAAACAAATGAGAATGGTCTAGTAAATAAGAAGCTGATTAGATGAAAAAGAATGACCTTGTAAAATGGCAAGTACACAGGATAAGATGAAATGAACTGGTGTTTATGTGCTTGCAAAATGGTAAGAGCATAACATGGTGGAACAAAAATATACAAATGTACAAAAGTGCAAGATAATGCTTTTATTCTTTTATGAATCATGTTCTGATATTTTTGGTATTTTCAAAGTATTTCTAATGTTTTTGGTGTTTTTGGGATAAAATATGCACAAGGTGGGACCATATAGTAGAGGAGATGCATGTCCTGAGAGTAGAGGTTCTAATATAATATCTAAGACAACTCTAATGGTCCATGCTCACAAATTGGTGAGAGTGAATTCTTAATAAAATAAGAAAGAACAACAAATATAGGAACTGAGAAGATGTGGCTATTCACTTGTTTGAATCTGCACAAGACTGTCCTAGCTGAATCGCTTTGTAGAACTGCTATTGAAGATGTTCATAATATTCATGAGAATTAATTGAGATCATAATTGGTCAAGGGACAAAAAAATTTCAATCTTATAACATGTCTTAGACATAACAAATAATATGCTTCTTAAAGAGAACAATCTAGAATGAGTTGAAGAATGTGTTTAGAGTGTCAAGGGTTCAAAGCCTTTACTATAAGGAATCATGAAAAGTGGACCAAGGTAGTATAAAATGTGTTCAAGGTAAGATAAAAAATGTGGGATAAAATTATGACAACACAAGTTGCCCCCAACTCAGGGGTCTTATAGACAATGGTTCAAGGTTGTTCATGCATAAAACCTCTTAAGATGTATGATGTTCATGGGCTTTACAAGTTCTTCACCATTAGGTTTAGCCATTTTATATGCTCTTGATCCATAGTTCACTATGACAATATATGGTCCTAACCAATTAGGATAAAATTTGCCTTTCTTTTTGGGTTCAACATTCATATTCTTTTGGTTCTTTTTAAAAACTGAGTCACCAATCTCAAATTCTTGAGAGAGAATGTGTTTGTTGTACCTTCTCCATAATATTTTTTGATAGGCCTACAATTTTTCTAAGGTAGCCAAAAACTTACCATCAAGAAGATCTAGTTCATACAGTCATGAGGCTCTATAGTCTTCATTATCTTCAATGTGCTCCAGTGATATTTGTAATGATGGGATCTCAATCTTGACTGAGATGATAACTCTAGTGCCAAAAACAAAAGAGTATGGAGTAGCTCTAGTTTTGGTGTGATGATTGGTTTTATAAGCCCAAAGGGAAGGAAAGAGTTGTAAGTGCCAATTACGTCCAACATCATTAACAATCTTCTTTAAGTTGGCTAGAATGGTTTTATTTGATGCCTCAGATTGTCCATTTCCTTGTGGGTTATATGGAATGGATTTCTGGTGCTTGATTTTGAATTTTTCACAAAGAGATTTCACATCTTGGTTTAAAAAGGATATGCCATTATCTGATATAATATGGGTTGGGATGCCATATCGACAGATGATTTGGTAATGAATAAATTTGGCTATTTATTTCCTGATAACATGAGTGATAGGAATGGCATCAATCTACTTGGTAAAGTACTTAGTTGTAGTTAGAATGTGCTTATGGCTATTTGAAGATGTTGGGTTAATTTTCTAGTGATATCGAGACCCCATATTGAGAACAACCATGGTGTTGTAATCAGCTGTAATGGTAAGGAAGGTGCATGTATCAAGTTTCCATGTTGCTGACAAGGAACACTCTTATTTACATAATTACAAGCATATGTCTCCATTTTGGACCAATAATAGCCTTTTATAAGAATTTTGTTCGTTAGGACTACACCATTGGTATGGGACCCACACATTCCTTCATGAACCTCCTTTAGTGCCAGTTTGGATTCTCCCAAAGATAAACAATGAAGAAGCATTCCATTATAGCCTTTTATATAAAGCGTGTTTCCAAGGAGGATATAACATGTTAAGTGATGAAGGAATAGTTTTTTTTGGTTGTTAGAAAGATTAGTGAGAAATACATGACTATGGAAATAGTTATAAAAATCTTGGTACAATGGTAGCTCAGGTGAGGGATTAGGATTAGTAACGGTGCATATATTCTCTAAATATAATAGAATATGTGTTGTTTAAAGAAGATTTTCAATCAAAAACTGATATTCTTTAGTACTATCATGCATTTGAATCATGGAACTAATTGTTGCCATGGCATCGGTAGATCTGTTGTTGACTTGTATAACTTGCTCAAACTATAGATATTTAAAATGTGTTTTGAGGTTATCAACAATTTGCTTGTAAAGAACAAGATTATCATATCTTATTTGATACTAATAACTTGTCTGATTTATTATTAACTAAAAATATCCAGACTTTTAAGCTTTGAATGTCCCACTGTATGGCAAGACAGAGCCATGCAACTAATGGCTCATATTTGGCCATATTATTTGTACACTAGAATTATATATGGAATGCTTTAGGGATCAAATCCCCCTATGGTGTGATCAATAATATGCCATCTCTATATCCTCAAGATGTGAAGGATCCATCAAAATAGAGCATCTAATGTTTAGGTTCTTGTGATGCTTGTTCTATTATCATGATAGAATCATCTAGTAGGTCAAAGTTGAGAGGTTAAGTGGCCATAATAGGAGCTTTTGCAAATTTATCTACAAGAAATTGTCCTTTGATTGCCTTTTGATTCTGGTACTCAATATCAAACTCATTGAGGAGCATAATCCATTTAGCCATGCATCCTTAAAGATCTGCTTTAGATAAGAGGAACTTGAGAGGATCTACCTTGGTGATAATAATAATTCTATTATTTAGCATATAATGTCATAATTTATGAGTGGCGAACACCATAACTAAACATACCTTATCAATATGCATATAATTATGTTCACAGGCCACCAATGTGAGACTTAAATAATAAATAGCGTGTTCCTTAACATGATCATCATGTTGAGCCAAGAGTACCCCCAGTGTATGTTATATGGCTGATATATAAAGAAGTAGTGGCTTTCCTTGCATCGGAGGTTATAAGACTAGTGGATTAGCTAAGTATTTTAAGATTTGTAAATGCTATCTGACAATATTCATCCCTATAAAATGTTACCCCTTTCTTTAAGAGATGGATAAATGGGTGACACTTATCTACCAATTGAGAAATGAACTTATGTATAGATGAGATCTTACCCTATAGACCTCACAACTATTAAGATTGTTTGGTGGAGGCATTTCAATAATAGCGTTGACCTTTGTAGGGTCGACTTTTATCCCTCATCATGAAACAATGAACCCTATTAATTTTCTTGGTGTGATGCCAAAGACACATTTCTTAGGATTTAAGCAGACTTTATATGCATAAAGCCTCTCAAATATTCTTCATAGAATATCAGGGTGCCCAAATCTTGTTCTTGATTTTTCTAGTATATCATCAACATAGTCCTTGACAATGCAATGCATCATGCTATAAAATATGATAGTCATTACACACTGATATGTGGCTCTAGCATTCTTCAAACCAAATAGCATGACTTGGCAACAGAATGTCCCCCATGGAGTGGTGAACATGGTCTTATGCTAATCTTTAGGGGCTATCTTGATCTAATTTTAACTGGTAAATCCATCCATTAAGGACAACATCTCATAACTAGCAGTTGAGTTGATGATCATGTCAATGTTAGGCAGAGGAAAATCATTTTTAGGGTATGCTTTATTGATATCATGAAAATTAGTACAAACACATATGTCTGCGGTCTTTTTATTCACTGGTACTATGTTAGAAATACATTTAGAGTAGTCCAGTGGTCTAATAAAATTGGTTCCTAAAAACTTTTCCAACTCAAGCCTTATCCAAAAGGGCAATGCGTGGATGCATCTTTCATAACTTTTGCTTCACTAGTTTAGCATCAAGGTGAATAACAAGATGATGCACAACTAAATCTAGGTCCAAGTCTAGCATGTTGGAGTATGCCCATGCAAAGATGTCTATATAATCCTTAAGAATGGATACAATATGTTCATGTTCTTCTTCAGTAAGGGAAGCTCCAAGATAAACCATTTTGAGATCCTCATGAGTTCCCAAATTCACTTCTATTGTGCTCTCTATAAGGAGTATGGATCTGTCTTCTAGAATTTTAGGCAATGTATGGTCATGATCATTTTCCTTTACTATAGGTTTTTTTTGTTCCTCCCAAAGATCTGGATAATATGAAGAATCAAAATCTACCTTCGCAAGTAAAGGCCAATTGGCAAAAACCTCTAGAAACTCAAGAGCAAGACACTCAAATATTTGATGTTATTCTGAAGAGATGCTTGTACTAGTTATAGAACTTAGTCTAGATGGAATTTCTACGTCCTGAGGGGATGATCAAACTTTTCTACCTGGGAGTGCCTAAAATAGGTTTTCACTCAAAGGCTTTTCTTTTTCTTTACTTTTTCCCTAATCGACAAGTGCCCCAAAGAGGTTTTCACTTGAAGATATTGATGTTTGTTCTTTATTATGACCAAGAAATTTTTTTTACTCTCTAAAGTAGGTACAAGAATTCAATGAAAAATCAAAACCCTACTTATGATCACCAATGGGGAATGCATCTTGTAGGCCCATGTGTTATGCAATTGATTCTTCATTTTGGAACTCATCGAGGCATATGACCATTTTTTTTTAATCCCAATCTATGAGTTTAGGATGGCAAAGGCATAGGTTATAGTGATGGTTTGATTCAAGATGGGAAGCACCAATGGTAACGATGTAATGTCCTACTTCAGGAAAGGAAGCACCACTAGGATGGATTTTTGCTTCAGGATGGGAAGCCCCAATAGGTGTTATGGTCAACATGGCATTTGAATCAAACAAATATGAGTAAGTAAGCTCATCAAAAAGGCTATAATGGGATGTTATGTTGCTGCTAGGAGTCTCATTGCTAATCACTTCAGAATAGTCACTATCAAATGTCATGAGGTCATCCTCCAGTGGTTTAAATTTGAGACCATGATTCTAATTGATGACTCCAGATGATAAGGGTTCTAAAATTCCTTGTGCCAATGGGCCAAGGCCTTTCCCTATATAGTCAAGATGATCCATTTTCCTATTGGTGATATGATACTTTGGATTCTAAAAACAATCATCAAGGCCTTCAAAATATAACCAATCTCACTCAGTAAAAGCCTCTTGATCTTTCTTTGGTGTAATTGCAGGTACAAAAACCATAGGAGGTTTTGGTTGTTTATTCTTTGGTTTCCAAATCTGATCAGGTTTGTTAGGAGTTTGGGAAGTTTTAGGCTTACCAAAAAATTTAGGGGATTTAAGTAATTTTTCAATATAGAGGACATTTTTTAGATGGTACGTGGAAATGCCTACATCTTTAATAATAATCTTCTTGGCCAGAATTATAGGAAATGGATTGGCCAAAGTGGAGGCTAAATCACCAAGGTCTATATAATTAAATGGAGATGGATGAAAAATGATGGCTTTGTTCTTATTTTCAATGAATTCAGAACTTGGGAAATAGTTATAATTATGAAACTCTGCTTCAAGATGCTTGCAGTATTGATATGGATGCTTATCAACAGGAATAGTAACCTCGATCCCATCATGGGGAAACTTAAGGCATTACTAAAGAGTATATGGAACTACCTATACTTCATGGATCCAAGGATGACCAAGAAGTATGTTATAAGGAAGTTCAATATCCACAATATGGAATAATGTATGATGAGAAATAGACCCAACCATGATAGGTAATGAAATTATACTAGATGACTCCATCTCAACATTATCATAAGCCTTGATTGTAATAGTTTTTAGCTGAATGTCTTTATCCATGTAACCCAATAATCATACCAATTTAATAGATATGATGTTCAGTCCTGAACCATTATCTATAAGAACCTGCTTGATCTTGTGATCCATAATAATTATCTCAATGTATAGTGGGTTATTGTGGTTTGGGCCAAGGGTGGATATGTCCTTTTGATCAAATGTGATTTTATGAAATGAAGATAAATGCCCAACTAGGTTCTAGAACTAATCAAAGTTTATATCATAAGGAACAATAAAATCTTGTAAAAGTTTGTTGAAGATGGTTCTATGGACATCAGATGTCTGTAAGAGTTTTAATATGAAAATTTGTGTAGGGTTTTTATCTAATTGATCTATTAGATTATAAGGCTTTTGAATTGTGGATTAAACTAGTTTAGTCTTTGTTGGGACAATATTCAGCTTTGGAACCATTGGAAAAATGTTCTCATTGAGTTTTATAGTAAAAGTGGGTGAAAGGCCCTGGATGGTAACTCATGGGCATCTAGTTGCAACTGCACAACCTAGAGGTGGCAAGGAGTTATTATAATTAGAAAAATGATACTATTATTTAGGATTAGTAACCTATGCAAATGGAGTAACAACATGATGATGTGAACCTGACATGGTATTACTAGGGGAGAGGGTGTTGACCCTATAATGATGGGTCCCATGTTGTGAAGAGCATGCAATTAGCCATGTGGGTTTACAATAATAGTGGCAATGTGCATTATAGAAATACATCCCATAGTGTTATTATAGTCATAAGGTACATTTTTATAAGCCACATTATTAGTGTGGGAATTATGATCTTGATTATTCTCATTATGATTCTGACCTTATTATTGGTTTTGATTTTACCTCTATCCTTGATTGTGACCATTTTGATTATTTTTTGGTGGTGGTGGATCATGTCGAGGAAAGGGGTCTTTGTAGATTTCCATATCTTGATTTGTGTCCTAATTAGGGGCCAACTTAATTTCCAGTTCACCACTTTGAATAAAGTCCTCAATAATATGTCATAATTGAATGTATTGATATGCACCATGACCAGAAACATGATGAAAGTTACACTATTCATTCTCTTTATACCAATCTAATTTTGGTTGATCTTGAGGAAATGGCTTTGATACTGGCCATATAATAAAGTTAGATGTAATGAGATTTTGTAAAACTATTTCAACTGATTCTCCTAACTTGGTAAAGACTCTAAAATTATTATGAAATATCCTTCATGGAAGTTGTCTCTGCAAAGTAGGTAATTTACTTGGAGGAGTTAATTGTACATTTGAAGGTGGCATAGCATGTATCATTTATACATGTCTTATTTCAGTCACCCCATTTATAACCATCTTCTTATTTTTGCTAAAGCCCTTAGGCTTATCCTACGTAACTATTTGAGCCAATGATTTATCTTGATTAGATGCTTGACCTTATGCAAAAATCTTAATAAGGCCCTTAGTAATAAGAGTCTTCTCAATCTACACTTCTTTGTCAATAATTTCTTCAAATACGTTAGCACAAGCTAACCATAGATTATGTGCAAGTTCAGGATGCAAATTCTATGAAAAGATATCATCCAACTATTTGTCTGGTAAATTATGTTGAAAGTTTCTTGCGAATGCTCTCCACCTTTATAGATATGGAGTGAAACTTTCACCATCACATTACTTGGCTTTGCATAAGTCAACAATGGTTAATTCATGTTCTATGTTGTATGATAAATGGTTAATGAACTTTTTTGATAAGTCATTCCAATCAACAACTAATCCTTTGGGTAGTTTAAGTAGCCAATCAAGAGCTTGTCTTGCTAAGCTTCACAAAAATAGTCATAGTAAGTACTCACTATTGTAAGCAACTTCTTGACATAAGATGAAGAATGCCTATATGTGCTCACATGGATCTCCTTTTCCTTTGTATTTGTCAAATTTGGGTGTCTCAAAATGAGGTGTAAATGGGTTTTGGAGAATAGATAAATCAAATAGATATGGACATATCTCATCAAATTTGTACTTTTTGACTCTATTATTCATCTCCAATCTTTGAATAATTTCCTTCATAGAATTCCATTCTTGCATGTTTGGTGCATTTGTAGATTTAATGAGATGCTATTGGGGTGGAATGTGTTATTGCAATGGAATGTACCCCTAGTTTTTTTGCTATTAGGGTGGAATGTGCCCCTAGTTTTATTGTTGTTAAGGTGGAATGTGCCCCTAGTTTCATTGCTATTGGGGTGGAATGTGCCCCTAGTTTTGTGTGGATCTATAAGGAGTGTATACCTTTTGATCCATGATTTGGTTTTGATTTACTCTTTGGGTTGAGAACATAGGTCATTGATCATTGGATTGTAAAATATTCCTTCAATTTGGTTGTTCCGTAATTTATTGATTTTGGAAATTTCTATGTTTATTTACCAGTTTTTGGGTTGGTTGAAAAGAACTAGCCAAATTTTCTTAAGGAATTTCCTTAATTTGAATTGAATGTTTGGGTTTTTGAGTTTGTAAAGTAATAAGATGTTCTTGATGATTGAATAACATATGTTCTATGTCAAATGTAACACTTTGTAAGGTTTCTTGTGACTTTAGCTGTTCATTTAGATTACCTTGATCCACTATGGTAATGTCCTCATCCAATATTTGTTGCATACTTTCAACCACATTTCTTTGTTTTTTCAAAGCATTATTATGAATTGAAGTGGCAACTAGGGAGTTAGTTAAGTCTACGATAATTTGATCTACATATCATTGACTTAGTATCTTGATCTTAGCTAGAAGATCCATATTTGTGAGTGTTAACTCTGTTTGTATTTCCTTTCCTTTGTCAAAGGAAGAAGGTATGTCTATTTGTTCAAAAGATTACTCTTGCCATCATTGTTCTCCTTCTCTAACTAAGGTATGCAATTATTCTGTAGGAAAGTTAGAAGGTAGTCTAGCATCAGATTCTATCAATCTAAGAAGGGCTTCATCTTGATCTTCTTGTGGTTGATATTCATTGTAATCATCTTCAGATCCTACTGTTGTATGGATATCATAAAAATAATGGGGTTATCTTGACCATCATAAAATTTCTCATCTTCATAACTAAGACCATAAGAGGCCTCACTACAAGTGAACCTTTGAGTCATGTCTAAAAGAGTTGTTTTGTGTGTTTGACTAACTTTGGACCAATGTTTAGAAACCAAACAAAGTATTCTTCGACTCTCTTTTAAACATATAACCAAGGTACCAATGAGACTATAAGGGAGGGTGGTTTGAAACCACACAAAATTTATAAGATTCGGTTCATGAGTTTACTCAACCTCTAGTAAATTTGAAATCATATAGATCGGAAGAGAGTAAGGTAACTCAAGGTCAAGGTGAAAACTTGTACACCAAAGCCTAGATCTTTGTGATATGCTTGCAATGTAAAATCTAGTTTCAACTTTTGACAATTTGACCCTATAAGTTTAGAGGAAAGCTCTCCAAATTATAAAGAAGATAAAATAAACTATGAAACTATGATGTAAAAACATATGTGAATCACTAAGTATAAATCTAGGACCAAATAAGCAGCACAACGTCACCACATGATTCTAGTAGGATAAAATATGTTCTAGGACTCAAAGCATGAGTGACACGCAAGATGACTTGAGTCCACAAAGATGATAAAATATTATTCTTTGTTATGTTCTTGGTTTTTGTTTGTGTGTTCTTATTTGAGTTTTCTTGGTGTTTTGTTGTGATTGTGCACCTCTCCTTTTATTTTTTCTCCTTTTTCTTACATCTTGTCTCATCTTGGTCTTATGTCTCCTTGTTTGTTTTTTCTTATCTCTTTTGTGTTTCAAAACATCTTGATGATTCACATGGATCTCAATTATTTATATCTTGATCCTATGTTATTACATTGTTCTTAGACCATTTTGTTTATTTGATTGTTGTTGGTGTTTTATTTTTCTATTTGATTTTGCTTTTTTATGTTCAAGAATGCCTTGATGGTCCACATGGATCTTGATTATTCATATCTTGGTCTCATGTCATTAAGATGTTCTTGACTTTTATTCCTACTTAAGATCATATCTTGATTTCAAGTTAGGTTCATTTATGTTTCTCTTTTTCTTTATTTTTGCTTTTTTATTTAAATGTAAATCATTGTAACTCTGGTTTTGGTCATTATTTTACCATTATCCTTAGTTATAGGTATCCAAATTTGAATTGGCTCAGTGTAATTGGAATCTTATGCCATTCTAAATTATTCATACTTATGATGCCTAAATTCTTTTGCTATAGCAAGCACTTTGTGCTCAGGTCTCAATGTCTTAATGTCAACATCAACTCCAATGAATGATTCTCAAGAACACTTTGAAAAACCTAGGCTCATGATATGGAATTAGGCTTCTAGGTAACATGCATTTTAGGCTTCTTTATCTATGCTTAGATGTGCATATATTTGTATACATTATGAGTCTAATCAATTCTTGGTTATTTTTCATCATTCCTCATTCCACTCTCTCCCAAACTTGGGTGAACTACATTGGCCTGAAGTTCATGTTGGAACATGAGTCCATAGAACTATGTAGGTAATGCTCAATTTCTATTGAGGTCAGCTTAGATATCTCCATTCTTATTTTCATCTCTCTCATCTCTTTGTACATTCTCATATACTTAGTTTTATATAGCTTTATAAGCCATTACACCATCGTATGTACATTTTCACCCACTCGCTTTAACCTATCTTTTTAGTTATATCCTTGAGCTATTTTGGTTGCCAATTGTCTATGCTAGGGCACAACATCTAAACAACATCCAAATCAAATCAGCTCTACATGGGCAAATCATTATTTATTATTTATCAATGATCAATATTTACCCTACTAGGGCAAAACTATTTAATCATGATCAAATCTGTTCTATTGGATTACTTCTTATTATATTCTCTTTGGAGACCCTATTCTAGTGGTGATTCCCTTTCTGAAGTAAAATACTCTCTCTTTTCCTCTAATTCCAATATCTCCACACTAATGCTCATGATGGCAATATTTTAGTGTGTAACTTGTCTCAAGATTGATCAATGTCATAAGCATGTAGCTTGTAATCTTAAATTGGATACATTTAAAGTGTGTCCCTTATATTTATGAATTGTATCTTTCCCATTACCCCTATCTCTAGGGCCTATTATACCTATAATTATATTTTGATCATTGATGGTAATCACGTGTGCAAGCATTAGCTCATCTGGATGTGATCTATTCCATGGGTTAATCTCTTACTTTCTCTCTCTTTTCGATCATCCATCCTTTTCTTTTATCCTCATATGTCCTCTCGAGGGGGCATCAAGGGTCTATTTCAATTTCTTCTTGATAACTATTTTCTTTGAAAACATGTTGCTTCACCTGAATGTCTCACTACACCTAAAATAGGGGAAAAATGTCTACATCTAATTCCTAACACCATTTGTGTTGAAATTATCAATCTTACTTGAATTGCACTCAAATGCACATTTTAGGTCAAAATCCATAAAATGCCCTAAATGGTTCAAACTTATTATTTACAAGTGATAATTTAGGTTAAAGTATCCCTAAATGGGGCAATGTAATTTATGGGCTAGCTAACTTTGATCAATTCATTTTGAGTCAAAATGATGATTTCATCTTTTGTGTTTTGGATCACTCTTTTCTCCTAAATTCTTTGGTACATGTCACATAACTTTGTTATTTTGTGTTGGAAACATCCTAAATGTAAATACATCTCCAATTCATCTAACATCACCTTCCAGTTCCTCTCTAGTCAAATTATGACATAGTAATATGACTTTCTAACCATTTTGATTAAGGGCCAATTTTCAAATAATTGCACAAATGTTGATTAACCTTATTTAAGGCTAATTAATCCAAATCAAGAGCTTAAGTGGATTTTCCATGAGAGTTGTTGAATATTTATTTTTGAAAATTTATTCCTATTAACTACATCATCAAGTGACATCATTTCTTGGGAAGACATCCCTAGGCCATAAATACCACAAATATCAAGATTATGGGTCACCCATGCATAGTTAATTCCTCCTATGCCTCTTCAATGCCCCTTTTTCCAAGGTCATGATGAAGATACTTATGGATTTAATTCTAAATATTAGGATTATCCATGGACACACATCTCAATTTTGAGATGGACGATCATGGTTGATCCTAGCCAATCTCAAAAATCTATAAATAGAGAGGCCATGGCCATAAAGAAAAAAGCTTGAATATTGCAAAGTTATAATTTTAAATTGTTTCTACAAGGCTTTGTATTTGATCATTGATTTTGTTTTCAAACTTCATTGATAGGCTAGTTTAGTGATTTAGAATCATGAGCCTAGGTTTTATGGAGTGTTCTTGAGGCATTGGAGGAGCTTACCACCATTGCTAACAAATACAAGGATGCTTGATCAAGGAAGAACATGATTTTGAGCCACATAGGTATGGTTAATACATTTGGGAAGGTAATATGATGTTACTTTATTTAATTTGTTTCTTGCTATCCTTTGTAATTCCCATAGGAATAAATAGGCTTAGTTAGTTAGTTCTTTATGTATGTTTCATTATTTATGGACTAATGCTTGACTAACTTGCTTTGTAATCCTCTCTGCACCCTATTCCTCTTGGTTGTTATCTCCCTTTACCATGTGATTAGTTAGAAAACAATCTATCTCATTACTATCTCCTTTCACCATCCACTTCAGATCTCTTTTTTCCATTATTACTTTATCTACAATTTAAGCATATACATGGTTGAGATTTGAGATCACATGCTAGTTCATTGTCAAGCATAAGTGTCTTAGTTAGTCTTTATCTTTGGTTACTTAGCTTCCTTTAGCCTTAGCCTATAACTCATTTTTGTGTATCACTATATCTCTCATGATTGGTCATTCCAAATATGTATGGAGGAGGAATCTTAAAAATACTTTAAAAAAATTTAAAATCCAAATCATTTAAATAAAAGGAAATGATATCAAAAATCAAAAATATTCTTAAAAGTCTAAACATAATAAAAAACATGATTCAAAGCACATGTCTTTCTTTTAATCGAAGCTCAAAATCCATAGTTGGCCTCATGGTAGAGCCGAGGTCCTTTTGGGTGTGGTAGGCTAGTAGATTAGAAGAGAATAATAAAAAAATATTTTAGTGCTACCTACTTTATCATGTAAGTACCCAATTTTTGTAGTAGACTGATGGCTCTATAAGGGGTCCTGAAGAGTGGGGAACATGTCATGGGAAGGTAGGTCCATTTTCTTTCTTGTACCAATATACCTTCATGAGTTGATCTTAGTATCATGATTATTTACCTACAAAGCTTTATGTCTATAACGAGCAGGTTTCCTTTGTACATAGACAACCACTAGTCACTTAGTATCTTCTCATGTCCTTAGTATGCTTCTTTCCTCCCAAGGTCTTCTCATAAGATGCCTAAGTCTCTATTTTTACACTCCATTTTTCACTCCTTATATTCCTTATATTTCATCTTACAAAATAATGTTTTATCTGCTAATCACTCCCCTTGGGATTTCATTTGTGAGTTCTTTTGTAAGACCGTGGATAGGACCCAACCATCCTCAAAAATTACCATCTTTTCCTTCTTATTATCCATATCCTTGACTACCCAATTTTCCTATTTATTCTACCCCAGTGGTGTTCTCTTTGTCAAGTTATAGTGTAAGACTGTGGATAGGACCCAACACTCACAAAATTTTCTAATACCCAAGTTACCATCCAAATTACATGTGTCAAATTTGGGATAAGATTTGATTTATTATGAAGTTACATATCATCTTACATACATCCCAGCTTGATTTAATATGTTTTATGCTTATTTCATTTTTCTTTCACCTTGTTATTTTCTTATTTTTTGAATGTGTGTAAGATTTCAACCATTTCTTGAATTTTTCATACTTCACAGCTTGAATTAGTATGACTAATTTAAGACCTATATTTTGTAATTTTGTTTTTATTTCCTACTTCCTAGCATGATTTAGTATGATTGATTGACTTAATTAGTTTTCTTTTTATTACCATTTTTTCCCTTTTACATACCTTCCATTTTATTACTTTGTTTATCATACTTCCCAATGTGAGATTAATATGATTTTATTTTTTCAATTTGGTGCAAATATCTTGCACATTGGTTAAAAAATAAATTCCTTTTTACCATCTTATTTTGCCATTTATTGGTTCTTTATACTTATTCATTTATTTTTATTACAAATTTCCCATTTTGAAATAGTGTACAGTACATTTTCTTGATTGATTATATTTTTCCAAGTCCTTTTTGCCTATTTCTTTTTAACCATGCATGTGTCTTTCATAATTCTAGAAGAGAAACCACATCTCATATATTTTCTATAGCATATACAACAAAGATAAATACATGTGCTCAAAAGAAATATATCCTAAAGCATCCACAACCTCAACCATAATAACTAAAATCAACCATGATGACAACATACACATCTAATAAAAATATATTCAAATGATATATATATATATATATATATATATATATAATGAGTTTGATGCAACAAATACAACCATAAATAATGCCCCAGCTCTATGGCTGGGCCCATCCTGTCTATCTCATGGCCTAGCCATGTTACCTGCTAAGGCCTTAGTCTAACTCCTTCAAATGGTATGATGCAAGGAGGTTGTTCAAGATCTCAATCCCTCTACCTATACCTATAGGTGTGATACCCATATCTGTGACTTCATCAACTAGGTCTGAATCTCTATCATCTATGTTACTATAGCCAAATGCATAGCTCTCTCATCTATTAGGGCCTACCATGCATGTATCTCCCCTACACCCATCACTACTGGTGGATGTAGTCTCTCTCTATTCTCATATTTACCTTGCCACCTCTCTAACTAATTTGAACTAGCTTACATGAGTTAGGGTAGATGGTACACTCAAATCCTCTAGTGTCATGGGGTTGTATGGCTGCAAAGTCTCATATAGGATGTCATGGAGTGATTCCCTCACTATAGACCCCCATATCTCCTCCTCCTCACTTACACCTACAACATCACAAAATATGGATATTAGATCACTATTATATCTCATAATATCTATCTTTATTCCAAACAAATTATAATCAATAATTTAAACATCTATTTTTACTTATCTATGTCTCAGCTACCATGACTTTACCATCCGCATGACCACCTAACACATTCTCCCCATTTTCATAGCCTCCTAACACCTCCTCTATCGATTGCCTCCTCAGCTCAAACCTAGATATTATGGTTCATGTCAGTCTCATCCTATGTCTGAGTGGTCTCTGTATCACCTCCTCTAGCTCACCTATGGGGTCATCTAGGATGGTAATAATCTCCACTCTTTCTTTTACCTTCTACCTCCATTAATGATGTGTCTTTGATGGCCATTTCTCATCTAACTATGGAGATGGTAGTGGTACATCTAGTATCTCTACCTCCACATCCCTATCCTCTTACTTAGCTCCTTATTGTGCCTAAATAATCCATAGTCACTCTCAATGTGGCCTCAATGTCAGCCTCACTACTAGTGGTCTTAGTCCTCTCCTCCCCCATGGATCCCTCACATGTTGATCCCACTTTTTGGTCATCAATATTAGTGTTGTTAGATGAGGTAGGCCCATCTATGCTGATACCCATGCCATCGAATGTGGCCCTATCCACCAAAAATAGTGTCTAACTACCTTTATCCTCTCTATCACTAGTATAATTATGTCATAACTCATCCATATAAATATTATATACTCATATGGATACCACATGATGTCTATACATCTCATTGATTGTAACACTAATATGTGGGGCATAATGCATGCTACGCAGTCCTCCCTTCATCTTCATACCCAAAGTAACCTATCATCAATCACATGAGGTAACCCAACCAACTGATACATATAAAACCTCTCATATATCTAAGATATCAGTAATATGATTGGTCTAATGGTCCTCTTTCCTCTGACTAGGATCTCATACATATCATATACTAGCTAGACCTAAATGACAGATCCTAAGTCATATAAAACTCACTCCTCTAAGATCATCGTACTCAAGGCTACCATGGATAGTGGTACCTTGCTATCTAAATTGTGACATAGCACCCACTATGTCACAAGGCCTATCACAGCCTTCTGAATGTCCAAAATTTGTGATGTATAGACATAAAACATTGTCACTCTCTTGCTTGATAATATTTTCTCTAAGCATGTAGCCCACATGATTAAGGCTCTCCTCTCATCTAAACTATCTTGTATCCCTATGGTCACCTACGCTTTTGCTATAGGTATCCCCAAGATGGAGTGGACATCCTCTAGCATGATAACCACCTTTACTACATCCACATCTACCTCCCATTTGAAGGTGTTAGTTACTTGTTCCCAACAATTGAGGAACATAACTAACAAGTCAACACTAAGGGGGATCTGGCACATCTCTATTATCCTTCTTAGACATATGGATCCTAGTCTAACCATATCTCCATTTGACAACCTATCTAACAATTTTGGTAACCATGTTACATCCTTACACCAAGAAAGAATAAAAGATGTATCAGTTTCTCCATGCCATGTATAGTCAAAATACATTATTTTTACATTTAAAAGCAAAAGCAAGCCTAAAATTACTTTATTTTATTCATTTTAACTTGATTTTAACCTTTTTGGTCCTTCTTGATCTTATTTGGTCATTTTTGGATCATTCTAGCCCTCTTTAAACCTTTTGCATGTTTTTTCATATTATTCTAACCCTTTGGTCAAACTAGTTTGACCAAAATTTTCCTATCTTTTTGCTTGGTTTACTCAAAAATCTAAGTCAACCCCTTATTTTCCCCTCCCTAGTGCCGAGTTTCCATTCTAAACCTTTCAGACCACCTGGAAACTCTAAACTAGGCCTTCAACCTACATATTGTATAGGGTCAACCCATACCTATTAGGTCAACACTATGAATTCTGCTTACTCTATAGCCTACTGGGTTGACTGGGTTGACGAAGTGCTTTTTTCCTGTTGACTCCTTACATTTTCCAAAAAAAGTGCAATTTTATTACTTTTTACCTAAATCCTCTAAACCTATTTCTTGTATTCCTATTTGCTACCCCTAAAATCTAATTTTGCCTCATTTTGACATCTAAAAATGCTTAAAATTCAATATTACAAAAAAAGCACTTAATTCAAAACAAATTTTAAAAACTAGTTTGAGATTCTTAGCTGCATACCTGTAGTGCACATGTTGCCACCTATGGAGCCTCTCCCTATCTAACATGTTGTCTCCTCACTATCTTAACTTGTTTTCTCTCTAGAGCTCTTTTTCCTTTTCTCACAAGTCAAAATAACAAATGACTTATCTTTTCCCCTATTTTAAGACACTTTTCAAAATATAAATCTTTCAATTAGTGTCCTATAGATTCCTTGTTTTGCTTATATCTTTGTTTATACTCATCCATTTTACAAACTATAAAATGCATTAGATTCATGATGACATAGAGAATCTTTTCCACTATCATATGCCTATATTCTAAATTTTTGATTTTTAGCTATTTTTTGCACAATCTTCTACAGGTTTCTCTAGTGTTCTCTACATTGGACACCTTCACATCTCTTGTTTATCTACAACACTAAGGTAAGTTAAAGGTATGTCTTTTTTAATTCAATCCTTTCATTTATCTTATATTTTTATTACTTCACTTTACTTAACATCAACATTGTGTGTTATCATGTTCTATCCTGAAGCACCATCTCGTGTTACACTTATGTGACATGTGATGAGCTTCAAGTGGGGCATATATATACACATAATATTTTTAAAATTTTATTGATTACTGACACTTTTTATCTTGCAAGAACCTATCAAGTCTTAATCTCTCTAAGTGCATGCCCTAAGGGGTGCACCAAGAAAGGGGTGTGTACACCATCGATGCTTCATAAGATTGTTTCCCCTTTTTCAACTTGACATCTACACACTTATCTCCTAAAATTTAGTCCTACCTCCTCCAGTATTTTTCCTCTTTCTATCATCTTTTTCTTTCTTTAATACCCTTTTGGATAATCAGTTGTACTCGATCGACTAGGTTGACCCAGTATAGTTTAGGGGTATTTTTCAGTTTCTTAGCTTGTTAGCCTTTCAACTGATGTAGTTCAGATCTAGTGATTTATCCCTGAGAACACACTAGGTCAACTAGGTTAACCCTATAAAATTAATGTTTGTAAGAGGATTTAGGGAAAGATCTACCTATATATACAAGTTCATTTCCCACCATTTCATAAGAGAAGAATTATTAGTAAATAAGTTCAAGTAAACATCTACTTATTGATCATTCTACTTGAAGAATAAAGCTTAGGGTTCTATACTTTCTTTGGAGATATGGATCTTATCTTGTGGAGGATTATTTTGGATGCTTAGATAGGTTATATATTCTAGAGATGATTTATATTGGTTATCCTTACATATTGCAACAATCTCTTGCAAAGCACCTTATCCAAGGGAGAGATTGAGGCTCGATGGGTTTGTCTTCAAAGGTAAGTATTCATAAATTTATTTTTCCTTTTTAAGAGTGTTAAGCATGAGATATACTGAGGGGGGGGTTGAATCAGTATATCATATATCTTATTAATCTTTTCTTAACCAAATTTCACTTAATCAAACATTCAAGATATGAAATAAAACTCAAATAATAAACACCACACAAGATAGAGAGAGACACTAGATATAACGTGGAAACCCAATATGGGAAAAACCACAGAGAACAATCTCAAGTATATGAATGAGCACCATACCAAACAATATTCGCAAGCCAAGCTTGCAGGAGCACCAACCCCTTTGCTGAGCACCACACCCCTTTGCCGAGCACCAACACAGCTACAATTCATGAGCACCAACCCATAGGAGAACCAACCCCTTTTCCAAGTACCAACCCAACAATAATTCATGAGCACCAACCCCTTTGCTAAGCACCAACCCAACAACAATTTGTGAGCACTAACCCATATGAGCACCAACCCCTTTGTGTATACCACACACCTATCTCTCAATGTTGCTATCTCAAAAAATGATAGATCAATACAACATCTCTTTCCTCTCTCTCAAATTTGCTCTTCTAAGCTAGATAATACAAATCATATTCATCTCTCACAATTGATCTTCTAAGCTAGATATTACAATATCAAATCAACCTCTATTTCTCATATTACAAATGGCTTTTCAAGCCTTTATTTATAGCTTTCCAAATGACCTTTGGCCTTCCCCCTTTGTGATCCTTCAATCCTCATGGAAAATGGCACCAAACTTGTATGACCCTTCATATTCAAGCCTTTGAAAAGTCATGTGGTGACCCTTCATGATCAAAAATGTCCTCCCCTCTTTTGTCCTCATCTTGGTGACTTTTCGTATTCCTTAAAGTGTGCCTTAATGAGAAATTTTGCCCTTCCTCTTTTGTCTTCACTTGGTGACTCTTGGAATTTCCCAAGATGACTCTTCATGGGAAAATGCATCCCATCCTTCTTTTGTCTTTATCTCATGGCTCTTTGAATTATCCATGGGCCCTTCTTTTGTCTCATATGTAACCAAAAATATATTCATTAATATTAAATAAATATTAACTCATATTAGCCAAGATATATCTATTATAAACAACATTAAATGCAATGGGGCCTTTATCACCAATAATGCTAGACCTTTGACATCAATGACAATATTTACAACAATCTCCCCCTTTGTCATTGATGGCAACCTCAATCCTGAAACTGCCACATCCTGTCACCTACACATACTGTCATCTAAAAACATACAATAACTCCCCCTTACTATAGCAATCTGTACATGTTCCCTGTACCTATTTTTTACACCTATACTTGTACCTATTATTCTCCCCCTTTGACATCAATGTCAAAGGGCCTATCTAGAGCTAACACTTAGCTCCCCCTCAACTGATGCTGAACATCAATGGTAGGAAGTAATAGAAATTACTCCCAACTCCTCTCACCGATCTTTGAATGTATCCTTTGATCGTGCCTTTGAGAAGATATCTGACAAAACATATACATTATTTCCTATCCTTTGAGCATCTTCAATCAACTCATTTGAATCTTTTCTTCTAAACTCAAAACCTTCTTTATGAAACTTTAATGTGTATCCTTGATCACATATTTGACTAACACTCAACAGATTATGCTTAAGACCTTTTACAATAAAACATTCTTAGTCTTAGTTCTACCATAATCCAAACTTAAAGTACCTTTTTCGGCTATCCTGGTAGTGGTTTTATCTCTAAATATCATTGTACCACCATTGATATTCTTTAGAGTTGTGAACTTACTTTTATCACCTGTCATATGCCTCAAACATTTGCTATCAATTAACCATGGCTGATCTTTACCTCTTACATGTAGAGCTGTCTGAACCATCATAGAATCTTTAGGTTATTTTTTCTGCCATGAACATGTCTGAGCCTTCTTCTTGATGAATGGAGCTTTGAAAATCTGATCCTTCTTGACTAACTCAAACACGCTTCTATAATACCTAGCTATGTGTCTGAAGTTATTGCACTTATAGCATACTATGGTCTCTTCATCAAAGCTTGATAGAGGAGCAAAAGAGTTGTGGCTTCTTCTTGACTCTCTTTGACTTTCTTTCTCCTTATTTTTGAAATTGTTAGCTCTTTTTATACATTCTAATTTATTGTGACCATATCCATTATAATAAAAACAATAGCCTTAAAAATAAGACCTATCTGTACATCTCTAACCTGATTGTCTTTTGTAGCTTTGTTTTCTCCAACCTTCTCTGTTTGAAATGTCCTCTATATTTTTCACTTCTCCCCTTTTTGTTTCCTCTTTTGTAAGAGCTTCAACATAGCTCTTTTTCTTTTCAAATCTGATCCCTGTCTTATCTGAATTTGCTTTTTGACTTTCCAATATCTTATTCAGCATGTAGTGCTATCTTCAAATTTTGAATCACTGACTACTTTATCACTGACTGCTTTTTTAATATCTTATTTTAAAGAGAAAATTTCAATAACATACCTTTGACATTATTTTATTGCTATTTCCAACTGTGATGTGAGGTCTTCTTCATTCTTCTTGGCTTCTTCAAAGTGTGCTTGTAGATATTCAATCATTTATTTTGACTTTTTTTCATTTTTCTCGATCTAGCGCTTTAATCTTTGATTCTTCTTCTGAACAGCTTCTAACTCTTCTAAGGCAAAAATGAGCTCTCCTTCCATATTCAATTTAGCTTCCTCTTCTTCTTCTTCTTGATCATCTTCATGTATGGCCATGAATAGAATCTCTTCTTTTTTTGAATCACTAACTCCACTATCTTCACCTGATCTAGGATCCTTAGAATATAGGCTCTTCTTCTTGAATCCCTTCTTAGATTTGCCTTTGAAATTCTTCTTGTATGTAGGATTTTCTTATTCATCATCATTAACCTTATCTGGGCATCTAGCTAAAAAATGTCCAATCTTTCCACAATTAAAATATTTAAAAGATAATTTTCCTTGATATTTACCTGTTCCTCTTTGTAGCTTGCAAATGAAAAGTGCTCCATTGTCATCTTCATCATCACTGGAACTATCAC
Organism: Torreya grandis; assembly: GCA_037957365.1. NCBI lineage: Eukaryota > Viridiplantae > Streptophyta > Pinopsida > Cupressales > Taxaceae > Torreya > Torreya grandis. The sequence goes on along the minus strand of JARHVA010003875.1, from coordinate 415,055 downwards.
TTGATTCTTGAATCTTAGCTTTCTCCTTATTTGATGTCTTAAAAGCTACTTCTCTCTTTGAAGATTTATCTTATTCTGTTTGCATCTCATATGCCGTGAGAATACCATGAAGCTCATCCATCTTTAGCTTAGCTAAATTCTTCATCTCCTCAATTGTTGAAACCTTTGCATCATATCTCATTGGTAGAGATCTCAAAACCTTTTGCACCACTATTGACTCATCCAATGTTTCTCCAAGACCTTGAATCTAATTTATGATTTGATCAACTCATAAAAGATAACTTATTATATCTTTTTATTCTTCCATTTTCAAACTTTCAAACTGCCTTCTAAAAGTCTGCAGCTTAGCTTGCTGAACCTTTCCATCACCTTTGTAAATATTATCAAGTTTTACCCAAGTTTCATGAGCAGATTTACATTGCATAACTTTTAACAAATTTAGATTCACATAAACCACATAAAATAACATTTAAAGCTTTAGCATTACATTCACTTGCCTTCTTTTCTGCTGGAGTAATTGCAAATGTCTGTGGCTCTTCATATTCCTCCACCACTGCTTTCCATATGTTGAATCCAAGGGCCATCAAATAAACCTTCATTCTCATGCTCTAAAAATCATAATTTGTCCCATCAAACAAAGGTGCCTTATTTGTAGAAAATCCTTCTTATGACCCATCCATCGTGCTTTCCCAACCTACCTTCAAGCTATAAAACTTTTCAAAAAGGAACCTGCTCTGATACCAATTGTTAAACATGAGATATATTGAGAGGGGGGGTGAATCGGTATATCATATATCTTATTAATCTTTCCTTAACCAAATTTCACTTAATCAAACATTCAAGATATGCAATAAAACTCAAACAATAAACACCACACAAGATAGAGAGAGACACCAGATATAACGTGGAAACCCAATGTGGGAAAAACCATGGAGAATAATCTCAAGTATATGAATGAGCACCAATCCAAAAAATATTCAAAATCCAAGCTTGTTGGAACACCAACCACTTTACTGAGCACCAACCCAACAACTATTTGTGAGCACCAACCCATAGGAGCACCACACTCCTTTGCCAAGCACCAACCCAGCTACAATTCGTGAACACCAACCCATAGGAGCACCAACCCCTTTTTCGAGCACCAACCCAACAACAATTCATGAGCACCAACCCATATGAGCACCAATCCCTTTACCAAGCACCAACCCAGTAACAATTCGTGAGCACCAACCCACAAGAGCACCAACTCCTTTGTGTGTACCACACACCTATCTCTCAATGTTGCTATCTTAACAAATGATAGATCAATACAACATCTCTTTCCTCTCTCTCACTTTTTCTCTTCTAAGCTAGATAATACAAATCATATTCATCTCTCACAATTGCTCTTCTAAGCTAGATATTACAATATCAAATCAACTTCTATTTCTCATATTACAAGTGGCTTCTCAAGCCTTTATTATAGCTTTCCAAATGACCTTTGGCCTTCCCCCTTTGTGATCCTTCATTCCTCATGGAAAATGGCACCAAACTTGTATGACCCTTCATATTCAAGCCTTTAAAAAGTCATGTGGTGACCCTTCATGATAAAAAATGTCCTTCCCTCTTTTGTCCTCATCTTGGTGACTTTTCATATTCCTTAAAGTGTGCCTTCATGAGAAATTGCACCCTCCTCTTTTGTATTCACTTGGTGACTCTTGGAATTCCCCAAGATGACTTTTCATGGGAAAATGCATCCCATCCTTCTTTTGTCTTTATCCCATGGCTCTTTGACTTCTCCATGGGCCCTTCTTTTGTCTCCATTGCAACCAAAATATATTCATTAATATTAAATAAATATTAACTCATATTAGCCAAGATATATTTATTGCAAACAACATTAAATGAAATGGGGTCTTTATCACCAATAATGCTAGACCTTTGACATCAATGATGATATTTCCAACAAAGAGTACATAAATAATGAATTTGTATTCTTCTCCCATGTATTAGGATTCTGTATCCATTGACGTGAGTATATATCTTCTAATACATGTGTAGTTTAATTGTTTATTTTATTGTTTCTAGCCCCCACTTTATGCCATAATCTTTGGTGTGCACTAGATTAGATTTTAATTTCTTTTTATTAGAATAAGTGAATGTTTTAAAACCTTAGGACTCCATTAGGGTTGTTATATGATTGTGTTAGACTATAGGCTTTCAAACCCTTCTTAACATGATATGTTATGACAAGTGATCCCCTAATTAGTTTTAGTGGATCCCCATATTGGTCATGCTCCCGCTTAACAAGTGTATCCCCAATCGAAAGTTTAGGTATGCTCTATCTTATTCGAGTTAGGATTGATTTATAGACATGATGCATTTTTGATTGCCTACAATTTCATCTATGACACCAAATGCAATAGAAGACATAAATGTGTTGAAAATAAATTACTCTACATTCAATATGCTAATGAATAAGAAGAGGATGATGAATCAATAGGTGAGGCTGAGGATGAATAGGAGGAGGAATTAGAAGTTGCCCAACCATCTCATGTCATGCACTTTTAGGCATTAACACTCTATAAACCCTAAAGGTAGTGTGTTTCTTATAGAAATATAAGGTGATAATATTGATTAACTTTAGGATTACACAAATCCATTAAAAATAAATTAGTATTACATTTAGATTATTTTATTTATCCACATCCAAAATTTTAAGTCATAATTGCAGATGAAGGCATAATTAGTTCTTCAGGGAAATGCCATATTATCAAAATTTCCATAGGAGATTACTAGCTGGACTTTCCTATGTTTTCTATTCCCATGGGTGGGGTAGATATAATTTTTGGATTCAAATGACTTACAACCTTGGAAATGATGTACCTAAATTCCTAAGAGTTTTTCATGTTTTTTCATTTTTAAGTTATGACTTTCAAGTCATATATAAGAAAGGAAATGATAATTTAGGGGTAATTCCATTATCTTGGAGGAACGAGCATATAGAGGAATTATTATGTGCAATGTCCACATGGAAGATAGATTGGGTAAATGAATCAAGATACGAATGGGATAATGACACTCATACACAAGTTCTAATTTAGAATCTCAAGAAAGATTCTAGTGTTTCATAAAAATTGTATGGAAAGGGAATCCCTATAACACAAAGATAGGTTGTACATGTGTAATAATTATACCCTTAAACATAAGGTTCTTATGGATAACTATCCATCTCCAGTAGGGGAATTGAATATTATTGAAAAATATCATATAATAAAATAAGATTTCTTTTGGGAAGGAATTAATGGAGATATATAAAAATTTGTGGCCAATTAATGGTGTATCAAAAAAATAAAGGTGAGACAATTGAAACCTCAGGGCTTATGAAAACCCTTATCCACTCATAGCCAAAGGTGGGAGGAGGTTTCCATAAATGTCATAACATGATTTTGTAGGTTAGAAAGGGAAAATTTCATCATGGTAATCATGGAAAAGATCAAAAAATATGCCTATTTGTTTACCTTGTCACATCCATTTGTATCAAATAATAACATCTACTCTTTTGGATATAGTTCAGAAGCTACATGGGATCCCCAAGATCATAGTAAGTGATTGTGATCCTATTTTTACCAATAATTTTTGGACTAATTTATTTTGATTTATGGGTATTAAATTGGCTCATAGGTCATCATATCACCTTGGATTTGAAGGGAAAATAGAAGTGGTAAAAAAAATCCTATAGAGATATCTTTATTTTTTTTGTATTGGATAAACAAGAGAGATGGGTTCATTGGTTACCACTACAATAATAATGATATAATATTTTCTTCCATATCTCATCCAAAATTTATACTTCTTTGAAACTTCATGGGTATTAGCCACTATCCATCACCTCATAGTTGATGGTACAACCAAAGATTAAAGTTGTTGAAGAACACATTCAACACCAACATGAGGTACTTAGTAGTCTAAGAGAGAACTTACCAATGTCAAAAAAAATAAAGAAACATCAAGTGGAGTAGAGCTATAATGAAAGTAATTTTGAAGTAGGTAATTGGTTCCTTATGCACATACAACCATATAATAAAATGTCTTTGAATCAACATAAAAACGTATAACAAACATTCTTCTTAATATGATATCCCTTATCAAATCCTACAAATAATTAGTAATGTCACATACAAGATGGATTTGCCTTAATTTTTACACATAAATCTTGTACTTCATGTCTCCTATTTTGAAAATGTAATTGGACATTAATTATTAGCCTAGACTAATTTACCAAATCTAGATGAGCAGGATAAGGTTAGTCTAAAACCTAAGAAGATCCTTAAGACACACATTAGAAGGTTAAAAACAAGGAATATTAATGAGCACTAGAAAAAGTGGAAGATTTTAACCAACGAGGATACCACATGGGAATATGAATAATTAATATAGAAGCATCCATAGTTAGTCAACATTGAGGATACCATTGTTTGAATGTGAGGGGAATGTTATCCCCTTAACCTATAACATGTATAGGGATATGTGTGGTTGAATTATGGCTAACATATTCTTTTACCTTTTCATAACACAATTATTTATGTTTTCATATTGTTAGCAAGGTCAACCTATGGATTGACCATAACCTAAGTAGAGTATAAATAGGATGTAGTGATTAGTACTTTAGTATCAAATTATGATTTTTTTTATTACATGGTTGTGGAGGTTTCCTCCTCAAAGTGGCTTAGTCTTATATTTTTAGTATTATACTCAAATTTCAACATTTGGTGTGGATATAATATATTATTCTCATTTTATTATGATCTATTATGGTTGATATACTCTTGGTTCTTATATTTACATCCATTTTTATGAATTAGATTGATCTATTTAGGTAATTTCATTACATTTGAAGTATAATAACATTAATTGGAGATTTTATGTTAGACATCAAATAGGTAGGTAATTCTTGGAAATAATTTAAGAAAAATGATTCTTCCAACCAAACTTATCTAAGTTTCCATGATGTTATTCTTGAATTCATTCTACACAAAATTTATTTCCATATGGCCTTATTTCCCATGCCTACAAAGAAAGGAATACTTAGGTATTTACTTGGTAGTTTCCTAGTGGTAAGCCCCATTTTTATTCTAATCTTTGTTGAAGGTGAAACAAGGTGTTAAATAAGTATAATTTTGACTTTAATTCATTTATATATTGTCTTAAAAAATTTAATTGTGTTAATAATTTCTTCAAAATACTTGATCTATCATGAACATGATAACCTTAATAGTAGGGTATCATCTATAAATGAAAGGTGTGAGATGGAAGTTACACTATCTCCCACTTTGAGTTTTTTTATCCTTATTTCTCTATAGGCTTGTTAAATAGAGTGGATGAGGGATTCTATAATAATTATAAATAGATATGGAGATATGGGATCTCCATGCCTTAAATCTTTGAAGGTTAAAAAAAATGGATTGTCATTAATAAAAATGAAAAAATAAGATGAGGAGATGAAACCCTCTATTAATTGATACCACTCCAAAGAAAAACCACAATTTCTTAAGATATCATGAAGGAAGGCCCAATTTACTTAATGCCGAAAGGCAAATTCACCCATATTTTTTCATATCACTTTTTGCTATTAAACCACTTCAAAGGCCATATAATTAGTCTACCATATTATATCCTATGTCTCTCAAATTGAAAGTTATATCTTTCCAAGAAAAACCTTCAACTGATATAATCCACCAAGGATTAATTCTCCTTCTCTAAATAAGCAACCCCCATGAGAAGCTAGGAAATCTACATGGTCAAAAGTAATAGAGAGAAAATATCTAATAAGGATGTTGTTATAGAGGGCAGAAAAAGTAAATCCTCTCCTTTCACTCACCCAACCCACCCATAGGAGGGAAGGAATAATGAAAAATAAAAGCTCATGACCTTTCTCCCTTGAAGAAGAGTTTTGGTAAGAAAGTCAACAAGAGCTTTCAGTTCCAACAGGGCGCGAAAAAACTCAATTTCTATTAGATTGTGGAGCTAAAAGCTTCAGCTACTTGCAAACAAGGTGGAACAGAAGGTTGCTGAGATCCAAGAGCACCGGCATCGGCAGCAGGACCGATGTCGGTCGTGGGCAGTGCTGAAGGCCACCGGCGATGGCAGGAAGTCAGCCGACGTCGACAGAACCAGGCAAGCAGGGACCGACGTCGGTCGCCTGTGTGTTCCAGAAGTGCTAGTTGCACGGACAGTTAGTTAAGTGAACGAAGAGTTTGCATGTAAAGACCAGTTAGAGTCTTGAGCTGTGAGGATAATTGTCTAAATTAAGAGTCTAAGTTAGTGTTTAAGTCTGGGATCTATTTATAGACCCATTGGCATGTATTGTATAAGCATAAGATAAGGAAGGCAAGGAAGTACCCTCTGTGTGTGTGTATGATCATTGAGTTGCAGGTTGTTGCAAGCTCATAGGAGATCCACATGTGAGTATGGTATGTTGAATTGCAGGTTGTAGGTTCATGGGAGATCAGCTTGAAGTGCTATAGAGTGCTTGGTGTACTGACAGGGTTATTACTAACTAGTTGGAGAGGTGAACACCAATTTTGTTTGTGAGTTGGTTGTTGGGACCATTTTTTGTGTAGGAGAGTGTGTGTGAGAAGAATTACTGTACACTTGAGGTGTGGTGAACCTCTGTAAGGTGAAAGAGTGTGGCGGCTCTTTGTTGTATTCTTTTCTGTAAAGTGTTAATACAAGATAGTGTATTGTCTCTCATATTCTGTGCTATTGGTGAATTCGAGTTACTTGTGCTTCTGGTTATTTCTGCATATTTAATTGCTTATATTTGGTAATCATACTGTGCTCTTTCTGAGGAGCAAGATCCAACAAGAGGAATCAGAACAGGTGTGTTTGTTCTTGGACTTCCCTAACAATTTCAAAATCCATGACCTAAAGGTAGCAGAGGTCTAGAGGAGTGATGAGGACCCAACCAAGCTTCTAGAGGGTCATAATAAGAACCTGATGGAGTTCCATGATTTTTTTTAAAATTTGGATAGGCAACTAGTTTCATACATGGAATAATGGAATAATTTTAAACAAGAAATTGATGAACAGAGGGAAGGGATTTAGGGGCTACAGATGAAAGAAAGGGGTAAGCTAGAGGGAAACCCTAAAGGTAATGAATGTATCACCATCACCTCAATAAGTCACATCACAAATAATGTAAAATCATTGGTAGAGAAAGATAAAGACTTGAATGAACAAATAAAAAAACATGGTAGAAGGCTAAGGGGAAAAAACTAGAGGGATGTTGATCAGCAACACAAAGAAGATGATGGATGGCAATAGGAAGGAGAGTTAGTTTCAAGAAATATAAAAGGTGGTTGTGTCCATTTTTTTTGGTCTATAGGTATTTTTTTCTAAGATTGTGCTAATGTTTTACATCCAACAGACTGGGTTGGCCTTGTTTCATCTTGTTTTATTTTTACTTTTCATATTGAATGGTGGTTTGTAGGTCCCTATAAAACCTGAGTTTAACTAATCAAATAAAAAAAATATTCAAAGGATTTATATATATTTATAAATATCTAATTTAATTACCATATCCTTTTTTCTTGGAGATGAATAAGGAGTGCATTATCTTATGTGTAACAAAAATTCCATTCATAAATTACATTCCCTTCACAAAGCCTCCTTATTATGGTGATATAATGGTTGGGTTTTTAATCTCTCTACAATATATTTGGATATTATCTCATATATTATTTTTTTAAAGTGATATTGAGAAGAAACTATAGAAGAATTAAGATTTTATTGTTTGGGGATGAGGGCTAATAAAGTGTTATTCATATCCTTTAGAATATTTTTGGAATTAAGTACCTCATTATAAACAATTACAATTTATTTTCCAATAATCTCCTAAAATGTTGGTAAAATGCAACATGTTATGCATCTATAATAGGAGCTTTGTCACTTTACATTGTAAACACCACTTGTTTGATTCCTTCAAAAGAGAAAGGATCCATCAGAGAATTGTTCTATTTTGGGGAAATGAGGCATGTATGTCAGATAGATACTCATCCATAATATTATCATGAGGAGGATCAATCTTAAAATTTCCTTATGAAAGGAGTTAACGTCATGTCTCTAATGGTTGGAAATTATGGCTTTGAATTTTTTAAATCTTGTTAACATGTTGTCAGCATATGGTAGAATGTTTCTTTTTTTTAATCTCCATCCACCGACCAAATTTATCTTGAATTTTTTTTTCAAATATATATATATATATATATATATATATTACTTAGAGTAAATATGTTCTAGGTTAGAGAGAAGAGTCTTCTCTTCGACCCAAGTTTCATCTGTGTATATTTCAAGCAAAAATTTTCCATTGATAACTATTAGATCCTCTTCAAATTTTGGATTTTGAACAAATGTATTCCTAAAACATTAATGGTTCTAGTCTCTAATACACCTTTTAAGTTATCATAGTTTTGATATGAATATATAGGAATTAGTTCCTTGAAGTTTTAGGAAATCCTTCTACCATTTGTAAAAATTTTCAACAATATAATTTTTAAGCCACATCAATTAAAACTTAAAGGGACATCGAAGAGGTGAAGAGTTTGTTGTGATATCTAAAATGATATGAGAGTGGTTGAATCTAGATACCTTGATAATGTGGGATTTTTATAATTAGGGTGCATCTAACCATGAATTTGATATCATTAATTTGTCAAGCCTTTCAACAATACCATAAAATATTTATCTTCTATTAGACTAGGAAAACATGCCATTCTTAGGTGTTAAATAAATAAAGCCAATATTAGATATAAAGGAATAAAAAAAATTGATTGAGTTTTATTTTTCCTTACTATTTATTTTTCATTATTATCCATGATTGAATTGATATATCCTCCCAAAAGGACCTTTAAATGCTTTACTTTTTAATTATAATATTTTTTTGACACTGTCTTAGTTCTTTTTTTGGAGTATTTGGGCCATACACATTGATGGAAATAAATTGAAAAGGTTCATAAAAACTATTGATATTATAACACAACCAATTTTTACTTGTAAAAATTAATGAACTGAGTACCTTTATATAATTCCATGATAAAACAAGATGGATTGATGCTTCATTAACATCCATGCCTAAAACATCTAATAATGGCCAATACATTTTGACAAAAGATATAAATTATGTCGATAATTTTCTTCCTAAACATATACAACATCTAGGAGAAGGATAAGAAGTCTTTTTACCAACCTTTATTTGATATGATCATTAAATACCATAACATTCCATGATATGAATTTAATTTCAAATATGAAGGGAACTTCCCACTTTGTTTTAGAAAATAGGAGCTCATGGTTTTTTTGTCATCTTTTCTTGAAATCTCAATCTTATTCTTGAACTAGATGAAGAGTATATGCTTGTCATGTTTACCAATGCTCCTAAAATTTAGAACCCTATATAAGCATGAGGAGGAATCAAAACCCATAATTAATGATACTTTTAAGATAAAACCCTAATTTTTTCTATAATATCCTGTCGACCCTAGACGACAAATCTAATTCCATCGGCTCTTTTAACAAACTTATAACTATCTAGAAAATAAAATGTATTACTCAAATCAATGTCTAATGACAAACCTTGAACCTTATCAATTGTTTATTATCAAAGAAACATCTTTCCTCTTATTGGCTCTTTGAAATTTAGTTGTTAGTTTTTTTTTTAAAAATCAAAAGTTGTCATGCCAAATATGAAGATTGTGAGTTGGTTGATGTAGTTTTCTGAATCCTAGCCATAAAAATGCCTTGAACATAGTAAAATTAAAAACAACCTCTCATTTTTAATATAAGATATTATTATTATTATTATTATTATTATACAATATATTTATAGTATATTTTTATATCTTATGCTACACATTATCTTGTTTTTCCATCTCTCTTATATCTCAAAAATGGTGAAATTTTTGTCCATGTCTTTACCTTTTTATTGTTATATCTTCTTTTCTTATCATAATAGATAGATCATTGTAACATGAACAAGATGATCCAAAAAAGATTCAATTGTAAAATTTCTCCATAATGTATTTCATATTCCATTTCTGAAAGAGGATAATGAATATGGATACATATGTAATTATATCTACAAACTTTTGAATCATTAAATCAAAGAAATTTGTACTAGAAAATAAAATATAATTGTTTCATCACATGAATTGCTCTTATTTAAATATTAAAATCATCGTAAACCTTAATATAATTTGAGGGAAATAAAACAAACCATTTTTATAGGTAAAATAATTCATGAAAATTTACAAGACATATTGTAGTTGACTTAAACTCACCATCTCAAAAAAATAGTGTTTAGGTCAATTATTTAGAGAAATAAAGATGACATCATGATCTAGTCATAGGGATAAAGGTCTTGAATAATAAAGTATCTTTCACAAGCATTAGAATCTTCATTGAGCTCAACAAAACTAACAAATAGTTTTTTCCATTACTTGCAAAGGTAAGCCACAATGAAGTCAAGAATTTGCCTCTTCAACAACATCCCTAAAGACCATCGAATTCATCCATCGCTATTATAGAAATAACCAATGCCACTATTTTCTAAAAATGTCTACCAATAAGACCATTGATCCAAATTTCAAACACATAGAACATTTCAAATGATTAATTCAATTTCAAAGCAATTAAAATGAAAAACAAGCAAACACTTCATACTTTGTTGATTTTATTTTTAGACCCATAGTTAATGCCCTTGAAAATATCATAAATACCTAGAGTGAAATAATATATTTTGATATTCATAAACACCTCTTAGATCTTATGATAACATAATTAACCATGTAACATACTTCATAGACATAAGAACACAGAAGAGTGGAGTGATAAAAGGCAGAATGATGGAAGACACACACCTACGAGATGGGTTAATTGTAAAGCAGAGGCTATCCTCCAACTCGATTCATGGATGTTTAAGGAGATAATGGATCTCAAAAGGAAAATGGAAATAATGGAAGACAACTAGAAGGTAGTTTGGAACAAAATCAATATCATGGAAAAACAGATGAGAGACATCCCCACCAAACTCAAAGACTATGAGAACAACCTAAGGGAACTCATCAAGGAGAGAAGAATGAAGATGGAGGAGGTTACATCTAACATATGTGCTGCAGCTGTTAATATTAGAAAAAGAGCTAATGAGGAGATCAAATCCTTGGAGGGGCCTAGCAAGAGGATGAGACAAAGCTCAAGAAAGAAAGCTATGCAAGAGGGAGCCATGTCAGTGGCTACTACTATTCAGGATACTGCTGTGAAAGGTAAGGAAGCAGTGAAAATGATTTTAGAACTAGAAGAATAGCTTGGTTCTTCTAGGTGGTTGTGTTATCTGGTCTTGTTTCCTGGTTTTTTGTAATCTTTTGACTATGGTGTAGCCAGGTCTGTGTATAACCTGGGTTATGACTTGAGGTCTTTCTGGTGGTTTTGGGTCCATATAAAACCTATTTATGTTACTTCTTTGTAGTAGGTTTTAGGTATTGCCTGTGGTCGTAAATGCTTCATCTTTCTATCTTTGTTTCAGGGTTTTGGGTCCCCTTCAAAACTTGTTTTTACCTTAATCTAAAACATACTTCATAGACAATGTCCTTTACAAATTTATCCTAGTGGCAAGACATTATAAAACAAGAGTATGTTGTAGATATGTCCATCAACTTGAGCTTGAATATAGTCTCTTTTATGGTGCTTAGAATAAATTATTCTCTTGATAATTTGGAAAGCTAAAACTTTAAGACATTGAATCTACTTAACCTAGAATGCATGACCAAAAAAGAGAAATGAGACATTATTGCTATATATTATAAGTACCCACTTAAAAATCATTAATGTTGTGAATCCTTTTGGTTTATGAAGGCAATACTTTTAAATAAAAAAATCATAGTATCATTTCCACTTTGAAACCCATTAATGAATCAAACATTGGATAGCCACATATTGATAACTAGAAACACATCTGACTAGTTATAACATCTAAGTCACAAAGGATATTTGAAAAAAAATTAACATTTGCAAAAAATAGAGAGAAAATAAGGATTTTTTAAATAAAACCATGACTAACAACTTGCTTTCAAATCTATTCATCCTCAAAAAATTCAAAGGAAATATCCTTACATTTCAAAAATATATAGCTTATTCTCCAGACTAAACATTTTTTATACTTATAGGATTATTCATTGCATATTAAAGTTATCTCAATGTTGAATGGGAAAGGAGACAAACACGACTTAGACCATATTCTATAATGATATACCTAAAATGAAACTCAACCATGCTTTCGATAATTAATGGCTCAACTCACTTGGAATTATGTCTTTAAAAAAATATGTAAAATATAATAATATCACAAAGGTTAAACATGCGAACCATAGAAAAATAATAACTCAAAGTGATATCATTTTGAGCTTATGCAGAAAAACTTGTGTATACTACAATTATGAAATATTAACACCATGGTAAATTTAAAAGATAGTTAGTTCCCTTAACTTCTTAGTTCATGTGCTTAAGGAGACATATCTTTTATTCCAAACAAGTCATACAGATCCAAAGAAGAGTGACAATATAGCTCTATAAAATATCCACATAAAGAAAATGATGGCTTTGAATACAAAAAATTTAGTCTCAACCAACCTATTTGGACATTTACACAGTTTAATAAATGAAATAATATATTACTTGAAATACCACACATATTTTACTAAAACTTGAGATCAAAGAAAATATTTAACGACCTTCAAAAACACAAAATTCTAGTTCTTCACCATCCATAGATGATTATAATGCCCAAGTGGCCAAGTGATACATGTGTAGACACATACATCTAGTCAGAAGAACTTGACAATGTTAATTATTGACACATCCTAAACCACATGACCTTTGCTCAAATACATGACTATTATTTTCTATTTATTTATATGTTATCTTAAATATTTGTTTGTTGTTACTACTACATATAAATTTCAAACTTAAAATGTTTAATACCACCCTTAATTGCCTTAAACTTAAGATAATTATCCCTGATATTTTAGGACATGTCTATGCTAAGTGAACAAGAAAATTTTCATGTGTAGTCATATAAAGTGTGAAAATTGGTAGCTTGAGTGTGGCTTGTGACACCTAACCCATAGGTCCCTCTTGCATGCTCTCATGACCCTTCTAGACACCTTTTTTCTTACTCTTAGTCATCCATAGACTTCTGAGACCTGATTCTAGCTCAACTAGGCTACATTTATTATAATATTCTATCCCCCTAAGTCTTGTAACTATAGGAAAATAACACCCAACTTGGACTATATCACCAGACCATAGGGTGTCCATTTTTGGTGCTCCTATCTAATTGCATTTTTAGCTCCAATGATCATTTCCTTCCAGTTCCTATCCTTCTTTTTATTAGTCTAATGTGAATACATTCAACCCATGACCAATATATCTATATAAAATCCCATTCAAAGTTCATTTAGAAGAGGTGGATAAATACTATAAAAGCAAGTAAGAATACAAGCAAGACCATTGAGGAAAACTTCCCTATTCTCTGCATACAACCATCCAATATATCTACAAACACATCTAAATATTCACACCAATCCCTAACCACCTCAATCACACCCAATTCAACATTTTTTAATCTTCACAACACTATTTCACAAAGCACATCAAGTGGGCGAACTACATATGGCTTGATCCCTCTTCAGAGTATTAGTATGTACGCAACATGCCCACACAAGGGGTGTGGATACACGTTCAATGTATCTTACACACACTAACTACCCATTTATTTCTCAAGACTAATAAAAGTACAATGAATTCTAGGGTTTGAAGACTAAATAAGATCTATAAGGAGTGCTATAGACCTTTAACAATCAAAATTTCATAGAAAGACTCACACAGGAATAATGAATAAAACCTAGAAAACTCAGATCTCTAGGACAATAGTGAGAAAAGATGATTATAGCACCAGAGACTAGAGTGTCTTATTTTGTTGCTCCTATTATTTCACAAAAAAAAAATGGATCTTAATTTGTGACACTATCCCAGTCCTACATAATAGATTCTAGACCATGTCTCAACCATTTTATTTGATTTTTAGCTGTCTTATTTTCTTCATATTTATTGTTATTTATAGAAAGGTTAAAAATATAGTTAAATTATACAAATTAGTTGTTAAATTATTTCAATATTATTTACTAATTTAGTCAACTCAAACCCTTAACTAAATTAGGAATAAGATTCTAATATTCCCAAAACTGTTAAATCATTTGGTAAACATGACTTACTTCATTTGCGCATAAAAACCCTAGAAACTCTAGGATAAATTCCTTGATCATTTTTCCAATAATTTTTGATTTTTTAATTAAATATTTAAATTAAAAAATCACTTTAATTTTTAAAATTTCATAATAATTTAAAAAAAATTCCTTCCAAACCCTAGTTGCACATATGAGGTCCCTTTAAGTCATTGTTTTCCAATATTTTTTTGATTTTTTACTTGCATGTTTCAATAAAAAATTTATATTAATTTTTAAAATTTCTTATTAATTTTAAAATATATTATTTTTTAAATCCCTAGTTGCATATACTAGGTCCCATTACTGTTGAGGTATCACCTTACATGTTTGTCAGCGTCGTATCCTTTTATGCATATTCCAGTTTCTTGTTTAGATTATATCTATTTAATTTTTATTCCATTATTTAAGTTATTTTCCTTATGCCACCTAAGCTCATTGAATCTCTTCCTTTAAGATGAATTACAAGGCCTAGTGGCAACCTTCTTGAATTCACCCATATTCCTTCAACCCAATCATATACCATGGATAAACAACCAACTCAAGTTCCTACTATAGATCCTACACATCCAGACTACACCAATTTATATAAGGATAATTTTGACAATGAGTAGTATGAGAGTAAAAATGATGATACAAACACCAATGTTCATGACTCACAACATCAGACTCTTGGTCCACTTCCACCTATTATTGACAATGAAGTTGTCCTCAACAAATATTTCATCCTATAAAGTTTTTGAGAAAGACTCAAGGAACAACCTCAAGATCATACTCTTATCTTAAAATCTATCATAGAAATTAAAAATGCTAAGCAAGTTGAGTCTTTCATTCCTTCAAAACATCTAGTTGTAAATGACACTATGGGGGAAACTATGTCTCAACAACTCCTATAACAACCCAACCTCCCTTTAAGGCACCACTAGTTACGGCTAGTATATCTTTTTCTCCTGATGTGGTAACCCTTATGAAAGAGATAAAATATATTTAATCCAAGGTGCTACATCTTGAGCAAGGTGCTTCTAGACCTACACAGGGCTTAAATTTTTTTACTCTACTTCATACACCATTGGCATGTTATATTGCTTCTACACCCTTACCACAAGGTTTTTTTTAACCTAAGCTCACTTTATATAATGGCAAGGGTGATTCAGAGACACATTTGAGAGATTTTCACATAGCATGCTTGGACTATGTGCCAAATGACTAGCTACTAACCAAGTTATTTACACAAAGTCTAAAGGATTATAGTTTACAATAGTTCTATAGTCTACTCAATTAGTTGTTTAATGTATTCAATCCTTTAACTGACATGTTCTTAGCTCATTTTAGCATTAACATTAGTGATAAGGTTTCCTATGCCTAAGTTACACAACAAAACCAAAGGTCAAATGAGCATCTCAAAAATTATGTTCTTTGATATAAGACTATCTTAGCTGAGATGACTAACCCCATGGCTAACCAGGAGTTACAAAATCTCTTCAAATAGAGTCTTTTACCAACCTTTCATGAGTCAATAATGTTCAAAAGGTTCTCTTCCTTCACTAAGTTATGACATACGCTAAAAGAAAGGGAAGTCAAATTAATTTTAATGGGAAAACTTAACTACACAAGTATATCAAAAACAATAAACAAGAGTAACAAAAAAGTCCCATACAAAGTCAATGTCAATGATATCAATATTTAGAATCAACCTACAATCAATGCAACTTTAGAGCTCCCTCAACGAGTGGTTTTATCAATACCTCCTCAATGAACCTTTACCAATCTACCAATTTCTATAGCTAGAATTTTACAACTTTTGGAATATAATACCATATCTCTACCTCTTGTTTGAGAAGTTCATCTAACAAAGCCTCTTCTATAGGGATATGATGATAATGCATTTTTCAAATTTCACAGGGCACTAGGCCACATAACAAATAGATGCATCAGTTTGAAACACAAGAATAGGACTTGATAGATGGAAATATCATTGATCTTGGCATTCTAGTTTAGCCTCCATAGGTAAAGCAAACACAAGATAAGGCTTTAAAAAATTTCTTAGATCTTTTTACACAACAATTTAAATAAGAGACAGGGGATAGATCAGGTTTTCACCATGCATATCATGCACATTTACCACTAGATACATATAGGGCACATTCAGTTGAGTCACATCCTTTGAGTAACATGATTGGTGTATACAATTCTAGAGTTCTAGCTAGACCTTAGATCTCCTTCTTAGACTAGGATATAGTTGAGGATGATTCAAATTATCATGCACTCTTTATCAGAGCTTACATTTATAATCATCCTATTCATAATATTCTCATAGACAATGGATCTAGTGTAAACATGTGAACTATGACATTATTATAGCATTTAGGATATTCAGAGTAGGATATTACCCTGACAAACATAGTTATCAATAGATTCATTGGGAACATGATTCATTAGGTGAGATTGTACTTCTTCTACAGGTTGGTATAACACACATGGCCACACCATTCACTATTATTCCCAATGTAGGAGTTTTCAATATGTTACTTGGTCAACCATAGATCCAAAAAAATTTCATAGTACCTTCTATAGTTCATAGATGTGTGAAATTAATTCATGCTAATCAGGGTTTTACAATTGGTGGAGTTCCATATGAGTTACCATTCCCCACTTTAGAGCCATCTTATACTTTACATTCACTAGTTTTAGCTTCTCCACCAGTTACAATCCTTCCTCTAATTTAGATTTAAACACAATTAAGGCCTTCATCATTAGCACAAAGATTCATACAACTACATAAAGGCCTATTTTAGAGCAACCATAATTTTAGGATTCTAGATAGCTTCTAGCTATAGTGTTCACACCCAGGGAAATATCATTGAGGTCTCATGCCTCTACACATAGAGCACATGTTCAGAGAGCTTCTCCTACCACCAGATAGGTCCCTAAGAACCCTATAATTACATCCACTTCTTAGATTTATAGGGGGAACCCACAATTGGTTTCCACTATAGAGATTTCAGAGCATTTACCACATACACAACTTTCAGAACCGCAATCTCAACCCTTTCATCATACTTCATGATCACACATGATTTCTCTCATTGATACATGACACCATAATAGGGAGTTTCCTATGAGACTAATTGATTAGTATCATTTATTCTCAATATTAATTGTACATAGTCTGTTATATGCATGATTATACATAGCTTATTTCCAAAAATACTAAAATAACTCAAAAACACAAAAACATTTTAATTGTTTAGATTATCCATGCCTTACATTTCTACTACTATGCTAGACTTACATTTTATTGTTCTATGCTATTGTTTGTCAATCTATCTACATTACCATGATTCACTTGATCTTATTTTAGTGTGTGTAGTGACATCTAGATCTTTGATTGCTTCACTTTACCCATTGAGGGGACATCCAACTTCTACATTCAAGATATACATTGATATATTTACCCACTAGGGGCATCTTTTACATGAATCACCATCCAAGTTATGTCATAATTTTTTCACATACTTTAGTTATCATGTTGATGTACATTATTTACTAGTTTATACAGATTACTCTATTAACATTTCACTAGTATATAACATTTATGTATTTCTTAGCATATACCTAGTCTTGTACTACATGTCTTTCATACTTTCACTTCTTGCTTTGATTAGTTATCTATGATTATTTTCCAATATTTACATGATTTTCCTTCCTGATTTGCATAGCTAGATGTGATTGTATTTCTCAATTCTTGTTCCATCTTGTGTGTGTCTTAGGACATTTACCAATGTCCTTTGATTGTACTCTTCTATGTGCTTGTGGCCCTTATTCCAACCTTATTTTTTTATAATTTTATGTGTATGTGGAATTTGAATATGCCTTGTATGTTTGCTTTCTAGTTTGAGTGGCATGTGCCCATGTCCCTTATTTTCTTGGCCCCTTGGCCACTTTTGTATACTTATTATTTCTTGCCATGTGTGTTTGTTGCTTGATTGATTTTCAATTATTTTCAATGCCATGATACACATCATGCATTATCTTGCTTTCTTGGATGCCATGATGGACATTATGCTCCATCCCTCATTGACAACTAACAACTAACCAAACTTTTAGTTCTAGTTCATTCTTACAAGGCTCTTTCTTTTGAGGGAAATCATTGTAGGGTCTTCATTACTACCCTTAGAAGAGGGGGAAATAAATAAGGGTTT
Source organism: Torreya grandis (assembly GCA_037957365.1). Lineage (NCBI taxonomy): Eukaryota > Viridiplantae > Streptophyta > Pinopsida > Cupressales > Taxaceae > Torreya > Torreya grandis. The sequence continues at coordinate 396,541 of JARHVA010003875.1, read as the reverse complement.
TTATCATAGAGATCAAAGTTCCTACCGGTCAAAAAATCAACTTTTAGAACACTTAGAACAATATCTAGACTTCAAACTAGGTAGAATAGACTAAGTAGATAGTGACAATTACAGAATAGTCTTCATAATAAACATAAGACAAGAGTGATAAGATTGGAATATAGTGTTAGATATCAGGCTATCCAATTTTGATGCTCCTATCCAAATAATAATAAAAAAAGATTTTCTAGAAACAGATAGAAAAGTAAGTATAGTTATAGTTTTATTAGCAATAATTCAGTTCAGAATCAATAGTTTTAGTATAAATTTTCTTAGAGAATCTAGATATAGGGGGCATCATGCATAGCATGATGACTCTCACTTTTAGTTTTAGATTAGGTATTTGGTATAACTTCTACATCAAAATCTATGTTTTAGACACCAGTGATTGGAGGCAATGTGCATGGCACATTTGACTTCTTTTATTTTTGAGTTTATTACACTATCCAAGTATTCTCATTAGTTACATGCCTTATTCTATCTATAGGTGGTTGAAATCACTTCCAAGTGGCTTTCACATAAGTCTATTACCTAGTTTTGGAATGGATTTCATACAAATCTAATCTCCACCTTTTCTGAGTAGCCAAGAGTGGCCTAGTTTCTAGCACACATTCGGCTATCCATGCCACATTGTTAGATTACAAAACATTAATGGGATTCAAGAGCCATCTCATATAACACACATTCTTACTAGTATTAGTTCAAAGCTTTAATTCATGGGGAAATGATGGAGCCAAAGGACTAGAAAGCCTTTGCATTCTTAAGCCACCTACTCAGAGGGATTGGACACATGGTCTAAACATCGATTAACACATGCATGATCACATAGCTTCACTTAGTAGGCAATGATGGAGCCAAAGGGATAGCCTTTTAATTTTTTAACCACTCTTAGATAATTGAACACTTATTTCTATTCATGATATTACTCTTGGTACAACATCATCCAACATATACTCAATATCACTCAACATCACAATAGGTTTTGTTTTGGTTCACATACTTAGTGAGGTGTATATGTTCCTTTCTCTTCCTCTCTCTTTTATCTAGCTTTTTTACATTCTTATTTTAGATATAATTTATCTAGTAATAACTAATCTACTTTTTATTTCTCTTATATATTTTTAATTTATAACATGATCTCTCTACGCACACCTAACATCACATAACTTCATAAGCTTCAACCTTGCAAGTAAGCTTAGGTATGCTTTATATTTTTCCTTTATCCTAGTATTTGACTTTGCTATATCACTAGAATCAATGAGGGATAAATTTAGTCATATAAAATATAAAAATTGGTAGCTTGAGTGTGGCTTATGACACCCAACTCATATGTTCCACTTACATACTCTCATGATCCTTCTAGACACCTTTTTGCTTATTCTCAATCATCTATAGAATTTCAAGACCTAGCTCCAACTTAGCTAGGCTACATTTCCTATGATAATTCCATCCCCCTAGGTCTTATACCTATAGGAAAATAGTGTCCAACTTGGAATATATTTCTAGAGCCTACGGTGTCTATTTTTGATGCTCTTGTCTAATAATCTTTTCCTTTTGGATCTTATCCTTCTTCTTATTGGCCTAATGTAAAAACATTCGACCCATGAATAATATATCTCTATAAAATTACATTCAAAGTTCATTTAAAAGAGGTGGGTAAATATTATAAAATAAATAAAGAATACAAGCAAGACCCTTGAGGTAAACTTCTCTATTCTCTGCATATAACCATCTAATGCAGCTATAAGCACATCCAAATCCTTACACCAGTCTCTAACTAGTTCAAATACATCTAGTTTAGAATTTTTACATCTTCATAACACTATTACATAAAGCACATCAAGTGGGAGAACTATATATAGCTTGATCCCACTTCAGAGTATTGGTATGTAGGTAGCATGCCCACACAAGGGGTGTGGATACACATTCAGTGTATATTACACATACTAACCCCCCTTTATTTCTTAATATTTATCAAAGTACAATTAAGTTTAGGATTTGAATAATAAATCATCTCTACAAGGATTTCCATATACCTTCAATAGTCAAAATTTCATAGCTAGGCTCACACAGGGATAACGAACAAAACCTAAAAAACTCAGGTCTCTAGGACAATAATATCATAAGAGGAATATAGCACTAAAATTCAAGGTATCCCATTTAAACACTCCTATCTTTTCATAAAATGAAATCCAGGTCCTAATTTGCAACACTATCCCAGTCTTGTACAACAAATTCTAGACCCTATCTCAATAGTTTCATCTAATTTTTAGCTAAGTCTTATTTTATTCATATTTATTGATATTTATATAAAGGTTAAAAATATAGCTAAATTATTGCAATATTATTTACTAATTTAGTCAACTTAGACCCTTAACTATAATAGGAATAAGACTCCAATATTCCCAAAACTATTAAATCATCATGAAACTGTACACCTAAAATGGTTATCTCATACCAAATAATAACTAGTTTTTAAATTTTAAAACATTATTTAGGGTATTCCCACACTTTTCATAAGGTTTATTAAAGGAAATATTGAAAATATTTTCCTATAAATACACATAAAAGGTCCTTCATTATGGCTATCTTCGCATTATCTATTGAGCATTTTCATACTAGTTTACATTGAAAAAACTACCATATTATTTCTAAATTCGAGATCATTCACAAGGAGAAACCATAAACCAAGTCTAAAGCATCTCAAATTAAGTCAAGAGTAACCATTATCAAGTATCAAAATCATTATTTTGGATACACACACATAGTCAAGGAGCACAATTGCATAATCACTCTATGTGGGAGAACTTCATGGGCTTGATTTCCCTCCTTAGAGTATTAGATATGTAGGTATTAATCAATAATCAATGGGGTGGTTGAAGTTAACTCAACCCATTAAAATCCCCTCTTTTTCTAGGTTTATTAAGCTTTCAAAGTGCCCTTAGGGTTTCAAAGACAAAATAAGGAAAATAATTTTTTTTTGTAATACAACCTAAATCATTATCTCTCAGCCTACTCATTAGACTAAGGTACATGAGGCATAATAGTCAGATTTTCACTATGGTCAATTGGGACAAGTCTATGATCATTGAAATCAAATAACCTACACCACCTTTTTCTTCTAGTGCTCATGTCTACTTTTGATGTCACTATCAAAACTCTTATTTTATATGTTTTTATTTATTAGTCACTAGTCACAGTCAAATAGGATAAGTCCATAGTCAATAGACTCGAGCGACCTGCACTATAATCTAACTACAATGATCCTACCTAAAAGTAGCTTCAAATTTTGTTCTTGATCCTGAGCATGCATAGTCACATCTTTTGTTATTTTCTACTTTCAAACATCTAAAATAGTCAACAAAGATACCATTTTGAGATAAGTACATTTCTTCTTATTATTTTTCAAAAATAGCAGTTTTCCATATTTGTCAATTTTTAAAATAAAAAATGTTGATTATTTTACATATTTAGTATTATGATACCTATCTAGTTTAAAACCTTTTATAAAAACACAATTTATTATTTTATCAAAAATAGGGTAAAATTTAATGTTATAAAACAAAGGTAAACCTTGGTATCTTCCTTGAGAAGCTTTAAGATTTTCAGTGATTTAATTCATTAGGGTATTTGCTTCTTCAGAAGTGAGGTGATGGTGCAATAAATTTATTGGTGGCATCTAAAATGGTGCCACCACTTTTAATCCTTTTTCAAAATTAAAATGTTATACTTCAATATTTTTAAAAATTAATCTCCCAACCTTTTATTATGCTTCTATTTAGAGACCTTCACTCTTTTAACAACATGAGCACCACAATACTGATCATGTTCCTTTACAATGAAAATTCTACAAGGAAGAGTCAAAATAAAATTTATTTTTAACTAGGGGAGAGAGACATAAAAATGTGTACCCTAACTTGGAATTTAGTTACCATATCAATATTATAAATTTACCTTATAGTGGACTCAACATGTGTTTAGTAGTTTATTTTTAAATTTTATGTGTTGAAGTGGAGGGAAACCTACATTTTGAATTGATTTGAAATAGAAAATTTGAAATACACTAAAAAAATGTTAGTCCAATACATGTGCATTGATTACCTAATAGTTATACATATATTATGTCATTATATGATTGGATACTTTGTACCATTACTAGGCTACTTTACACCATTACTAAGTACAAGTTGTAAACTAATATGTAATTTGTATAGCTATTTTTCATTTAAGTTTGTTGAAATATTGAATATTTTTTCCTCATGTTATCTCCCAATTATAGAACCCATCTAACTAATAGGCCCTCTCCCTTAAAAAATTATACAAAAATAATGCATGGGTTCCACCCATCCTTAAATTATCCCAAAGTTAATGAGGCTATACAATTCCAACCACTTTTAATGCTAAATCATGGAACAAAAATGAACAAATCCTTTTCCATAGTGTCATTTTTGACACTATAAGTACTATAGTGAAGTTTTTTAAAATAACAAAAAGGTATTTGTCACATCAAGTGTCATTCAATCATAAAACCATGTGAATGTCCTATAAATATGTTTGCATCATATCCATATTAGGAAGAGATTACTCTTATTCAACAAATGGCATTAGTTTTCAACTATGCAACCTTATGTTTTCATCTCATCAAACTTTGAACTTGTGCAAAAGCAATCAATCAAGTTTTTTGTGCATTGATATAATCAATAAATATAAACCTAGCACCACATTTGAAACCCTAAGTATCTAAACAAAACAAATAACCAACTTAGCTCCCATCCAAGCATGTATGATGGTAAGACTCATTTTACGAGGAGGGTGGATAAATTTTGGTAATAATGAGAACATTATTTTGAGTGGTCCCTTTTAGCTTGAAGGAATTCATTTCATCTTCCCTTTTTTTTTAATTTTTAAACATTGGAGGTTGGTTTGGGTCCCAATTGGGTTATAATTTGAATTCAAATTGTCTATAAATGCATATGCATTCTAGTTCATTTTAGGTATCTATAGACTATCATCGATCTAAGACATTCAAGAAGAATAATGTGAAAGATAAATAATTAATTTATTGTTTAAATTAATTTAATGCTTATTTTTAATCATTTTAGATAAATCAATCAATGACTATAGCATTCATTAAATCACTAAAGTTCATGGAAAAGACACATTGCATAACATAGGTTTTAGTGGTTAATGAATTACTCCAATAATTGGCATGTTGTTTACAATATTGTATAATATTGAGGGGCTTGACAAATATCAATGTAGTTCAACTATTCACTAGTATAATGCAAATCCCAAAACATATGTCTCATCATGTTTGAAGGTAATGGGATTGCATGCATGATCCCATCAATGGATATAAAAAAGAGCATGGGTCTAAGGCTCACTCCAAGGGATAGGTAAGTAACAAGAAAATGTGATAAGGTTATATTGGTGGTGATGGATTTGAAATTATAAGGTTGTGCTAATAATCAATTGGTACACATGAAGAGTCAGCAAGGGTGAGTTCCCTCATGAGTTACATGTCAATGAAGGTTTGTCATGTTGGTTCTACCCTAATCAGTTAACATTTTATTTTTAATTTATTTTTATAATATTATTTTTAAGGGGGTCATGTGTTTGGGGTTGTCACTTAAGTTTCATCTCATGAAAATTAATGTCATAACATAAAAATACCCCTTTTAAGTATAATATATAAAAGACTAAGTGGCTATTTCAAAATAAATAGTATATGTTCCCTTTAATTTTGGGTTGATGGAGACCCAAAAAACACATAGTAATTATGGAAAGCCCACTTTAAAAATTAGGAGGTAACATATGATATAGGGAAATTATAAGTGACAATTAATGAAATGAAATAAAATTTTGGATAATGGGCTAATGCACACATTGATAAAATCAAGCATTTTTAAATGGACAAAAAACCATTCTTAGCTATATGGAAAATATTAGTCAGCAAAATTAAACCCTTCCCATGATGGTTTTATCTTGGGGGGTGAATATGATTTCAGAGTTAGACTTGGAGGAATCATATGAGTAAAGGACACTAAAGGGATAGGTTGGAGAAGTCACCTCCAATGTTGAGTGGGAGAGAAAAGTTAAGGGTTTTGTTAAATTGAGAGTAAGGAAAGAGTGGGAGGGAGATGGAAATGAGGAAATGGGAGGATAGGGTAGGTAATATGTAAGGGAGGGAAATAAGAGAGAGGAAGAGACACAAGGGACTATTACTAGGTGTTAAAGAGCGATGAGAGGTGGGGAGATGGGAGGATAGAGGAAGGGAGGGGGGGGAAAATGCAAAGGAGGGGAAAGGAGGGAAACACTAGTTGAATAAGTTGAAGGAAAAATGAAGGGTATATAAGAGAAGGATAAGGAGGAGGGGGTAGGGGGAAGAGAATAACAGGGAGGACTCTAAGAATATAGAAGGTGAGGAGAGAATGGGGGAATGAGAAGGACCAAAGAAGGGGAATGTTTTTCTAAGGTGACTAGTATTGAGACATTTGTAGCATCTGAAAGGGAGGCATTTAAAATCTAAGGATTATTTCCAAGTCTAAAGGATGAACAAAGAAAAATATTATCAAGAATTGATTTGAAATGTTAACTTTGACATATATTCTAGCATAATTGGTAGCAAGTGTGTCCCTAAAATAAGAGGAGATAAAAACACTAATTCTAGAATTAATTTTTTCAATAATTATAGGCTTCTAAAAGATCAGTGAAGCACATAGATATGAACCAAAATTATATTTTAAATGTTCTCAAATTTTAAGGGATAAAAATGAATCTCCCAAGGGAAAATGTAGATGCCATATTTTTTAAATAACTAAGGGCATTGCAAAATAACATTTATGCATTGTTCTTACAAACTAAACAAGACTTTAAAAACCTTGTGCAAGTATTTTTATTGTATAAATAACAAGTACTTACCATGAATATTGAATTAATTATTTAATCAATTGAATGGTTGGCCATGGTTTCAAAAAGTAGCCAATGATTGTGGTTTTTGAAAGAATGTGGACCTTTGGGATCAATATTGAATCATCAATATGAAGATAAATAAGAGTGTAGGAAAAGGAAATGTGTGAAGCCATACTTATGAGGAGGGTACACCTAGAGGAAAATGTGGTTGATTAGTACACAAGAGGGGAAAAATAAGGAAATGGATAGATTTTAATAGGTCTAGGCCCCAAAGTTGTTTTTTTAAAGTTTGAAATGAAGTAAGGGTGATAGGGGAAGAGGATATGACAATGAGGGAGGACCCAAGATAGATGGAGGAAGAGTTAGGTTAGTATAAGGGTCAAGCAAGGGATATAAATGATGAGAGGAGGTTTGATAGCATCATGGGAAAGGGGAAGAAGAATGTTTATGTGAAGGACTAGACTACTTAAAGGGTGACTTTCCATGATAACAATGAGTATTCCCTAATTGAAAATGCTTTAGAATAATGATGTTGACATTAAAGTGGGAACAAGTACCATGATGTTTTTAAAAAAGGGGGTTTAATACAAAATTTAATTTCCTATTAATATCTAATTACTCTTCGATGTCTAGCTAACCGATTCTATCCCTACTTAGAAATAATTCAAAACCTAGATCCCCCCAAAAAATAAGGCCGAGTTTGTAACTTGAAGTCAAACTAATGGTAATTTTTTAAAGCATAACTATTATACACATCTAAAGGGTATCATGTTGCTCCAACTTCAACAACCCCATTTTTAAAATTTGAAACATACGAATATTCATTGATAACATTTATGGAGATTAAGGATTCTTAATACAACCTTGTAAGAGTACATGAAACAATACTATCTCTTTTTTAAATCATGTTAAAAAATATTTTTCTTGAGATTATTGCATAAGGAGATTTTATTTTTTTAAATGGTTTCATATTTTTTTATTTGATGAAGTAAAATATGGGTTTTAAAGGGACTTGAAATGACTAAAACATAGTAAAATAGAGTTAACATGCCCTAAATAGGGCCACGAAGCTAATTATTCAAAGGAAACATAACAATGAATTAAAAGTCCCAAGACCAAGGTGAGGCCAGAGGATAAAAAACTATTAAGTACCCAAAGCTAGGGATTTTAATAACCTATAACTAGTGGAGAAAAAATAAATTGCTAAGAAGTAGATCTCAAAGGGCAAACACCCTTTGTCATGTCTTCTCAAAGGGTACAATACACTAAGAGGACCACCCAAAAGGGAGATCTTCCACCATTAGGGTCTTCCACACAACATTCATACAATAGAGAAACAATTGGAGGTTTCAAATTTACTCTAAAATTTATATCCTAGAAAATCCTATCAAGAAGCATAGAATAGAGCATTTTAATCCTTGGCATAAGGGGGCCCAAGTCCCCAAATTGAGTCATAAATTGATAAAGGACCTTCATGATGGTCTAAGTTATATAATAAGATAAAGTGTAACCATGCTAGGTCTCCAAATACTTTATCTCATCAAAGGCCCTAGGGTGGCATGAAATAGGAGAGAAAAAAACATAAAATTAGGAGCCACCAATATGAAGGAATATGTCATGAAAAAATGATCATTTCCAAACTCCAAGTTTTGAAATATAAAATCCCAACTCCAATAATGTATGTGTGGAAGAAATCATCCCCAAATAGGCATATAAAGTTTGGATTTGAGATCTTAAACACTGAGCCCAATAGAAAAGTCAAATCAATCCCAAGCCAATCATTATTGACACCAATGGTCCATTTTTTGACTCCCAAAATACACAAGCCCAATAGGGGTTTTGAAGTATCATGAGAAAAGGAGGAAAAAGCACACAATATTAAAATCCACCACTTTGGAACACAACGTGCATCTATAATAATTCCCAATATTAATGTTTTGAAATTTGCAAACATGAGTCCACTATGATAGATTTGACATCAATTTAAACTAAATAAGTGGTTAGGTGTAGAATTTGAATTTTTGGGGGCAAACCCTTATAAATTGGATGGGTAGCTATGTGTCCAATCATTAATGAGTTGAATGGTCTAACCAAAACAACAAAGACATGTCAAGGCCCTTATGACCACATCATCCATCCATTCAGGCCTCCAACATGGAGGTGGAAGGATCGATCCCCAATCAAAGCTATCAACTTCAACATCCTTCCAAGAAGGGTTATAAGAAGAAAATATGGGTAGCCATGCCCTCCTTCCACTAGGGATTTCAACTTGGATGTGGCTGAGTCAAACCCAAGTCCATCTCAGGAGTAGAAGGCCATTGGGAAACATCAAAGATCCAAGCCATGGGAAGGATGATGCTCTTACCTCCCAAAGTTGTGTAATCATCATTCCAAGTAGGGTGAAGTGGGGAAGCTACATTAAACAACCTATAGAAAATAAAAAGTTTAAAACTCATGATCGATAAAGCCAGATTCAAGACCCAACAACTACAATCACACTCTTTCCCTCTAGGAACAAATTGAAACAAGTATGAAGAAGATCTTAAATCTTCCACCCATCTACTAATAGTGGAATTATCTTAGATAGATAAGACAATATCATAGCCATGAGATCATTTCTGATGTTATTACTAAAATAGGCATCCAAGCTAACCTAGTAATCATGTGAAAATACATTCGCTTCAATCTAATATTTAGAAATTGTCTCCCTATAACTAAAACTAGCCATTTTCCTTTAACTAAGAATTACCAAAATGATCTTGATAACCAGAATTAGATGAGCTTAAAGTAGTGGTGTAAAACTAGCATAGGAGGATTAGGATGCCTGGGTCCCATATATGTTTTCCCATTAGAGGATGAGATAACCAAATGCCATCCAATGAGGAAAGAAACCCATCTAACCCAGTCACTAATAACTTTGAGTCCTTTACAAAGTACTCTCCATCCTAAAGGAGATCAATTTTCTTTGATTTCTCTTCCAAAATTTATAACTTAGAAAAAACACTAACACTGACCACATTTACCCCCAAATTCAAAAAGTCAATAAGTTTTTTAAATAGTGCTACTAGTTTAGATCCATTTTCATTCTTAGATGTTGCCTCAATTCTAAACTCAGCCACAAGCTCTCACAGAGAAGAATTTATTAGGGAAGGGTAGTTAACATTAGAGCATATAATCTAAGGGGAGAAAGGTAACTCCAACCCAAGCTTCTTTGCCACCCATATCTTGTTCCAAGGAGCTACCTCTTCCTTAAGATTGTTGTTATCATGCACAACCAAAGATACATTTCTTCTAAGATCCATAAAATTTTTAGGGTACTCTCCAAGCTCCATCTCTGACCCCGATAGAATACTAATATTTTCTAACAAATCCTCCATGGCTTCCTCAAGTATTACCTCATGCTCCTCCTCCTCTATCAGCTCCCCTTCCTTTGTTAACTCCTCCTCTATCAGCTCATCTTCCTCTATCAGTTCCTCCTCTGTTATCTCTTTCTCCTCAATTAGCTCCTACAAGTCCACCTCCTCCATCAATTCATCCATCAAGTCCTCTAGCAAGTCCACCTTCTCCTCCAAGTCCTCCAACAAGTCTTCTAGCAGGTCCATTCTAATGCATTCCAAAATTGGTATGTCATCCAAAATGGGTTCATATTTTATATTATTAAAAATGAGCCCTTTATTGAGTGTGGCTTCATATTTTTCTAAATTTAGAGTAAAAGAAAACCCTTCAATTGTGTTGATCTCATCAATTTATGATCTATCAAATAAAATATTAAATATGTTAATTTTTAAAACAAAATAAAGTTAATAAATAATGAGTGTTTCAAATAAATAAAATCATTATTAAATAAATCCCAAAACATGTATTTGAGAATTGCAAACTCTCTAATACAACCTAGCTATAAATGTGGAATAAATTTGTTAAATAATGAAGGGACCTTAATAAAACATGCACTATCAAAACTTTTAAAACACATAAACCCCAACAAAAATTAATTATAGATACATCTAAAATAACTATCAAGCATGGCCATTCAAATTTTAATATTTTATAATTTTTTTAAACAATAAAAAAGTGTGATACTCTTCCCTTTAATGTAAAATATACAAATTATAATGCCAATTTGAAATCTACATTTGGTAAATTTCATCAACTAATGCTATACTCAATATGAAGGTACATCCAACAATATATACTAAATCTAATAACATATTAGGTCATAAATATAATATCCTTGCCTCTTCATAAAACATGTGTCCTAGGTCAATTATTGTAGGCCATGTGACTAAATTTCATAATTATATTTTACAAAAATAACATGTGAAAAATATTCAATTTGTATTATGATTTGATGGATTTACACACCCTTGAGTGAAACCTTTGATATATTTTTCATACAAACCCTATAATGAATTATAAGTTACAAAATGTGGCATCATAGATAAGACATCTAAATTGTCTAATAGACTATTGTAATGATTATTGGGTACCTTAACGCACCAACTCAAAAATTCCATCAATTTTATGACCAATGTGAATGCATGGGAACATCAACTAAAGTCACTAGCATATCAGATCATAATGTTAATATCCTTGCCTCTTCTCAAAACAAAATTATATGTCCTAAGTCTATCAGTATATTCCATGTCACCAAATTTCATCAAGTCATATTGACAAATAGTAAATGTCTATCAGGGTGTTTAAAACTAAAACATATAGTAAATATCCATTTTTTAATTATGCTTTGATGTTTATATGCTTATATAACAATATTAAAATTTTATAAAGGTCTAAGCCCTCTAGTTTAGTGTTGTTTGATAAACTATGACATTCATACATGTTGTATTAATAAAGGCATATGCTAAAGTTATTAACATATATTAATGCTAAGATCCTTTCCTATTCACCATACAAATTTTATTATCATGGATACATCATTTTATTATGATTTGATGTATGTATTTATTATAGACAAAAAATTAATAATTAAGTGTTGGATAATTTTTATTCTTAACATCTTTACCCTACTTGGTCTATTCATCATTTCATTAACTTGTAATCCATAAGAGAACCTTCATTGCCTTGAAAACACTAAAAATATCATATGGTCATCCCTAACTCAAATCCATTCATTCATATTCGACCTATTAGACCTTTTTTATTAGTCTCTTTCATCTTGGGATAAATCCACACTAGGTTAGACAAGGTCGCACTATGGCCTTGTCCATTAGTGCAACCTTGTGCCCTGCACTCCAATAATTAATTTTTAAATCCAAACATTTAAAAATAAATATACATTTTTTTTTTAAGGTTAGTAAAAATATTATAAATATTCCCTTATAAGAGCACATCAAGGTATTCATTTGAAAGCATTATTTCTTTCACTTTCAATTCTGATGCATTCTAAAATTCATAGGTCAAGTCTAAATATCATTTATTTTAAGTTAAGGGAATCCATTATCAATCACTTCAATAAATATTATAGCTATAGTTATATAGTTTCAAAATTATGGATCACATAATCATCCTAAGAGGGAGAACTACATAGCCTTGGGCCCATTTAGACTATGTAGGCAACACTCAAATTACATAAGATTTTTTGAAGGTAGCTCAACTATTCCCATAACCTTATTCACACTTTTAGAATTTGAAATATATTATGTTTTTATGTAATAACAATATTTTTATGTTTTTTAATTATTCGATGCATCTATTTGACTCTCACATAGAGTTAAAAAACCCTCATTGATAAACACAGGTACCTAGATCAAAAAATTAAGCACACAATCAACTAGGACATAGTTATAGTCAATAAAAAAGGTTGTGATGTAGCCATGCACTTCTAGTGTAGCCTTGTCCCTACATAATTTACAATTATGTTTTTGGATATGTCACAGTTCACAAGTCTACAAAGTCAATTTCTAGTCACAGTTAGTGGACACAATCAACACTAAATCTATTTTAGGGAGGTTTGCATATCAGTAGACCTATTTAATAGTTTTATCTAGTCCCTAAAATCTATCATTTTTTAGCATACTAAATTTTACTTTAAAATCTATATATTCCAACTTTTAAATTTTAATAGTTTAAATCTATTCATTTGGGGTCATTTAATTCAAAATAGATTAAATATTCTAGTGAACTTGTTATTTTTAGAACATTGATTGATGTTTGCTCAATTTTTGTTTTAAGGTTTTGTTTAGATTTATCTAAATTCTTGACATTGTAAGAAAACAACATTCAATTTTGGATATAAATCTAAAACATAATGATTTAAATTCTTTGACCTTGAATTTAATTTGACAATGAAGAAGTTTATCTTGTCACCTCTGATAAAATATAATACAAAGCTCTTTATTTTGATCTCAAGTTAAAATTATATGATATTTATACATAAAATATTTTTATTTTATTTTTCTCTTTATGTTTCTCTATGTTTTTTGCTATTTACATTCAGAAGAAAGAAGAAACTAAAGGTTAAAGGTCAGGGGTTTTTACGTTACCTAGATTAAGTTGCACACCGTATCCAAGCGTTGTAGGAGCTCCTCTTTGGCTGTGGAGGAAGACACCTGTAGATAAGAATAAGAATCAAATAAAGAGAATGTTAGATAAAAATATGGTGGATTGCCAAGCAACACGCTCGGTTCCAGAAGTATAAAAACTTCCTTAAGGGATGACAGTCCACTATTTATGAAAAAGAGTGTTGTATAAAAGAAATGGTGAAAGACAAAGAAAGAGAAATAAAGATAACATGTACTTGTTCTCTGCAATCAGTCTGTCATAGTCACTGACATCGGTAGTCCTACCAATGTCGATTTTTCAATGATGCTGATGTTAGTTATAATGCCGATTCAATAGGGGGAATGGGCCTTAGATGGGTTTTAGGATTATATCTGTGGTCGATGGAGGAGTCTAGAAGGAGTCTGGAAGTTTAAAGGTTTGTGCCGGGTTGCAGGATAGTGAATAGGGTTTGAGAAGGGGCAAAGGTAGAGGGTAGGTGTGAGAAGAGAGTAAGGATAAGGGGAAGGCTTTTCAGCCTCTCCAAGAAGAAAGTTAGGTTGGGTTGATAGCATTTAGAAATAGTAAATAGAAACTAATTACTAATGTATTCTAAATACTAAAATAAGATAGAAGAATACTTAGCTCTGCTTGTGGCTGATGTCAAGGTCCTAGTGCAATGTTCCAATCCAATATGGAGTGACTTGTGTAGAGTTTTTGTACCCAGGAGAGCGAAAGTCAAAGTCTGATGCCTGGTCTTAGAGTGTGCGTGTCAATGTGAAAGAGTCCCAGGGTCTAAGAGAGGGAGAGAGAGAGAGAGTCTGAGAGAGATTAGACATCAGGTTATGTAACCGACATTAGTGATCCCACTGGTGTTGGCCGATAGTTGACCAACATCGACAGATAGAGAATGGGTAAAAGGGTTATTTGGCCCATTTCTCCATCTACCAAGTGCTTCTGTCATTGGGGAACGGTCAAAATATGAGTTTATTAGGCACGACAGTTAGTTAGGAGGTTGGAATAGGTCTTAGGTAGTTATGATATGAACGACTTAGTCTTAGGTGACTCATGGGGTAGGAAATGGTCTTAGGGTGAGGTGTCCAAGGTGAGGTGTCTAGGGTGATGTCATTAATTTCAAATAAGTAATTTATTTTAAATTAATAATGTGTGTAAGTGTTTAGAAGTGGACCAAGGGGGGTTGACACAATATTGGTGTCTACATTTGCCCCTTTTTGTCTTGTTGGTTGTTTTGACGAACTGCAAGACAAAAATAGGAGTAAGTTGCTTCAGGTATGAGATGAGGTATTCCCCCTCAAAGCGAGAATCGAGAGAAGAGAACTCAAAATTTGGTACCGATTTGATAGGTAGTGGATGGGTATGGTGAAGTTGGAGTGTGAACACTGTAATAGTTGAGATTGCACGTATACCACTTCACATGATAAGTAGGTCAAATTATTGTAGGTAAGGTCAAGGAGCACTAAAATAGAAGTACCCAGTCCCTAGTTTTTTAGTCGTAGTTGATTGGGTTAAACGATTAAATTTGTAGCTCTAATGATCGAGGAGGACTAAAATCAAACTAATCGGTCCCTAGCTTTTTGGTCGTAGCTGATTAGGTTAGATCGATCAAAGCAGTAGCTCCAATGGTCATCATGTTCCAAGTATCTGGGCTAGGAAGTGCTCTTGGAAAATAGAAAAATGTCACAAATATTAGGGATCAACTTGGTCGCGATCTAACAATACATGTGAGGGGCATAATGTGGGGTGCGTATAATTTGATAACTATTCATGAGGTAGCATATATGCAATTAAAACAACCAAGGAAAAGTTGTCTCAAAAAGTGGTCATGGTATGAGGAGATAGTTGCAATCTCCAAAGTCATTGGTTGAGTTGGGCTAAGATATAAGTGATCTCAAGTGGTGTGTGTTGTGGTTAGGGAGATGTATGTGATCTCCAATGTGCCCCATGAGAAGTCCAATGTGATTTCTAAAATGTCAAGGCTAGTTGTGTGGGCATGATTTTGGGCTTCGTTTAGATAGTTGGTCCATCAAATAGATGGACAAACGAATGGCCGAGTGAACCTCAGAAGACCCCATGTCAACTGAGTGCTGCCTACATAGCCCCTATTTTAAGGGCCTCAAGCCAATGTGGTTCTCCCCAAAAGGGAAGAAGAGAGTAGGTTATGGATTAGGTTTGACTAGGTTAGATCATGGTTAAAGGTTATATGGTTGGTCCATCAAGTAGATGAACGAATGAATGGCCAAGCTAACCTCAGAATACCACAGGTCAACTGAGTGTTGCTTACATAGCCCCTGTCTTAAGGGCCTTAAGCCAATGTAGTTCTCCCCAAAAGGGAAGAAGAGAGTAGGTCGATAGTTGGTTTGGTCAAGTTAGTGTTTTTATCACTTCCCATATGTGTGATCGTACATGCTTGAAATGATGAGTGTATGATGATGTTACAGTGTTTTCCATATTGTGTGATGGTGTATGTTATAACATAGGTTATGAGGTTTTTCATCCTTAGCAATTTGCCATATTGGTGATGGTGTATGCTAAAAATGAAATGAGTGTATGATGATGTTACAGCCTTTTCCATATTGTGTGATGGTGTATGCTGTAACATAGGTTATGTGGTTTTTCATTCCTAACAATTTTCCATATTCGTGATGGTGTGTGCTAAAAATGAAATGAGGTTATTTATGCTTCAGCAAGTTTCTACATTGGTCATGGTATATGCTTGACATAAATTGTGTTTGGTTGATAGTTTCCATGTGTATTGTTTTCCATAGAAACTAATGTGAATGGTTTATAAAAATTTATATAACACGAATTGGTATTTGTATTAAATAAATCATGAGGTTATGTTAGTGGTTGAGAAAATGTTTTGGTTGTCATGTTATTGGTTTGGTTTGGTTTGGTTTGAAATGGTTTAGTTAGAAAATGATTTGGTTTGTATGTGACAAAGGTATGTAAAAAGTGAAAGGTGCATTACTCTTTCATTGACAAGGACCATAATGATAGCATAGATAGGGTTTTTGTAAATAAAAGCCCTGTTCATGCATTATGTCATTTTACCATTGGTTTGTGTTAGAGAAGTACTCAAATCACTTGACGTGAAGTGAGCTCAAAGTCCCTTGAGTATGTTGGGGTAATAGGTGTGATTATGTGATATGTCAGGATAGCGTAACCCTTTTTAGTAGGGATAAATTTGCCCCTTTTATAGGTGACCCTGAGAATGACTATAGGCAAGTCCATGACTTAATAGTTTATCAGTCATTTTTTTTGTATGGTAAACTGATCAATGCGAGAAGTCTACTTGGGGATGTTGTTTTTGTTTTGGTCATGTAAAGCTGATCGATGTGGGCAGCTTCTGAGAGGGTGCTATTTGTTGCAAAATTTGGGCATAGCCATCCTTCAAGGGAGTGGTCTATATTTTGCTTTGTATGGTTTTGAATGTCTTTGAATAGCTATCTTTCAAGGGAGCAGTCTATTAATTATAGTAATTATGCAGCCGTCCTTCGAGGGAGTAGTCTACACTTATAGTTTATGACCTTTGGTTAGCTATCCCAATTTTATGTGTTGTTTTGTTGATTAAACTTTTAGTCATGGACTGGACTATAGAGCTTTAAGGGTTTCCCTTTTATTAGGACAAAGTATTTTAATGCTTAAAAAAGGGTTAACTAATATTTGTAGGGGAAAAGGGTTAATAGGAATAGTAATGAGGATGATGGGGGTTGCTCAAGGGATGAGCTCAAGTTAAACATCAAGTGAATGATTACTTGATTAATAGTAGAATGGTCACTGATGCAAGGCATTAAGGGGCTCAGGTTTTGGTCAGCCTTCGAGAGAAGACAGATGACAAGTCACTGATCCATACTTGTGTGTTATGATATAAGGCCTAAGCCAATTAGGAGCAAACTTGCCTCATTTGCTTCTTTCCATACTGGTTACGTGTTAGTTTTCTTTAAGCATGAGATCTATGATTTTGAAATCTTGATCTTTTAGATTTTGGTTGTAGGCATGCTTTGGTTGATGCTTGGCAAAGGAAAGTCATCCTTTGGGCCAGCTAGGTTGAGGTTGTGATAGTTAGTATAAGTTCAAATTCCCCCAGTTGCTTTTGTGACAGGGACAATGTTTGACACCCAATGCGAATAATCAATGAGTTAGATAAATGAGATGGAGAGAAGACATTGAAGCTCCTCTTTAATAAGGAATGCCATGCAAGGATGCATCTTGTGAAGCTTTTTCCTGATAGACTTAGTTTAAGAGGGTGAGATCCTGATCTTCCAGATTATAGTATGGAATCTCAGAATCACTGAAGGTGATTGAGGCAATGGTGGGTAATGTTTTGACTAAAGCAACCAGTGGTTAGGGGTCTTCAGGTTAGACCTTCACTTCTTGTAAAGCTTTAATTAAGGCTTGGCGATGTTGTAGAGAGTTTTGTATTATGTCATATAAAGATACCTTCACATGGGTTTGGTGAAGTTGTTTCACCATGGAGCTGCGAATTGCCCCAGAAGATGTTGGTTGAGATGTGCCCAAGATAGAAATATTGGGTTTTGGTGGTTGAGAAGGCTTGATGAATGGATATGTCTAAGGGATAGAAACCTTCTCTTTTCCTTTGTCCTTCCTGGTTTATGACTTGGTGGCCCGATCCTTGTTAGAGACTTTGGGGTGAATTATCGTGAAAGGGTTGGTAGTCAAAGCGAGATGTGTAAGATAAGGAGCCTTAAGTCACTCCCATAACACCTCATGTTTTACATTCCTCGAATGGATAAATCCTAAGTTTTCTACCAATCAAGAAAAGGGTTTAGGTGACATCACGTGAGGTCTTACAGTCAGCCTTTTAGAGGATTTGGGTGGTCACGAGAGTGGAAATGTGTTGGATGTAGCGATCTCAGGCCAAAGGTGAGAGAAAACCATCACCGGATCTTCCTCAACTGAAGTGGATGAGGTGGCAAGTTCTTCTCTCAGTGGAGAAGGGATTGGAGAATATGGCTCTTCGAGAGGATAGAGCACAGGGATGATCATGCCTTCCACATGTGGTCTAGGAGTGTAGAAAGTATGCTCCCCCATTGGTGATAAGAAGGATGAGGGCTGGGTCACCGACGTTGGTGTTGTTAATGCATCCTCCAATATGGGAGAGGTCAAAGTAGATTTTCCTTCATGTGAAAGTAGGGTGGATGGAGAATTATCTTCCATCGGTGGAGGACAAATAGGAGAGGAAGGCTCCTCTAAAGGGTGAAGTAGAGGGATTATGGCCCCTTTTGCATGAGGGCGTTGGGTATGAATGGTAATTTCCTCCAATGGTAGAAGAAGAGGGAATGTCGGAGCAAGAGGAACAGGTAATATGGGTTCTTCACTAGGTTGAAGAATGGGTAGAGGATGTGTTTGATGTCATGGGGGTGATATGGGTAGAATAGGCTCTTCTACCCATGGTGGAGAAATAGGTTGACTAACCTCTTCAGACAGTGGGAGAGGTTGGTTAGGAATGAAAGGAGAAACCATGTTGACCATTCGTATATTGCACTCTTGAAGGTCATTGGCCATGGTTTGAACATTGTTTTGACTTGGGGGATGGTTAGGGAATGGTTGCCTAAAGATATATATGTTTTGGTTAGCCAGCGCATTTGGGTTATCCAAAACAAGATCCCCTTTGTCTAACATATCTTGAATAACGTTCTTGAGGGTTTTGAAATTGTCCATGTCATGACCTTTGACATGGTGATAGTTACAAAAGTCATTTTCCCTATACCATGTAGGGATGGCTTGTGAGGGGTTAAATTAGACATGTTGGATTTGAGGGAGATTGAGGACCCCCTGCTTTACTAGTTTATCCAATACAAAAGCATATGATTCTCCTATTGGAGTGTATTGACGTTGTATATACCATTATTGAAATTGTCTTGTGATGCTTTGTGATGCGAAAGGTTCAGATTGGTTGGTGGTGGTAAAAGAAGATGATCTAAATACCATAGCATTTGCCGATCCTTTCGACTTGGAGTGGGAAGAAGAAGGGTCATTGGATTTTGTGTTGGTATTTTTACTACACAATTTGACTTTATCTTCTTCGACAACGTGGAGTTCAAGCTTTTGGGCCATGGTGAAAGCTTCATCAAATGTGCAGAATGTTTGAACCCACAAAGTGGATGAGATGTGCTTGGCACATGCTCTTGAAAAGAGCTCAATGAGCTCAGGTTGAGGTAGCGAAAAGGAGAGTTGGTTGATTAGACCTCTCCAACGGGTGACGAAATCAACTATCGATTCATCGTCGAATTGTCTAATAGAATATAGGTCTGTGATGGAGACCTTTTTAGTGATGTTGATTGAGAAGTGGTTGAGGAATAGCTGAGCTAGTTGAGTGAATAAAAAGAGAGAATGACTGGTAATGGAGCTATACCAATCAAGGGCGGTGCCAGAAAGTGACATGGGAAATGTGCGAAGTAATAACGCATCATCGTGTGCTATAAAGTAGCAAGTGTGTCTAAACGCTCATAGATGTTGTTGTGGGTCCTCTTTACTCTAAAAATGGGTAAGTTTTAAGAGTTCCCACTGGCTAGGGTATGTTCTAATAGGCACTAAAGGGTGAATGGGTTTGTTACAGATTTGTTCGTATGAAATAACATTCTTCGAACTTGAAATAGATGTCTCAAGGTTGGACATTTTATCTATCAACATCTTGATTAGATCAACTGATGGATGGGTAGGAGGGGTACCCCTTAGGTTATAAGGTACCTGGAAGGTGTTAGGAGGGGCATATGACGTACTAGGTTACGTTTTTGTAGGTGCAACATATTGGTAGTACTTCATAGAGACTGATGTTGAGGCCAAGGGGGCTTGTGCCATGAAGTTGGAGGGCACAAATTGACTAGATGCCACCAAGGGTGGTTGAATGGTGGATACACCAGTTACAGGATAGGTAGTCACTCTTGTATTTATGGGTGCAAGAGTGGGTGGGATAGAGACAATCAAGTTTTAGAAAGGTGTATAACTTGGTTGAATTATTTGCAGTTGAGGGGTTACAAAAACCCAAATGGAGGTAGGTCCAGAAATAGAAGGAGAGGCCAAATCTTGAACATTGGCCATGATTGGGTTATTAATCGAGGTAATGGCTTGAGTGACCATAGGTTGGGTAATGGAGGCTGTCGATATTATTGCCGTTTCAACTAGGGAAGTTGGCATCCCAAAAACTGGATTACCTGAAGGGTCTCGCATTTGGCTTCTTGCGAGATAGTGTTGGAGAGCCTTGACATTGAGGTTAAGGAATCTCTCAAAGTCTTGATCCCCTACAGGAATAATAGGCAGTTGATTTGGGGTGGGTTGGATATGAGTATGCTCAAAAGTATACTCCATTAGAGGACTTGTTATGAAGGGCGAAGGTGGAAGTGGTTGTTGCCTTGTGTGGTCAACAAGAGATTTGGCTTGACTACATGTCAAAACCATCCAAGGAAAAATGGGTTCAGGGTCCAAAAACTATGTATTTCAATTTCAGAAAACCAGAATGTGTGTTTAACAGCAAAAAAATAAGGTTTTAAGCTTGATGTTTGGAAAGAAAATTTGTTGACAGTGACCGACGTCAATTTTTTAACTGATGTCAGTTATGAGATGTTGTCGAGGTTAGTGATATAATCGATGTTGGTGAAGATGAGTTGTTGATGCTGGTGGAAAAATTGATGTCAATTTCTGTGTATTTCCAGAAACACAAAAAACTGATATTTTTTTGGAAGAAAGAGAAGTTCTGAGTTGTTTTGGTCTCAGAATAATGTGACCTTACCAGCTCAAAAAATCAAATAAAAATAGTAAAATAGATGATGGCAAGCAACCTCTAAATGTTGAATTCCTAAGAATAAATTTTAGAGTCGTGGTGGCTTATGCCTTAAAAGAATATGTTTGGGAATTGGGCTTTTAGAATGGGTCCTAAAGAGGGAGTCTATGGTTGGTTTCGGGTTATGTTTTGGTGCTCAAAAATTTGTGTTAGGTTCCATACGTGGCCTAGTGCTGGGGGCTTGCTCCCTTCACTTCATGAACCCAGAGCTGGGCTGGGCTGCTTGGCCAATATATACTTTGCCTATAGTTTATACTCTGCCAGAGAACAGAGTGGGTCCTCCCCTTGGTAGTGAAGTCCAAGTAAGATCGTTGGGAAGGGTAAGGTATCTGCTAGGTGATGAAATCCTAGATGAGCCTTGTCTCAAGTATGTTTAAATTTTTAATTTGATTGTGCTTGTGGTCTGGTTGTGTAACATATGTGCACTATGATTTATTCATAATGCTTTTAATTACTAGGTGAGAGGGCTAAGTATGCATTCAAACAAGAATGAAATGCAATAGTTTTTTAACCCAAATTGAAATGTTTTGTTCGGATGTAAACAAGTGGTGAAAAGGTTAAGAGTATGAATTTTCACTACTCTAAGATGCAGGGAAAAAGTGACAAGAAGAAAAAGAAAGATATCCTTTTTAACTTGTGCTAATGGTTTCTTTTTGAAATAAAAAGATAGAATAAAATGATGCAAGAAGAGAATTTTTTCCTAATGCACCTATATGAAAATTTGATTTTTAGAAGCATGAACCCAAGGAAAACTCCAGGGTCCCACCGGGCATGCCAGGATGTTTCTCTACATTTTTTTCTATTTACATTCAAAAGAAAGAAGAAACTAAAGGTTAAAGGTCAGGGGTTTGTATGTTACCCAGATTAAGTTGTGCACCATATCCAAGCATTGTAGGAGCTCCTCTTTGGCTGTGGAGAAAGACACCTGTAGATAAGAATAATACTCAAACAAAGAGAATGTTAGATAAAGATATGGTGGATTGTCAAGCAACACGCTCGGTCTCGAAAGCGTAAAAACTTCCTTAAGGGATGACAGTCCACTATTTATGAAAAAGAGTGTTGTATAAAAGAAATGGTGAAAGACAAAGAAAGAGAAATAAAGATAACATGTACCTGTTCTCTATAGTCAGTCTGTCATAGTCACCGATGTTGGTAGTCTTGCCAGCATCAATTTATCAATGACGTCGATGTCGGTTATAATCCTGATGTCGGTAGGGGCAATGGGCCTTGGACGGGTTTTAGGATTATGTCTGTGGTCGACAGAGGAGTCTAGGAGTCTGTAAGTTTAAAGGTTTGTGTCGAGTTATAGGACAATGAATAGGGTCTAAGAAGGGGCAAAGGTAGAGGGTAGGTGTGAGAAGAGAGTAAGGATAAGGGGAAGGCTTTTTAGCCTCTCCAAGAAGAAAGTCGGGTCGGGTTGATAGTATTTATAAATAGTAAATAGAAACTAATTAATAATGTATTCTAAATACTAAAATAAAATAGAAGAATACTTAGCTCTACTTGTGGTTGATGTCGAGGTCCTTGTGCAATGTTCCAATCCAATCTGGAGCGACTTGTGTAGAGTTTTTGTACCTAGGAGAGTGAAAGTCAAATTCTAATGCTTGGTCTCAGAGTGTGTGCGTCGATGTGAAAGAGTCCTGGGGTCTAAGAGAGGGAGAGAGAGAGAGTCTAAGAGAGATTAGACATCGGGTTATGTAACTGACATCGGTGATCCCACCAGTGTCAGCTGATAGTTGACCGATGTCGATGGATAGAGAATGGGTAAAAGGGTTATTTGGCCCATTTCTCCATCCGCCAAGTGCTTCTACCATTGGAGAACGGTTAAAAGATGGGTTTATTAGGCATGAGAGTTAGTTAGAGGTTGGAATAGGTCTTAGGTAGTTATGATATGAAGGACTTAGTCTTAGGTGACTCATGGGGTAGGAAATAGTCTTAGGGCGAGGTGTCCAAGGTGAGGTGTCTAGAGTGATGTCATTAATTTAAAATAAGTAATTTATTTTAAATTAATAAAGTGTGTAAGTGTTTAGAAGTGGACCAAGGGGGGGTCGACACAATATTAGTGTCTACACTTTATTTTCTATTATTTTTTCTCATTTTTAGAAATTATGTTCTAAAAGTTTTCAAACTACTTAGTGACTATCGTGAATGGATACACAATAATATTTTTAAAGGCATCATGGTATGAGGAGTTTAACTTAATAAGCATAGCCATTGTAAGATATTAAACATGGATTTTAGTTTGCACGTACCTCAGTATATTAAAAATGCTTAGGATCCCTTTATTATACCATAGGAAGCCTATTTTAGTCATTTAATTTGTGGTGCACCTGAGAGAAGTGTATCACCTAAGGCAATTACTTTTATCATACCCTCAGAAATAGGGTTAGTGGATTAATGACACAGTTTTTCCTTTATAGTTAGTACTTTGAAATTTTGAGTTGACACTAATCAATAAATGAGTAAGTATATTTGAGATCCCATACAATCATTCAAACCCTTGCGTAGATCACCCTTATACCTTGATTTTTTATTGTATTTTATTCATAGTCATTAGCATTATTTGATTCATATTATATTATATTTATAATAGAATCATGGGGACAATCTTTATTTCATATGTTAGATAGGATTTTGAAATTCATTGTTAAATATTGTATTCCCTTTTAGAATGTCATTCATTATGTTAGAGCATGGATAAAAAATAAATCAAATCAAGAGAATTAAATGTATAATATAGACCCTCAATCACTTTTAAATTCTTATTATTTTAATACTCCATCCTCTAATAATCATTCCAACTAATAACCATAATCACAAGAGAATTTTGTCACCAGTTTGGGGCATAAGTATGGGAATATTTCACACAATATTGAAAAAAGAGGTATTGGATATAAATAAGAGTCTATTTATTATGGATAAAATCAAGAAAAACCATCTCTCAAGATCATACCCATTGTTAATATCTATTTTAATAATATACAACTTCAATTAATTTCTATTATAACCAAACGTCAAAGAGCACGTGCATAATTTTTTTTGCATCCTCCTCACCTTCAACCTATTGCTATTAGTCATTATATTAATATTATTCATTTGAGGCTCATATTATATCCCTATGTCTATTTTTTTCAAACTAGAAGAGTATGACAACCATTATTACCTCCCCAACCTAATCCTACTACTCTGATACACCCTTAACCTATAATGCATCTAGGATATGTGTGGTTGACTTGTGACTTACATGCCTTTCATATTATCTTAGTGTATTTCTATATTTTATTAGTATGGTTAGTTTATGAAATAACCATGGGTAAGTAAATTTTATATAGTAAGTAGTAGTTATACTTTTATCATCATATTACAAACTCTACTCTTATTGCATTATTTTGGAGGTTCCCTCCTTGAAGTGGCTTAGTAATAATTATCAATTATTATGCTCTTTTATCAATTATTGTTGTGGCTCTAATTATTCTACTCTTAATTCTAAAATATATTATTCTATTAATTTGAAAACATCTAAGTAATTTCATTATAAGTGGTATCAAAGCATCAATTTTGGCAATTTACTGTGGTGTTATTTTTTAGATTTGGTGTTAAGACAATCAGGAGAGTTGAAGGATTGAAAAAACATAACTTGTGATTTGGGAAGAAATTAATTGTTTCACCACTATAGTATTATTATAAGTCTTTTTTTACACCCTTGTGAAAATTAGCGGTCATTGGATTCATCTCAATGAGATGATCAAAATGATATAATCTGTTGATATACTTTTTTCAAGCATGAAACCCTTCATCCTAGAGTTTATGCATGGTTGGTCTTAACATTCATGGATGAAATAATGTCAAGACACTACAAAAACTCCTCCAAGTATGACACAAAGTTTAAAACTTTAAATCCATTAGTTTCTAAGATGGTTAAAAAAATTCAATCACATATACAAATAATGGTGTGGAAGGATGATCCCAATGTATTAAAAATAAAAATGGATTACATGAAGAATTAGTTGTCAACTATGAGTGCTCAATTAACCACTATTATGGCTCAAATTTTGTAAAATAATCCTCCACTAATCCAATTAGCTTCTCAAAATCTAAACAATCACAACTCCAATACTGGTTCAAAGCACATGCTGCAAAAAATAGATGTTTATAAGTTTTATGGTAAGGATCCACTCACTTGGATCAATCAAATAGAAAATTTATCTAATCTACATTAGAACCCATCTGTGCAAAAGGTGACCACATCATCTCTATATCTATAACTTGAGAAATTCATTTGGTATAGGTGGTTTTGTGCTCAAAATAAAAATAAAGGCACTCCTATTACTTGATCTGTGTTTACTATGGAGATACATATGCACTATAAAAACATCTCATAAAATAACTTCAGTTAGTTAGAAAAGTTGTGAAAAATAAGTTTTGTTAAGGATTATATTCAATAATTCTAGAATCCATCCTTACATGTGGATGTTATATATAAGAATAACATGATTGACATGTTCTTGATGGGCTCAAGGATAACACCCAACTCAAGGTTGGCATGTTTAATCCAACATCAATTTTTGAAGCCATACCATTCATGTATTAGGTAGAGAAAAAATATTTGATTAAAATAAGGGTGTTCACTTATGGCTACAAAGACAATTTCACAACACCATCATTTTCACAACATATAAGATTGACCCCTCAACAAATTAAAGAGAAGCATGCCAAAGGGTTATGTTTAGATATGATAATAAGTGGATAAAAGGACATAAATGTGCCAAAAAGAAGCTATTCTACATTAAAATAGCCAATGAAGATGAATAAGATGATGAAACCTTAGTTGAGGGTATGGAAGAACTAGAAAAGGAATCTAAAGATTCTCATCCTACTATCTCTTATCATGTCCTTTCAGATATTAGTACCCCTCAAACTCTTAAGATCATTGGATTCCTCAAGAAACCAAAGGTGATAATGTTGATTGACTTATGAAGTATGCATAATTCCATAAATAGTAAGTTGGCTACTCATTTGAACTATTTTATTTATCCAGGTCTATAATTTCAATTCATGATTATAAATGGTAAAACAATCAACTATAATAGAAAATGTCATATTTTTTTATATTGACATGGGGGACTACCTACCTAATTTTTCTATGTGTGATTTGTTAGATGAATTACATGGTGTTGTTTATTTTACTAATCTATATCTTCATTCTAGGTATCATCAAATTTGGATCATATATGAGAATATCCATAAGATAACTTTTAAAACTCATGAAGGCCATTTTGAGTTTATGGTCATGCCTTTTGGTCTCACAAATGTACCTTTTACATTTTAGAGTTTGATGAATATTATTTTTAGGCTTTTTTTAAGGAAGATTGTGTTAGTATTTTTTAAATGACATCCTAATCTAAAATAAAACTTGGGAAAACATTTGAATAATCTGAAATAGGTACTATAAGTTTTGGAACAACATCAAATTTATGCCAAAATTTCTATTTGTGCTTTTGGAGTCCATGAGGTGGATTACTTACTTGGGTCATATTGTTTCATTTGAAGGAGTCAAATTCAATCCTAAGAAGATCAAAGCTATGATGGAGTGAAGTTCTAAGACTCTCAAGAACCTTCATGGATTTTTGGGGCTAAGATATTACTATCATAGATTTTTTAAAACATATGGTAGCATAGCAATTCCACTCATAGCCTTGTTGAATAAATATTCCTTCCATTGGATTAAACTAGCTACCAAGGTATTTGAAAAGATAAAAGAGGATATGTGCACCACTCTAGTTTTGTTAACTCCTATTTTTTCCAAAATGTTTTTTGTTGAATATGATGTGTTAGGATATGGCATGGGGGTAGTATTAGAGTAATAAGAAAGATCCATTACATTTGAGAGTCACCAACTTAAGGAAAAAAAACAATATCAGACCAATCTATGAGAAATAGATGATGATTATTCTTCATTTATTCAATCAATGGAGATCTTATCTAATGGGTAGACACTTTCAAGTAAAGATTGATCATGATAGTCCAAAATATTTTTTGAAATAGTGATTTTGATCAGAAGAAAAATAAAAATAGGTGACTAAGGAATGAATCAGTTGAGGCATTATTATTCACAATGACCATTTGGCAAGTAGATTGGTTAGAAGAAGCAAGATTGGAATGGGCGAATGATAGAGATACATAGGTATATGTTCAAAATCTTCAAATGGATCTTGTGTTTTTGATAAATTTGAGTGGAAAGGGAACACATTATGGTATAAATATATATTATACCTATGTAATGATTTTGTCCTCAACCACAAGATCATTTAAGATCTTCATGAGTTTGTAATAGGGAAAACTTAAGATTTTTGAATATATATCATCGAATCAAGCAATATTTATTTTAAGAAGGGATCAAGGGGATACAAATATATTTATGGAAAAAATGCATGGTTTTTCAATATAACAAAGGGGGGAAAATTAAGACACTAGATCCTATACAACCATTATCCATCCCTAGCCAGAGGTGAGAGGAGGTGTTATAGATTTCATTATAGGGTAACCATAGTCTAAAGGTAAAAATGTCATCATGGTAGTATTGGATATGATCAAAAAATATTCTCATTATGTTCTTTATCATATCCATTTATAGTCAATACATTAGTGGTTGTTTTTCTCAATGCAGTTCAAAAGCTACATGGTACTCCTAAAATCATTATAAGTGATTGTGATCCTATTTTCACCAGTTACTTTTTATATTGAGTTATTTATATGTTTTTATACTGAGTTGGTTCATATCTCATCATATCATCCTCAATATAATGGATAGACACAGGTTGTCAATAAATGCTTAGAAGAGTATCTCTATTGTTTTCTATTAGATAAATAGGAAGATTGATTCCATTGGTTTCCATTAGCAGAATGGTCACTTCCTTCCATACCTATTATAAAATTTATCCCATCATGGAATTTTATGGCTATCTCCCCCATCCATCACTTCATCTTTAAAGTTTCAACCCAAGGTTTGAGCTATTGAGTAACACATTTAACACCAATAGGAGGCACTAACTAGTTTAAGGGATAATTTATTAATGACACATAATATAATGAACTAGAAATCCAATAAACACTATAATGAAAGACATTTTGATATTGGTGATTGGGTCTTTGTGCACTTAAAACCATATAAGTAGATGTATTTGAAGTAACAAAAAAAGATAATAAACTTTCTCTTATGTTTTATGGCTCATATTAGATGTTTTATAAAATTAGAAGTGTGGCATACAACTTGGAGATACCCCAATCCACTCACATTCATATTTTATTTCATGTATCTTTCCTGAAGAAGGTTATTAGATAAAGAATTTCTACCCATATTGAGCTACCCAAAATAGATGAAGAAGACTAAGTAAGTTTAGAACCTAAGGAGATCCTTCACACACATAAAATGGCTATAAATAAGAGAGATTAAGGAATATTTGATCAAGTTGAAGATTCTAAATCATGAATATGCAACATGGGAGGAAGAAGCTTTCCTATAATAACATCCAGATATGATTTAATATTGAGGGTAATGTTGTTTTTAAGGGGAGGGGCATGATACATGCTTAACCTATAGTATGTCTAAGGATATGTGTGTTTGACTTGTAGATTACATACCTTTTATATTATCTTATTTAATTTCTCTACCTTCTTAGTATGGTTAGCCTATGGAATAACCATGACTATGTAGAGTATATTTAGGAGGTAGTGGTTAACTTTCTATCATCATATTATAAATTCTACTCTTATTGCATCTTCATGTAGGTTGACCCCTCAAAGTGGCTCAGTCATAATTATCAATTATTCCACTCTTTTGTAAATTATCATTGTGGATCTGATTATTCTGCTCTTAATTCTATGATGTATTATTCTATTAATACAAAACATCTAAGTAATTTCATTACATAATCATAATGTTCCTCCTCAAAGATAATTTTCTCAACCTAAGGGGTATGATCTCATTGTCCAATTATGTATTACTCAAGCTAAAATTTCTATTCTATAGTTATTGAAGAAAGAACCAACTTACAAGGATATATTATATGCCATGTTGCAAGATACCACTTTTCCTATGAATACACAACTAAATTATTTACATCTATCATGAACACCTTTAAGGATATGGAAAATATTATTGCTTTTCATAAATAATAAGTACCTCCACACTTATAATTGAATAAAATCTTCCATTATTCATCCAAATTTGAATAAATGGAAAGTCAGTTAAGCGTGAATTAGTTGACAATGGTTCCAGGATTATTTTTTTTAGCCATATTCATATTAAAATTGGGTTTTAACAAGGATAATTTTCATAGATAAAAGTAACCTATACATGGATTTGATAACACTCCGAATAAAATATTTATAATTATCATAATGGATTGACAACTAGGCAAAAAATGACACCTATTTTTTTAATTAATACATGATCAACCAAAATATAATATCCTCTTGGGTCAACCTTAGATTCATGAAATGAAATATATACCTTCAACATTTCATAGGTGTTACATGATACACTTGAGTCTAAAATTCCAAATGACAATGCACCTTTTTGATACTACATAATGACTCAATCACAAACTAATAAGGTCTTCATTATACCACTTGAACAACCAATGCCAATGATGAAAATGCATAATTTTTTTAGATCGGTGCTCAGGTTTGAGGGGTCCTTATCCCAATGGATTTTGATTAGAGTTAAAAATAGTATGGGACACAAGCGTGGGCCCAAATCCCTTATTAGATAATACCAATGATCGGCCACAACTGGCCTAAAAATACCATCAACGGCCATAAATGGCCCAAGAATACCAATGATCAGACATAACTGACCCAATAATACCAAATAATAGCTACTATCATCTCAAGAATACCCACGATTAGACACAATCATCCCATGGATACTTAATGAATACCCACATCAGGCCTCCAATACCAAACTAAGATTTGAACGTAGGTGGTGCTTGAAACAACCAGAACACTTAACCAACTCACTCACATCTCATCAGTGATATAAATGCATACTTATGAAGTAGTTAAATGAATAAATATAAATGATATATCATAAAATTCTCAAATTCTTAAGAAAATAAAAAAACCTATCAAGGAATTTACACCAAAGGTGTTGTTTTATTATATTTTTGTTCATTTTTATTAATAAATAAACTTATTAAAAATGAAAATTATGATACAAGGTTTTAAAGAGATACATATGATGATGGTTATGCCCCATTGATCTAATAAAGTGGAACTCTTTTTTGGCTAGGAAGGATTACCTACACACAAGAGACAACTCAAAAAACATTGATTAATAAGATATATAAGTAGACTACCTAATGTTAGACTAGTTCCAGGAAGTGGTACACTTTTTTAAGAGGATAAAGATAATAATGATAAAATAAATTTATATAATGTTTTTAAAAATATATGTATTTAAAAGATAAAATATGTCTATTTAAAGATAAGAGATCATGCTTCAAAAAGCAAACAATAAGACCAAATCAGATATTTGATTTGCATATCTAATATGCTATTAGAATTGATTTAGATTTTAAGAGATAGTTATTTAACAGGGATCATGGCCAATTATGTAAAATCATGGTCAATTTTCATCATGATCGATCCTATAGAATTATCATAACACCAAGGCTATAGATTATGGGAATGATTTATAGAGGCCATACCAATTATACAAAAGGAGATAATGTAAATGACCATACGATGATAATTTTTAAATGAAATAGGTAGACCCTATGATTCTAATAAATAAATAAATAAAACCTATCTTGGATACTTTTGAGATCCTGAAGATGAGATTGCAAAACTAACTTAGGAGTTGATATCAATTCTACTAGAATATGAGGATAATAGCTTAAGGGATGATTTTGGGTAAAAGTAAAATTTCCTAAAGATTTCTAAGTGTAGATAGATATAAATAACATAAATAAGATGAAATTAAATTAAGATAATTAGTGGAATAAACTTACCCAAACTATGCTACCCTCTTCTAATGGATATTTTGAATTCTAGGCTCTTTGTAAGATAAACAAGATCTTTGATTGCAACATTGGGTTTCACAAAAGGATATCAATATTTTTTATTATAATTTAGCTTGTCACACAAAAATGAGCAATGCAAAAAAAATCTATGGAAATTTCATCAAAAGTGTTGGATTCAAAGTTCTATCCCCGATAATAAGTGAAATGCAGGTATATATAATCGACATCGATCCAAATGGATCAATGTTGATCATGGGAATCATTGACATTTCTGTTAATTTTTTGTTGAATTCCACTCTAAGTTGGTTTTAACTATGAAACAAACTATATAAATAGAAATCTAAGTTATTTACACGAGTTTTAATTATAATTAAATTGTTAAGGATATTTATTTACTTTGTTATAATAGATTTTGTTTAGATATTTTAGGATTATGTGTGGTTAAGAGAATTACGATGGTAATTAGTGAAAGTAATTACCATGGGTAAATCAGGTAGTATAAAAATTTAAGTATAAGTTGAAATATATATATATATATACACATTTACTTCCTTATATTTTAATTATATACTTTCAAGATGTTTGAGAGGGGTTTCAGACCCCTCGGAGTTATGATGCAAATTATAGGTTTTGGAGTATTCTACCACATTTTAGACTTAACCTATTTCAGGATTTCAAGATATTATAATTATCCATAATTTACATGTTATAAAATAACTATGGTGTATAATTATAGTGTCTACAAGTAAAAATACCAAAGTAAATAGAGGAATCTATTAAAGTAAAGATACAACCAATACAAATTTCCATAGTAATAGTAGAGCCTATTTAAGAACTACTATTATTAGTCATAATAGAAAATTCTTGTTTAATTTAAGATTAATATATCAATTATGGTGAAGATATACAAGAATTAATAGATGATCAACTATTCAAGCTAAATTTTAATCTCATTGATGAGGATTATCATTTATCTCATTATTTGTATACATCTGTTGGAGTGAATAAATATCAAGATATTTCTTCCATATGAAAAAAGGGCAAGGAACTCATAAAAAATACAATGGATATAAAAAATGCTTTAAATAATTTCAATACTATATCATAATTAGTTGACTCCAATACAATGATCACACAACCCAAGGATAATATGCAGAAAGAGCCATTCAAAAATCACATAGAGAAACATTCAAAGATACAATCACCAAAGAAAGATTAAATCATTTTCAAAAGAGAATTTTTAAATAAAGGCATTTAAAAACAAGGGTTTATATCTAAAAATACAACTAAAAATATGGTTACCAAAGAGGCAACAAAACAACATTTCTCTTATCTAGATCCTCTCATTATTGAATCACTTATGGATAGTAAACAATGCACCATTATTACAATTAATATCTTACAAGAAGCCAATATATATAGTCTAGATTTTCTCAAACATATTTAATATGATACACAACATATTAATATGGATAAAACACCAAATCATTTCATTAGAGCTATAACTTTGCTAAACACTCTTTGTCCTAAATTATATTCAACATTATTTCACATTGATCCTACTTTAGATCAATACAATGTAATCCTAGGGAGATCATGAAAAGAATCAATGGGGGCTACACTAAGTACTAATCATGATCATCTAACATTTCAAAAAGATAGTTTAATGATCACCATTTCCAAGGATAACATAATCACAACACAAGAGCACATAGTAAAGCATACTCCAATAAAGATCTCTAATATAGTTATGATTGATATGAAATTAATGGATTAGATGGATCTTCACAATGACATCCTATTTTAATTAGTGGTCTATCATAAAATTGTTAGGTTGTGGAGCTAAAAGCTTCACTGATGCAAATAGGGGAGGAGGTTGCTGAAGGTTGCTAAGTTGTAGAGCAACCGGCATCGGTCTGATCAGCCGACGTCAGTTAGGTTAGTGAAGAGAAGCAACTGATGTCAGTCAAGGATCAGCCGACATCGATTACCTCTAGGCAGACAAGGACCGACGTTGGTCACCTGTGCAGTTTAGAACTGCAAGTTTTATGGGCAGTTAGTTAACAAACCAAGTGTTTGCATGTCAAGAGCCAAATTTAGACTAGAAGCTATGGATCTAATTATTGTAATTGGATGTCTAATTATTGTTTGCATGAGATATATTTAAGAGACTCATGGGCTGTATTGTAAAGTGTTCTAGTTTGAGTTGAGCAAAGTTAGCTCCTTCAGTGTGTGAGGTGAGCAAGGGTGTTCCTCCTAGTTCCATAGCAATGCCAAGTGTGGGTGCTAGTTTTGGAGAATCA
Source organism: Torreya grandis (assembly GCA_037957365.1). Lineage (NCBI taxonomy): Eukaryota > Viridiplantae > Streptophyta > Pinopsida > Cupressales > Taxaceae > Torreya > Torreya grandis. The sequence continues at coordinate 362,945 of JARHVA010003875.1, read as the reverse complement.
GAAGGGTTCTTCAGGTGTGTAGGATCTTGGTCAGCAGGTGTGCATGGCTACGTTAGAAGATCTACATGGTAAGTAAGATCATTGATCTGCAGGTGTATGTGTGTGTGGGATCCAAGTTTGTAGGTGTGCAGAACCAGATTGATTTGCAGGTGTGCAAGATCAAGGAGGACAACAACACAACAGGGAGTAGGATCAGGAGAGATCTACTTGGAGTATGGTGTGTACTCATTGGAGAGCAAAGAGGAAGGTAAGGTAGTTCCTTCCATAAGTAAGATCATTTAGGTTGCAGGTTGTTGCAATTTTTGGGAGATCTACTTGAAGTATGATTGTGTACTTGGAGTGCGTGGAGCACTTGTGGAGTGCATGGAGCACTGGTGTACTGGCAGTAGTGGATACTGACTGGTTGGAGGTGAACACCAACTCTATGTTTGAGTTGTGTGTTGGAACCATAAGAGAGAGAGCTTTGAGGGAAGATTTATTGTTTATGCCCTAGAGGTGTGTAAGGAAGAAGAACTATGGTAATCTTCTTTGTTATATTTCCTTTTGGAAGAGTATTAATATAATTGTGTATTGTCTCTCATATTCTGTGTTATTTTTGAATTCTAGTTACTTGTGATTTTGGTTTAATTATGCATGTAAGTTGCTTGTATTTGGTAATCAATTGTGTGCTTTCATATTTCCCAATAAGTGGTATCAGAGCTAAGGTTGCAAGGAGTAGGTTTTGTGTTTGATTATAGGTCACTCTTAGGGGTTTCTGATTGAGTGGGAGTAGAGCAATGGCAGAAGAAAGTAAGCTAAGAATGGAGGAATTGAAAAGCATAGATGATCACTTACGGTGTTATGGAAAGAAAGAGCAGGTAAAGAAAAATTGTTGGTTTGTGGAAGATCAGCATGAAGAAACTGAAGAAGCAGATGTTGCAAGTGATGTGGCACAGGATGCTTTGGTATGTTTCTTGGATAAAGTAGAATCTTGTTTTATAGATTCTATTGCCTCTTTCCATGCAGTCTAAAATAGAGTATCTTTTCATGGTAAGGTCTTTGGAGACTTTGGAAAGATTTATTTAGGGGCTGGTGTGCCTTGCCAAAGAATTGGCAAAGGAGAAGTGAAGCTAAAATTGTAGGCGGCCAACACACGGGTGTTGAAGGAGGTCATGCAGGTCCCAGTCTTGAAGATGTGGCTAATTGATTTAGGAAAGTTGGGTGATGAGAGATGCACAAGAAATATCACAACAGATGCACTTGAATTAGCTGGTGGTAAGAAAGCAGGTACTCTTTATCTACTTGCTTATATTACTGATTCTTCTTCTGTTGTAGAGATGTGGCTTTGTAGGCTTGGTCACATGAGCAAGAAAGAGATGCATGTTCTTAAGAGGAAGTCAGATGTGTTTGACAGGCTTAAGAATTGGAAAGCCTTGGTGTTTATGGAAGAGATGGCAGACAGAGATCAGTGGAGAAGGCTGAGTAACTTTGAGCAGGGTAGTTTGGACAGGGTTTTGATCCATGGAGAGCTTGCAGGTAAAAAGTCATCACTCACAGGAAAACACAAGTATCGGCATTGGTCAGGAGGAACCAACGTCAAACAGATAGGTGTCGATGTCGGTCATGTGCAGATTGAATCTAGTGATGTCAGGCAGGGTAAGACTGACATCAGTCAGAAGGACCAACATCGGCAATAGGTAAGACCGATGTCAGTCAGGAGGACCGATGTCGGCAATAGGAGACACTGAGGTGGACAGGGTTGATAGTCAGGACAAGTGCAAAAACTGATGTCAGTTAGATGTAGACTATGTGGTGACCGAGATTAGTCACTATAATAGATTTTGGGTAGAAAACAAGTTGTCAAGGACTATCAAATGCTCATATGGAGGACTGAAAGTGGTAAGTAAGCCTCAAATTCAATGTTCCTCTTCTTTATACTAGTTGCTGACTGTAGAGCAGGAAGGATCCAGGAAATAGTGGGAGCATGGCATGAACAGGATGCAGGACCAAACGAGAGATTTGGTAGGGTTGCCAGCCGGTATGAAAGCACAGAGATGAATGGATACCTTAGTTAAAGAATAGAGAGAATGGACATGTGAGATGGAAGGCTAGGTCATATGGTCTTGAGGAAGCTGTAGGATAGTGGTACAAGGTTGACAGGTGGAGGACAAATCATGGCTTTAGTCAATGTTAGGGTAACTATTGTGGGTTACTTTACCAGGTGGATGATGAGTTGCAACATCATCTTGTTACTGTATGTTGTGTGTTTTCATGCAGGGTTACACATACAGGGTTTTTTTTGAGCTAAAGGTAAAGTTAGTTTAGAAGGTATGTCATGAGGAATTTTGAGCAACAAAATTCTTTGGCATGAGTGGGTTCTAGAGCCATGGAGATCACAAGTTGATTTTGTCTCCGAATGATTGTGTGAAGCCGGTGAGCATGCCAATGGGTTGGATAATTTTATGAGTAGTGTCCTGATTCACATGATGAGGCTAAGTACATGAGTACTGGACTTGGGTTTCCCATGCAGTGGGAGCTATCAAAAAGTTTGGAGTCGATTCGGGAAAGAAGCACTGGAGGGCAATTCAGTGGATTCTCAGGTATTTGAGAGGGACCAGTAGCAGGTGCACATGCTATGTAGGGTCAAGTTCTTTTCTACATGTGTTTGTAGATGTGGATGTGGCAGGTCACTTGGATGACAAGAGGTGCACCACGGGTTGTGTGGTGGTTGGTCTTCAAGATTCATCTTGAAGAGGGATACAAGCCAAGAAATAGATTAGATAGGGTACAGGTACAGGTACAGTGCAACTATTTATCTCCAAGTGGGAGATTGTTAGGTTGTAGAGCTAAAAGCTTCACTGATGTAAATAGGGGAGGAGATTGTTAAGTTACAGAGCAACCGGTGTCGGTCTGATTAGCCGATGTCGGTCAGGTTAGTGAAGAGAAGCAACTAACGTCAGTCAGGGATCAGCCGACATCAGTCACCTATAGGTAGATAGGGATCGATGTCGATCACCTGTGCAGTTTAAAACTGCAAGTTTTATGGGTAGTTAGTTAACGAACCAAGTGTTTGCATGTCAAGAGCCAAATTTAGACTAGAAGCTGTAAATCTAATTATTGTAATTGGATGTCTAATTATTGTTTGCATGAGATCTATTTAAGAGACTCATGAGCTATATTGTAAAGTGTTCTAGTTTGAGTTGAGCAAAGTTAGCTCCTTCAGTGTGTGAGGTGAGCAAGGGTGTTCCTCCTAGTTTCACAGCAGTGCCAAGTGTGGGTGTTGGTTTTGGAGAATCAGAAGGGTTCTTCAGGTGTGTAGAATCTTGGTCAGTAGGTGTGCATGGCTATGTTAGGAGATCTAAATGGTAAGTAAGATCATTGATCTGTAGGTGCATGTGTGTGCGGGATCCAGGTTTGTAGGTGTGCAAAACTAGATTGATTTGTAGGTGTGCAAGATCAGGGAGGACAACAACACAACAAGGAGTAGGATCAGGAGAGATCTACTTGGAGTATGGTGTGTACTCATTGGAGAGCAAAGAGGAAGGCAAGGTAGTTCTTTCCATAAGTAAGATCATTTGGGTTTCAGGTTGTTGCAGTTCTTGGGAGATCTACTTGAAGTATGATTGTGTACTTGGAGTGTGTGGAGCACTTGTGGAGTGCGTAGAGCATTGGTGTATTGGCAGTAGTGGATACTGACTGGTTGGAGGTGAACACCAACTCTGTGTTTGAGTTGTGTGTTAGGACCGTAAGAGAGAGAGCTTTGAGGGAAGATTTACTGTTTATGCCCTAGAGGTGTGGGAGTCCTAGAGGTGTATAAGGAAGAAGAATTATGGCAATATTCTTTGTTGTATTTCCTTCTGGAAGAGTATCAATACAATTGTGTATTGTCTCTCATATTCTGTGTTATTTTTGAATTCTAGTTACTTGTGATTCTGGTTTAATTCTGCATGTAAGTTGCTTGTATTTGGTAATCAATTCTGTGCTTCCATATTTCCCAACAAGAATTAAGTAGACGAATACACCCTTTATGTAGGAACCCCATGGGAACTTTTCGCTAATCAAGTTATTGGTTAAACTACCTTCATACTTACTAGTGTACATAGATTCTATTAATTTTACATCCTTGCTAATTATTGCATACCTTATCCAAGTATTATCCTATCCCATGGTTTTATTTTCACTTTAAGCTCTTTCCCTCTTAATTTTTAAACTAATTTGAACAATCCAAAGCAAATACCTTAAAAATGCTTTTATGCTCACTCTTACTTACTATTGCATACTCACCATACTACGGATTTCAATGCAAAAATATATAGCCTCTTTTCCATTGAGGATTATGCACATTCTTATCTATCTTAATCATTTGAGATACATTACTATGACCCATTTTCACACACACTGGGGGCACTTGGCTTGCCTTCCTTCTTGTCACTATAAAACTTTTGCACCTTATTGAGGATTGCTTGAATCTCTTCCTCCTATTCTATTTTCTAATCCTTACTCAAGCAATTTTAAATTTAAAAAAATAAAAAAAAAAGATGAAAAATTCATAAACATTTAAATAATTCAAAAATTTGAAAAAAAGAATAAAAAAATCAAAATATTTTCAAAAATTCAAAATCGGAACTTACAAAGAAATTTTCAAATATTGCTAGTTTAATTTTTTCCATGTGTTATTTATTTTATGTTAGGTAAATAAAATATTTAATTTTTTGAGTACACATCACTTTTTATAAGGTATTTGAGTGTTGTACATGACATTCTTTTACATGGTTTTGACGTTAGGCTTTTGTTATTACTCAATAACCTTGCTAATTTTAGGGTATCTCTTCATTCTTTGTGAACAATTTAATAAATTGTATTGATCCACATCCTTTCTACCATGATGATTTATATATCTTACAAATGTTTTTATATCACTTAGACTATAGATGTGTTACATAAATATGATACTTTTAAACAATGACATGGATCCATATGGTGGATGGAGATTAGTTTCATTTATTCCATGATTCTTTATTAATTTATTGCATGACAATATAGAACTTGCTCACTTAGTGTATATGGCCCATGTCTTTGTATATTATAATTATTGATTATATGGAATCATTATGTCATTTGTGTGTGGCCCTTGGCCTTGTGTGTTTATGTGAATTCATATGTCTCTTGTATGTGCCATTTGGACCTTATGTATGACATTATATGAAATTGCATGACATTGTAGGACATTGATTTTATGTTAATTACTTATTACTATGGTTTTATGATTTGTTAGAAGTATAATCACTAAGAGGGGGGTGAATTAGTGAGCCTAAAAAATCCAACTTAAATTTCAATCCTTTCAAGTTCTTTTTCAATTATCATAAGCATTCATGAAGCATACACAACATTCATAGCAATGAGCAAGAAAGACAATGCAAGATCAATCACATAACACATGACACATGTGGGAAACCCTCTTGGGGAAGAAAACACACTAAAACCTATAATTGGACTATTATCCTATAATAATAAGATCCAATTTAGATCAGATGCAACTAATCAAGGAACTACAATCCCTATTTAGTGATACTACAATCACACAAGCTGCTATAACACCTATCTAGTTGAATTAAAATAATAACCAAACTTTTAGCAAGTTTCACCTTGCAAGGAGGCTACAACTACCTTAAATGTTGAGCTACCAAAACAACACCTATAAGCACATCCACCTTTGCACTGATGTCTTTAACACTTGATGATGGACCTATGATTATCACTCTTCATCTTCGCTCATACTCAAATAACAAGAGCACTATTCTACCAATAGAATTATGACCAACAGGTCATACAAATAGTCCTCAAAATTATCTACTCATCAACTCATCCATAGGGCACTCTACCCCTCCTTTTCTCCCCAATTCACACACACAAGCCTCTCTCAAACAACCTCTTAATCAAATTGCTCATTTTGCCTCCTCTAGACTTATAAGGTCTAATGACTTGTATGTCCTCCTACATCAACTTAATCAAACAAACATGTCTGATCCTCTTTACTCTCTACTATTCCTCATTGACCTTTACCTTCTCTTTCAAAGGTTATTACCTTCACTTGTCTTCACATTCACATTCCCTAATTCAAGTCTAACAAGTCTAAAAACCAACACATTTAGTTTCATTATTTATAAAACATACTTGATAATCAACACCTTGGTCAGTCATTAGGCATGCCTTAGACCTTAAGGAATATCTCACATGAATACATAGCTCAATAAAAACTTCATAGGTCAGATATACCATCTATGGGTCACCCTTAAGGAACTACACCTTTCAATTATGCCCTTATAGCCCTTATAGGTCTCATGTGAACCCATTCACTCTTTTATCACTTTATCAAACAAAAAAGAACATAGAACCACTATAAAAAGCATAGACCCATTACATATGATCTAAGGTCCCCCTCATGTGCCAAAAACCAACATTATGTGCATACATTCATTATGAATGAACACACAATCACATTATAAGCCATTATTCATACTACATACAATTGGTTAAACCTTTAAAATACACAAAGAGCATTTTCATGGAGTCTAAAACACTCTCCAATAGCCAATTCATCAAGAAATATCAAAGTAACATCAAAATAAGCTCAAAGAAATCTCTCAAGTCACTAATAGAACAAGAAATAATAGAAATTCAACTTTGAAACACAATATCTTTGACTGTATACACTTCCAGATCTTCAAATTAGGTTCATTAGATGTGCCATGGAGTCCTCTTCATCTTTATTTTTTACAATATGAGAAAATTCATCCTAGATCAAAATTTATGTTCCAAAAATTATAGACTATTTTTCCTCTTAATAAATTCAAATATTTAAATATAAATGGTCACAATTAAACTTTGACCACTTTGCTCACATTTTGTGTTCTTTATACTCATATCAATTATGTACCATTGATCTTATCTAAATTTTAATGCATAGGCACCAATGCTCAAATTTTAAACTCAGTCAATTTGACCTCATCTCGTGTACCCTTGCAATGTTGAATCAATACACATTGTTGATCTTTGCAGATCAACTAGGTTTTTAACTATCAATTCTTATTGTTTGATCAATCTATATGAACACTTGATCATCATTAAATCCTTATCCTTTACCTTTGATCATTCATTAAAAAACATGCACTTCTTTCTATCTCATTGCTTCCTAATATCTTGGATAAAATGTGATTTGTTGATCTTTTTGATACTTTCTCAAACTTTACCTCTTCCATATTTGACTATGGAAACCTTGCTTATTTTCCTGAGTATCCATTTTTGAAACTTAAGAACTTCTTTTGTGCTTAGATTCATGATCTCAAATTTGGACCATATGATCTCCTTATATAGGAGAATCCAACCATGTGATAAATTGCTCTTGAAGCCTTTTCATGTGTGAGATATAATACCATTAAAATTCCTTTTCAAAATCTTCTATCATAGAGACAACTATGCTTGGACCTACTTGGAAGACCAACTTTGATCATGCATATCTTTTGATGTGCTTCATCACATGATCTAAATTTTTTTAAAAATCAACTAGGGTCAAAACTAAATAAACCTATATGATCAAATTATCTTGAAATTTCCACACATTTGAGATATTCTACCATAAAAATGCTTACTTAGCTCTATTTGAACATAGAAAGCATTGTCAAAATGCATGGATGCCCAACTTCTGCACATGCATATTTTTTTGTCATGCTACATCGCATGACCTAAAATTTAGCACATAATAACTAGGAATAAAAATAAAAAAACCCATATGATCACCTTCTCCCTAAACATCCATATGTGTGAGATATGCCACCATAAAAATTTCTACTCAACTTTTTCTTGCCTTATGTAAATTTGGCAAAGTATGGGAAAACACTATCAAAATACCTAGAAGCCCAACTTTACACTTACATATATTCAACTACACTTAGTCACATGACCTAATATTTAGTGCATAATAACTAGGGAATTATGTGATCACAACCATATAACCAACTTCCCTTGACTCATCCACATGTGGTAATGGTGATGTCAGCAAACTACTTATATTTTCTTCCATTGGACCCAAAGTGTCCAGATGAAAACTATGGATAATTAGATAAATTCCACTTATGCACATAAACTCAAAGAATATAAAAAATCTTGAATACCTATTTTACATCTTCAAATCACCATACTCATCCCATAACATTTCTAACCATGCCAAAGTTGAAGATCAACCAAACATACTTCAAACATACTAAGACAAGCACATTGCACTCTTTGCCATTATCACTTAGACTATTAAGGCACTTCATCCACTCATCAAAACACCTTCATGACATCACTATGACATCATTAATAATAATATATCAATATTCCCCTTTATCATTAGTGTCGATAACTATCATATATAGTAATATATAGCTCACCTTCTCTCTCTTCAAGCACTCCCACAATAGATTTCTCCCCCTTTGACACAATGACAAAGTTGACACCAACTAATTTTGAATACCTAAAAATACTATCAAATGAGAAAGGACCATCTTAGAAATATGATGCAAACTCTCCCTTACCTTGAGCCTACTTCTGCTTGCCTTGACAACATCCTCTTACTCCATGCTAACACTCTCTTCAACTAAGTACTACAACTAATGAAGAAAGAACACACAAAAATAAAAAAACTTGATGTAACACATAAATAAATATTTGAGAGGGACTCCCCTTAATATCTTTGAGTAATTACACGTCCTGAGCATCTTTGGATCTCTACACACCATGAAGAACCACCATATATACTAACTAGCCTTCTCTCTCAAGCTACTAAAATGATTACCAACATTACTTCATGCCATTCACCAAATAGGAAGCATGATCTAAAACATCTTGAGAACTATTTTTGAAACAAACATACCTTGCCTCGACCTATCTAGCCTCCTTGTAGCCCCACCTAGAACTTACAGAGTCCACAATATTTAGTAGACACATCTTCAAGACCTAAAACTTCATATCTAGAGCACTCTCATATTCCCCCTCAAGAACACCAATTTTCATCACCAAGATCATCATCTACAACATACTTCACAAATCAACTAGCTAATTAACTTTCCATATTGACAAAAACTTGTATAATTTGATAACCACAATCATTCAAATCTTTATGATTCTTGATTTTATAACCCATTTATCCAATTAAACTTATTATTAATTTTTATATCTCAAATCATAAGTAAAATCACTTTTCTAACATAGCACAAAACCCTAGAATCATAAAATAAACAAAGTCAACAAACCTCCTTCTGGTCAACACACACCTATGAAACTTATTACACACCTGGATACAGCCATCACACACTTTTGGACCATAAAATTAGCCTACACACATTTGGGATTCTCTACTTCCTATAACCCATTTTAGGCCTACTTTACTGTTAAGCTAAAAGCTAAGAAAACTAAGAGCACTCAAAAATATTCAATTGGCACATACATACTTTTAGACCAAAAAAACACCTAGAGAACATCACATATAAGTTAATAGATCTTTATGAGAACCAAAAACTTCTTAAAAATTAATCAAACTCATTATGTTATCTGTAAATACCCATTTTGACCTTGCATAAAAGCTTTTTCACAAATCTGTAGAGCAAACACATGAACTTACTACTCCCCCTTAACCAAAGACCTTCTCTAATTGGCATTATAATATTAAGCAAAAAAATTGATTTTCCACACCTTCTTTCTTAGATTCATTAGTCCTCTGATCCTAAGACCTGGCCAATTACAAAGCTTCCCCTAACTTCATGCTTCATCAGGAACATGACATCTTAAACAAGTCTTCAAATACTATCCAACCACAATCAATACTCATATAGAGATACCTCTTCTTCCATGACATTTAAAACTATTTAATAAGCCTTTAATAGGCTTATCAAGATCTAGAACATAAGCCTAGAAGAAAGGCCTTCAACTTATAGGCATACCTAGCATCTACCACAAACTGATATGTAGTTAGATATTTGAAACTCACCTTTATAGCATAGCATCCAAACAATGATCAATAAGATAACTCCTCAAGATAGGACCACTAAGATTCTTCACAAGCTTTTTTTCTCCAATAAAAGACATAAAAAATGCACAAACAAACCTTTTTTTCATACCTTCTTATCAAACAATATCTAATAGCCAGCAAGCTTCCTATGACTAACAAGTGTCTCCTTGAAGCCTAGATAGAGGCACTCCTTTGACATAGAGAGACTAAAAGTCCTAAAAATATGGATAGTTCCATATCTCCATAATCTCATCAAACTTGTAATCCTGCTTGACTTTAACTAAATCCTTGACTTCATTCTTTTCTTCAAATTTATTTTAAAATGTTGTTAATAGAAACTCTTGACTCTCTATCTCTAATTCTTTTTCCACCTTGGAAAATAATCCATCAAGATTCTTGGAATAAATAGAGTATTCTCCTTACTATTTACTACCTTAGGTCACCATACCAAATTTTAACTCTTCTTGTCTTCTGTAGCCATCTTACTAACTTGACCTTTAAGTTTAGACTGATCTATAATGTAGCCTTCTAGAGCAACTTTTTTATCAACTTTATGACTAGAAGAATTGTCAATGATTACCTTTGGTTTCCATACCTGACTTTTTCCTTTCTCAAACCTTTTAGGATCTCTATATCTTTTGACATACCTTGAAGACCTCTTAACACTTTTTGGACAAAATCTAGCAATATGTCCACTCTTATGACAACTAAAACAAATATCATTCATACCTTTTGATAGATTTGAAATGTGATCAGTCTTTGGCCAAAAACTCCTTCTATCATAGCTCCATGAATGTCCATACTTTATTAACTTTATTCTAAAATACTTAGTTCTATGACCATACTTATTACTTGTATAACAATGACCATGAAATAAACTAGCATACCTTGAAGCATTTGGTTGTCTAATAGATCTTACATTGATCTTGATCTGATCTAAATTATTTTGATCTTCTTCAAGCTTGCTTATCTTGACAATAAATTGCTCATTCTCATCCATCAATGAACCTTGCTTGGTTTCCAAATGAATGCTCTCATCCTCTTTAGGTCTTACACTTAAAATTATAGTCATTAACTGACCTATGAGAACTTGGATAGTCTCCTTATCACTCTTAGATTCTTTAGCCATGTCATTCTTTATTATACATGATTGATCTATCAAAATTCCCTCAAGATAATTAACTTGTGCTTCAAGAACTTTGATCATATTTCTCATCTTATGATTCTTCTTCTTTTGCTCCTTCAGTTCACCAAGTGCACCCATGAGCTTAGCTTCTAGATCAACTTCTTCTTCACTATCATGTCAAACTTCTTCATCACACATGATGTCCTTTTCATTTTAATTCAAACTTGTCTTAGAATCTTATATCTCATCTTTGAGGCCATTGATAGCCTTCTCATCCTTTTTAGCATCATTTTTCAAATTACATATATGTTCTTTAAGTGCCTTGATCACAACCTTCCACTATTGATTTTATTTCTTCAACTACTTAGCCATATTTGTACCTACTTAGAATCACATTCTAGTTGTTAGGCTTCCTTCAAAGGACCCACTCTAATACCAATTATTATAGGTAAAATCACTAAGAGGGGGGTTGAATTAGTGAGCCTAGAAAATGCAACTTCAACTTCAATCCTTTCAAGTTCTTAATCAATCATCATAAGCATTCATGAAGCATACACAACATTCATAGCAATGGGTAATAGAGACAATGCAAGATCAATCACATAACACATGATATACATGGGAAACCCTCTTGGGAAATAAAACCCACTAGAACCTACAATTAGACTACTTTCTTATAATAATAAGATCCAATTTAGACCAGCTACAACTAGTCAAGGAACTACAATCCCTATTTAGTGAGACTACAATCCCATAAGGTGTTACAACACCTATCTAGTGGAGTTGTAATAGCTAGAATTTTAGAAAGTTTCACTTTGTAAGGATATTTTGACCACCTTAGATGCTCAGCTATCACAATAACACCTATGAACACATCAACCTTTACACTGATGTCTTCAACACCTAATGATGGACCTTTGATTATCACTCTTCACCTTCACTCATACTCAAACAATAAGATTACTATTTTTAAAAAAAAACAATGACTAATAGGTCATATAAATATTCCTCAAATTTATTTTATCATCAACTCATCCACAAGGCACTCTACCCCTCCTTTGCTCCCTAATTCACACACACACAAGCCTCTCTCAAACAACCTCTTAAGCAACTTGCTCGTTCTACCTCCTCTAGACTCGTATGGTCTAATGACCTATATGTCTTGCACCAACTTAATCTGACAAGCATGTCTAATCCTATTCACTCTATACTAGTCCTTAATGACATGTACCTTCTCTTTCAAAGGTTCTTACCTTCACTTGGCTCCACATTTTCATTCCCTCATTCAAGTCTAACAAGTCTAGAAACCAACAAATTTGATTTCAATATTTATAGAGCATACTTGATAATCAACACCTTGGTTGGTCATTAGACATGCCTTAGCCCTTAATTTATGTCTCACATGAAGACATAAATCAATATAAACTTCATAGGTTGCCCATAACATCTATGGGTCACCCTTAAGGAACTACACCTTTCAATTAGGCTCTTTTAGCCCTTATAGGTCTCATGTGAACCTATTCACTCCTTTATCACTTTATCAAATAAAAAAAGAACATATAAACACTATCAAAAGCATGGACCCATTACATATGATCTATAGGCCCCTATCAATTTCCAATAACCAACATAGAACCCTTTTATTTAAGCACAATTCACTCAAAAAACATTTTGTACATATAATTATTATGAACGAACACACAATCACATTCTAAACTATTATTCATACTATATATAATTGGTCAAACCTTCAAAATTCACATAGAATATCCTCATGTATTGTACAACATTCCTCAATATCTAATTAATTAATAGATATCAAAATAACATCAAAATAAGCTCAAATAAATCTCTTGGGTCACTTGTAAAATAATCACAAACACAGTCAACTTTGAACATCATTGAATGTACACACTTTCAGATATTGAAATTAGGTTCATTAGATGCACCATGGAGTCCTCTTCATCTTTGTTTTTATAGCACGAGAAAATTCATCTTGGATTAGAAGTTATGGTCCAAAAACCATAGACTAGTTTTTCCTTTATTAAATTTAAATATTTAAATGTAAATAATCATAGTTAAAATTTGACCACTTTTATCGCATCACATGTCCTCACTTCTTAAATCAATTACATACCATTGATCGTATCTAAATTTTAATGCATAATCACCAATGCTCAAACATTAAACTCAGTCACTTTGACCTCATCTCATACACCGTTACAATGTTGACTCAATACACACCATCAATCTCTAAAGAAGACCAGGGCTTTAACTATCAATGTTCACTATTTGATCAATTTGTATAAACACCTACTCACCATTAGATCTTTATCCTTTACCTTTGCTTAGTCATTAAACAATATGAACTACTTACCATCTCATTAGTTCTTGACATCTTGGATTAAATTTTCTCCATCGATCTCTTTGAGACTTGCTCAAAATTTATCACTCGTATATTTGACTATGGGAACCTTGCTTATTTGCCTAATTATCCATTTTTGTACCTTAATAACTTCTTCTAAGCTTAGATGCATGATCTCAAATTTGGACCATATAATCTCTTTACATAGGATAATCCAACCATGTGACAAAATACTCATGAATCCTTTGTATGTGTGAGATATAACACCATTAAAATTCCTTCTAAAAATCTTCAATCACAAAGCCAAATATGCTTGGACCTGCCTAGAAGGCCAACTTTACTCATGCATATCTTTTGACACATTTCATTACATGATCTAAAATTTAGAAAAAATTGACTAAAATCAAAATTTAACAAACCCACATGATAAAATTTTCCTAAAATATCCACACATGTGAGATATGCTACCATAAAAATTCTTACTTGACTCTTTTTGAACATAGAAAACATTGTCAAAATGCCTGGGATTCCAACTTTGCATATGCATATCTTTTGTTGTGATATATTACATGACCTAAAATTTGGGACATAAGAACTAGGCATAAAAATAAAAAAACGCATATGATCATCTTCTCCTTAAACATATACATGTGTGAGATATGCCACCATCAAAATTCCTAGTTGACTCATCTTGCCTTATGCAAATTTGGCAAAGTTTGGGAAAACATTGTTAAAATGCCTAGGAGCCCAACTTTACACTTACATATATGTGACTAAACTTAGTTGTATGACCTAAGATTTAGCACATATTGACTAGGGACTAATTTTATCACAACCATATGACTAAATCCCTTTGACTCATCTATACGTGGTAATGGTGATGTCAACAAACTACCTACTTAGATTTTCTGCCACTAGACCCAAAGTGTCTAGATGAAAACTATGGAACATCAAATAAATTCCACTTATACACACAAGTGATCAAATAATATAAAACATATTGGGTACCTCTTTCATATCCTCAAATGACCATACTCATCCATGAACATCTCTAACCATGCCAAAGCTAAAGATCAACCAATCATACTTTAAACATACTAGGACAAGTACATTACACACTTTGTCATTATCACATAGACTATTAAGGCACTTAATCCACTCACCAAAATACCTCCATGACTCACCATGACATCATTTAAATTACTTCAACATGATTCATATCATGCATTACTCCTACTCTTTACTCTTTCTTTTGTGCCATGATACATATCATGCACATGATGATTATATGCTTCAATGATATATCTATTTAAAACATGTAAATTCAATTCTATATTCAAATATTATGATGCAATACAATAAAAATTTAAATATATACTACATTACTACATTTTTCACCTATTACATAACTCTTATTCTGAGCTAAGTGACTTGCAGACTACATCTTTCATCTCAAAAGGGTGGCATCACAATGAGCTTGTCTTGAGATTTCAAGATAGATGATAAAATTTAAGATTTATGATACTATACAGTTTCAAAATTATAGCATGATTAATAATGTTTAGATTGTAGAATCATGTGATATGCGTGTGTACTCATTCCTATAGTTACAAGTGAAAAAGTTCTAAAAATTACAATTTTTAAAATTTGCAAAGTCTAAATGGCATTCAATATCAATTCAATACATTAAAAGTGGCATGATACTCCTTCATATTCAAGTTATTATATGAAAATTCCATATTTTTCAAGTATAAAAGTTTTAAAGTTTTAAATTCTCAAAGTTTCAAATAGAATCTAGATTCATTTACAATAATGTGATTCATCTTCATGTTGTAAGAGGGCCAAATTAGAGTCTAGTGACACTCAATGTCTATGGTTGCACTTTTTCTATATAGTGCACCATATTTGTTAGTTTCACCCCTTAAAATATTTTACAAGGGTACTCTTCATAGTCAAATGAGAGTTCAAGCATACAATATTTCCAACTCAAAAACATTCAAAGTTTTTTAAACTGAGACTTGATCACTCTCAATTCACCACAGGATCAACATTTCCCCAAGTGCCTCAATATGGGGGAAATAAATTCTCCATTTTTAAATTACAGGGAAAATTAGTTTACGTACTCTTTCAAATGTATACTTTCCTTAATCTCTTTTTAAATTTGAAATTTCAAGTTTTAGATTTTCAACTTTCAAAATTGAACAATAACTACTTTTAGTAGCATTGTTGTAGGTTTCACATTAAGACTTCTTGCACAATCAAGCTTCACATTCAACGACAAAGTGTGTATAAAAAATTAGGTTCACATCTAAATTACTCTATTAATTTGGATTTATTCACATATATTTAATCATTAAGTGCTTGACAATATTTATTTTTGACATCTTTACCCTACTTGGTCTATTCAACATTTCACTAACTCACAATATATAAGATAGCCTTCATTATCTTAAAACACTAAAAATATTATAAAAACATCCCTATTTCATCTCCATTTATCCCTATTCAACATATAGGAACATGTCATACATTTTATATTATTTTATGTCCTCTTGGGACAAGTTTGTGTTAGGTCAAACAAGGTCGCACTACATCCTTATCCACTAGTGCATCTTTGTCTCATGTGATTCAACGGTTACTTTTTAAAATTGATACATTTCATAATGACTCTCCCATGATTTTTGTAATATTGATTATTTAAATTATTCTAAATTTTCCCATATAAGAACATGTTAAGACATTCACTTGAACACACTTAACAAGCTTATTTAAAATTACTATACATTGAGAAAAAGGGCACTATTTATTCCAATTCAATTCTATTGCATGTTGACAGTCATAGGCCAAGTTTCAATATCATTTATTTTAGGTTAAGGTCATCCATTATCAAGTAGTTAAATTAATATTCTAGATACAATCATATAATTTTATAATCATAGATCACATAATCACCCTAGGAAGGAGAAATACATCAATTTAAAGCCCATTTGTGATATGTAAGTAGCACTCAAATTATACAAAATTTTATGAGGGTATCTTGACTATTCCCCTCACCATATTCCCCCCTTTTAGAATTTGATCTCTATTGTGTTTATTTTTAAATAATTAGGATTTTATTTTTTACAAGTCTTTGACACATATATTCATCTCCCACATAGAATTAAAAAACCGTCATTAATAAACATATGTACTTAGATCAATAAATAAGGTGCATAATTAACTAGGACATAGCCATAGTCAATAGTCAAGGTTTCAATATGGCCATGTCCTTCTAGTGTGTCCTTGTGCCTACATATTTTATAATTCTATTTTAAGATGTGATATAGTTCATATGTCTGCACAGTCAATTTATAGTCATAGTTACCCAACATAATCAACATTAAATCTAGTTTTAGGGAGGTTTGCCTATCTATAGGCCTATTTACTATTTTTAGTTAATTTTTCAATTCATTAAATTTTGTATCATATTGTATTTTACTATCATATCTATATATTTAAATATTCAAATTTCAATAGTTTAGATCTATTCATTTGAGTTAATTCAATTCAAATTAGATTAAACACGTACCATTATGTAGTAATCTTGAATTGTTTGGAAAACTAATGTAATGATTACATGATATCCTGATGTAATGAGTGAGTTGACCCTAATGAGTGAGCATCTTTGTAAAATCTATTTTGTCATTATATAGTTGGTTAGGGTGAATTCTAAAAGGCTTCATTAGTTCAAATAGTTTGAGAGCATCCTTGGAAAATCCATTCTTATATGAATAGTTGGTTTAGGTATACTCCATTAGTTTTTTTTAGCTCAAATAATTCGAGAGAACCCTTGAAAAGGCTTTTTCTTGCACATCCCAAATAATTGTAGTCCATGTGACCACATTTCATTGATAAAATTTATCAATCATTAAGCTCCATTTTTTGCATCATATAACCATTGAAGTCCATGTTATCACATTTTATTTATCCATATTGTTAACTAGTTCACATATCTTTATGTAGTGAACCTTGAATGTTTTAAAAAACTAATGCAATGATTACATGATATCCTAATGTAATGAGTGATTTTACCCTTATGTATTGAGTGAGTTGGGCCTCATGTACTAATTGAGTTGACCTTAATGTAATGAGTGAGTTGACCCTAAATTAGATGGTGAGTTGACTACAATTCAATGAATAAGTTAACCTTAATTTAGGTGGTGAGTTGAATATAATTCAATGAATGAATTAACCCTTATGTAATATTTGCTAAAAATGCATAAACATAGCTATAAGTTGTGTGATTTTTTTGACCAACTAATGCAATGATTGTATGATATCCTAATGCAATGAGTGTTTTGACTCTAATTCTATGAGAGACTTGTGTAACTTGATGCAATGAATGATTTTACCTTAATGCAATCTAAGTTGTAAAATATGGAAGCATAGAGAAGGCATATGAACTGTTTGAGAAACTAATCCAATATTTTAGGATATACTTAATGTAATGAGTGAGTTTACTCTAATATAATATTAATGAGTTGAACCTAATGTGATGATTAATATATATGCAAAATGTGTCCTAATTTTTTTTTGAAAAATTAATTCAATGATTATAGGAAACCAAAAAAATCCCTAAGAATTTACATCTTAAGAAGTCTTTGAAAAATTAGTGTAATGAATATAGTATATCCTTTAATGTAATGATGACATACCCTAGATCTTAGTTGAAAAATATGGAAATATAGATAAGGGACATTAATTTTTTGAAAAACTAATGCATTGATTACAAGATAAGAAAAGTGTGGCTATAACAAGGGTGAAAACTATTATTTATTAAAAATTTGCCCTAAAAAATCTTCTTATATAGTTAGAAGGTGCCCTAACAAATATTATACAATGCATAAAACTTTAATTAAAAATAAAATACAAAATACAACACAAAGCTTAGCCTATGAAAATCTAAAAAAAACAAAAACAAATCAAATAAAAATGAGGGGTTTGGCCATATCATGTGATTCCAAGATGATAAATGTTAGTGTAGGCCATTGACATTTGAAAAATTGATCACTCCTCTATCATCATCCTCTACTAAATGCTCCTACTTATAGACATATATTTATTCCATCATTTTTTAAATGCCATAAATAATTTTCTCATATGGGTTTCTCTTATTCCAAATCAATTGTCATCAGATCTTCTCCCTCTTCTATCAAATCCAAGCTCTTGATATAGTCAAGGATAGTGTATCTAGTTAACAATAACATTTTCCTTAAAACCTAGCTCTCACATATGACATCCAAACACCCAACAATGATACTTAAAACAAAATACTATCTTTATAAAATTTGATCAAGGAATTAGAAATATACACACTCACTCACTCTCCTTCTCTATGGATATAATTATAGGAATAACACACATAGTAGTCCATAATGGACTTAACACTTATCTTCACTCCTCTATGTTATCTCAACAAGCACCCACACTCTTCCCAAAATCCTTATAACACTACAATCTACCTTCTCTAAATGTTTGTCTTCATTTAATGCTTCATGAATTAAATCTTGTAATCTATCAAACCTTGGAAAATTCTCAAAGTAACCTCTCAAAATATTTTGAGCCATTACTAGGCTTGTGTAAGAATTACAGGTAAAATTGCTAGTTTTTATAGACTAACAGTTTTGAAACTGTCATGGTATTTTTTTAATTATAATTTGATGTAGACCTATGTTAATAATTGATTTCATCATGAAATAAATAAATCTCTATCTAAATGACCAAAATTGTTATTTCTATCTTATAAGAGCCTATTGAAGTGGTATAAATACTCATAAGTCATGTTTGGATGCATATTATATATATATATATATATATATATATTTGGGTGATGCAATATTAATTTATTAGATTAATGATCCTACATCATATACTGAAGTAAGAATTTTTGAGAATAGTAATAAAAAATTTGGGTTAAGTGGTAGAATCATCATTTTGACTTTATGGACCAAGCCACAATGTGCCCTTCCACATTATGATGTAGCATGCTATTTTATATCTATTTATTGGATTGCAAACCATCCTTATCCATAAATCATGTCTCATATTATCTTATCACAATGAGTTGACATTCCCTACTACATCTCAACATTTCCTTCCTCAATTGTACACATATAAATGGATAACAATCTTGGATGCTCTATCTTCCTCTCAATCACTAAAGGAAACTTTTCCATTAATTCCAATATGTTCTCTATCTTTTTACACTCTTTTTAAGGCCTTTTCCCACCTATACCAAATATCCACTACACTATATTCACATACTTCTTCCTTCTTTGAGTATACCCCTTCCAATACCTCTTCATTATTAGATTGATTGTTGAATATTTCAGCACATTGCTGGGTATCAACCTAATTACCCATCACCTCCATTGATGTGTCTAAAATAATCCTCATATCATCTTCATTTTATACATTCATCACCATATCAAACAACTCACCACTTTTGATATAGTAACATCCTCAATTTGTTTAGTCTTCAAGGTAACTTCAAAGATTTCATCCTCCTCACTTTAGAATGATTCCATTCCTACTTTTCTTGTTTTTCATCAGTTTTTTCACTCTCATCCTTTTCTATTCTTCTTTGGGTTGATAAAACCACTAGTCATTCATTTATTTCATCCCCAACTCTTATGTGGGTTACCCCACATATATAAAACCTTGCATGTATTATTTTTTTCCTTGTAAAACCACCCACCATCTATATCTCTCAATGTGATCTTCAACAACTCATAAGGAAAATCTTCATCCACAAAGTACTCCAAAAACATATCTTCCCCTTGTTTCTCTAAAGATGCTAGAAACATATTTCATGTCATGTACATATGAATATGATATTATTTTGCATTAGGTTAATAAATAAAGGCTTAAGGTTCATATGTTTTTAAAGTCATCCCACTAACCAATTATAATAAAAATTGTTTATCCAACATGCATAGGGAACTAGTAGTGGTGTTAGCTAAGTAATTAATAATTGTAGGTGGCTTATTTTAGAAGACACTAGTATATTCATTGTATCTATTCATAACTAATATGTAGGTATTTTGCATTATATGTTATTAACTTGTTATAAATAAAGAGTTAACCTTATCAATGTTAATCAAGAATAATATTTTATGTGTAGAGTGGTTTCTTCTAATAAGGATCATTGTATGGTGTCGCACTACCTCAAGAGTTTGATATAATTGATGAGTATATTGGTTATTATATTTATAGTTGCAAGTTACCCATTTAATTATCTAGAAATATTATATTATTTTGTGTGGGTTCATAACATCTAGTATTAAAGTGGAAATTTTGGAAAAGTGGGATTTTTTTTGCATAAGGTATAAAAATGATCATGTATTGTAGATGCAATAAATTTATACTCAATCAATAGATTGGGGTGAAATGTTTTTGTTGTTAAAAATTACACCTCTAGGTGTTCCCAATTGGTACAAATTCATAAATTTTGGATCTATATTGTGATAAATGCAATGGTCACAAGTTTTTGTTAGTGAATCACCCAAAAAAACAAAATTAAGAGTATCGTGACTTCATATGATCCTATCTTTCAAGTCAAGTCTCTGATTGAGGTTTCATATTTTATTAAAAAAATAGACTTATTAAGTTTTAAAATGAATGGAATAATGTTCATTTTTTCAAAATTATTGAGGTAGAAAAAGACTCTGTAGACTAAATTTTTTTTAACCTTAAAACCTTTGCTTTTATGAATTTTGGATCATACTTTTTCAATCTTTTTTAAAGATAATGATATTATTGCTATAGAATAGTGGTTCTAATTTAAGAAGAGATATTTTCAATTAGAATAATGGGAAATATTATTTTCTTTTTGTTTCAAGGGTCTTGCATTGAATTTTATGTGGTAAGAAATGAAACATGTTTTCCTATATTGATGGGACATTATGGAATAAAATAATGATGAGGATAAGGAGGGGGAAATAAGATGAAGTAGAATACAATAAATATTAGGGTGTTAGTAATAATGATGAGCAAAATAAGGAAGCATAATAAGGAGAGATGGAGGATAAGGGTACAAAAAACTTAGCTCCAAAGAAAAAAGCTTCAATATTTTAGTTTCATGGATGCATTCAAAAAATGAGGTTATTGTAGCTATAAATTTTAGCAATAGGTATAACTTCATCATCATGGGCTAAGCTAGACAAATACAATTTCAAGCAAATCAAATCAAGGACACTCAAATAGAAGGTAAGCATTTTTATTTTTTTGAAGATTTGAAACTCATAGTGAAAACATATGTTTTAAACTCAAATTTTTATGCTTTGGATATATATGGGTTGTATATTTTTCTTGGGTATATTTTGTTATAAAATTTGGGAAAAATTAACATTACTAAACAAAACAAGTTTATGAAATTTTGATATAGAAAGAATAATTTGACTTTGTGAGATATTATGCATAATAGATACCAAAGAAAAATAAAGATATAGAAACTTAAATAATTTTATGAAGAATGTATTCAATAATAAAAATAAAAATAAGGGGGAATGATGATTTTAATTCAAGATCCAAAAGAACAAGTTGTTAAAAAGGTTGAAGACTTAAATGTATCAAATAATGTTTCAAAGTTAGTAGAAAAAGGTGCCATGTATAAACATCTACACCATTATGAGAGAAAATAATCACGGTGGCATGGTACAACACATCAAGGAATCACACACTATGAATCCACATGGCATCAAAATAGAAACTAGGAGAATCATCACATCAAGGAAGCAATGATTATTCATCGCAACAAGTGAGGAATCACTATACTGGTGAATAGAATCAGAGTGGATATGGAAAAAGGTCAAAATATAGATAACATCAAGTAAAATCCTTTGGGAATATTAAATATAGATGGTTTTAGATAGGTCATGACATCATGTTTATACTAATATGAAACAAGTTTACTATTTGGTTTCTTCTCATGTTTCAAGGATAAAACATGTCAATGGGGAGGAAATGTCATGTATCAAGGAATATGAAATTATGGAATATTAGATTAATAAATAAATTATTGAGGTGCCTATTTTTTAGAGGTCATCCCACTATTAAATTAGAATAAAATTATGTATCCTACATGTATAGGGAAGTGTTAGAGGTGTTAGGTAAGTAACTAATTAATAGTGTTATGTGGATAACATTAGAAGATATTAATAGAAACATTGTATCTAGTCATATGTAGTATGTAGGTAAATTGTGTGGGAAGATATTAACTTGTTATAAATAAGATTTTACCTTTATAAATTTTAATCATGAATAAATTGTATGTGGAGAGGTTTATTTCAATAAAGATCAATTTGGAGTGGTTCTTTCTAATAAAGAACATTGTTGGTGTTGCCCCACCTCAAGGGTTTGATCTTATTTATGATTATAATGGGACATTATATTTTTGAGTTGTGAGAGATATATTATATTATCTATAAGTATTAAATTATTATTTTTAATTTAATAACATCTCCCCTCTCTTTTACAGCTATTGTACTTTTCCTACAACAAAATCAATATTAAGTGAATTAAACATTCCCTCAATCACCCTCATATATTATTTAAGTAAGATATGGTCCCATAATACTTATTTTTAAAAAATGGGACCTTAAAAAACCATAACCTCAACTTGTCATATTTACTCTCTCCACAACCTCCTCATTTTCCTATAATCAAATATCTTCTTCCTCGCCACTCAATACTTCCTCCAAATCTTCATGTGCATTCACTTGCAATTCCATCACCTCCACTTCCATGCCTTATAAAATAAATTATTATGTTTTCCTTCTTCCATGAAATATTATTTAATTTCCTTCAAGTTTATCTAGGGTAAATATACCTTTCTCCTCCTCATATCTATAACACTTGGTGTAATCTATGCTCTCTGCTTGTTTCTTTCTCTTCCCTTACAACAATAATATACACTTCTATGTTGTATGGCATGGATTGAACTATCTATAACTCCTCATTCAAATCTTCAACCTCTATCTTAGGTAATATATAATCACTTTCCATCCTCCTTCTTGCATCAACTCTCACTTGGGTTTGCATGGCCTCAACACAACTTTCAACTCAACTACTTAGCTTTCATACCACTCATCTCTTTTCTCTAACACATATAAGATAATAATATAATATTTATATTAAAATATTACATATGTCATACACCTATCTATTTCTCTCTTTAAACTCTTTGTTCTCTACCCACCTACAAAAGATGGAAAACACTTAACCCTCTCACTACACTTTACTCATGCCCTCTACCCATTTTTTCCTTAATGGATGAAAAACACTCCACAACTAATCACAAATCTGTTACTTTTATTTGATAAAAAATGATGCAATCAATGGTATGGGTTATAATTAGGGACAAAATTTTATTTTTAGCCTACCAATTACACACATATCACACATGGCATCCACAAACCCAATAATGAGATTGGAAACAAAACACTATCTTTATTCAAAATTATTAGAAAAATTAAAAAGATACACACATATGCACACAAAAACTACATGCTCATTCACTTTACTTCCTCAGGTTAAAATATTATGAAGAAAACACATAACAATCCATAATGTACTTAACATTGATCTATATTCCTCTATGTTATCTCATCATGCAGACACACACACACATACTTCCCAAAAGCCTTATAATTCTACAATATACCTTTTCGAAATGCTTCTCTTTTTTGGTGATTCATGAAATCACTCTTTGAATCCTTCAGAGATTATAAAATAGTCAAACTAATATCTCAAAATATTTTGGAGCATTATTTGACTTATGTAACCATTGTGAGTAATTTTTTTCTTCCTATAGAGCATTGGTTACATAATCTCTGATTAACATAAATTTACATTAATTGATGGTTTCATCATGAGATAGAGAGATTTATATCTTATTCATAAAAACTATCATTTCTCTCTTTAAATAACATGTTGTAGACACCCAAGCTTGGTACAAGCCTTATTATTAAAATGTTTTTAGTTTCATTTTGTGCATATGGATCATTTGTTTGAATTAGTCTCTTATTGGAATTTTCCTTTCTCTTCTTATCTATGTGGCCCTAGTATTTCACACTTTCTCTTACATTTTTGGATTTTCTTTATTTATATTTGTGTTTAGAGGTCTCCTTCCTTTCTTTATTATTAATACTCTACTTTTTTATCTATTGGGATAGATTTAATGCCTAAATTTTGTCACTAAATGTGCCCTAGAAAATTTGATATCCCACCAAATCTGTCTCTTTTTATTTTGTGAGCTTGTCTACCCTTTCTCACTCTTATTTGATATTTGGGCATGTGATTAATGGTTATTTCTTATTTCATTAGTCTAATTGAGAACCAATAGTTTTACAATTCAAAATAAGGTTGTCAATATATAAAAATCATCCAGAAGCATCTCAATAATAAGCATCAAGGATAAATATAATGAGATTTATGTTAGGTATGGACATTGATTATCTTTTAGGGTCAGAGGTTAAAAATCTGATGTTATTTCAACTAGATTTTGTATCCCATACTTTGTATCTGCGATGGTACACAGAGTTTCAAGGGGTTGAACTGACTTGTAAAATTGTAATTTGTTAGTCAATCTAGGCCATTGATTAAAGGTTTCTAGATCTGATGGTGGAGGTTATGTTTAGGTTTTTTTCACCCTAAAATATATTGTTACATGGCTGAGATGAAAGATGAAATAGATTTCACATAGAGAGGAGGCATAAAGAGGTAGATTGGTGTAACAAGGTTTGTTGTAGGATTTGTTTCTCCCTTGTATTGCTAAAAATAATATATTGGACAATTTTGGTGGATGTAGCCCATCTTGGGATATTTGGTGTCTCCTATTTTGTGCATGTTTATGATTATTCTATTTATGTTTGATTGATTCATTTCATATTTTATCTTATATATTATTTGGGGATAAATTTATAATTTATTTTATCCTAACAAGTGGTTTTAGAGAAAAGTATTTATTTTCATAATTTTAAATCATATGAAGAAAAGGGTTTGACCTTAAGTGGGAGCTATGGTGGATGAAAATAAATCTAAGGTGGAGAAGTTCAATGGATATAACTTTAGATTATGGAAGATGAAAATAGAGGATTACCTTTACTAGAAGGACATATATTTGCCATTAGGAGGGTAAGCCAAGAAGCCAATGGCAATGTCAGATGAAGCTTGGGAACTATTAGATCTAAAATCCCTCAGAACCATACAGTTGTGCCTTGCATCTTTTATAGCATTCAACATATCATAAGAAAAGACAATAGAAGGTCTTATGAGCACATTAGGCAAGTTATACGAAAAACCTGCTACCTCAAATAAAATATTTTTGATGAAAAAATTATTTAATATGAAAATATCTAAAAATGGTTTAGTACCAAATCATTTAAATAAGTTTAACATGGTTACTATGAAATTACATTCCATAAATATTAAATTTGATGATGACGTTAGGGCTCTTCTTATTCTTTGTTCCTTGTTTGAAAGATGGAATAACTTGGTAATGGTAGTGAGTAACTTGGTGTCTAATAATGCTAAAATAAAGTTTAAAGATGTGGTGGGTGTTATCTTAAGTGAGGAAATGCAAAGGAAAAGCACACTTTAAACATCCATATCTGGAAATACATTAATAGTGGAGGACATAGGAAGGTATAAGAATAGAGGAATAGGAAACCATGGAAAATCAAAAGAGGGTGCAAGATCTAAATCAAGAGGCAAGATGGAATGTTGAATATGTGGCAAGCTAGGACACATAAAGAAAGAGTGATGGTTTCAAAAGGATAAATTGGGTAAGGACCAACAAGAAGGTAATAGAGAAGAAAATGTAGTAGGTGATGTAATACAAGATTCTCTTATACTTTATTTGGATAATACTAATGAATCTTGAGTTTTAGATTCAGATGTTTCTTTTCATGTGACCCGTCATAGACATTATTTTATAGATTATGTTTAAGGTTATTATGGGAATATTTACCTTGGTGATGATGAACCATGTAGAATTGTTGGAAAAGGAAGTGGTCAGGTTAAATAATAGAATGGAAACACTTGGGTGTTGAAGGATGTCATGCATGTTCCAAGCTTGAGGAGAAATTTGATCTCTACAAGGTAGCTCGGTAGTGAGGGTTGTATGGTCACATTTATAGTTGAATCATGGAAGGTTACAAAGGGTTCTATGGTGGTTACAAAAGGTAAAGTAGGCACTTTATATTTTTCTAAAGATAATGTTAATTCATCTTGTGTTGTAGCTACTATATATAAAGATGCAACTTTGTGGCATTACAAACTTGGCCACATGAGTGAAAAGGGAATGAAGACCCTACATGAAAAACATAAACTATCAGGTCTGAAAGAATTAGATCTAGACTTTTATGAGCACTGTGTATATGAAAAACAAAAATGTGTGAGGTTTCTTAAGGTTGGACCAGCTAGGAAGGAGCATAAGTTAGATTTTGTGCATATGGATGTATGTGGACCAGCTCAGTTATATTCACTTGGTATTTCAAATTATTACATTACACTTATTGATGATAAAACTAGGAAGGTTTGGGTATATTTTATAAAAAGGAATTATGATGTTTTTGATAATTTAATAAATGGAAAGCTTTAGCTGAAAATGAAATAGGTTTAAAACTAAAATGTCTCAGATCAGATAATGGAGGTGAGTATTATAGTAAAACTTTTAATAATTACTATTCAGAAAGTGAAATTCATAGATAGAAAATAGTTCCAAGAACACCACAACATAATAGTGTGTCAGAAAGAATGAACAAGACTATTATGGAGTGTGCTAGATGCATGAGGTTGTATGTAGGTTTACCTTTATAGTTTTGGGAAGATGCTATAACTACAATAGTTTATCTAATAAATAGAGGACCTTCAAGTGTTTTGGATGGTGGAATACCAGAGGAGGCATGGAATAGAAAGAAGGTAGATTATTCTATTTTAAGAGTTTTTGGTTGTGAGGCATTTTCTTATATTGACAAAGATCATAGGAATAAGTTAGAACCTAAGTCTAAAAAATGCACATTTTTTGGTTATGGAAATGATGACTATGGATTTCAGTTGTGGAATCTAAAAGATAAGAAAATAATCAGGAGTAGAGATGTTGTGTTCCATGAAAAAGTCATGTACAGGGCCCAATTATAGGAAAAAAGTAAGAAGAATCCAAACGGAAATATACAATATTAGAAGACATTATATAAAAATATGTTCCAAAGGTTCCTAATCAAAATATGCAATAGGAATAGGTACCTCAAACCCATGTTAGAAGATCTACAAGATTAAGTAGACCACTTGATCATTTTTCTCCTTCTTTATATTATTTATTACTTACTGATGGTGATCAGCCAAAAATATATGAAGAAGCAGTGCAGATTAATGCTAAGGATAAGTGGGAGTAAGCTATGGATGAGGAGTATAATGCTCTAATGAAAAACCAGATATGGGATTTGGTGGAGATTCCCAAATGAAAGAAGGCATTGTCGAATAAGTGGGTATATAGGATAAAGGAGGAGAATGGAGGTAAAAATAAATTCAAGGCTAGAATGGTAGTTAAAGGTTTTACACAAAATAAAAGTATAGACTTTGAAAAAATATTTTCTCTAGTAGTTAAAATAACTTCTATAAGAGCTATTTTAAGTTTAGTAGCAACAAAAGATTTACACTTTGAATAGTTAGATGTAAAGACTATATTCTTTCATGGTGACTTGGATGAGGAAATATATATGGAGCAGCCATAGGGATATGAAGTCAAAGGTAAGGAAAAAATGGTGTGAAACTAAATAGATCCTTAGTGTGAGAATAAATAAAGATAGAAATAATAGGAAGTTGGAATTATCATAGTAAGAGTACATTAGAAAAGTTTTGGAAAGATTTAATATTCAAGATGAAAAATCAGTTGGGACACCTTTGGCTACACACTTTAAATTAACAAAAAAATAATGTCCTAAAACACAAAAATAAAATAACCTAATGTCTAAAATTCCATACTCATCAGCAATTGGTAGTTTAATGTATGCAATGCTATGTATGAGGTCAGACATTACACATGTAGTGGGAGTGGTGAGTAGGTTCATGAGTGATCTAGAAAAGGAACATTGAAAGATAGTAAAATGGATCTTTCATTACTTAATAGGGACCATAGATACAATGTTAAGCTATGGTGGATTAGATGTGACATCACAGGGATATGTTGACTCAGATATGGTAGGTGAATTTGATGGTAGAAGAATCACTATATGGTATGTGTTTATAGTAGGTGGTATAATCTAGTTGGGTATCATAGTTATAAAATGTTGTGTCACTTTCAACCATAGAGGCTGAGTATGTTGTTGCTATAGAAGCAAGCAAGGAAATAATTTGGTTATAGAGGTTGATGGAAGAATTGGGACATAGTCAAGAAATATGTACTATATAAAGTGATATTTAGAGTGAAATCCATCTAAAAAACTCAAGTTTTCACTCCAAAACAAAACATATTTAGTTGCAGTATCATTTCATTAATTTAGTGATAGAGGAAGAGCAACTAAAATTGGAGAAGATACATACTAGTCAAAATTCTACAGATATGATGACCAAGGTGGTTACAAGAGTGAAGTTGAAGATCTATTTAGCTTCAATTGGTCTTCATGGATGATAATTAAATTAATGAAATTGTATAGATCTAGATAGTATACTGGATGTAGTAAAGGTGGAGTTACTGCAATCAGTATCCAAGTGGGAGATTGTTAGGTATAGAGCTTGATTGTCTTACAAGATTAGAGGTTAAAATTTTGATGTTATTTTAGATAGGTTTTGGATCCCATTCTGTATATCTATGATGGCATGAGGGGTTACAAGGGGGTAACATTATAATTTTTTAGTCAATCTAGGCCATTAATTAAAGGTTTCTAGATATGATAGTAGAGGTTATGTTTAGGTGTTTTTCATCCTAAAATGTATTATTACATGGCTGAGATGAAAGATGAAATATATTGCACACAGAGATAAGGTAGAAAGAGGTAGAGAGGTGTAATAGGGTTTGTTGTAGGATTTTTTTCTCCATTGTATTTCTGAAAATAATATATTGGACAAGTTTGGTGGATGTACCCCATCTTGGGTGAACCACATTAAATCTATTGTCTCCTATTTTTTGCATGTCTATGATTATTTTTTGTATGTTTGATTGATTCATTTCATAGTTTCTCTTGTATACGATTTGGGGATAAATATGTGTTTTATTTTATCCTAACAATTTAAGTACAGACACACTTCCTATTGTTAAATTTCTAATTAAGGACTCACTTCGAGCTTTGAAGATAATTCTTGTACTAAAATAATGATTACATGAATAACATGTAGTTTCATCACACATAGGGATATAAAATGGATCTTTTTCTCTCACACTTTAACTTAAATTTCACAATAACTATAAGTGGTATGATTCTAGTATGTAGGATACATAGCTACAACTTCTTATAAGTTTCTTGACCTAAATGCTTCTTGCATTTTCATTTTGTAAGTGTTTTATTGTGAAATAGATCAAAAATCTAAAGGATATCAAATCAAAATTATTTTGATTGAAAAAAAAAGTGAAGACACATTGGAAACATATTAGGTCAAAAATCTAAAGGATATCTGATGGTGTATAGTTTCATAAAAAGTGCATAACTTGAAAGATAACATAGTATAGATTCATTGGTAGGAAACATATTCAACAACATTATCATAAGATGGATTTGAAGGTGAAATCCACCTAGGGTGAATT
The DNA here is from genome assembly GCA_037957365.1 of Torreya grandis. Taxonomy (NCBI): domain Eukaryota; kingdom Viridiplantae; phylum Streptophyta; class Pinopsida; order Cupressales; family Taxaceae; genus Torreya; species Torreya grandis. Next base: position 332,647 of record JARHVA010003875.1, on the reverse strand, counting down.
CAATGGTAGTAGAAAAGGCATCAAATTTGTTTTTGTATAATCAACATTCCAAATTTTACATAGATTTAAAAAAAATTACACATAGCTCTATCATCACTCCTGGATCACTTTTGCAATCTTAAAATATCAAGATTCTACTTGGGTGTATTTATTTCATCACTTTAGATTTTTCATTTAGTTCATTTATTTTTGAATCACCTCATTTACTCTTCTTTAATATTTTCATATTTGGATCTTATTTCGAGTATTTGGATCAAACCCTACCTTGTTACTCATCTCTTTCTCTTTTGAATTATAACCACCCTTTAGAAAAGAAAATCATATACCTTTTTCCTTGAGCACGCATATATTGCAATGTTTTTAAGGCATTGATCCAAAATTTTAGCTTTAATTTATATTTTTTATTTTATTTACTATTTTCTTCAGGTTTTCATACAAACTCTCTTCTTACTTATGCCATGTTACTATGCTTCATTGGATCAAATAATGATGACTATATTTAGACCTAGTCTATTTTTATTTATTGGCTCATGCTTAGGATTGTTTTTCTTATCTTATTCCATGAGTAAATAAAATTTACATTATATATTCATTTTTGAAAAGACATGGGGGGTCCTTTATTTTTACACACTCATGGGATTTCTTACATGGTTGTTATAAAAATAATTATCATTGTTTACATTTTTACTTCCTAGAGCTCATCATAAATATTAGTTTATGGATTGAGAAATGAATTAGTTTATTTTAGTTTTTTATGTGATGATACCCTAGTCCTTGATAACTTAACTTTCCCTTATCTTAGTGATAGGCCTATTTTTTTGATTGTATGATGATTTTCTATGATGTATATGTTATAACAACTCGAAGTGGTAGGAAACATAATATAATTATCCTTCGTATTGGTTCTCAAAGTGGGGTCAACCAAAATACCCCTCATTATGAGTTTAATCTACCCTCTCCTCCTTCTAAGATTTAAATTCATGCACCCAAGCCTTGTGATCTTGTAGAATAATTGAAAAATACATAATCTTAGATCTCCATCCTAAAATTTCTTAATAAATCCACTATTTTCAAAGATATATTATGTGAGGCTTTGTATAATTATACTCTACCAAGTAATACTTAGCTCACCTATTTTTAATCTCTTTTAAAATTTTGAAAAATATATAACATATTATCTCATTTTATTTATAATATTTCCATTTTAAATACATTATTAATCAATATTTTCCCTTGTAAATTAAATTTAAAATCAATACTTAAATAATTAAGAGGATCCTTATAGATAATGGTTCAGGATTGAACATATGTAGTGAGGCCTTCCTAAATACACTTGGAATAGACTTAAAAAATTGGATTTGATCATCAAAGGATTTTATGTCCAAGCATAAATCTCCTCAGTAATAATTGAATTGGACATAGTTGTTGCACCTAAGACTTTAACTAAAAAATGTCAAGTAATATATGTTGAACCTAGCTACAATTTTTTTCTTGGTAGACCTTGTATTCATGGTATGAATATTTAAATGTTTACATGTACACCTGTCATGTAGATGATGTCCCCTTCTTATATTGTAAACATTTTAAACCCATGTAATTATTTATCCCAAATCTCAACATACCTTAACCAAAGGTCATAACACCTCAATATTCTATTCGTAAAGATAAAGCCCACACATATTTTGTAGGATATTATAGTAATACCAATGATAATACCCATGCTCAAGATGATAACAAAGATGATGATTACAAATTTGATTACAGTTTGAGCATTTATCAAAGCTTATTTATACACCATATGGTTCTAGTGAATACAAAAAAGACATGCATACATTTGGTATTGGATAGTTATATTGTATGCCTCAAGATTATAGGCAACTTTTCCCTTTTTATATGCTTAACATCACATCACCTCTCAAAGATTAGGCTAAAACAATCTATGATCAATATTTTTCTCATTACCAATAAACTCACCCAATCTAATGGTCCACCTATAATTACTCTAAAAAAATATGGAAAGCTCACACTTGCACAAAGAATATAGGATTTAAAAATATTTTTTTTAGAGTGAAATGAATTAGGTATTATTAATCAATAGTCCCCACTCCATATAAATTCAAACTATCTCTCAAATGTAGTACATACACTACAATAAAGAGAAGTATATTAATGCTTACCATCAATATAGTGATTCAACTTATAAACCTTTGTATACTCATTTTTACATGTCTATTACATCACACAATTTTTTCTTTATCATGTTTCATATTTATAACTAATACATCATGATCTAATTGATGAACATGCTTTACCCAAGCTACTTACACTTGATAATTTTACTAACAATGAAGCTCTTCAAGAATATGTGGGATCTTATTCTGATTTACCATCTTTTCATCATAAAGTGATATTTTATCATTAGCTTTGTCATCATGCTTAATTTTATGAGTGTGAACCTTACCCTATCAAAGAGGAGATCCAATTAGATGGTATATATTCCTTACCTACTACACCATACATTAAGCACTGATTTGTACTACTTAACAAAAAAACCAAGTGATTTAAACTATGGTACCAAAGAAGATCCTAAATTTATATTACTTTGTGTGAAATTAACACCAAAATAAGATAAAAATAATATATATATATATTTTTAATGAAATTTATTGAAGTATTATTTGGGCTTAATTTGATATGCCTAATATCAATCCATCCATTTTAGTTCATAATCTAGTAGTCTATCATTATGTTAAACTAGTTAAGAAAAATATTTTAAAGATGCATCCTAAAGTTTATTCATTTTTAAAAAATTATATATAAAGGCTATCAAATACATGGTTTATTTGACCCATTGATTATTCACCTTGGATTTCCAACATCCTCCCAATTGTAAAACCTAGTGGGCACATACACATCTATAATGACTTTAGAGACATGCACAAGAATTTTCCAAAGTTTGAATTTCCCCTACCCAATATTTATATTATTTTTCATTCTACTACTAGGTACTAAATTATCTCCTTCATGGATGGATTTTTTTCTATAATTAAATTAATATTAGCCTCGATGATTAGTATTAGACTTAAAAATGCTCGTGATACTTATCAAAGGGATATGACACACATATTTCATGATTACATGCATGACATTGTTAAGGATTATGTTGATAATATATTTTGGAAAATTAAATAATTATAAAGACCTTTTTAAAGACTCATAACAAATATTTGAATGATTGAAAAAATATGTTATTTGATTAAATTGTAATAAGTGTGTCTTTGATGTCACATACATAAATTTATTTGGTTTTATTATCTCCCAAACAGGTATTAAGCTTAATCCTAATAAAGTATAATATATTTTTAACATGCCCCCACCTAGGGGATTGGAACAATTGAAAATTTTATAAGGTAAAATCAAGGGCATTTGGCGGTTCATAGCTTAGTTAGTTGATAAAACCCAAACATTTTCTAAGGTTTTATCCAAATTCACAAAATGTGAATGCAACAAAAAATTTCAAAGGGATTTTGTAAAAATTAAATAATATATATCCAACCCAATAGTCATTATTTTGCTTATCCCCAATAGATCACTATTTATATACATATATGCTACTAAGCATGCTGTAGTGAATTTGGTAACACAATACAATAATGAACATAGAGAATGATAAGCTTATTATATTATTCATATATTAGTTGAATATGTAAATAAATACAACTCAATGGAAAATTTATGTTTAGCTACTATGTTCACTACACATAAACTTAGAAACTATATAATTAATACTGAGACTCATTTTAGTGCAAACATTGATCCTTTTAGGTGTTGGAAGCACAATCATTGGGGGTGAATCAGTGTTTAAAAATTTCATTCACAAGTACTTCAACACTCCTTTAACCATCAAAGAAATACAATGATATAGCGATGCATAAATAACAAATCACATGAGCATGAAACAAGAGCATAACACATAGAAAACATATCTGAGTGGGAAACCCTCAAGAGGAATAAAACCACTATGATACTTAAAAATTGAATACTATCCTATAAGACAAAATATAATTTTTTTTTAACACCAAATCAACTAGGAATACTAACCCTAATCAAGTCAAGCACCCACTTTATTAAGCTTTAACAAACACCTACTTGGAAGGAAGCACCAACTCCCAAAGTTACTCAAAAATAACTCAACCACCTTATCACACTTTTGATTTGTTGTCATGGTCTAATTTTAATACCTCCTTCTACCCTCTAATCAAGATATAATTTGATTCTATTTCCTACATTAAAATAAGCCTAAATTCCTTATATATATATGCTCATGGTTACACACCACATAGTTGCCCATACACCTTCAAATTATTAGGTTGTCCATAGAATAGGTCTTATAACACTTTATGAATATGTTTCAAATGAAATTTGGACCCCTTTTGGTCTGTAAAATCTCAATTAGGCCTCATTTCTCTTTTAGGTCTCATGGAGACCTAATTGCATTAGGTTTGTCCTCTTAACACCAAAACTTGATCTTTTTGGGCCAAGATGGCTTTATAAAAAAACTAAAAACCATTAAATAACTTAGTAAATTAACTCTAATAAAATCATACATGCCTGGTTATACCTATATATTTCATTCATACCATGAAAGATCCTTTAGGATGAACTACCCTATTAGCCCTGTGTACCTAAAAAATCTATCTTGCAAAAATGAAGCTTAAACACCCTTAAGTTATTAAAATTTGACAAATAAAACATGTAGATAGGTTATCCATGAAATCAAGGTCATCACCAAATGTTTTAAACACTTTCACTTAGGAGATAAAGGCTCAAGAACATCTCTGTAACTCACTCACTTAGAATTGCAAATTTACCTCAATGACTAATCATGGTGACTTAAACCTCCAACCCCTGTGTAGACACTTTTCATGACTCATGATGCATGTAAATTGTCCTATGAGATATATATACCATTATAAAATGAAAAATTCATATGGTCTAATGCTAAATATTGGTCTTACAGACCAATTTCTTGACCCTATATCACACAGTCTTATCTGAACTAGTCAAGTCATTTTATGAACAAATTTTTGCCATATTCACTAAACTCCAAAAAAATATTCAAATAATTAACATGACTTATAAGTAATATATAAAATATTAATGCACTTTTTTTCACTAATCTGACATGCTCAGACCCTCAAATCCATTTTCTCATCTCTGCCTGGGTTTTTCACTATTCACACAATTAGGTTTATTTACGACTGGCTAACTTGGATGACCAATTTAGCATAATTTAAGAGTAAAACATATCCAAAAACCATCATTTAAATTTATTATGAGTCTCTGAATACTTATACCATCCATTTGGTTTTCTTGACCAATGTAACTTTTAAGATTTACAGTAACTTATTGATAAATAAGCCCATATATGTGCATTTTATCTCTCATCTAACTAACCACCACCACCTAGAGGTACTTGGGAGAGTTGAATACATGTTATAATACATTTTATAGGTATTTTATTCCATTATGATCAGATTTAAATAATATTTTTCACATTGGGTCCTTATTAGGATTTTATGGAGGTTTAACACAGGTTTTGGTGTTAATGATTATTCATAAAGGATTACCCCTTAAATTCAAAACCAATGCCTAGATATATTATCTATGACCCTTCCCCATCTCTACTTAATATCTTAGGTTTCCATGCAGAGGTTACACATGCCAATGAACATCTGAAATTACTTCTCATATCTTGTGACCTTATTAGGTGAACTCAAAAAGGCCTAATATAGTGTTTCATGAAATCTATTTCAAAACATGGCCTTAAAATTTGTGAACATTCTTAAAAAACACATCTTACCTCTGTCCATGCTCACATATGCATGCTTTCCTTGAAATCTAATCTTCATGCCTTATTAGGCCAAACAAGGTCTAAGAGAGGTTTAGATGTAGACCTAGACTAAAGGTCCTACCCCTGTAACCTCACCCTCAAAATATTATGAATTATTCAATCATTTTATTTCATTCTCAAATATTTCAAAACAACCTTGACATGCCTATGTTCATCCATTTTCATGCACATACCTCTTCATGTCATGACTAGGCTCATGATTAGGCTTCCTATGTGACTTTGACATCAATGACCTATAGCTTCATGTAAACATAAGACATAATCTGCCTTCAAATTTTCTTTCATAAAAACATCCTTAAACATCCTTCAATTATAACACTCTCTCAATTACCCTTATCACGTCAACACACTACCAACTATGCTTACTCTCTTAATGACAACAACCTCATACAAGATGCACCTTTGACATTAATGATACTACTCAACAATCTCCCCCTTTGTCATTGATGGAAACCACTCTTAGAAAATTATCTCAACATGTAACTTCTCCCTCATTCTGAACTTTCTCCCTCTTTGACATAAATGACAAAGCAATGTCTACAACTTCTTGGATCACACCTCTTGCAACAAAAACACTCAAAATATAATATTATGAGTTTATGATGCACTATACAAACATGATTATTCTATCTCCATGAATACCTCCTTAGAAAAACTCACTTGGTATTGGATATAATGGACCACTTGATTAGTTCCCCCTAAGCACTTGGCTTCCTCAATGACTGTTAGGGTCAAGAATTACACCCAATTCTTATCTTAGGTGTTCAAATGTTGATTTTGGAAGTGGCTTGGTCAAAATGTTTTCAATTTGAACCCATGTAAAAACATATTCAATTTTGATACTTTGTTCACTTACCTTCTCTCTTAGGAAATGATACTTGATAGGAATGTGATTAGTCCTTGAATACATGATAGGGTTCTTTGAGAGGATTATAACACTTATATTGTCATAATAGATAGGGCTAGGACAATCGTAATCCACCTTGTTGTCTTTTAAGTTATATCTGATACATAGGACCTAAGTGAAATATGAAGATACTATAACTTACTCAAATTCACAAGTGGACAATGCTACTAATGGTTTCTTCTTACTTATCCATGAGACTAGGCACCCACCTAAGAAAAAAGATCTTCCACTAGTACTCTTCCTATCATCTAGACTTCCTTCCCAATCTACATCTATATAGGCTATCAAATTGAAATCCTAACACATTTGATACCACAACCCAAACTCCATAGTCCCGTGAGTATCCTTTTGATTGTTTGTAGATGATTTTCATTTGGATCTACTTGAAACCTTTCCAGAAGACCTACTACTTGTATGATGTCAGGTCTAGAGGCAATGGTGTATAACAAACTTCCAATCATTAACCTATATGATGTCTGATTAACCTTTGGATACTTATCTTCATTGCTCAAATTACACCCTATTATCATAGGTGTACTAAATACCTTGTAATCTTCCATTTCAAAGTTATTAAAAATCTCTCTTATGTACTTATCTTGTGAAATGAATATACTTTTTTTACATTGAATTATTTATAACTCAAGAAATAATGATAGTTATCCTAACATTAACATCTCAAAATCCTTCTTCATCACCTCTGTAAAGGCCTTAGTCATGTTCCCATTATTTATAGTAAATATCATGTCATCCACCTAGACAACTATAATTAATTGATGGTAATCTTCTATCTTTATGTATAGATTACTATCTAAAACTCCTCTTTTGAATCCTTGATCTAATAGATACTTGTCTAATCTAGCATACCAAGTTCTAGGAGCTTGATTTATACCATAAAGAGAATTTTTCAATCTAAAAACATAGTATTTGTTACTTGATAGTGAAAAGTCCTTAGGTTTCTCTATGTATACCTATTCTTCCTAGTTTCCATTCAAAAAGGTAGACTTGACATCTATCTAGTATGCCTTGAACCCTTTAAAACTTGCATATGCTAAAATAAATTTGATGGCCTCAAATCTTGACATTGGTGCAAAGGTCTCCTCAAAGTATACCCCTTCAACTTGTGCATATAAATTGCATACAAATCTATTCTTTTTCCTATTGACTTCTCCATCTCCATTCAACTTGTTTCTAAACACCATATATGCCAATGACATTCTTGTCTTTAGGCTTAGGAACTAGTTCCCAAGTCTCATTCATAGCACCTATCAAAAACTTATATTTTATTTCTTCTAAAATGTTATTAGGTTTAATATTAGATAATAGAGCAACATTCTCTTGATTTAGGTTACCAATTTTCTCCTTGTTTGCATATCTACATCCTTGTTTCCAATGATTTGTGATTTAGGATGATCTCTTTGAATATGTCTTAAGGGGAATTTAGAGTCTCATATTTCCTAAATTTTTTCTTCTTCCTCATCAACCTCTATTATTTCCTCTTCATTCTTAAATTCAAGATTCTCTAGTGTATCCTTTGACTATGAGTGTGATTTCGTTGTCTCATCAATCTTCACATTAGTGATTTCCACTATCTTTTGAAACCTTGTTTTATAACATCTATAGGTTGAGATCACTAATGAGCATCCAAATAATTTACCTTCATCGGACCTAAAATCAAACCTACCTAAGACTTTTTCATCTCTTTTGATGAAAGATTTGATCCCAAACACTCTAAAGTGTTCAACATTAGTAATTATAGATTTACATAGTTCATAAGGGGTCTTGTTGTCATTATTCCTTATCTATTCTCTATTAAATATTTAGATTGAATATCTCATTGTTCTATCTAATTAGAAATTCATCTCGTCTATAAATCAATCCTAGCTTAAAGAAGATAGAGGATACCTACACTAATTGGGAATATATTTGTTAAGTGGGGGAATGATCAATATGAATATCTATTAGACCTGATTAGGAGATCAATTTCCACAATACACCATGTTAGGAAGGGTTTCAAAGCTTATAGTCTAAAATAATAATGAAACAACCCAAAAAGATTCTTAAGTTTAATGTTCACTCTATATATAATAAACAAGAAAGTAAATCTAATCTAGTACTCACCAAAGCTTATGACATAACATGAAGGGTTATTAAAAAATAAAAATATGTATAAGATAATATCAATTAAGTTAATTATAAGTAAGACCCTAATACATGAAATATGAAGAGTAATGTTATTTGAATATAATACTTATGCTACTTCTATCTACTAAAGAGAGGAGAAAAGTTAGAGAATACTTACCTGAATGTGAACCCATTAAGACTAAATATCTCCCTTAGACATTGGGAATTTTAAATAGTTTTTTATATTTTTTAAGGACCACTAAGAAAGGCCAAATCATCTAAGCCTTATCCACAAGACTAGATTCTCAAAATAGAAACCCTAAGCTAAGACTCCTCAAGTAGAATGGTGGAAGAGTAGATTGTAAAGAAGTGTGAGAGAGTAATAAATATTGATTACATATATAAAAAATGATGAAATTATCTTATATTTATATGATGATATCACAATAAGTCCTTCTAAATATGTTAGCTATATAGGGTTGACGTAGTCGACCCTGTATGTTTTTAGGAGATAAATATTTAGGTCTTGATCTAGGTCAATTGAAGGGATAAAAAAAATCTAAGTAAAAAATACCCATAAATAGTATATGGTCAACCCAATAAACCTTGTATAGTAATCAAAGGCTAAAAAATATATAGGGTTGACCTAGTCGACCTAGTGCAATCAATTGGCTAAAGGGAATCAAGGTGAGGAAAAGAGGAAAAAGATTGTATGATGTGCAAGGGAGGAGTAATGGCTTAGGGAATGGTTTTAAGATATATTTGGATTGTTAATAATATGTAAATAAGGGAAAAAAATCTTGTGAAGCACCAATGATCTATCCATCCCTTTCCTAGTGCACCCCTTAAGGCATGCACTCAGAGAGATTGAGTCTTGATGGGTTCTTGTAAGATGTAAAACATCAACATTTGATAAAAGTTTAAAATATTATGTATATACATATGCTCCACTATAATATAATCATGTGACATGAAGGTGTAATAGGGGATGGTGCTTTGAGAAATAAAATAGTAACATACAATGTTAATGCCAAAAAAAGTTACATTATTTTAAAACAAAAATAACTAAAAATAAACAACTAAAAATTAAAATAACTAAAAATTAAATGTGATGCGTACCTTGAATTACCTTTATTATGGGATAGTTGTTTGCTATGTTGTTATTTTTGATTATGTAGGGCACAAATACTGCTTTCAATAAAATTAAGAATATAAAACTAAAGAGCAAAAACAAACAAACACAAGAAAAGCCAAGATAGTTGGTGTTATAAGGATGGAACGTACTTGTAAAATTTATAAATTTGGGGTGATAAGTATTATGTTAGACCAAATTACCAAGTAAAATATCAAGATTCAATTGAGTAATCAAAAATCCAAGGCTACTAAAGACCGAAAAACTCAAACAAGTTGTCCTTAAGTGAGAAAGGCAAACTCACTAAGTTAAACCAACAATACATGTCAAATAGGATGGTAATCAAAGATCAAAATTAAAATAAAAAACAAAATGGTAAAACAACATTGATGAGTGAGTATTAACAATCCTTATCTCACTCAATAATGGAAAAAGGTACATAAAAGGGGAAAACAACATTGTCAAGTGAGAAGTAACAAGCCATCCTCACTCAATAATGGAAAAAGGGTACAAACTCAGGAGTCTATAACAAAAGGATAGTAACACAAATGACAAATGGTAAAAGGAAAGTGAATCAAGTCTATAAATATAAAATTATGATAAAAAATAAAGAAGTAATCCATAGTTTCTCAAACATGTTATTTTACTCTAAGGATAGATAAAATTGAAACAAAGTAATGCTAGCATGTTTTTAAGAGGTGAAGAAGAAGGTAGTAATAGAAGAGGGAAAATAGATTTAGAATCACAATTTTCTTATCAAGGTATAAAAATAAAATGGTTGGAGGGGAGAATGAAGGAAAAACCAAGATAGAGAAACTCTTGATTAAAGTGAAGACACTCAAATTAGGTTTGTCAAAACAAAAGGACTTTCGACCTTAAGGACTTTGAAGAACTTCTCTTAGCCACACAAGTCTTAGGTCAACAAATGAAGTATATATATCATCCCATGAAGGCTATATACATGAAAATTAAAATAGATATACCTTCCCACAATGTGTACCCCATTCTTTAAGACCCCTTACATAGTCATCAGTCATAAAGATTGGATACTTGTGTGAGAAAGTAGGTAGCACCATAGATTTTTTTGAATTATCTTATTCCAATCTACTAGCCTACCACACCCCAGTGGACCTCAGATATATGTGAGGCAAAATATGGATTTTGAGATTCAATTAGAGATTGGAAATGTTCTTGGAATCACATCTTTTGGTGTGATTTGACTTTTGAGATTCGTATGTTGTGTTTTAGATATCATTGCCTTTTGTTTCAAATTATTTAGCTTTTAACTTTCTTGATGGCTTTTTCTATTCCTTCTCCATACATATTTAAAAAACCAAAGATGGGTGCTAAAGATGACTTTCATTTTAATACTTAGGACAAGGTTGTTAAGGGATAAAACTTCAAAGAGAATGGGGTTTAAGAGTCTCATAAATCTAATTGAAATAAAAGTATTATTTTGGCTTCGACCTTGTTTTATCCAATGTGGAGTTAAATAAAAGAGAAATCAAGAGGAGTGACACATGAAACAATTTGAATTATTTTAAATCATAAAAAAATGTGACAAATGGTAAGAAAAGGATACAATGGTAGTAAAGTGTGATTCCTTATCATAAGAATGAGGGAAATGGAGGAAAACATGCTAACATATATTGTTGTGCAAATTCAATCTAACAAAAGAAGAAAAATCTAAAGTTTGATAACAAGGATGTAAAAAGATGAAAAATGGTAATTTTATGAGGAGGGTATGGTCCTATCCATGGTCTTACACTACAACTTCATAAAAGAGAAACCCAAGGGGTGAAAAAATTAAGTAAAAGATAAAGTGAGGTAAGCAAAAAGATGGTCATTTTGTGAAGAATGTTGGGTCTTATCCATGGTCTTGCAAAGTAACTCACAAAATAAAAGAACCAAGGGGTGTCAAAAGAGAAAATGTAAGAAGATAAAGAATATTATGGTAGATAAAGAAAGCAAAAGACTAAAAAAGAGGACTAAAGGTTTGTGAAGGGAAGGAACTGGATGTAGAGGGGAAGACCCATGTAAGCAACCTAAAAAAAGTGTTAGATAGATATAGATAGAAAGCATGGAAATAAGGAAAGGATTCTATGTTAATAGCTATATCAAGGATGAGAATGTGAGAGATAAGTTTTTGGCTTAGAAGGTTTCTTGAAGTTGAATTAGTTTGGTATCATGTGATAGAGAATAAGAGTGGGAATCATAAGATGCCCCAAAGGGTAATTGGATGTAGGGATGGGCATCACAAGATACCTGGAGTCTAAAATGATAGGTGGGTCGGCATCAAAAGATGCCCAAAAGCTAGATAAATTTTTGGATGGGCATCGCAAGATGCCCCACAAGATAAAAAGAGAAATAAAAGATAGGAAAAGACAAGAAGGAAATAGAACCCTATATAGTGTCTAAATTGATTCGAGGTGTCCAAGAAGAGTCTAATAGGGGATATGATTCTTGAGGAAAGAAAAAGAATGCTAAGAAAGAAGAATAAAAAATAGAGATAAAGAACTAAATCAGGTAGATAGAGATCCAAGTTGGACATATAAGGAAATCAAAAAATTATATAGGGTCAATTAGGTCTACCTAACATATAAAATAGGGCACATAAATAGAACATGGTTGATCCAATATAGCAGATAAGGGATGAGAAAGTATATAGGGTCATTTAGGTCAACCTAGTATAAAAAATAGGGTTTGCAAATTGATGAAATAAGAATAGAGGGTGGACTAGGTTGACCCATTTCTGTATCCTAGACAAAAAGTAAGTAGGAAAAGATACAGAGTCAACTAGGTTGACCTAGTTCTGTATCTGAGGAGTAGAAAATAATATTGTGTCGATACGGTTGACCTAGTACTACAAATATATGAAAAATAAAATGATAAAGTAATGTAATAAGGTGAATAAATCCTATAAGGGTTAATTCATGTTAGGTTCACTACAATGTATGCAATCAAAAATGCATCATGTCTATAAATTAATCCTAGCTCAGAGAAGATAGAGCATACCTATACTTTTGATTAGAAATACATTTGTAAAGAGGGAACATGACCAATATGGAGATTTGATAGACCTAATTAGGGGATCACTTATCATAATACACCATGTTAGGAAGGGTTACAAAGCCTACAGTCTAACACAATCATGCAACAACCCTAAAAAATTCCTAGGTTTAATGTTCACTTTATATCTAATAAACAAAAAAGTAAATCTAATCTAGTGCTCACCAAAGCTTATGGCACAACATGAGGGGTTAATAAATAATCAAAATATGTCTAAGAGAATCTTAATTAAGCTAAGTATGAGTAATACCCTAATACATGGAATATGAAGAGTAATATTATTCAAAGCCAATACTTATGTTACTTCTATATACTAAAGAGAGGAGCAAAGTTAGAGAATACTTACTTGAATGTGAACCCATCAAGACTCAATGTCTTCCTTGGCCAATGGGGCTTTGAAATAGGTTTTTGTGGTTTGTAAGGATCACTAAGAAAGGCCAAATCATCTAAGACTTAGCCACAAGACTATATTCTCTAAGTAAAAAACCTAAGCTAAGACTCCTCAAGTAGAATGGTGGAAGAGAAGATTGTAAAGAAGTACGAACAAATAATAACTCTTGATTACATATATAAATAATGATGAAATTATCTTGTATTTATAAGTAAATATCACCCTAAATCCTTTTGAATATGTCAGTTATATGGGGTCAACCCAGTCAACCCTGTATGTTTTCAAGAGATAAATCACTAGGTTTTGAACTAGGTCAATCGAAGGGCTAAAAAAATCCAAGTGAAAAATACCCATAAATAGTATAGGGTTGATCCAATTGACCATATACAATAATCAAAGGGTAAAAAATATACAAGGTTGACCCATTCGACCTAGTATAATCGATTGGCTAAAGGGGATTAAGGTGAGGAAAAGAGGGATGTAAAGAGAAAAAAGACTAGAGGAGTGTGAAAGGGAGGAGTAATAGCTTAGGAAATTGTTTTAAGAGATAGTTGGATTGGTAATAATGTGGAAATAAGGGATAAAAATCCTAAAAATCACCAATGTTCTGCCCACACCTTTTCAAGTGCACCCCTTAAGGTATGCACTTACAAAGATTGAGTCTCGATGGGTTCTTGCAAGATGTAAAACATCAGTGTTTGATAAAAGTTGAAAATATTATGTGTATACAATTGCATCTCTCCAATACCCATCAAATAACCTTGACTCATTTAGCATAGTTATTTCCATAACTTGAACTATCATATTCTTTCTTTCCACTACCCCATTTTACTGAGGTGTCCTAGCTGCTGAGAACTATCTCCTTATTCCATGAACCTCACAAAAGTAATCAATTTCATTAGATCAAAAATCTTCTCCTCTATCAGATCTTAGGCATTTGATCTTCCCATTCTTCTCATTCTCAAAAAGAGCCTTAAATTCCTTGAACTTATCAAGAGCTTTTGACTTTTATTTCAATAATATTACCCAAGTCATTCTTGTGTAGTCATCTATGAGTAAAATGAAGTAACTATCTCCTTGAATGCTTTCGATTCTTGTAGGTTCATAGAGATCAGTGTGTATTAACTCCAAAGGTCCTATAGTAGAGTACTCCTTGGAATTGAACCTCTTTCTAGTGTGTTTACCATGTTGGCATGCCTTACAAAGTGTATTTGTTGGTTTGGGAATATTCTTCACATACTTATTAGTACTTCTCTTGATCAGATTATCAAAATTTAGGTGACCTAACCTTCTGTGCCATATCCAAATTTCATCCATATTACTCATAAATCATCTGTCCTTCTTGTTATCATTTAAGACATATAGATTGTTCTCAATCCTCTTAGAATTTATAATTAACCTTCCTGATTTGGTTCTCCTTATATCACCCTCTATCATGAAAGGTCAGTGTGTGTCTTTGGTTACAAATTTGACTTACACTAAGTAGGTTATGTTTCAAACCTTCCACGTATAACACATTCTTTGTTTTGGTCTTCCCATTGTCCAAACTCAAGATACCCTTTCCAATTATATTGGCAGTAGTGTTATCTCTAAGTCTCACTATTATTACATCATTCTTCTTTAATGAGATGAACTTGATTTTGTATCCTTTCATGTGTCTTGAATAACCACTATCTATATACCATTTCATGCCTTCATCTTGATTGTGAAAGGCAGTCTGAGATAGCATAGATTCTTCATCTTTAGTCTTCTACTCCTCCTTCACCTTGTACATACGGTCTAACTTCTTGATCCACTTCTCAATGATATGACTGTATACCCTTTTGTCTTGACTAACCTTTCTCATATGCCTTATGTTGCATTTCCTTGAAATATGTCCTTATTGATCATAATTATATCATAGTATTCTACTTCTACTATTGTAATGGACATTCACCCTATTCCTCCTTGAAGAATTGATTCTTTCATAATGTTTATAATCCATATCTCTATGTCCATATTGATTAAATGAGAAATAATAGCCATTGAATGAATTTACATACCTTGTCTATTGTATATTGAATGATACACCTCTACCTTTTTTGTCTTTTTAAGGGTTCAATTTATTCTTGACTTGTTAATGATCAACTTGAGTCTCATATTTGAGAGCTTCTACATAGGTCTTTGAGATATAACTTTACTTGTTATCTTTTTGGTCTTATTTGAGCCCAAGACCTATCTTATCATGTGAAGACCTTTGAATACTCAAAATATCAAAAAAAAAATAGTAATCTTTTCAAATTTCTGATGTGTATTCAACTCGATTGTTGCCTAGTTCAATTCTACCTTTAAGGACTCTGTTTCAACTACAAACTAGATGCATTCTTCCTCCTTGGTCTTAATATTTGTAGTGACAATTTCAATCTAAGTTTCCCAATGTTTGATGATATCTTCATGTTCATTAGTGTTATTACTTATTCTCTTTTCAAAGAGATTGATTTGATCCTCATAACTCTTAATCAATGATCTTAGTTTTTTATTCTTCCTTATTTGTAACTTCAACTCCTCTAGAGAACTCACTAATTCTACCTCAAGGTTCACTTCAACCTGTTATTCATTTAATTATTCATCATCCATAAGGATTTTCCATTTTGAGCAACCCTCATTATCTATTTTTATAGTCATGAATAAGGTTTCATTACTATCATGGTCATTACTATCATCATCACTATCAGATGTACTAGTGTCACTTACATCAAATGAGTTACTATCTTTTTTGGTATAAAAAGTTCTCTTGTTCTTGAATGACCCTTTCTTGCCTTCATACTTCCTAAAACCCATTTTTATATTGTCAATATTATAGACCTTCTTATCATCATCTTGATAGTCATCATGTTCTCCATCATGCTCAATCTTATCCTTGTTAGGATATTTTAAGGCATAGTGATACATATTACCATGGTTAAAGCATTTGAATGGAAACTTGCCCTTATACTTACCTAAACCTTTCTTTAGTTTTCTAAAGAATATAGATTCTATCTTGTCATCATCAATGTCTATGTCAACATTATCCTTGACCTTCTTACCTTGTGACTTTTTCTCAGCTTTGAATGTAACATCCTTCTTGAAAGGTCTTTAATCACTTTTTCTCATTTCATAAGCAGTCAAGATGCCATGAATCTCATCCATCTATAGTAAGATTTTTGATCTCCTCCATAGTAGACACCTTTTAATCAAACTTAGATTTTAGGTATCTCAATACATTTGTACTACTATTGATTCTTCTTACTTCATCTACTCTTAATAGATAAGATGCAATGTTTTCATACTCCATTCTCATAATCTCAAACTACCTTCAGTGGGTCTGAAACTTTTCTAACTTGAATTTAGTGTCTCCTTCATATATGGTCTAATTTTTTTCCAAAATCCCTTTGTCTAAGTCACAATGCATGAACTTTATAAATTTTGCCTCTGAAAGACCACACATGATGGAATTAATTACCTTAGAGTTGTTCTCACTTGCCTTCTTTCCTATTACATCAGTTGGTGGTATACAAGGTGGAAGTAATCCGTCAACAATAGATTAACATATGTCATAACCTAAATACATTAGATATGTATTCATTTTAATGCTCCAAAATTCATATTTAGTCCCACTAAAAAGAAGATCTTTACTGGTTGAGAAACCTCCTTGTACTTGATGACTTGACATGATTGTGCTTATAGCATCTCCTTTAAGTTATTTAGGCATGTTTCAAAGGACCAGGCTCTGATAAATTTTTTTGGAAGCACAATCACTAAGGTGGGGTGTTAATCAGTGTTTAAAACTTCCATTCACATGTACTTTAACATTCCTTGAACCATCAAAGTAATACAATGATATAGCAATGCATTGAGAACCAATCACATGAACATGAAACAAGATCATAACACATAGAACACATATATGAGTGGGAAACCCTAAACCCATTGTGAACCATGTAAATGGAATACTATCCTATAAGATAAAATATTAATTTTTTTTGAGCACTAGCTCAACTTATAACACCAACCCAAATGAAGTCAAGTACCCACTTGACTAGGCTTTAAGAAGTACCTACTTGAGAGGAATCACCAACTCCCTAACTGACTCAACACCAACTCATACACCTCATCACACTTTTGATCTATTATTGTGGTCTAATTTTAATACCTACTTCTACTCTCCAAAAAATATTTCATTTATTTCTATTTCTTACATTCAAATAGGCCTAAACTGTGTTGTATATTACTATACTCATGGTTACACAACACTTAATCAGACATACACCTTCATCCTCTTAGGTTATCCATAGAATAGGTATTATAAAAATTTATGAACATTTTACAAATGAAATTTAGACCCCTTTTGGTCTGTAACATCTCATTTTTCTCTTAGGTCTCATGGAGACCTAATTATATTAGGTTTTTCCTCTTAACACCAAAACTTGATCCTCTTAGGCTCATATGGCTTTTTCAAAAAAAATGAAAACCATTAAATAACTTATTAAAATAACCTATAATGACCTCATCCATGTTTTTGTATGATTTTATCTTTCCTTCATACCATTAAAGCTCATTTAGAGTTAACTTCCCTATTAGGCATGTGTACTTCAAAAGTATGTCTTACAAAAATTAAGCTTGAACACCCTTAATCTATTGAAATTTGATAAATGAAAAACGTATACAAGTTCTCCATGACCTTAGGGTCATAAAAATATGTTTGGAACACTTTCACTCATGAGATAAAGGCTCAATAACATCTCTGCAACTCACTCACTCACTCAAAACCACCAATTTACCTCAAAGACCAATCATGGTGACTTAGACCTCAACACTTGTGTAGACACTTTTCATGACTCTTGATGCATGTAAATTTTCCTATGAGGTATCTATACCATTATTATATGGAAAATTCATATGGTTTAATGCCCAATATTGGTCTTGTAGACCAATTTCTTGACCATATACCACACAGTCTTATCTAAACCAGACATGTCATTTTGTGAACAACTTTTCACCATATTCACTGACTCCCAAAAACTTATTCCAGGCATGAACATGATTTAATATTCATAAATAAACTCTTCATGCACTTTTTTTCACCAATATAACATGCTTATACCCTCAAATCCATCTTCGCATCTCTGTTTGGGTTTTTCATTGTTCACACCATTAGGTCTATCTATGACTAGCTAACTTGGATGAACAATTTAGAATATTTGACGAGTGAAACCTATCTATCAACCATCATTGGAATGTATTATGAGTCTCTACCTAATTCTACCATCTATTTTTTTCTTGACCAATGCAACTTTTGAGAGCTACAATAACTTCTTGATAAATAGGCCTATATGTGTGCATTTTCTCTCTCATCTTACTAACCACCACCACCTAAAGGTATTTGGGAGAGTTTAATACATGGTACAATATATTTTATATGAATTTTAATCTATTCTAATATTATTTGAATAATATCTTTCACATCAGATCCTTATTAGGATTTTAGGGAGGTTTAACATATGTTTTGGTGTTAATAATTATTCATAAAAGACTTCCCCTTAAATCCAAAACCAGTGCCTAGAGATATTATCTAGGACCCTTTCCCATCTCTCCTTAATATCTCAAGTTCCCATGTATAGGTTACACATGCCAACGAATGTCTAAAAGTGCTTCTCAGGTCTTGAAACCTCGTTCTATGAACTTGAGAAGGCCTAAAATAGTGTTTCATGTAATCTACTTTAAACCATGGCCTAAAACTTTGTAAACATACTTAAAAAAACATATCTTACCTCTATCCATGCTATTACATGCATACTTGCCTTGAAATCTGATATTTATGCCTTAATAGGCTAGGTAAGATCTAAGAGAGGTCTAGATGCAAACCTACACTGATGGTCCTACCCCTGTAGGCTCACCCTAAACATCTTATAAATGCTTCAATGATTTTCTCTCATTATAAAATAGTTCCAAACAACCTTGACATCCTTGTGTTTATCCATTTTCATGCACATACCTCTTTATGTCATGACTAGGATTCTTATGTAAATTTGAAATCAATGACCTATTCCTTCATGCAAACATAAGACATCAGTTGCATTCAAATTATCTTTCATGACAACATCCTTTAATGAAAACACTCTCTCAATTCTCTTTATCACATCAACACACCACCAACTAGGCTTACTCTCTCAATGACATCAACCTTATGTAAGATGCACCTTTGACATCAATGACAAGACTCAACATTGGGTAAATTATGTCTAAGACATACCCATCTAAATTTATAACTAAGAGAGTCATGTCACTCATGAAATTTTATCATAATTTTATAAAACAAAAATTGGTGAAATGGAAAGTGATTGTTGATCAGATCATCACAAATCCTTTAGTGGATCATATTCCCATGGATGATATTTTTTGAAATGAGTTTGATATATGCACTAATGAGAAAAAACTATCGACCATGTACTTTGATGGGTTAAATGTGCTTCAAGTGTTGGGGTTAGTATTGTATTATTGATAACACTGTCTAACTATTCCATTTGTTTCTATGCTAGATTTGCTTTTCACATTCAAGAAAGGGAAATGAGAAACTAAGAAAGAAATGGATGAGGGTTTGTACGTACCCAGATTGTAGACGTGCGCACCAGAATTCAGACGATATCAGGAACTCTTTGGTTGTGGAGGATGACACCTGAAAGAGAAAGACACTAAAACATGAAAAACGTTAGATGACAAAAGGGTGGACTGCCAAGCAAGAGCTTGGTCCTAGAAGTGCAAAGGCTTCTTGGAGGATGCCAGTCCACTGTTAAAAATAGAATGCTGATCAGAAATAGAAAGTGATAAATGATGAAAGACAAAAAGAAAGAACTTAAGACAAATGTGTACCTGTTTAGAAGCAATCTACCTTTACACAGTCACCGACGTCGGTGGTATTGCCAGCATCAGTCAAGAAGGTTGCCAACATCGGTTAGACTACTGATGTCGGTACGGTACTGGCTGAGGTCGATCAAGGCAATAGTCAGGGACAAGTTACAGGTCTGGTCTTGGTCTGCAAAATGGACTGAGGCTTCATCTGAGGATTAGGGAGGTCTATTTAGAGGTCTGTGAGATTACCTAGAGGTCTGAGGGACTTGTTTTGGGTTTGAGGGACTGAGAATGTTGTCTGGGATTGGACTGAAAGGGTGATAGGGCAAAAGGAAGATGGACGGGAGACAGGGGTCTGAGAAGGCTTTTCAGCCTCTCAGGGAAAGGACAGGGAAGGTCTAGGCAGTGGGTTGGACAAATAGATAAAACCAACTGATAAAATGAAATGAAACAATGAAAATGCTTACCTCCTGCTTGTTGATTGAAGAACTAGAAGAACCTATTATTAGAGCTGTGGAAGACCTTTTGCAAGAAGAAATGACTGATGCAGAGTACCTGTACCTGCTACTGTTGCTGTATGAGGGAAAGAGAAAGGAGAATATGAATGCCAGGAGCGTCCAGAGAATTTTGTTTGTGGGGGGGGGGGGGCAGAATGGTTGCAGGAAAATGTTTTGAAGGCTGCAGATGATGGCAGAACCGTCGATGTTGGCCGAATAATGATCGACATCGGTGGCTGAAGAATGGGCACAGAGGCTAAAATTAGCCTCTGTCCATTCTTGCACGCTGCCGGGTCAAGGGGTTGTGGGAAAACTGTCGAGGAAGGCATAAATGGATGTGGGAGGAGGGATAAAGGGGAGATTTGGGCAATAAAGGCTAGGAGAGAAGTGGGGGGATCCAAGGAGGGGATCCAAGGTGGCAAGGGTGAGGTGGAAAGGGGCCACTAAATCAAAATATTTAAGTTATTTTAATTTAATGAATGGAGGAGACTAGGACAAGGGATAGGACATTGGCCAAGGGGGTTAAGGGTGAAAGATGACCAAGGTGCAGACATGTTTCTAGTGTCTACATTTGCCCCTTTTTGTCTTGTTGGTTGTTCTTGACGAACTGCAAGACAAAAATAGGAGTTGGTTGCCCCAGGAATGGGATGAGGTGTTCCCCCCTCAAAGCAAGAGTCGAGGGAAGAGAACTTGAGATCAAGTGTCGATTTGATAGAGAGATGGATAGAGAGAGGGTGAGTGTGAATGCTACAATAGTCGTGACTGCGTGTATAACACTTCACGGGATGGTCGGGTCAAATTGTCGCAGGTCGAGGGTCGAGGAGTGCCAAAATTGAAATAACTGAGCCCCAACATTTAGTCGTGTACTGATCAAGTTATTTAATCTAAGCTGAAGCTCTAATGGTATTCATGTTCTAGGTATCCCAGGCTCAAGAAGTGCTCCTAGAAACACGAAAATGCCACAAGTAGTAGGGATCAACCGGCTTGTGATCCTATACTTGTGAAGGTCATAAATAGTCTGCGCATAATTTTGATAACCAGTCATGGGGTAGCATACATGCAAAAATAACCAAGGCAATGTTTGTCTTGGAAGTGGTCATGGTCGGAGGAGATAGGCATGATCTCTAATGGTCATTGGTCAAGGTGGATGGATGGACGAAAGGATGTGGCTGAGCTAACCTCAGAAGACTGAGTGCTGCCTACATAGCCCTTGTGGAAGGGCCTCAGGCCAATGTAGTTCTCCCTAAAAGGGAGGAATGGTCGAAGAGAGGGATTTGTCTTGGTTAAAGTGGTCCATAGACTGGTCTTGGTCAAGGTCAAGGTTGAGGATTGGTTTTGGATGAGGTCAAGGTCATGGTCAAGAGGAGGAATGGTTTGCCCATCAGAGAGATGAACAAACAAGGGTGGTCGAGCTAACCCCAGAAGACATCATGTCGTCTGAGTGCTGCCTACATAGCCTTGATCTTAGGGCCTTAGACCAATGTAGTTCAGAACTAGGAGAGAAGATAGGTCGATGATCGGTTTGGTCATGCGTCGAAATGATGAGGAGAAGAAGATGTTACAGCCTTTTCCGAATGGTGTATTCTGTAACATTGGTTGAGGGGTCTTTCATCCCTAGCAATTGTCCATAGTCACGATGGATGTATGCTAAAAATGAATTGAGGTCTATTTATGCTTCAGCAAGTATTGGTTTATGCTTAACATAAATTGTGTCCGATCGATAGTTTCCATGTGTAGTGGTGTCCATAGAAACTAGTGTGAATAGGCTACGGGAGTGGTCTGAAAAGAGTTGGGTTGAGTTGATTAGGTTTGAAAAGTGATGAAGTTGAATGTGACCAAAGTGTAGAAGAAGTGAAAGGCATATTTGTCCTTTCATTGACAAGGACCAGAATGACAGCATAGATAGGGGTTGTTAGAACCAAGAGCCCCATTCATGTGTTGCGTCATTGACCATGAGTTATGTTAGAACGGTAATCGAATCACTTTGACATTAAAGTGAGCTCGAAGTCCCTTGAGTAGGTGTTATGATAGGAGGAGGATAGGGTAACCTATTTTATGAGTAGAGATAACCTTGCCCCTTTTTTATAGGAGACCCTGAGACAACTATAAGCCAAGTCTAGGACCCATTTTTTTTTTGTGCAGACTGATCGATGCGGGAAGTCTACATAGAGATGTCATTTTGCTTTGTGGTCATTTGTGAAGCTGATCGATGCAGGAAGCTTCTAAGAAAGGTGTTGTTTGTAGCAAGATTTAGTCATAGCCATCCTTCGAGGGAGTGGTCTATATTTTTGCTTTATATAAGTTTGAATTGTTGTCCTTCGAGGGAGCAGTCTATTAGCTACAACAATGATAGTATAGCTATCCTTCGAGGGAGTAGTCTACCTTTTGATTTGATTTTGTGACCTTGGATATTTTGACATCTTTTTTTTTTGACAGAATTTGGAGTCATGGACAAGACTATAGAAGGTCAAGGGCTCCCTTTTATTAGGACAAAGCATCCATGCATCATAAAAGGGTTGTAGAGGATTTGTTAAGGGGAATAGGGTTGAAAGGAATGGGAATTAAGAGGATAGGTATTGCCCAAGGGATGATCTAAAGTTAAATGTCAAGTGGACGAGTACTCGACTAGTAGTAGAATAGTCACAGATGCAACGCATTGAGAGGCTCAGGTTCTGGCCGTCCATCAAGAGAGGACAGACGATAAGTCCCTGACCCATACTTGTGCGTGATGATGAAAGGTCCAAGCCAATTAGGGGCAAATTTGCCTCGTTTACTTCACTCCATATTGGTCACATGCTAATTTTCTTTGAGGACAAGGTCTCTGATGTTGAAATCTCATTTTCGCAGATTTCTGTCATAGGCTCGCTTAATGCGATTTTGATAGACATGGAGATGATTGAGGGTAGCAAGATGACGCTCGTCAAGTAACTCAAGTTGAGCTAAACAATCTTGATGAAAGTCATCATTGGAGAGAATGTCATGCAGAGAGATGCGGAGAGATGGGATCTGTACTTTGAGAGGTAGGACAGCCTCTGTTTCATACACTAGAGAGAAAGGGGTAGCACCTGTAGAGGTTTGAATGCTAGTGTGGTAGGCCCATAAAGTGAAGGGAATATGAATGTGTTAGTCCCTTCTTGTGTCGTTGACCACCTTCATGAGAATTTTAGTGAGAATTTTGTTGGAAGCCTTGGCTTGCCCATTTGCTTGTGGGTAGTAAGGCGAAGAAAAGTTGAGTTTGATGCCAAATGAGTCGCATAGTTTTTGGACAGTCTTATTTTTAAAGGATTTGCCATTATCGATGAAGATTTTATGAGGGACACCGAAGCGGTAGATGATGTGGCTACTGATGAAGTCAACAATTTTATCAGCTTTAGTGGAGACAAGAGGAATGGCTTCCACCCACTTGGTGAAATATTCAGTGGCAGTGATGATGGACTGATGATGAAGAGACGAGTGAGGGTTAATCTCACCAATGAGATCTAAGCCCCACTAAGAAAAAGGCCAAAAATCTTGAGTGACTTGTAAGGCATGGTTGGGGAGATGAAGCAAGTTAGAGTGTTGCTGACACTTGATTCAACGCCGGACATAGTCGCTACAGTCTTGGTGAAGAGTGGGCCAATAATAGCCCAGGTGAAGGATGCGCTTGGCAACTGAATTTCCACTGAAGTGTCTGCCACAAATCTCATCATGGACTTGCTTAATGGCATGAGAGGCTTCAGTGGAGGTGAGACAATGAAGAAGGAGGCCGTTGAAGCCTCGCTTATAGAGAAGACCCCGTAGCATGGTCTAGCAAGTAGTGCATTTGATGAAAGCTCATTACGCATTGCTAGAGAGATGGGGAGGAATGACAGAATGAGATAAGTAGTCCACAAGTTGGTTATACCAATCATCTCATGGACTAGAGTCTATGGTGTTGACATGGTTGATGTGAGGAGAGATGTATGAAGGCAGTGGCACACAATGCACCGTGACAAAGACGGGATGTGCGAGGCGAGAGAAGCCATGGTGTCAACGAACTTGTTCATGGAGCATGGAATAGTTTGCAAAAGGTAATGGTCGAAAGAGGCAAGGAGAGTGTCAACACAGTTTTTGTACCTTTGCAAAATTTCATTTTTATAGAGGTATGAACCGTTGACCTGATTGACGACAAGCTGCGAGTTGCCAAAGATGTTGATGGACTTGATGCTGAGAGAAAGGGCAGTTTGAAGTCCCAAAATTAAGGCCTCGTATTCAGCCATATTATTGGTACAATCAAAGTCGAGCTTGAAAGATAGAAGCATGGGCTCACCTTTGAATGGGATGAGAATGGCTCCCGCACCCCCACTGAGTTGACATTTGGAGCCATCGAAGAACATGGTAATTTGATAGACGCTGTCATCAGTGGAAAGCGTGGTGATAGATTCATCAGGGAACTCGCACTACAAAGGTTGATTGTCAGGAAGAGGGGCATCTGCTAGTTGGTCAGTGATGGTTTTCCCCTTGATGGATTTCTACTAGATGAACTCGAAATTAAACTCAGCAAGTAGCATGAGCCACCGAGCCATACCCTGATTTTGATATGGTTTAGAGTGCATATACTTGAGAGGGTCGGTGTGAGTGATGACAAAAGTTTTTTGGTAGAGAAGATAGTGGCAGAGCTTGGTAGCAGCAAAGACTAATGCCAAACAGAGTTTCTCAGTATGAGTATACCGAGTTTCATAGTCAACCAGTGTTTGACTGATATAGTAGACCACTTGCTCACGGTGATGCTCGTCTCGGTGTGCGATCATGGCACCTAACAAATGGTTGGTGGCAGAGATATAAAGGTAAAAGGGCTGGTCATCTTTAGGTGGAATGAGGACTGGTGGAGAGACCAGATAGCATTTGAGGGCTTCAAAAGCCTCTTGACAGTCCTTATCCCATTTAAAGAAGATGTCCTTCTTAAGGAGATGATGAAAAGGTTGGTAGCGGTTAGAAAGTTGTGAGATGAAATAGTGAATGGACTAAAGCTTCCCTTGTAGACTGTGAAGCTGCTTGAGATTGGTCAGAGGTGGCATCTCAAGGATAGCACAGATCTTGGCGGGATCTATCTCGATGCCACGAAAGGAAATGATGAAGTCGAGGAGCTTGCCTGAGAGGACCCCAAAGATGCATTTCTTGGGGTTAAGGTAGACATTGTATTGAAGGAGGCGAGAGAAGATGATCTTGAGAATGGTCAAATGGTCACGGCAAAGCTTGGACTTGTCGAGAAGGTCATCCACATAGTCCTCCATGATTTTATGGAGGAGATCGTGGAAAATGTAAGTCATGGCACATTGATAAGTGGCACCTACATTCTTCAAGCCAAAAGGCATGACCCGATAGTAGAAAGTCCCCCATGGGGTGATAAAGGTAGTCTTGTGCTAGTCTTCCGATGCAATCAGGATTTGGTTGTATCCTAAAAACCCATCCATGAGAGAGAGCATCTCATGGCTGGCCATGAGATCAATAAGCTGGTCTATGTTAGGAAGAGGAAAGTCATCTTTGGGATAGGCTAGGTTGAGGTCGTGATAGTCTGTGTAGATTCAGATCCCCTTAGTCACCTTGGTGATAGGGACGATGTTAGAGACCCACTACAGATAATCGATGGGTTAGATGAAGGAGATAAAAAGAAGGCACTGATGCTCCTCTTTAACAAGGAGTGCAATACAAGGATGCATCTTTTGAAGCTTTTGCCTAACAGGCTTAGCTTCTGGTTTGGTGATATGTTATGGGTAGCAATGGTTGGGTCGATGCCAAGCATGTCACTGTAAGTCCAGGCAAAGGCCTTGCTATAGTCTGAGAGGAACTGGGTGTAGTCTAGCTACTCCTGAGCATCTAAAGATTGGCCAATATTTAAGACATGAGGAACATTAGAAGAAGGGAGGTTGATGTCAATGGTTGATTCATTTAACATAACCTAGGTTTTGAAAGGGAGGGAGTGCTGGATGAAAGAGTCGTTAGCACCCATGTAGGATAGAATGGCATCGTCGTTGATGCAGCAGATAGTGTGAATGGTCACTGACTCATCCTCTATCATGCTGGGAAAAATGAGAGGGAGAGACCTGGATACCCCATTGAGCTGATAGGTCAGGGGTTCCAAGCGGATGGTGTTTATGGAAAAAAAACTAGGAGGGATGGAAACCACTGACTCCATAGGTGAAGGAGGAGGGATGGGTGAGCCTAGAGGAGATTGGTCAATGGTTGGCTCAGGGCAAAGGTCTAAAGGGGCCTGAGTGGGGTCGTGATATCCCATGCCATACTATTTCTTGGCATCATCATCATTGAGAGGCTCAATAGGCTGATGGGAGCCTTGTTCATAGCGTCTGAAACTAAAACCCTTCCATGCACACCTGTAAAGGTAAGTGTGTGCAAAGGTGGGGTTGCCAAGAAATGAGAAGTCTGATGTGAATGGTTAGGGTGAAGAGAGAGGGTTGCCATCAGTAGGAGCTTGATTGAGCCCCCCAAAGACAAGATTGGTTCAAAGGTGAGGAGGACCATAATGCACGACCATCCTGATCTGATGGTCGTAACTAGGGCTGTGGTGAAGGCGTCCATACTCTTGTGGAGTTTGGAACATGTCTAAGGTTAGCAAGTGATATTCCCCAAGTGAAAGTTGCTGGAAGATGTCTTCCATGGGGTCTTTGGTCATTGCTTGAAGAGGAGGGTGAGGGCGACCGTCGATTGCGAACTAGTTGAAGCTTCCATGGATGGAGGCGGTGCTGAGGTTGATGGCTTGATAGGAATGAGGACGTCATTTAGACGGTAGGTTGTGTTACAAGTCTTGAAGAGTGAAGGGTCAGCAGGAATGGTGTGGACTTGTCTGTCATGCTCAAATTTCACACAATGGTGTAGGGTGGAGGGGACACAAGCCATGGCACAGATCCAGGGTCAGCCCAGTAACATGTTGTATTGAAACTCTCCTTCAATGATATAGAAGAGCTCTAGGACTATGCATGGACCAATGCGAATGTGAAGGATGACTGTGTCAATGGTTGTGGTAGTGGTGTCATTGAAGGAGTGTAAGATTGCATCAGTTTTAGAGATGCAATTCTTGGGAAGAGCCAACTGATCAAAGGCATGGGTGGAGATAATGTTGATGCTGGTGCCTCTGTCAATCATAATGCATTTAATGCGTGTCTGATCAACATAGGTAGTGATGAATAGGGTGGCATCCTAATCTTCTGTGTTGGATGTGGGAATCTCAGAATCGTTGAATGTGATGGAGGCAACAGGGGATAAAGAGTGGATGAGGGCAGTGAGTGGTTGGGAGTCCTCGGGTTGGACCTCCACTGCCTACAAGGCTCAGATGAGGGCTTGACAATGCTGAGGTGAGGTTTGGATGAGGTCATAAAGGGACATCTTCACAGGTGACTGGTGAAGTTATTTTAACATGGAGTCATGAATCGGCCCCAAAGAGGAAGAATAAAAAAGTTGAGATGCGCCAAGGATAGAAATTTTAGGCTTGGGTGCTAAAGGTGGCTTGACAAAAGGGTAGATCCAAGGAATGGCAGCTTTTTCTTTTGCCTTGTCCTTTTGTGACCTAGTGGTTATATGGATGGCATTAATTTCAAAGATAAGAGGTGAAGAAGGGGTCATGGCCTGCTGGTGAGATGTTGATGTGGTTGAAGAGATTGGATGGGAAGGTGTCAAGGGTTGGTCAAGAGTGTCCTCAAGGAGAAGAGTGTCCTTCTCCATATAGCAGTGAATGATGGCCTTGAGGGCACATCAAGTCTCGATATCATGTCCTGGCGTATGATGGTATAAGCAAATCTTCGTGTCATCGAACCAGGAGGGTTTAGACCTGAGAGGTTGGAAAGGCCTGATGGGTGGAAGGGTTATGCTAGAAGTCTAAAAAATTCAGTGCAATATCAACTAGTATGAGCCCACTAAAGGGTCTGTGCTAGTTGATGTGTGCGATGCTAGTGACTTTTGCTTAGGTGGAGTTGGAGGAGGTTTCTATACCACCTTTTGCATTGATGGTGTGGTGACAGGCAGAGATGACACTTTCTTCGTGAGAAGTACCACCTTTTTAGGAGAGGGTAGGTTGGAGGTAGGCAGAGGAAGCAAAGGGGGTAACTGGTTTTGATTAGAGGTCAGAGTGGGAAGGACTCTGGTCAGGGTCAAAGGATGGGGGCCCAAAATGGAAGGTAATGGTGATGGGGGAGGAGGCATTCACTTCTGTGGTCTGGCAGTCTTCTTTGACTTGGTTGGAAGACTATTATTGGTCGAGGTTTGGTCTAAGTCCACCTTCACTTGCGGGTGAGTGATGGTAGAGACAGGGCAAATGCCAAGTGACTCGATAGGTTTAGATAGGGTAGATGCAGGTTTTGGTCTTGATGGGGTTGGTTGAGGTTTAGGAGCAGGGGTCTAGTCTTTGTTGAGAGTCTTGGGAGATTTTACTTTGGGAGGATTGGCAGCATGAGATGAGAGGGCATGGGCATGTTGAAGAGCTTTAAAACGCTCCCACAATCCCTGATGCTCCACTTTCCTTAAAGGGAGAAGTCTAATTTTCTCCACTAATCAGGAAAATAGTTGAGAAGAGGTGGGATGAGATTTGGGTCCTTGAGAAGATGTTGACAGTTGTGGGGCCGAAGATGAGATGGGTGTAGCAGTTTAAAACCCATGGCATGATGAAGTCATGACAGATTTATCCTTGGTTGGAGACGAAGGAGAGGCAGGTTCTTCCCTAGGTGGAGAAGAAATTGGAGAATGAGGCTCCTCAAGTGGGTAAAGGGCAGGGATGATGGTGCCCTCCACTTGCGGTTAAGAAGTAGGAAGGGTCGGGTCCTCCATAGGCAGTAGGAAGGAGGATGGTGAGACCGATGGTGCCGATAAGGTTGAGGCATCCTCCAAGATGAGAGAGGTTGACAGAGAATGAACCAGGGAAAGAGGTTCATCCACACGTGATGGGTTGATAGACGGACTAACCTTTTAAGGTTGGTTGGGGATGAAGGGCGAGACCGTATTGACTGTTCGAATGTTGTGTTCATGAGTGTTGTCAATCAAGGTCTAGACATTGTTTTGGGTCGGTGGATGATTAGGGAATGGTTGCTTGAAGATGTCGATGGCCTGATTAGGAGGTGCATTGTGATTGTCTAGGATGAGGTCACCCTTTTCAAGCATGTCTTGGATTATGTTTTTAAGGGTTTAGCAGTTTCCCGTGTCATGTCCTTTAACATGGTGGTAGTTGCAGAAGTCATGTTCCCTATACCATGCAAGGATGGCATGTGAGGGATCAAATTGTGGAGGTGGTCGGATCTGGGGGAGATTGAGAACCCCCTGTCTAATAAGTTTTTCCAACACAGATGCATATGATTCTTTGAGAGGAGTATACCATCGTTGTATGTATCTCTGCTAAAATTGGTGGGTAGCACTCTGAGATGTGGATGGCTCAAGTTGATTGTTTGAAGGTGAAGAGGATGAAGGTCTAACAACAATAGCATTAGCTGAAGCTTTAGACTTAGGATTGGATGATGAAGGTTTAGAAGAGGAGGAGTCATTGGTGTTAGAGTTGGGATTCTTGCTTTGCAACTTGACTTTATTCTCCTTGATGGCATGCAATTCAAGCTTGCGGGCCATCGTAAAGGCTTTGTCAAAGGTGCGGAAGGTCTGAACCCTCAAGGTGGAAGAAATATGTTTGGCGTAGGCTTGGGAGAAAATTTCAATAAGTCTGGGTTGGGGTAAGGAAAAGGAGAGTTGATTGATGAGGCCTCTCCAACGAGCAACGAAGTCAGCTATGGATTCATCCTCGAATTGGCAGATAGAATAGAGGTCTGTGATCGAGACCTTCTTGGTGATGTTGATGGAGAAGTGATCAAGAAAGAGCTGGGCCAGCTGTGTGAATGTGAAGAGGGAATGGCTGGCAAGGGAGCTGTACCAATCAAGTGCAGCACCAGAGAGGGACATAGGAAACATGCGTAAAAGCAA
Organism: Torreya grandis; assembly: GCA_037957365.1. Taxonomy (NCBI): domain Eukaryota; kingdom Viridiplantae; phylum Streptophyta; class Pinopsida; order Cupressales; family Taxaceae; genus Torreya; species Torreya grandis. Next base: position 301,822 of record JARHVA010003875.1, on the reverse strand, counting down.
CGCATCGTCATGGGCAATAAGGTAATAGGCATGTCTGAATGCCTGTAAGTGTTGTCGTGGGTCTTCCTTGCTTTGAAAACAAGAAAATTTAGGAAGTTCCCATTGGCTAGGATATGGTCTAATTGAGACAGAAGGATGAATGGGGTCATTACAAATTTGCTCGTATGAGAGAGTATTGCGTGAGCCAGAAACAGAGGTCTCTAGGCTAGACATCTTGTCCATCAGCATTTTGATGATATCTACTGCTGGATTGGTGGGTGGAGTGCCCCCTAGGTTATAGGGCACTTGGAAGAGGCTAGAGGAGGCATACGATGTAGTTGGTTGTGCCTGTAAGGGCACAACGTAGGGATAACTAGTCATAAGGATAGAAGAGAAGACTAAGGGTGGCTGGGTAGAAGGCATAGCTAAGCTCAATGTTGCCATGAGAGGTTGGATTGTGGTAACAGGGGCCAATGGATAGGAAGCCACCCTAGTGTTGATAGGGGCCAGGGTAGGGGGAATAGAGACGACTAGATTCTAGAAGGAGGTGGAGAGCGATTGAGTGGCCTGAGGTTGATAGGGGGCTGAAACCCCAGTGGAAGTGGGCCCAAAGATGGAGGTAGAGGCCACACTTGGAAGGTTGGTCAAGGTCTGGTCATTGGTCGAGGTGATAGCTTGGGTGTCTAAAGGTTGAACTACAGACGCTGTTGATACGGCCGTAGTTGCAACAAGAGAGGTCGGCATTCAATAAATCGGATTGCCCAAGGAGTCTCACATTTGGCTATGCATGAGATAGTGCTGCAAGGCTTTAATGTTGAGGTCCAAGAATCATGCAAAATCTTGGTCCCCTTCTGGGACAATAGGAGTCTGGGGCAGGGTTGGGCGAGTAGGAGTTCTTTCAATCTCTAAGTGGAACTCCATTATAGGATTGGTTATGGACGAGGTAGACAAAAGTGGTTGATGCCTCACGTGGTTGACTAGAGCCTTGGCTTGACTACAAGTCAGAACCATTCAAGGCAAGAAAGGTCATCCTCACAAGCTCAAACAAGTAGATAAGAACAGAAAAGATGAAGAGCACAAGCAAATCCTAAGCATTAAATCCCTAGAAATTTATTAGGATCATGGTGGCTTATGCCTTAGAAATGTGTGTAGGAAGATTGGCTTTTGAGTTGAGTCCTAGAAGAGGTAGTCTATGGATGGTTTCAGGTTTTGTTTGGGCGCTCAAGAAGTCTGGATTAGGTTTTGTACATGGCCTGGTGTTAAGGAGCAAGCTCCCCTCACTTCACGAGCCCAGTGATAAGCTGGTCTTGCTTAGCCAAAATATACTTTCCCTAGAGTTTAGACTCTGCTAGAGAACAGAGTGGGCTTTCTCCTTGGTGATGAAATCCAAGTAGGATTGTCGGGACGGGTAAGGTATCCGTTGGGGGATGAAATCCCAGTCGGGCCTTGTCTCAAGTAAGTTGGATGTTTGATTTAGTGAACGTGGTTTGATTTTGTAACATCAAGTGATCTACGATTAATTCAATATGTGGTTTGTTAATTACTAAGTGTAGTCTAAGAAATGCAAGCAAGCAGAAATGCAATGCAACGTGTTTTAAGCCCCAAGTTGAAATGTTAAGTTTGGATGAAAAACAAGTCGAGAAAGGGTTGAAGGATATGATTTTTAACTAGTCTAGAAATGCAAGAAAAGAAAAGAAAATTTCTTTTTATTCCTACTTATGATGTCATTTAGAAGAGAAGAAAGAGGTGAAAAGGGAGGATCTTAATGCACCCTATATGAATGAAAAGAAAAGGAACCCAAGGAAGAACCTAAGGTCCCACCGGGCATGCCATAATGTTTCTATGCTAGATTTGCTTTTCACATTCAAGAAAGGGAAATGAGAAACTAAGAAAGAAATGGATGAGGGTTTGTACGTACCCAGATTATAGACATGCGCACCAGAATTCACATGATAGCAAGAACTCCTCTTTGGTTGTGGAGGATGACACCTGAAAGAGAAAGACACTAAAACACGAAAAATGTTAGATGACAAAAGGGTGGACTGCCAAGCAAGAGCTTGGTCTTAGAAGCGCAAAGGCTTCTTGGAGGATGCCAGTCCACTATTAAAAATAGAATGCTGATTAGAAATAGAAAGTGATAAATGATGAAAGACAAAAAGAAAGAACTTAAGACAAATGCGTACCTATTTAGAAGCAATCTTCCTTTGCATAGTCACTGACATCGGTGGTATTACCGGTGTCGGTCAGGAAGGTTGCCGACATCGATTAGACTGCCAACGTTGGTAGGGGTACTGGCCGAGGTCAGTCAGGGCAATAGTCAGGGATGAGTTACAGGTCTGGTCTTGGTCTATAGAATGGACTGAGGCTTCATCTGAGGATCAGGGAGGTCTATTTAGAGGTCTGAGGGACTTGTTTTGGGTCTAAGGGACTGAGAATGTTGTCTGGGATTGGACTAAAAGGGTGACAGGGCAAAAGGAAGATGGACGGGAGACAAGGGTCTGAGAAGGCTTTTCAGCCTCTCAGGGAAAGGACAAGGAAGGTCTAGGCAGTGGGTTGGAAAAATAGATAAAACCAACTGATAAAATGAAATGAAACAATGAAAATGCTTACCTCTTGCTTGTTGATTGAAGAACTAGAAGAACCTATTGTTGGAGTTGTGGAAGACCTTTTGCAAGAAGAAATGACTGATGTAGAGTACCTATACCTACTGTTGTTGTTGTATGAGGGAGAGAGAAAGGAGAATAAAAATGCCAGGAGCGTCCATAGAATTTTGTTCGTAGGGGGGGGCAGAATGGTTGCAGGAAAACATTTTGAAGGTTGTCGATGGCGGTAGAACCGCCGACTTCAACCGAATAATGATCGACGTCGGCAGCTGAAGAATGGGCACAGAGGCTAAAATTAGCCTCTATCCATTCTTGCACACTTCCAGGTCAAGGGGTCATGGGAAAATGGTTGAGGAAGGCATAAATGGATGCGGGAGGAGGGATAAAGGGGAGATTTGGGCAATAAAGGCTAGGAGAGAGGTGGGGGGATCCAAGGAGGGGATCTAAGGCGGCAAGGGTGAGGTGGAAAGGGGCCACTAAATCAAAATATTTAAGTTATTTTAATTTAATGAATGGAGGGGACTAGGACAAGGGCTAGGACATTGGCCAAGGGGGTTAAGGGTGAAAGACGACCAAGGTGCAGACATGTTTCTGGTGTCTACACCATTATCACATTGCTTGAGCTTTTAATGTGGAATATTAGGTTTTTATTCTAATTTTACACACCACTTGGGCTTTAAAGATAAAATACATATAATTTTATAATTATTATAAACTTATCATCAACCAAATCACAAGTGCTTACCAAAATAAGGAAGACAAATTAATTCCATATCAATTTTTCCTCCATAGTTTTATTTCTTGCTTTGGTGACTTTGGATTGGTAGCATACCTAAAAAAAATGATCACCATAATGAGACCATAGCTAGTGCTACTTCAATCATTCCTTTTAAAATTATGTATGATCATACTTTACTTATTATTAAGGGATAATAAAAATATACTATTTCACTATGAGAATTAGAAGAGTTAGATGTATTTATTGTTCATAGTGACACTGATATTATAGATTGGTATGCCAATATTTACAAATTTTTATTGGATGAAACTATTGATAAATTTTTTATGAAAAATGAAGAGAAATTCAAGATTATATGCCATTTGATATGATATCATTGGTGACATTATTTTAATAAGTCCTTCAATGTTTAGTTACTCAGATGCCTTGGATGTGAAGAAGATAAATTTTACTTACAAGAAGTCCATAACATAGAATGTGGTGACCACTTTAGCATAAAAACAATGTCATTTATATTATTATGGATGGGGTACTATTGGCTTTCTATAAGGAATAATGTTGAGAATATGCCATAAAATAGAATTGTTAGTGACATAGTAATTTAACACATGCTCCATATCAAGAATTACAATCCATTGTATCACCTTGGAAATTTCTCTTTGGTGTTTTGATTCTGTTGGAAAATTAAATCTAACATCATCAAAGGGTCACAAGTTTATTAGCATAGTGACTGGGTATTTTACCAAATGGGTAGAGGCCATCCCTTTAGAGTCTACCATAAATGAGTACATCAGTAAATTTATAAATATGCATGTAATTTATCTATTTGGAATCTTATTTTTCATCATTACAAATAATGTTTAATTATTCAAAAGTAAGATAAGAAATACATTTTGTGTTGAGTATAATATTGGACATACAATCTCTAATCCTTATTATCCTAAGGAAAATGGCAAAAAATAAGGGCTACAAATAAGACAATTGTGAACATCTTAAGTAATATTATGGAAAAACATGGTGAATAGAAGCATAATAATATTATCTTCACCTTATGGGATTATCATGTGAGTGTCTAAAAAGAGGGAAACTCCTTGTTACATAGTATATGGCTCAGAAGAATTTATTTCCATTGAAATTGAGATTTAGTCTTTACATGTATCCCTTAAAGATATAATCAGTGATTAGAAATATAGATAAAAATAATTACATAAATTGGAAATGATCTATGATTCACACATACACACTCTTTAAGGCTCAAGGGTTTATCAAAATCACCTAAATAAATCTGATAACAAAAATATTTAATCAAGAGAATTACACATTAGATATTTAGTACTAAAATATATATGTGTGTGTGTGTGTGTGTGTGTGTGTGTGTGTGTGTGTGTGTGTGTGTGTGTGTGTGTGTGTGTGTGTGTGTGTGTGTGTGTGTGGATAAATAAAAATAACACAAATTCAAACCAAATTGGGTAGGTCCCTTTGTTATTAAAAAAATACATGGTTCATAGGCCCACCCACCTACCTATAATAGAAATAAAACCATTGAAAAATATGATTAACATCATGAACTTACATTATTTATATATATGATCTTTGGCTCTACCTATGGGGCCATCATACCTAAAAGTTCCTTATGAGTTATCCATTTTTCAAATCTTATACTTGTGAAGACATCCTCTCCATGTTGCATAATATGGGGGTCATTATAGACACACTTATTTTTTTATCTTCATTGATGAAATCTATCTTTATCTTACCATTAGATGGAAATAAACCCACACACCTCTCAAGACTTGCACCAATACATTACATATGGGAGAATTTTACCCATATATATTTATCCATGATATATATATAGTATATATATATATATATATATATATATATATATATATATATATATATATATATATATATATATATATATATATATACACACACACACACACAGACACACACACATAGAATCTCACACCCATGTGTCTAGTGATTTTTACAATATTTTACATATCAGGATATGACATTGTCTTACATACACCTTGAGACATAATGGGTTTTCATACATGACACACAATATCATTCTATATTTGAGAACCTCTCCAAATCAAGGAATATGGGGTATGTCACACTAACTCATCCTCATATTAGGATGTACACATTTCTATATTTGCATGATGTTATCTATACTGCATGGTTTCATATTTACACATTACGTGTCCATCTCTCCTATACTAGGGCATATAGTTTCCTTACCCTCATCAAAGCAGGATGTGGTCACCTATCAAGCTTTGCATGATGTTATCCATATAGATAATTTCACATGGATGTACTACTTATCTATCCTCTTACCTATGAGTGGGTAATATGTTTTACCCTCACTTTCAATCCTCATAATCCCTAAAGTTATATTTTTTCCATGTATTTTTACACAATGTTATCTATTATATGTGGTTATACTTGAAAATTTTGCTTTTCTACCTTCTTATAGAGTTTTACATGACAATATTTTACAATAATAACACACATGTGCTTGTATGCATTTATAAATATTTTCAAAGATTTATATTTATTGTATTATAACATATGATTATTTTAACATCTTTTGAGATGAGTGATCATAGGGGTAGATTTTACACCCCTTACCTCAAAATATGGGAATCTATCTATATATTTTCAAAGATTCTTCAAAATTGAGCATTTTAGGGAAGTGGGAGCACAAAAAATGGTCCATTTTTCCACTTATTTGATTAAGAAGTAGATTGGGGGGTTGTAACTCCTTTAGGAGTGGTAACTATGTTTATGATTTGTTTAAAAATTCTAATTGGAAGTGTTTTTTTTATCTAGAAGAAATATTTGTTCAATTACCACTAGGTATAGTCATTCCTATTCTCATTATTTAAATTATTATTTTCAAACTTATTTTATTCTATGTCAAATTGATATAACATTGGCTAATTTTTGGTATATGCCCATTGCTCACAAGTACACTATATCTTTATGAGAAAACCAAGGTGTGGATGGATTTAATTATATACATTTTACTTTTATGTAGACATATAATCTCTCTCTCTCTCTCTCTCTCTCTCTCTCTCTCTCTCTCTCTCTCCTCTCTCTCTCTCTCTCTCTCTCTCTCTCTCTCTCTCTCTCTCTCTCTCTCTCTCTCTCTCTCTCTCTCTCTCTCTCTCTATTTTATTTATTTATGTTTATGCTTGGATGCCTCCTCCCTTTCTCTATTATTTTTCATTTATATCCTAGGGGGAATTGATGGGCCACTAAATCTATATCTTTCTATTTTTGGGTCCCTTTTCCCTCTCTCACTCTTATTTTATGTTTGGACCCATGGTTTTCTCTTATTTCTTGTTTTCTTGGTTGGATTTAGCACCAATAGGTTTTCTATTTCAAACTAAGGATGTCTATATACAAATCATCTAGACTCATTTCAAATAAAAATAATTGAGGATAATTATATTGAGATTAAATTTTAAGCACACTTTTTATTGGTAAATTTCTACTTAAGGAATCACTTTAAGGTTTTATAGTTGCATCTTATACCAAAAGGACTAGGTGTGTGTCATGTAGTTCAATCACACTTAGGGAGAGAAAATAATTTTTTCTCTCTCACACTTCAATTCACACTACACAAGAATTACATTGGTTCTAATTTTATCATGTGATATATCTAACTACAAGTCCCTATAGGTTTCCAATCCAAATACTTTGTCCCTTTCCTATTTTAATTTTTTTATGGTGAATTAGGTCAAAAATAAAATGATATCAAATCAAACATATTCAAACCAAAAAAATAAAAAAGTGAAGACACAAGTAGAAAAAACATATAATGAGGCACAAAAATTTAAAGATAACATAATAGAAATTTACTGGCATGAAAAATATTTAGCAACAATAGAATTATAATGCATTTGGTGACTAATTATACCTTTAATGCACTCAATGGTATAAGAGTAGTTGTTGAATATATTTTTTTATAATTATAATTCTAGATTTTTACATAGAGCTATATCATCACTCCCAAATCATCGATTCACTCTCAAAATCCCAAGATTCTACATGTTTATTTCATCACTTTTTCTATTTATATTTAGTTAAATGCTTACTCAATCATCTCTTTATGTTTTTTTACTATTTTTAGCCACTATGAAACATATGATTTACTATTTACTATTTATATATTATATATCTCCCTTGGGAATCCATTTTAGCTTATTGTGGGTAGCTTAATTCACCATAATTCATGAATAGTTAAAACACATGATGAAGTTCTATTAATCCTTAAAGGTCATATTTATATGCATACAAATTCTATAAATCTTTTTGGGTGATGAAATATTACTTGATTATCTATATGCTTCTACATCAGACACGTGGGGTAAGAGATTTTTGATCATAGTGCTAAAAATCTCAAAAAGTTGGGTGAGGTGGTAGAAACACACTTTTGATTTTGTGGGCCAATCCACCATGTGCCCTTTCACATTGTGATGTAGCATCATATTGTCCATCAATTTTACTAGAATTGAAACCATCCTCATATTCCAATCACATATTGTACTATTTCATCCTATCCCCCTTGAACATTAGGTTGACCTACCATACCACATCCCAGTATTTCCTTCCCATGTTGTACACATATAAAGTGATAGTAATCTTGGCCACTCCATTTTCCTCTAAACTATTATATGAAAAATCATCCACCTCTTCTAATATGATTTATTATCTTTCTCCAATTTCATGTAGGCTTTGGCCCACCTCTATCTATCCACCTTCACTAGCTATCATCTACACCATCTTCACATCCTCCTTCCTTTCTGAGCATAAGCCTTCCACTACCTCTTTATTCTCATCTTTGTTATTAAAAAATTCATCACTTTTTTGGGGATAAAATTGATTAACCATCACCTCCATTTATATATTTAGGATAATATTCATATCATAGTTTGTTTTTCACTACTCTCATCACCATATAATCCAACTCCACCACCTTTGATATAACAATATCCTCTTCTACAAGTTTACTCTTTAAGATGCATTAAAAAGGTTAATCATCCTCAATTTATTAATGTTTCCCCTTTTAATATTTCATATTCTTAATTAAAATTTTATCTCTCATCCTCTTTTTCACTTCATTGGGATAATAAAACCATCAATTATCCATTCTCTTCAACCAAAAATATTAAGTGGGTTTCGCCCACATTTTCAAAACCTTGCATGTCTCTTGTTCTTTATTTTATTATCACACTCACCATCTCTATCTCTTATTCTCTACTCTCTCTACCTTTCAAGGTAGTCTTAAATTGATGAGAGGGAAACTATTTATCCACATGGTACTCCACAACCACACTTATTCTTTGTGTATCTTAAAATATGCTTGAAAACACATCTCCCCTCTCTTTCATAGTTGTTTTACTTTCCCATTTTCCTTTATAAAGGGTCCATATTAATGAATTAAAACATTCACTTAATCATCCTCCATTTCTTCTCCAAGTAAAAAATGGTTTCATAATCCTTATTTTTAAAACATGGAACCTTCATTAACCATCACCTCAACCACCACATCTACTCTCTCCATAACCTCCTCATTTTCATTTAATGGATGGTCTTATTCCTCTACACTTAATGCTTCCCTGAAATCTACATCATGTACATTCACATGCACTTACTTCACCTCAAAATCCATGACTTTAAAAAGGCATTCTTCTATTTCTCATTCCTCCTCTAGATATTATTCAATCCACTTGAATGTTCTCTAATTCCTATAGACATTTCTTTTCATCTCTGAAACACTTCTTATAATACATCCTCCCTTCATTTTTATATATTCCCTTGTTATAATAGTGTCCTCTTCCATGTTGTCTAGTATGGCTTGATCAATATTTATCTACTTATTCAAGTCCTAAGCCTCTATGATAGGTATTATAGAACCACCTTACTTCTCTTTACCCTCATCTCTCACTTGGGATTTATGGCCCTCAACATAACTTTAAACTTAATAACTTGGGTTTCATATCTCTCATCCATCTGTCTTACCTATTCCCTCACACACATCTAACCCACTACTAAAAACTTTATATTATAATCCTATGTAGGTCATACAACTCTCTATGTCTCTTTATAAAAAAAATTCCTCTACCCACCCACACATTATGATGAATTCTCAACCCTCTCACTATACCTAACTTATTCCCTCTACCCATTCTTTCTATAATGGAGGAAAAACACACTCCCACTTATCTTAAAGTTTTTACCTTGTTCTAATACAAATTGATGTAGTCAAGGATAGTAGATCTGGTTAAGAACAAAATTTTATTTATAACCTAACACTCACACACTAGTATATTTTCATTCAGTTACGGCATTTTTTTGATAGAATAAAGTAAATTTAACACTAGAACTTTAAAAAAAAAAAATTGAATTAGTATTTTTCCTAATGTAACTTATGTTAAGAGACCTAACCCAAAATTGTAGCTAGCATTAGGAGGTTTAGATAAGGTATTGGATGCAAGTTTGGAAGATTTTTAAGGTGATTCTGTCTATGTCAGCCAAGTTTGTGATAGGTCATTGAATTTTTTTGCTTGTGGTCAAATAATTTGATTTTTATATTTGTGCACCTTTTTATTTTAATTTTTTCAAGGGGGTGAGGGGGGAGAGTTAGGAGGTTATGTAAAGATTTTCATTATGATTTATATGTCATTAATTTGGTTCTACAATTGATGCATTTACACTATACATTTTTGAAAATGAAAAAATTAATTATGCCTTTATTATCACATGTTGTGTCAAAAACATTTTAAATAAATATATGTGTATGTATATATGTATATTAAATTATATTTTTGTTGACTAATTATATAATAATGTTGGTTTTTGTTTCTATATTCATTTCCAATAAATGATGATGTCAGTTATGATGATGATACTAATTTCAATAAATTAGTAGTTATTTATCATTAATATAATTTTTGTATTATATAATTATGGGAAAGGGTCTAACCCCTTATAAAATAAAATGGGGGAACCAACACCGCAAAACTATAATAAATTATAAAAATATCAAAAAATTCCCAAAAATCCAAAAAAAAGAATCCCAAAATAGCTACCACAAACCAAGACAACCATGCAAATGTAAAATTTAAATAGGAAGTTGCCAAACCCAACATGGTGTAACCAAAAAATACCAACTCTACATTACCAAACATGACATTAGCCAAAACCACTAAAAACCATAACCTTCATCAAAGTCTAAAATCACTAGGTCCTTCAAAATATAATTATCAAATAGGATAAATAAATCAAAAACATTTAACACCATTCTCCTTTTCCTTGATACATTCATTTGAATCCATGGGTATTTCATGTCTTATTTTTTTCATTTCCATAGACTAGCTTTAACCAATTATCTCAGTGTTGTTGGATCAATTATTCTAATGTCATATTTACTTTATGTTTTAGTTATTATTTAGTAATGCTAGTAGGTTAATAATATTGTTAGTAATCTTGTTATTTTGGTTTGGGAGGTTGATCTTGTTGGAGTGTCCCATAGAGTAACCACCTTGAGAAAACTTATTAAAATATTTCAACCTTTAGACAATAATTATGGATTATATATCACCTAAGTCTTGTACACTTTGAAAACTCAGACCTTAGTTATTATTCTTAGTTCTATACCTTTTCCTCTTTCATGAGTCTCTTATCTACTCTATTTTGTGCCCCTTAGTTGATCTCTTGGTGTCTTATGTTGATGACCCAAACCTTCTATCTTACCCAGAACCTACTTATCTTCCACCTCTACAACTTTTGAGTTGCTACCTATTTTATTGTTCTATGGATACTAACATCCTAGATAGACACCTGCATCGATGTAAGTGTCCTTCTCTGATGCAAGTGTCAAATGCCCTAAATTCATCTAATTTTTAAACTAAACATATCTTAATAGTCAGCCTAAGTGTTTTAATGTGAGTTACTTATCCAAAAGGGTTGATATAAATGCAATATCTATAGAAAAATATTTTAAGAGGGGTTAGTTTCTATGTTAGTAGTCAAATACAGATAAAATCATGAAACATAACACTTAAAACTCTCCCAAGCATGAGCTATAATCACTAAACAAAGAAATTAATACAAGAAGATGAACCATACATTCATCTTCCTTGAAGACTCTATATAACATTTTTTTGGTAAATGTTTGTGCTCAGTTTATGGATATAGGAGTCTTTATCAATGCATGTGTTCAATCCAAATACATCTCCACTTGTCTACGTATGGATTTGTTCACTTTGGATGAAGAATAGTGAACCTTCTTAGCAATATTTTAGCATTAATATTTTGCACATAAAATCTTAATATAAAATGGTCATGACCTAAGTATTTATAGCTTGATTAAAAAGATATGGGCCATTCCTCTCAAGATCAAGATGTGTGGTCCAAAATTAATTAAAATTTAGAGACCAAATGCAATTAATGTTGAAATTAATATTTGGAATAATGTAGAAATTAATAGGTATGGTTTAAACAAATCAAATATTTGTTACATTGATTAAGCATGGCTTGCATTTTATCTTTGTGACCACTGATGTCATGAAAATGTCACCTTTTGTTAAAATTTTATTTTATAAAATTATATATTAGATAATTTGATATGGATTTCTCACCTAAGCATTCAATTAGATTTAATTAGTTAAGTAAATCTAATTAGTCTTTTTACAAGTCTTATAATTCAATTAATTTCCATGCATTATTGGTTAAAAACATCAATTTGATAGGCCATAATTTGAATAGAGATGAATTAAAAGAAGCTAATGATTGTGTATAGGATAATACCCCAATTAGGAACATATTGACATGAATCAAGAACTAAATGTGACATGTGTGAATGAATTAGAGAGTTTTGGTGGGTTTGGTCAAGTTTGTACATTATTACAAGAAGTTATTTAGACTTTTAATTTCAACATGGTAGTGGTTATAATTAGATGTCTAAAAAATTAATATAAGATCAATCATCATTAATTTCTCACATAGCATTCATATTTTTATCAATTTAAATTACACCCCTAAGAAGGTTGTTCAAGCCTTATTATTTAGATGATAGCATGGAATCACTTCTAAGATGTGGGTGGCCTAATTGATGAAGTAAATCTTTATATTGAGCTATCTCCCTTGATGTTTCACCCAAAACTAATCACTAAACTATTTAGATTGTAAGGAAAAAGGGTAAAAGAAGACTAACAATATAAAGAAAACATTGAGATGATGCACCAAATGTAGATTACTCTACTTTCCTATGATTTCACTATGAAATGACAAGATTACAACCTAATTTTCAAAACTTCAAAACATCTTTTACCACATAAGTGTTTTTATATGAAGGCTATGGCTAATATAATAAGGTAAATGATAAATAGGCCTTATAAAGGAAACTAATTACACTTATACACTTGGAACTCAATAAAAACATTTGTTACACATCATATGACTTGTGGAAATATGACTAACTCACAGAGAGGCATGAATGAAAAGGACAAATGAAAGGAAGTAAGGAAACTATCTCTAACATTCATCAATAATCCATTTCAAAATCATTAGACACAATATGTATAAAGTATAAATTAGCTTAAATTTATTTCAAAGGAATATCAAGTATTAAATTTGGTAGGGTTTTTCCAGACACATTTTTAAGATACATACAATGACTTCCAAGGCATAATTTATAGTAAAAATAAGAAAAGAGAGGGAGATAGGATAGTGAGAAAGCTCATCAACTATCTTTAATCATCAAAATAGTTAAAAAATAGATGTATTATCCACCAAGTCTACAAGGGATGATTTATCTTCTTGGTCTCAAAATTCTAGGTTGTGTTAATGGAGCTATTCACGAAGATTAGCATCGAAGATCACCTTGGCAGGTCAGATGTTTCTTGAACTAACTCCCTTCTTTTAGAGTTATAGCTTTACTTATTTGAGGGGTAGTTACAAGTTGATATTTTGACACTTGTCCTACTTGGGAACCTTATAAACCATCCTACCTCTTACAATGATTCTCCACCATGTGAGGATTAAACTTGAACTTTAAACCTCTTTCTCCAACTGGTTTTTATCCCTAGACTTTTTCCATTCATTTCCAAAGTTTTTTTTCTAAAGAAGGTGACATAGACCAGCCTACCTCTCAAAAAAGGCCTAATATGGTGGCTTGAATACTATAATTTTATCATGTTTCCTCATGAATTATTTTAATAGGTCATATAGTCCTTATATGATTATTAGAGATCACCTTGTAGCTGAGTCTTTGTGCTTATTTGACAAGACGATGTTAAGAGGCCTTCATGTTATAAAATTTCAAGTGATCTTGAGGGCCAATAAGAGGTTCTTGCCTATGTTTAATAATATATAAACATTACATATATATAAATAGTTATAATTTATTTGAGGCACTTAGATAACCAATATACTCCATCGGGATTTTTGAGAGGTTTTAGCAAGGTTTTAGGTGACAATTTTGTTAAGGATTGTTAAAAAAGAAAAAATCCTTGATACCAAAAATAATGAAAAAATATTGGATTATGTAATCCTTAATAACATATATAATATCCAATTTTACCCATGCAACTTCTCCTTCAAGTTCCCACATGATGAAATTGAGCTTTTTGGGTAAAATAAGCCCGTTAGTAAAATTGAGAAGATCTAATTTGTCAAAAAGAGGTATGAAAGTGCTTGAAATAAATTATAAATACCTAATTTATGTGTGTAAAAAATACCATGACATATGAAAGTTGTTTTTTAATATTTTTGGCTCTTCAATTTCCTTGTAACTTGCATTAGGCCATTATTAAGGTTTATGAACAGTCTAGTGTGAGTGACCCTAGCAGTATTTGTTTGATAATTTATATTTATTACCATGAGTATAAACCCTATATTCATATTTGATAATTTATCATACATAATTTAATATCCTTAATTCCCAAAATTAATTGAAAACTTTAAATTTTTCCCCATGCTTTAGGTATAGGTCTGTAGGTGCATTTATAGGCTTCTTGACTCTTAAACCCTAAGAATGGATCCTTCTTAGCTAGTTTTGGCCTTTCTAGTGATTTCAATAAGGATGGAATGTTTAATAATTATATTTATGAATATTAATATCCTCTTATCACTTCATCCCACATCAAAATTATGCTTTTATCTCTTCTATCTATGATATGCATGTAGGTGCATTTATGGGCTTAACAACTCTATTTATTGTGTTTTACCCTCCTTGAACCTGTTTAACCTATGGTGACACTATAAATAATGTCACATAATGTTTCCTATCTCTCTTCACATTATTTTAATAATTAAATTTATTTGATCAACTCATTTGGCTTTCAACAAGATAAACATAGTCCATTGGGTACCTAAACATCGATGAATACATTGTTGTTCCAATAAGAAGGTCCATGAAAGTTTTGAAAAGATTAGTTGTAATATTCCTTAGGATTGGATATGATTTGATATACTATAAACCATCATGATAAATAAATATTTCATTGGTTTCTTGAGATTCTAACTTCACATGCACACAAAACCTCTTTCTAGGTCGTAGAAACCTATCAAAGCTTTTCCTAGGTGTCTTGGCCATTTTGACTATTTATTTTCTTCAAACATAAATTTAAAATTTAAAAATACTCTTCTAAGATATCATACACCTTGTTCAAATTCTCAAGTTTTATGCTTCTCACAAAACTTGTCTCTTTTAGCCTAGTTTTTAGGCAGACCTATAGGTGTCCATTCTAGGCTTCACACCTTCTTCACTCAGTATGTGATTGATTCTATTAGTCTAGATGATCTAATGGAGGGTTAGGTGAAGAAAAATATTTAATTTTATAATATTTACAATGAGGTTACATGCATAATTTTTCAAACCTTATCATATCCAATTTGTAGAGCTACATGCTACTAATATGTATATGGCTACATCAGTCTATTATCATCTCTATTTTCACAAGCCTAGAGGAATATTTATGTTTTGGTTGAGTTTTCTCACCAACATGAATAACCAAATATGTATTAGGGTTGGATAATTAGTATTACTCCTTAAATAATCTATTTGGAACTTGTTTATCAGCCACAGACTTGTGTTCACTCCTTACACTTGGAAACTTTGTTGGAGAACTCTTAGAGAAATGACCTTCATGATCTAATATCTTCCAATTGAGGATGTTGATATTAGGGAAGTGATGTTGTTGGAGATTTATTTAGAGACACTTGAAGCAAGAAAACATACAAAAATAACCAAACCCCTACCTGTAACCTCTCATATAGGTTTGTAACTCATCAAAAGTGAAGGTCTTGTTCTTCTATTCATGGCACATTCCAAATGAGTTATGAGAGATGGAGTGAAAATACTAGTAGGATATTGCATGATATTATAAAAACCTCCATTTACAATAATGATCTCCAAAATTCTCTAAAACAATCCAAAACTAAACTTATAGGATTTTGAGAGGGTTTAAGACATCTTATTTTTTTAAGGATAATTCATAAAGCTTATGGCTTGAATCTCCTAACTCTTACTATGAATTAGAAGGGAATAGGGGTCCCCTCATTCCATTACTATCATTGGCCCTGATCTTATCTCTCATATATTAACCAACCTTAAACTATTGACTTTTTTAATCTTGCCAAGCAGACCTATGAACCTTGATGGAGAAATGGCATAGTTTTTTCTATTTTTTGGATCTACAACTCCTTCATTTCCATGGATATGTGTCTGAGGGGACTGGGAAGATCCTTAGAGAGTATTATGAGTTGATATTCAATAAAAACCCTTTTCCAAGAGACCTTTATAATACTTTTTCCCTCAATAAATTTCTTGTTCTACCTTTTAGATCTATTGAAGCTGTTGGAATAGCTAATTATGGATCCCTTGACCTATACGGAGCTGGAGAAATGTGCCACAACATTTCCCAAATTTTATTCCCTTGTAACTTCCTCTTTATGCCTTGTTTAAATGTTATAAATTATTAATAGGTATTTATAAAAGAGTTATAACATTGGAAAAGTAGTCTTAAGACATCTTGGACAAAATGTATGACAAATTACATATATCATGACATCCCAAAAGTGTTAAATGACATAAAAGACCCCTATACAATGATATAGACCTTCATTTTTGATCTTTCCTATTAAGTCTCATTAAAAAATTATAGCATACCATAAGACTAAAGTAATAATATATCTTAATCTTTCAAAAAATACCTTAACTTCTCTAAAATGTTTGAAAGTATAATGTTGTCAACTCACTAGCTCTATTCTTTAGTCTTCTTGTTCAGCTTGAAATGATTAGTCTTCTTGGAGGGTCACCATATTCTTGTATTCATCATGTTTCACACTTTAATTTGACTTTCATAACAAACTTAACATCTCCATAGTTACCTTAATCTGTGTTAAACACTTTGTATATGACCACATTAAGTGACTTTGATGACAAAACTAGATGTTTTGACTCCACCTCTAACTAGACCACCTTAACATACTTGAAAGCTACTAGGAATAAAAAAAAAAATTCCACTATGAAGCTAACATGACCAAAATAATATCCTTCAAATGGATATCAACAAAATTAAGATCATGATGGGCAAATTTTGAAATGTTACTATCCAATGGTGGCCAATTTTGGCTAACATCTTTGGTGAACTCTTGGAATTGGATGCTCTTTCTGCACCTAGACTACTGGATTTGGCATTCCATTTTGCTATGGGTTCATGGAATTTGATTAAAATTAATACATAATAAACACTAAACCTAATAAAAACCTTAGAAATAGACTAAAAATTATGGAAAACTAATAAAACACACACCACACATATGCATCATAAGACACAGGAGGAAGGACAATAAAAAAACAAATAAGCAAACCTATCCTCAATAAATTAAGAAAAAATACCTATTATACTATACATAAGGTTGAAAACCAACCTTCATATCATGGTTTCAAATGATTCTCATTGACCGAGATATCTAGCTCTTCTCCATTTAGCTTTGCAAGTTGAAAAACATTATGTTGTTTGTAACCAGTAATAACATAGGGCCCACTCCATAAAGTATCAAACTTGGTATGCTACCTATCCTTATCCCACATTAACACAATTTCTACTTCCTAATATTATCTTGAAACAACTCTCCTATCAAAGGTCTTCTTGAATTAGGTTTGATTGCACTCTATGGTATACATGGCATGGTCTTTTATCTCTTCCAATGGCATCAACTCTATCAACCTTATTTTCATGGGATCACTTTCCATCATTTCAATTTGATGTGATAACTCTAAGGCTGGTAATTCAAGAGATATAGGTAACTTATACTCTCTCCCACAAACAAGTATGTATGGTGAGTTACCAACAACTCTCTTTGGGGTAGTTATATCAGCCTATAAGGCTATCTTCAACTTAATATGCCAAGATCTTTGATTTCCTTCCACTATCCTCTTAATTATTCTAATAAAATTATTTTTTTTGGACTCTACTAGTCCATTTTATTGAGGATAGTAGTTGAAATAAGTGCTTAGGTAGATGCCATGTTTAAGAGCCCATTTACTTGTCTTTGCACCACTAAATACCATTGAATTATCATATATTATTGTTGAAGGGACTCCAAATCTATTTACTAATCCTTCATATAAGTCAAATACTATAATTTAATTAAACTCCCTAAGGGATATTACCTCCACCCATCTTTGAAGTAGTAATTAGATGTTAGCACCCACTTATGGCCCACACTTGAAGGGGGGTTTATCATATCAATGCAATCAAGACCCCATTACATTAATGGTTGTTCCAATTGAATAGGATTTAGAGGTATAGATGACATCTATTATTTCCCTATGAAAAATTAACACTTTTGACCCCTCCTTACCCATGCATAAGAGTCCTTGAACAAGCTAGGCCAATAATACCCAAATCTCATTATTTTTCTTACTGTGGTTTTGGGTAAAAAGTGACCTCCTATAATCCCATCATGAAATTACTCTAAAATCATATTAATATGATTAGTTTTAACACATATAAATATCATACCATTGAAATATATTCTAAATGGGACTTCATCCACAAGAACATATGGGATGGACTACAATCTACAGTTCCTTCTCTTTATTTTATCCAAACTTGTAGAACACTCACTTGTTTGAAGAAATCCTACCATATCTTGTGTCCAACTTGGAGGGTATAAGTGTATAGATATAGAAGGATCATATTAAAATGCTAAAAAAAACTTCTTTATTCTCTTGAAGATCTGATGCCAAATGTCCACATAGTCTTCTTCTTCTTACCAACTTGGTAGACTTAATTTCCATGTCATATCCCATGACCTTGGTTATCCAACCAGCCCATTTTACATTCAAATATTTGTTCAAAATTAAGTCTCTTATGCTTTTATGTGACACCATGACATGGATTTTTTTATTGGACACCATATGCCTAAACTTCCTAAGGCTTCTTATGATTGCCAATACTTGCTTCTCTATATCTCTCTTCATAATCTTCTATCCCTTGGATAAATAAGGCAATAGGTTTCTCAATACCTTCACCATTATAATACATCAACATTTATGGGGTGGTTTCAATGTTAGAGAAAGAATATAAGAAGAAATCCTTTGAAAAATTAGGATTAATCAATGTAGGTGCTTGGGTTATAGATTGTTTAATAGCCTCAAAATTATTTTTTCCTTCTTGGGTCTAATTAAATTTTTGTTTATTCTTCAAAATGGTTTTTATAGTCTTCACAATGTTGGAAAAACTATTTATGAATCTTCTAAAAAAAATAATATTTTCAAGAAATCTTTGGCAAATATTTCTTGTGTTTGGGTAAAGACAAAGCCAATATAGCACTTAATATTTTAGGATTTATAAAAATCCCATCTTTAGAGATAATGTGATCAAAAAGATTACCCTCATGAACTAAAAAAACACACTTCTTGGAGTTTAGAGAGATCCCATATTGCACACATCTTTCAAAAATTAGTATAAGATGAACTGGATGATCACTAGCATTCTTTGAAAAAACCATTATGTCACCAAGATAGATTAGCACCATTTCATTAATCAAGCCTTGAAAATCCACATCCATGTCTCTTTGGAATGTATCCCCTAAATTAGATGGTCCAAATGACATTATTTTATAGTTATATATGCCCCATTTAGTAGTGAAGGCTATTTTGTATTGATATTGTTTCTTCACCAAGACTTGATTATAACCAGAGTAGCCATACAAGAAAGAGAAGCATTGAAAACCTAAAAACACTTAGAGAATTTTCTCCATAGAGGGTAAGGGATAATGATCTCTCAATGACACCCTATTCAAATATCTAAAATCTACACATAATTTGATCTCCCTATTCTTCTTCCTCATAGGGACAAGATTAGCAACCCATGAGGAGTTCTTAATAGGGAATATGATGCTTGAATCTATCAATTTAGTTAACTCTTTCCTCATTATAATCTTAATCTTTAGGTTTATAGGTATTTTTATTTGTCTTATAGGTTTGGAATTTGGATCAAGATCTATAGTATGTTGGGCTAGTCTAATATCAAACCCCTTAAGGTCATTATATTGGCAAGAAAAGATATCATTTTTTTTTAACACAACTCCACAAATTTAATCTTTTCAGCTATAATTCATACCTATCCAAACTTAAAAATATTATCCTTGAAGATATTAACCCTTTCATGATGCTCTTCTTTGGTAGACATACTCACCTTATCCCTCATCATTTTATCATTCTTATTTAAGATGTTTTCAAGAGTTACTAACCCTTTGGGCAACTTGTTAGATTTCAGATACAAAATTTGTTCCCCATATTGTTGTTGTAACTTACCTTAATTTTTTGAAGAAAACTCAGCTTCTTATTGAAATAAACATGCAATTTATTTATCACTCTCAAAAACCTACCAATTGACATCATTATCTAGAACTAAGGATCTCACTACCACCTTGACATGTGGCTAAGGTTTTGAATTCTTCACATCATTAAGATTGTCAAATTAAGCTCCCACTAAAGCTATCCTATCAACATGTTAATTATCTTCTCTTGGAACTGATTGCATGTTGAAGGATTCAAAATCTTCAATAAGGTCCCATACCCTATGTTTTTAAGACTTTAATAATAAATTCTTAGTATAATTTTTACCATTCACTTGATGGAATACTAGCTAACTATATACAGCAAATTGTAATTGCTTCACTCCATTCTTTCTTGCCCATTGAAATCCATGAATAAGTGCTTCATATTTTGCTAAATTTTAAGTGTAGATGAATTAAAATATAATTTTAAAATAATACCTTACTTTAGAGGGAAAAACTAGCATCACACCTTCCCATACTCCATTCTTACTCCTTGAACCGTTAAATATTAACTTCCATAGACTATCACTATCTTCATTTGGCATGGAAAGAGTTGGTATGGCTGCACCTTTTCATCAAAATAGTAAACACCTAGACCATATACTTCAATACCTTTATATGATTCACATTAATTATTCTCTACTCCACAATCATTGTATACACATAATATTTTCAAAATTTTATCAATTATCGATGATATTTATCTTTCAAAAACCCATCAAGTCTCAATCTCTCTAGGTGCATGCCCTAAGGGGTACCAAGAAATGGATGGGTAGACCACTAATGCTTGATAGGATTATTATCCCTTTTTCCATTTAATATATACACATTTGTGTCCTAAAAACCATTCCCCTAAGCTTTTACTCCTCTTTTTCACACTTATATGTCCTTTTACCACCTTAATTAAACCTTTTCCTAACCTAAAACCCTTTCTATAGTTTACATGACTAGGTCAACTATGTCGACCTTGTCAGCTAAAACTTTTGGAAGTGTTTAGGGTTAGATCCACCTATACAAACACAATAATTTTACCATTTCTATAAGATGAGAAGAAAAATTGAGATATATTACACATTTTCTTATCCACCATTCTACTTGAGGAACAAGCTTAGGGTTTCATACTTTCTTTGGAGATGCAAATATTATCTTGTGAAGAAGTATTTTGGATGCATTTGTAGAGACTAAAATTGTGTCTACCCCCTAGGTCATCCTCCCCCCCTTGGCCCATGTCCTAGCCCTTGTCCTAGTCCCCTCCATTTTTAAATTAAAATAAATAAACATTCTAATTTATTCCCCCTCTTCCACCTCACCCATGCCACCTTGGATCCCCCCACCTCTCTCCTAGCTTTTATTGCCCAAATCTTCCCTTTATCCTTCTTCCCACGTCCATTTATGCCTTCCTCGACCATTTTCCCATGGCCCTTTGACCCGACGGCATGCAAGAATGGGTAGAAGGCTAAAATTAGCCTCTATCCCCATTCTGCAGCCGCTGACATCGATCATTATTTGGTCGACATCAGCGGTTCTGCCAGCATCAACAGCCTTCAAGACTGCATTCCACCTCTGGAATGTGGATCCACTCTTTTGACCTTCAATCATCTGACCTATGATCATTCGACCTTCAACCATTCATTCCTTCACTCTGCCACTCTGCCAATCTTCAAACCAGACCTCTCACTCTCTCCCTCAGGTACACACAACAAGCTTCTACACCAGCAAGCACAACAGGAACTCTACCTTAGCCACTCCACCAGCAACAGGGCCTTCACACCAGTAGCACCAACAATAGGCACAAGCAGTCTGCAACATTCCTTCTCCAATAGATATGAGGTAAGTATTTGCTACTATTTTCATTTCAATATTTCTTCTAACTATCATTCAGCCTTCTGCCCATTTACAACCTCTATTAGCCCAGCCCCAACCTGCTCCTCCCAAATACGCTGAAAGGCCTCCTTTACCCCTTTGTCCCTTTTCAACACTCTGTCCATTATCCCAGACCTCTGCAAAGACTTTCAGACCATTCAACCAGACCCATAGTCCTTTTTAGACCCATCCATAGACCAAAAACTCATCCAGACCTCGTCCATAGACTACTGCCCTGACCGACGCCAACTATAGAGACCACTGCCCCCACTGACATCAGTAGACTAACTGACATCGGCAGACCTTGACTAACCGATGCTGATAAGACCACTGATGCCAGTGATTGTGACCAGGCTGACAACAACATTCAGGTAAGCATTTGCTTCCATTTCCTTTTTAGTCTTTTATCATTTTAGTATTTTAACATTCTGCCTTTTATCAGACATTATCTTTATCAATCAGTGGGTTGACATTCCTCAAGCTTTTGCTTTTGGGATCAAGCTTTTGCTTGGCAACCCACCATCTCTTCATCTAACACCTTCTTTGTCTTAGTCCCCTTCTTTTGCAGGTGTCATCCTCCACAACCAAAGAGGAGTTCTCACGACGTCTGGATAACGGTGCGCACGACTTCATCCAGGTACATACAAGCCTTAGACCATTCTTCCTAGTTTCTTATTTCTCTCTTTGAATGTAGAAAGTGAATATAACATAGAAACAGCATTGATAGGTTGTGTATTTTAGAGATGATGTATCCTTGTCATCCTTACATACCATAATAACCTTTTGTGAATTACCTTGGCCAAGGGAAAGATTGAGTCTAAGTGGGTTTGTCTTCAAAGGTAAGTATTCCTAACTTTGTTCCTCCTTTGTAAGAGTAAATAGATATGCATTTGCACTTATTTTCCATACATTGGGATTTTGTATACATTTATGTGAGTATATGTCTCTTATGTATGTTTAATTTTGTTATTTATTACCCCCATTTTGTTCCACAAGCTTTGGTGAGCACTAGATTATACTTTTACTTTACTTGTTATTAGTTTAGTGAATATAAAAACATAGGACTTAGTTAGGGTTATTGTGTAGTTTTTCTTGACTAGAGGCTTTGTAACCTTCTCAGGTAATATTATTGTGGTAAGATATCCATTACTTAGGTATAGCATATCCATATTAGTCATGACCCCAATTATCTAATGTATCCCCAATCAAAAGTGTAATGGGATCTATCTTCTATGAGCTAGGATTGATTTATAGATCCAATGAATTTCTTATTACATATATTATGGTGAATCCAATGTGAATCTAACCTTTGCAATGTTTTATCACACTTTCATTTCTATCATTTTATTATTTTTCTATATCTATGAACTAGGTTAACTAGGTTGGTATAGTTCTAACTTCTGTGTACAGGTTTAACATACAATCACATCAAAATGACTCTATTATTCCTACGTAGGTCTTCACTAGATATAGGTTACTAGACCAAATAGGTCAACACAATCTTTTATTCAGTCTTAGATAATAGACTATGTTGAACAAGTCAACTTAGTCTCTTATTCAGCATCTAGAATAACAAACTAAGTCATGTGGGTCGACTTAGTATTATAGTCAACATCTAGATAACAAACTAGGTTAAATCAATCATCTTAATAGGCTTCAATAAATAGGGTTTCATAAAACTAGACTGACCCAGTCAGCATAGTTGGTAGAACTTACAAGCAAAATTCAAGGAACTTCAACATAAAAATTATAACCTTCAACATCTTCTAACCCACTAAGGTTCCTTTCTCTCTCTCTCTCTTTCAATTTAGTTCTTTATTATATTTCTATTTTACATAAGTGTATAGTCTTCAAAACTATAATCTTACACAAAACTAGGTCAATCTGGTTGACTTAGTTCTATAATATATCTTCTATGTAAAAGACTAAGTCAACTTGGTCAACTTATTTCTTAAGGACTATTTCTTCTATAGTATAGTAGCGACCCTATCGACTATTCTATAATATTTACATATAGTGTCATATGAATCGATTATGTACTGTTCTTAAATTGGGAATTAACAACTATATGCTAGTTATTAGATCACACTTTCATTTTTTAGCTATTTGCATGCTTAGAGTAACTCACATAATCTAATTAGATGGTTTTTTAATATACCATTTATTTTCACTACTTTTATTTTTTTGCACACACTACCAAATCATATAATTTCAAAATGCATTTAAACATTTGTTTATCCAAGACCTACTTACTTGGATTTCATCACCAAGGGGGAAGTTGACTTGGTTTTCTAGCCAAGTATAAACACATGGTTAATGGTATATATTGTAAAAGCACCCAAAACCCTTATCGCTATGGGATTGTAAAGTGATAGGGTAGGCCCCAATACGAAGCCAATACCATTACCAAGAAAGATCCCTTTCAGCTTAAACATCCTAAAACCATCCTTCGATTGCTTTCTAGCTCCCTATTTTAAGCCAACTACCCTATCACACCTTAAAATAACATTTTATTATATTCTAACAACACTCAAGATGAACACTTATTTAGTATTTACTTTTTAGTTGGCTGTTTACTCTCTACTCATTATATATTGTATTGTAAAAACTTGCATTAGCCAGTGTTGGTGCAAGATTTTGTGTTATGTACCCTAATTAGATCATTCTCTATGATCCAATTATTTGTGTGTTTAATTTTTATTTTTATGTCAATTACATTGCAAAATTTTTCCCTAATTTTAATACACCATCATTCTATTCGACATAATCTCTTACAGACTACTTTTTCTTTATCTGTAGTACTGAGTTGACCTGGTCAACCTAGTACTCATTTTTGCCTATCAGGTTATAATACTAAGTCAATATAGTTGAATTTGTATCCTTATTAGGTTATCATTTTTCTTAGGTTATAGTACTAAGTCAACCTGGTTGACTCTGTACTCCAATCTACCTCTTATATCTCTTTACTTTTGCTTCAATTTTGTTCTCCCTCATCTCTCTCCTTCATCATTCACTTCTTGTTTGAAGACAACACTAAGTTAAATTCAAAAGATATGATGAGGCTTGCCAACCCTAATATTTTTCCCATATGTAGCTTATGGTTCCTACCCTAGATGCAAGTAATGTATATATATCCACTAGCACTACAAACTATGGAACCCCTCCTCATTCTTCTTTGCTTTGCAATCCTCTCTTCTTATTTAAAGATCAACCTGAATTATAGTATACACCAAAAATGATCTTTTTCATTAATTATTTTCCTCAACATCAAGGAAAATATCCTTCTACTATTTACCATCTTATGATAAGTGGTTGTAGATGATATTTTTGTACACCCTTGTGTATTAACTTATGCATCATTATATTATGTTATTTATAACATAGTATCCACCCATGGGTAATTATTTTAAATAATTACATTTTACTTTCCCATTTACCTTTAACACATAGGTTAATTGAATTGAATTTAAATAATAATTAACCCCTATTTACCCATGATAATTAATTCTATTAATTATTATTTACCACCCTTAACCATAAAATCAAATAAAAACTATAAAATCCATAAAAATCAAATAAAAACAAATTACCCAACCCTCCTAACAACCTACCCTCATTTAAAATCCATGAAAACAACTTTGTTATGTTCATTAAGTTTGTCACATAGTTCAAAACAACTTTAGCAAACTTTTACCAAATCAGGTGGATTGACATCGATCATCCATGATCGATGCTAATCGGTTAGGATTGACATAGATCCATAAATGTTTTACAAACTTCCAATACTTGGGAGGAACGCATGTGAAAGGAAGGAAGCTATTATGATTGTGAAATTCTATCTAAACTAGTCTTGAACCTACACATAGACATTATCAGCACCTTGCCACTTTGAAGAACACTTGATTGGTGACATTATCAGGTGATTTTTGAAGGCCATCTACCTCATTTTGGCATCTCATTACCTACACATTTTCAACCATCCATAGTCAGTATTTTCTTCATATTTTAAGTTTTATTTATCTTCTACATCTCTATGTTTTTATTTACATTTGGTTTTTATTGTTTTATCAATTTTATAGGCCATCATTATAGTTTGTTTTATAGTTCAAGATTTTTACATAGAATTGACATTGATTCATCTGAATCAATGTCAATCCTGTAGAATTGATGTTGATCTTGTAGGATCATCATCGATCCCTATAAAAATATAAAAATAGATTTAAATAGTCTATTTTACATCTTTAGCATCTGTTAAATCTACATTCTAGTTTTCTTAAATCTATATTTTTATGTAGATGACCCTACCTAGATTAGTACATGATTCTATTAGCATCTTTGATCTTTTTATAGTCCCTCAACCACTATTTTTTTATCAGAGTGACATTGCATTTGAGTTAGGACTTTACATTGTGGATTTTATATGTATTTTTGAATACATTAATGAATAATTAGCTATAATCTAAGATGTTGACAATGATATAGAATATTGAGATAATTACTTTGATCATATTAATCTTGCTATAGATTAAGTTATATTTGGCATTCTCTATTTATCCATATATATATTTGTAATTTCATGTTTATTTATAAACTTGAATGTTGAATGTGGGTTGACATCCATCTAAGGGAGTTTATCAATTCTTGGGATTGGTTTTTTGCTAGGAAATCCACTCATTTTTATATTAATCCATTTTTTGTTTAAGTGTGGTGAATTGCAAGTCATTCCTCTCCAGCCAAAAAAGAGTTCTCACAAAGCTTGATCAACGGTGTGTAACTAACCTTCATCACTAGGTAACTCTAAACCTTGAATTTACTTTATTTTTAGTAGTTAATTAGATCCACATCAAAAAAACATAAAAAATACTAAAATAGTGGTCAAGTCGAGGATCTCCATTCACCTTATTCCATGTGCTCACATGAATTTGGGGATACTAGCTTTTATGATTCTCAGCCTCTTCCCTCTATTTGACCCCTTATCATACCATACTTCTTCCTCTTTTATTTAATTCACCTCCACGCCTAGCATCTCTATTAACATGGTACATTCTACATCTAGGGGGGCTCTTCCAAGATCCACTCTTCTCAAATTTTTGTCGCTATGTCATAACATAGGGGATAAAAACCTAACAGTAAAAAATAGTATGAAAAAAACATCATGAGGATAAAACATAGTGAGGAAAAAATGTAGTAGTATTGGTAATGTCATAAAAATGTTACAAAGAGCATAATTGGGACATTTTAATTATTATCAATTTTTTATTTGATGTCTAGTTCATTTTGGTGATAGTAGTTAACATTTTGTGGTGTAAAAGTAATGCACCAAATTTACAAGAAAAATAACAGAGGAAAATATCATTTCATGAGTTTGGACCTTTAGTTGAAAGTTTTTTCATCTTTTGTGTGAGTGCATCCTTTATTATGTTTTGTTCTTATGATGTTTTATTCTCATTACATTTTTTCCATGCTATGTTTTATCCTTGATATGTTTTTACACTACATTTTTAACCGCTACATTTTTATTTGCTATTTTTTTTAAGGATGCCCAATTCTTACACTTGTGCATCATTTTTTACCCATGGTAATCATGCCTCTAGTGTTTCTTCTTCTCATCCCTCTACTAGTACATTGTTTAACATACACGCAAATTATTCCACTAGTGCTTCACTTACCAATAATTCTTCTCATTCTAGTTGGGATCATTCTCATGAAACTTGTAGGCAACTTCATCATTTGATTTTGGATTTCCTTCTTGATCCATAGTCAATATTTTCTTCATATTTTAAGTTTTATTTATCTTCTACATCTCTGTGTTTTTATTTACATTTGGTTTTTATTGTTTTAGCAATTTTATAGGCCATCATTATAGTTTGTTTTATAGTTCAACACTTTTACATAGAATTGACATTGATTCATCTGAATCGATGTCAATCCTATAGAATCAATGTTGATCTTGTAGGATCATCATCAATCCCTATAAAAATATAAAAATAGATTTAAATAGTTTATTTTTCATCTTTAGCATCTGTTAAATCTACATTCTAGTTTGCTTAAATCTATATTTTTATGTAGATGACCCTACCTGGATTAGTACATGATTTTATTAGCATCTTTGATCTTTTCATAGTTCCTCAGCCACTATTTGTTGATTAGAGTGACATTTCATTTGAGCTAGGACTTTGCATTGTGGCTTTTATATGTATTTTTGAATACATTAATGAATAATTGGCTATAATCCAAGAAGATGTTGATAATGCTATAGAATTTTGGGATAATTACTTTGATCATATTAATCTTGCTATAGATTAAGTTATCTTTGGCATTCTCTATTTATCCATATATATCTTCGTAATTTCATGTTTATTTATAAACTTGAATGTTGAATGTGGGTTGACATCCATCTAAGGGAGTGTATCACTTCTTGGGATTGGTTTTTTACCAGGCAACCCACTCATTTTTCTATTAATCTATTTTTTGTTTAAGTGTGGTGAATTGCAAGTCATTCCTCCCCAGCCAAAAAAGATTTCTCACAAAGCTTGATCAATGGTGCATAACCAACCTTCATCACCAGGTAACTCTAAACCTTGAATATAATTTATTTTTAGTAGTTAATTAGATCCACATCAAAAAATCATAAAAATAATAAAATAGTGGTCAAGTCAAGGAACCCCATTCACCTTATTCCATGTGCTCACATGGATTTGGGGATACTAGCTTCTATGATTCTCAGCCTCTTCCCTCTATTTTGACCCCTTATCATACCATACTTCTATTTTATTTCATTCACCTCCATTCTTAGAATATCTATTAACATGGTAGGTTCTACATCTAGGGGGCCTCTTTTAAGATCCACTCTTCTCAATTTTTTGTCGCTATGTGATAACGTAGGGGACAAAAACCTAACAGTAAAAAATAGTATGAAAAAAATGAAGTATAGAAAAAACATCATGAGGATAAAACATAGTGAGGAAAAAATGTATTAGTATTGGTAAAGTCATAAAAATGTTACAAAGAGCATAATTGGGACATTTTAATTATTATCAATTGTTTATTTGATGTCTAGTTCATTTTGGTGATAGCAGTTAACATTTCATGGTGTAAAAGTAATGTACCAGATTTACAAGCAAAATAATAGAGGAAAATATTATTTCATGAGTTTGGACCTTTAGTTGAAAGTTTTTTCATCTTCTGTATGAGTGCATCATTTATTATGTTTTGTTCTTATGATGTTTTGTCCTCATTACATTTTTTCCTGTCTATGTTTTATCCTTGATATGTTTTTTACACTACATTTTTAACTGCTACATTTTTATTTGCTATTCTTTTTATGGATGCCCAATTCTTCCACTAGTGCATCATTTTATACCCATGGTAATCATGCCTCTAGTGTTTATTCTTCTCATCCCTCTACTAGTACATTATTTAACACACAAGCAAATTATTCCACTAGTACTTCACTTACCAACCATTCTTCTCATGCTAGTTGGGGTCATCCTCATGAAACTTGTTGGCAACTTCATCATTTGATTTGGATTTCCTTCTTGATCCCAATTTTGACCATGATCCTATATTTTTAAAATGTCAACAAGCCTATGACATTGCCTTTAAAACCCATGAAATACAAAAAAAATATCAATATTTAACCAAGCTAATGCTCATTTGGCCATCTATAAAGATCCTCTTTTTAATCACCAAGATAACCAAGACAAACCTACCCCATCTGCCAATCATGTTGATAGTCTTATTGACCTAAATCCTAAAGAGAATATGGTCAATATGACTAATATGTGAAGGGTTGTTGCCTTCATTGATCCTCACCCTATCCACACCCCTCAAATGTCTCACATATTTAATGTTATCCAAGACTCTTCTCCAACTCACTTAATAGAGTTGAGGAAAGACAAATTTATATCTTTTGATGAACCAATTCCAACACCTCCATTGTATAACACTTCTCATACCATTTATACCATCCCTATAACTTCCTTACCTATCAATACTGACACTCAAACTTCTATTAACACTTATTCTAAGCTATCTCAAACCAAACCTTCACCAACTAGCCTATCCTCTCAAGATAATCAACAAACTTGTCCTTCAATTAAACCTCCCACATCTTATCAACATAAATTAACATGTACTTTGCTTCCTCCTTTAGAGTACCTCTTTCAACACTATGCACCTCTTTCCAATAGTCCTCTTATGGGTTATGATTAGTGGGATCCTATTACAAATATTACTAATCTCCCATCTTAAATCCCATTTCTCAAACATATGTGGAATTCTCCATGATATCGTAATCATCTTATGTAGATTTTATTTGAAATTAACATCCCTTATCCTCCCCTAGTAGGATGTGAAGCCACCTTATCTAGATCAGATGACAGCATTTTACAATAGTGCAAAGAGATGTCTATACATGTTGATGAAACTACGAACACTTCTCTTTTCCTCAAATTACCCATTGCTTTTATGATCCTCAATGAGATTCTACTTCATACAGATGATCCTCCTCTTTTTATTAGTGGCTAAATTGGTGATATCCAAGTAAATCATGCCTTGATTGATGAATTTTACAATACTTGTGTTGCCTATCTTGATTTTATCAAAACCCTTGGATGTTTCAAGTGTAATCTTAAGTCCACATGTAGCACATGTCAAGGTTATAACTAAAGGAAAGTGCCTCCTTTAGGTCGTGTGGCTCCCCATCATAGTCTCACCTATCACTATTCATGTGAAGGTGATTATCTTCAACTTTCCTCTATCCTATAACATTTTTATTGGTAGGTTATGGACTCTTCATATGAGATCAATTGCCTCTTATGCTTGATAATGCATCAAATTTCCTCACAATAGAACCATCTATAGGATTCAAGGTGACACCATTCCTTACATTTCATAAAAAATTGAGACCATAGAGTATTCCAAATTACTACATGTGAGCCCTTGCCAAAAATTCTATTTCATGAATCTCAATGGTTTAATTTTCCTATCAATTCCACCTGAGGTTATAATGGTCACCTCAAACTCATCAAGAATATACCTCCTAACCTCTTAGATTTTGATGATGATGAACCTGACAAGATCAATCTCAAGATTAAAAATTCTAATCTTTCACCTCATCTCATCTCTTAGTTTCCCCCTTATTTACAACCAAATTCTCAACAACCACCTTGTGATGATATACCCATTATCTTAACTAAGAATTGGCATTCCATTCATAGCACCATATCAGATGATAAGATCATCCCTACCTATGTTATAGATCTTCATACACTTGATTATGATGATGGTTATACTTTAGATGATCCATTCTTAGGAGGTCTTATTCAGGCCTAAGATGCTAAAATTATTCATTATTATTCCTCTTTTCTTTAGTATTTCACTATATCTTCTAGTATTCCCTCCTATATTATTCCTAATTTTTGAATTTTTCATCTTGATCATAGGGTAGAGATGGTGTGCACACCTCTAGTTTCTAAAGAACTTCATAGGAGTATGCTTATGAATCATACTATGACTAGTCCCTATCACTTTTATATATACCAAGACCCCTCTATCCAACTTATTATTAAGATGTTTAAGACTATCCTTTAGCCTTCCATGCATCCCACCCCTCCCTTAATAGATCGTAGTTTGGATCCTATTTTTACTCCCGTTATAGCTGAGTCTCTTCCTATTTATGATGTTATTGCTCCTTCAATCAAGCCTTTTATAGACTCTCCACCAACCCCACATTCTCTTGGTGATGGTTTCCTCCCTTTACCATAGTTGGATCCTTCACCCACCAAATGGGCCAAACAACCATATTTTGATATTCATAAATTTTCCAATAATTAACTAGATATTATTCATTATATCAATATTTTTTATCTTATATTTCTACTCCTCCTATGATTACACCTAACAAATATACTCACAAACATATATGTTTCTTCCATGACATAGATAATCATTCATCCATGCATTGTCATAAGTTATAGCAATATATCAACACCTTATGTCCCACCACTCCACAGCCTTTATATAAGACTATACCTCCCCCAAAGGTGTTACCCAAAAATATTCCAAAATATGGAGAGGTATATTGTCTCTAGCACCAATGTGATATATATCACACTAATCATTTTTGTATCCTTTAACATCTTAAGGATCACCTCCTACCCATCCCTACACCTTCTTCCCTTCCTCTCGTAGGTTATAATCATAAGAAGGATCCCCCTTCTTCCCTCATGGCTTGAACTTCTATTGTTCCATCTCCACCTATGATTCCCTCACCTATGGACCTTCCATCTTGCATAGAATCAATTCCCATGAATTCTTCTGAGCTTCTTCTGCATGATAGCCCTCATCCACATGATCCTTTAGGCATTCTTACATTTTCCATCAAGGAGATTTGATGTGAAGTATTTTCTCAACTTTCCTCAAATAGCCATGAGACATTAGCTACAATTTGCATTCAATTTCATAGAAACTTATCCAATGTTATGGATAATGTGTGTGGATAAATATATCATTACTTATGATCACATGTATGGTGTTCCAACTTTACATTTGTCTATTTCATATCATTTAACTTTATGTCAAATTATTATCTATCTTACATGGTGACTTTTATTTTGTATCACATGTTGCTTATATTGTCATTCTTCTTCCTACATTCTCTTATGGGTTATTTTTCATAATTCCTTGTTCTTCTTGAATTAACTCCCTTGTTTTTATTCTTTTTCATGATTATTAGCTATCTTATCTATATAAAAATGGATAATTTTTATTGTGATTTGGCTATATAAACCTTGCTCCCTATAGGCATTCCTTATTTACCATGTGATAAATTAGCAAACAATTTATCTCATTACAATCTCCTTTTACCGATTCACTTTGGATCTCCTCTTATTCTACTTTATTTCATTTTTCAAACTAAGCATACACATGGTTGAGACTTGAGATAACATGTTGGTTCATATTTAAGCCTAAGTGTCATATATTTGGATACTTCATTTTCCATAGACAAAGCCTAAATCTCATTCATTTGTATCACTCTATCTCTCCTTATTGGTCATTCCAAGTTTGTATGGAGGAAAAATCTTGAAATCCATAAAACATTCAAAATCCAAATCATTTAACAAAAGTATATGATCTAAAAGGCAACATTCAAAAATTTCAAAAGTTAAATCACACTAAAAGACATGATTCTAAGCACATTTTCTTTCTCTAATTGAAGATCAAACTCCATAGTTGGTCTCATGATAGAGCCAAGGTCCATTGAGGTGTGGTATTCCAATAGATTAGAAAAGGAGAAATAAAAAAAATATTGTAGTTATACCTACTTTCTCATGTAAGTACCCAATCTTCACATTAGATTGATGACTCTATAAGGGATCCTAATAAATGGGGAACACATTGTGGGAAGGTAGGTCCATTTTAATTTTCTTGTTTAAAACCTCTAACATGAGTTGATATTAGTACCACACTTATTTCCCTACACAACTTTGTGCCTATAGTTTATAGGTATCCTATGTTTATTAATGGTCACTAGTCACTTAGTGTCTTCTCATGTCATTAGTGTGCCTCATGTTTTCTAAGGTCCTCTTATAATATACCTATGTTATTCTTCTTAAATTTCCTTTTTCACTTCTTACAACCCTAATATTTCCCCTTGATAAATATTTTTTGGTTCATGGATCACTCCCCTAGGGATTCCATTTGTGAGTTGCATTGTAATACCATGGATAGGACTTGGCCTTCCTCAAAAATTACTAAATTTTAACATTACCATTCCAAACATCCCCTTTTACTATATTTTCATATTGTTTTTACCTCATTGGTGTTCCCCTTGAGAGTTATAGTGTAAGACCATGAATATGATTTGGCCTTCCTCACAAAATTTCCCAATATCCAAGTCACAATAAAATTACATATGTCAAATATGAAATAAGATGTGATTGATTATGAGTTACAAGTCATTGACATTCTTTCCATCTTGATTTGGTATGTTTTATTATTACTTCATTAATCTTTCACTTTTATCTTATTATTTTTTGATTGCATGTAAGAATCCAACCACTTTTCTTAAGTTTTTCATACTTCCCAACTTTTATATAGTGTGATTAATTTAAGACCATTTTTACCAATTTTTGTTTATCTTTTATACTTCTCAACGTGCTTTATTATGATTGATTGATTTTTATTGTACCATTGGTCTTTCATGTGCTTCCCATTTTATTACATTATTTTCATACTTCCAATGTGATTTAGTGTGATTTTACTTGTTTTAATTTGGTGCCAATCTTTCCCATGGTTTAAAAACAAGTTTTGCCCTCTTATTTACAACATTTTTTGGTTTATTATACTTATTCATCTTTTATTATTACATATTTCCCATCATGATATAGTGTGTAGTACATTTTTTTTGATTAATTATACTCTTCCAAATCTTTTTTGTCTATTTTTTTAACCATGCATGTGTACTACATAATGCTAGAAAAGAAAACATCACACATATATTTCTTATAGAATATACAACAAAAACTAAGTACATATGCTAGAAGTAAATATATCCATGCATCTAAAACCAAAACCAAAATACAAACTATAAGATCAACATCCAACAGTCAAAATAGAATATCTCTATATATATCATATATTTTAATATAAAGTACAAAAATTACATCATTTTGTCTCTAAGGCTAGTCTCCATCATGTCTATCTCATGGCCTAGCCATGATCCCCATAGATGCCTCAAACTATCCCCTCTAAATATTACATTATAAAGAGGTTGTCTAAGATCTCAAGCCTACTACCTATCCTCGTAGGTTGGCCACTTGGGCATGTACCTATCCCAAAAGGATAGTGGTAGCCATATGCAGACTCTCTCCTAATCCAAGGCCTACTATGCATCCTCCCCATCTTAGTTTTCATCTCCTCACCATCCTAGTTCTCTATGTCTCTTAGAGATCTCTTTTTATTAGAATAATAATTAATATAAAATGAATACTTTTTCACCTTATTTATATTTACTATTCAAAAATATTTACCATTCAAATATTTATCATCATATTTATTGTCTTTATCATATCTTTGTATCTACTAACTCATTTTACAAACCATCAAAAGTTTTATAATCCTAACATCATAGAGAATCTTTATAAACATTACATTGATAGGTTTCTAAAAAATTTAATTGTTGATTTTTTGCACTAATATTTATAGGTTCACCTAATGTTCCTCATATTGGATGTCTTCACATCTCTTAAATATCCTTATTTATCTACAACACTAAGGTAAGTAAAGGTATGTGTTTTTAAATTATATTCTTTCATTTATATTATTCTCTCCTTAATTCACTTTACTTAGCATCATTGTTATGTGTCATCATGTTCTTTTCTTGAAACACCATCCTGTGTTACACTTATGTGACACATGATGAGCTTCAATTGGGGCATATATATACACATAATATTTTAAAACTTTTATCAATTAATTATGTTCTTTATATTCTAGGAACCCATCGAGTCTCAATCTCTTTAAATGCACACCATAAGGGGTGCACCAGGAAAGGGGTGGATAGACCATTGGTGTTTCACAAGATTGTTGTCCCTTTTACCACTTGATATCTACACACTTGTCTCCTAAAAACCATTTCCCTAAGCTTTTACTCTTCTTTTTCACACTCCTCTAGTCTTTTACCACCTTCATTAGCCCTTTTCCTAACCTAAAACCCTTTTTGATAGCTTACATGACTAAGTCAATCGGGTTAACCTTATTGGTTGAAACTTTTGGAAGGGTTTAGGGTTAGATATACCTATATAGACACAATAATTTTTCCATTTATATAATAAGAGAAGAAAAATTAAGATATATTGTGCATTTTCTTATCCACCATTCTACTTGAGGAGCAAGATTAGGGTTTCATACTTTTTTTGGAGATACAGATATTATCTTATGGAGAAGTCTTTTGGATGCATTGATAGGTTGTGTATCCTAGAGATAATTTATCCTTGTCATATTTACATACCAAAATAACCTATTGTGAATCACCTTGACCAAGGGAGAGATTGATGCTTGATGGGTTCATCTTCAAAGGTAATTTTTCTTAACTTCATTCATCCTTTGTAAGAGTATATAGATATGCATTTCCACTTTTTTTCCTTACATTAGGATTATATATACATTGATATGAGTATATATCTCTTATGCATGTTTAACTTTGTTGGTTGTTAACCCCACCTTGTTCCATAAGCTTTGGTGAGCACTAGATTAGATTACACTTTTACTTCACTTGTTATTAGTTTAATGAATATGAAAACATAGAAATTAGTTAGGGTTATTACATAGTTTTGCTTGACTGGAGGCTTTGGAACCCTCCCTAGTAATATTATTATGATATTAGATCCATTGATTAGGTATAGTAGATCCATATTGGTCATGATCTCAATTATCTAATTTATCCCCAATTGAAAGTGTCAGTAGGATCTATTTTCTCTGAGCTAGGACTAATTTATAGATTTCATGCATTTCTCATTGCATACACTCATCATGGAAAAGGCTTGATATGTCTTCAAGAGGTACAACTAGTTCTTGATCATTAGGATGATCTCCCTCATCAATGATAGTGAATTTCACATTTGAAATATTTGGCTTATATGGTTCAATATGGAACCTAGACATAGTTTTAGCTTGACTTTAACCTTAGTATTATATCTAGTTCTAAAATCCATATATGACCAATCAGACGACAAATACCACCCAATCTTGGTAGTGAAGTCTCTTGATAATTATAAAGAAAAGAAGGGTGATAAATCCACTACAAAATCATGAAGAGTAAGACTCAAACCTTTGATAACACCCACAATCTTGGTAGTTGAACCATCTAATTGTAAGACACCCTTGGTATTAGGCTCATACTATAGGTGTAGGTGTATTTGTGAAGATTGAATATTCTCTTTTCATTGATTTTTATGAAAGGCTGAGTTTAGACAATTTATATTGAAGCATGGCCCTTTGTCCAAGGATAGCTAGTGTGTCCCACATAGGAATACTCACATGAAGCTTCTTCATTTGGTCAATAATGTTGATGCAAGAACCACCAACCCTTGGTTGTCTTTTAAGAGCTACCATACTACTTTGATCTTGCATAGTTTGAGGTATGAAAAAACCCATTATAGTTTGATTTTTCTAAGTTTCATGGGATTTAGGAGCTACATTAGTTTATTTTGTTCCTTGAGACATAGAAGGAATAGTTATTGGACTCTTACCTACCTATTGAGAATCTTCAATTTTTTGGAATCGCAACCACTAGGGGGTGAATTAGTGTACAAATTTTTCTTTTAATTCCATATATCATTCATTAACCTTTCAAAATAATCTAGTAAATAAACAATGCATAAATAAGTAATCATATAAATGATAAGTAATATATCAACACATGAACACAAGAGATATGTGGGAAACCCTCATGGTGGATAAAACCCACTAAAACATCACTTGGACTAATATCTTATAAGAAATAAATCAATATTTAGTGAGGCACCTATAGACATCAAAAATTTGCACACCATAGTTTCAAATGTCGAAACACCCATGGACCCCCTTGGGACCAATTTGACCCCTAACCAAGCCTAACCATGGTCAATTTGACCAAATAAATGAAGCCCACCATTTAACTACCTTTTTTCCTTGGCCCTCAACTATCAATGGTCAAGATTACCATCAATGATTACCTCAACCATCGATGATCAGGGATGCACTACCTAACCAACTAAACACCTATATCAACTCCACCTTGATTTTCTAAGAATAACTCATCTAAATATATGTGTGAGCCATTACATGCACAAGTTATAAAGAGAAATCCTAGTTAACATCTTGTTGCACCTCTCCTTCCTTTCTTATAAGAAGAGAGGAGTAGGAGGTGAAGATCCATCCATAACTGCCAAGAGATTTTACATCCAAAGCTTATTTTGTAGGTGTTCTTCCAATAATCCAATGATCTAATCATCACATCAAAGAGCCAACTTGATACCACCCCTCATATGACAACAAAGTAATGTTACTCTAATAAATTCACATTATACTCTATCAATGAGCCAACCACCTCAACCCTTCATCTGATCAACCTTTTGCAAGCTAAGTATTTATTTTTCATTATTCAATTACTTTACTTGTATTTTGAAACTAGCTTATAACAAACCCACCTTTTAGAATTTCCTCTTGTGATCCTACCAATCTAAATTTTATCAATCAAGACCCAACACATAGTAACCATCAATGGTCACCTTGACTGCCGATGGTCTATCTAACCACAGATGGTTGCCTCAACCACTGACAGTCACCTTAACCACTAATGGCCATATCAACTACTAATGGTCACTGTGGTAGAAAATAATAGCAAGTTATTTTCACCCATTTACCCTCAACAAAATCTAACTTTATTTGTCCTTTCTTATTCACAAACCCCTATCTTATTTTTTGAAGCACACTTGATCTGTTTAGCATTAGTATTAACTTGCTTATTACTATATTAGTCATTTCAGTATATTTTATTTATCAATTATTTCTTGTGTTCAATTTTAGTATATTTTTATTATTGATGCAAGTACTTTATCTTCTATTTTATGAACTTAATTTTTTAAAACATGTGGATTGATAGAAAAAACTCTTACTTTTGGGATCTAGATAGCACTAGGCAATCCACCCACCTATCTGTGTAACCAATAATTTGATTTAGTATTGTCTTATTTTTAGGTCATCCTCTCAATCCAAAGAGGAGTTCTTCATAATCACTTGATTCAATGCACACATAACCAAATAGGTTTTTCCACCTTACCCGTATTTCATTTCTTCTTCTTCCTTTCTCAAAATATAACTTGACATTCACTAAAACATTCTAGCATGCCTGATATGACCTTGAGTCTCTACTTGGGTTTATTTTTCTATTTTTTTCATCTATGTGATTTTGTCCCTATTATGTGCTCATAAATGAAACTAAAATTTATTTTGGGCTTAAAATCAATTGCATACATTTATTTCTTGCAAGTTTATCTCACATAGTCTAAAGTAAAGCAAAGTAATTCAATCATAACATCACTTTTGTTGCACACACTAAACCAAACCACCTACATCAATCAAACATCAAATAAAATGAGACAAGACCCAACTAGGATTTAATCACCTAGTGGTCACCTTACCCTTTCCCAACAATCCTAATTAGAGGTCATTACCAGGGGGAGAACCAACTTAACTTTTTAGTTGATTATAAACTCTATAAATTAGTATATATTGGCTAAGCACGCAATACCCTTATCATTATTGTGTGTGAAGTGAGGGGGTAGGTCCAAATACCAAGCCACTTATTAATTTCCAATATAGATCCCTTATGAGAGACTGAACAACCTAAAACCAACCATAAACTTCTTTTTTAGTACTAGCTCCGTAAGCCAATTTTAGTCACACAATTTTTTGAAAGCTTAAGGCATAAGCCAAAAGAGAGACTAAAAATAAATTTATCACTTAATATACTTTCTAGTGTGTGATTGATTTGTTTGCTCATTTTTTTCCTCTCTATTTGAGTGGTGATATTGTTTGTTTTTAATCTCTCTCTTATCTTATATGGTTCTAACTTACTAGCAACAAATGAACCTAGTAGAACAAAACCCTTCACCAAACCAATAAACCTTTTATACCTCCTCATATATGCAGTACATTTATAAATTATAAAACTCTCATCATCCTTTGTGAAGTCCTTCTTTCCCTTGAGAAGTTCCCTAAGGAGATACAGACTTTGCCACCTTCTTATATAACAATCCCATGTCCCTTCAACATTATCTTAGCACCATGACTCATTATACCCCTACCTTAATTCCATCTATGGACCCAACTTATGGCATGCCTTCCCACCTTATGGGAAACACTTCTAATGACACCATCATCACCCAACCATTGACTACACAAGCTTCCTCATCCAACAATAATCCCCTTGATACAACTATGGAAAACTAACCTACCCAACCTAAAAACACCTTTATACCTTCTACCCCTACCAAAAACTCTTTTACCTTAAGATTAACCCAACCACTAACCACCTTTACTCTCCTAATCATAGGAGTACCTACCACTAGCATTACCTTCTTTTGGTCACCCCCAATTTGCTAACCACTGCCTCACTTCAAAATCTTGTGGTGTCTATACCTTCTACCTTACCACTAATTATCACAAAGGTCACTACCCTTCCTTTTATTACCAACCCCACCACAACTTATACCTAATAGGTTTCTATTTCACTAAATTTAGGTTACATCCATAACCTATAAGGTCATGTGCCTCTACCTACTACCCAAACACCTACATCTACCTACCCTTACATAGATTCTACCTAACCATTGGTGTCCACATACCAATATGTGGTAGCTCTTCAACCCCCTATTAGTTATCAGTATGTCACCTAACTACCACAATAGTATTCACCTTATAACCCTTTAGGTACATAACCCCAAACACACCTAATGAATATTCTCATGGATAAAATGACTACCTTAGAGTCATCCATTTTTGGAGCTCACAACATCTTATCACATGACTAGATCTTTAATGAGTCCACTCACCCATATGTCCCCATCAGACCTTATCATCCTCAGTGGGAATTTCCCAAGTTTTTCAAATTTCAAAGTAAGGAGGATCCTTGATAGCACCTTAGGGAATTTAGGTATGCATGTTATTTGATTGCCTATGATGATGCCCTCTTTCTTCATACTTTCCTTATGTCCGTATTTGGTCTAGCATTGGATTGGTATAGTGCCATAACTAAACATTATCTATTTTCTTTCACTTAGCTCAAATTTTATTAGATCACTTTGGAATAAATATCTCCAATAAAGTTTTGATCACTAACCTCTACTCTATCTATTAATTTGATGATGAATCTATTACCTATTTTGTATATCATTGGAGGAGCCTAATTAATTAGGTTTCCTTATCCTAACCCTAACCCAAACTGATAGAATTTTTTTCTTGGGCATATGCTAAGCACATGTCTTCTATTGTGCATGTTCAGATCTTCAAAACTTTTGATGAAGATTTTACCATGGCATATAAACTAGATAATAGATCCATCGATGAAGGAAATCTAAAGTTTAAAAATAAAAACTCTACCTAAAAACCAATGAAGCCTCTTCCTCTAAACCAAGCAAACAATCTAATACCAATGCCAAAAACAAGGGAAATATAAATATGGTTGTCCTTAAGACCGCTCCTCCACCATTTGTAAAATAATCAAATTCCTCTAACTCAAATCAAAACATGAGAAACTAGAACCAAAACAATCAGAAGCAATTTACCCCACTTGGGAAATCTTATGCTTTAGTCCTAAAGAAGTTGCTGAAAGATAATATCATATAACTTCCTCCCATCAAACCCCCTCAATAATTTGATTCTTCTTGCCCTACACCTAGTTGGTATAATGAGAATGACCTATGTGCTTTCCATCAAGTATTTGGGCATGACATTAGTAGGTGTAATACCTTCAAAAACCCTTATTGACAAAGGGTAACTCACATTCAACAATCCCAATGCACCTCTAAACCAAGCCCTTGATATTCTTAGACAAGCCTTTCCCAATCATGCACCTACCAAGAATGAGAATAGAAAATTTGAGTCTTCTCATGATGTGCATACCATTAATATGGTTTTTGACACACTCATAACTAAAGAACCTACTGGCCAATCTACATGTTCTTCACCCTCTCCACTTACTGAGGTAGTAGATTTACCCTTTTTCTTTAGAGACTCAAACCAAAGAAGCACCCATGTCTCCTCCTCCAATTTTTTAGGTAGTGGAGTCACCAATCCCTCCTTCAACTGACATATCAGAGAAAATAACCATCACCACATTACCTTCTCCTTTGACTATCGAGTAATTTACTTTCCCTTTAGAGATCATTTTCAAGAAAGAAACCACCACACTTACACCTCCCATGGAGGAACCACCTACCCAAACCTCACATCCTTTGATTGAGGAAAAGGATGAGGTTACCATCCCTCTTTCTCAATGAATGGGCTTATATTTCAAGTCCACTATCTGGGGAATAAAACTAGTCTACAAGCTCTTCTCTAGATTAGTTCAAAAATTAGATTTTGTCTCCAACCCTGACATAGATCGGGCCACCTTTTGGCAACAATTGGGGTTCCCTTACATCACTAGTCAAGAACCTTCAACTACCTCATTAATAGACCAACCCACCACTTCTTTTATCTATCCCCCTTCTATATCAATCCAATAAATCAAAACCTCTACCAACCCAACCATTTCTTAACTATCCAAAATAACCAAGTACTAAATAACCAAATAACCCTATCATACCAAACCCACCAATCTATCCAAAAACCTTGGCATCTTCCCTACACAAATATTTAATCATTCATCTACGAAAGTGGAGCTAACCTCTCCACCATCAACCAAGCACCAGACCAAACCAACCAAAGAGGTAAAACCACCAAGAGATTGAAAGGCCAAACTTCTACCTCCCTCAACCATACCATCTATTTTGGACCCTCATCCCTCCACTTTGATTAGGTATTTGATTGTCTCAACCAAAACCCAACCACCATTGTTGGTAACACTAGCACATTTGCTTTTTGATGCACCCATCATCAAACTATCAATAACCAAACTACCTACCCTGAAACCTCCTACCTCTAACTTATCTACTTCCACCTTACCAAAAATAAAACAATAAACTAAGAACACTACCCCATCTAAACCTCATATTACCAAACTTGTCTTCAAAAGGACTTCCATTTCACCAACCAAATCCAAAACCTCTAAACCCTCATCATCTTTAGCTGAGTCTTACTCGACTATTTTCTAAAGGTTATTACAAGATTCTTGTTTGACCTTACATCTTATTAGGCCATTTCACCCTCTCAATCCAAAACTAGTATGGGATAATGACCACTAAGTGTGCTCCTATCATAGGACACTAGGGCATGACATGAAAAATTGTAAAGCTCTCCAAACCATTATCCATTATCTCTATGATGAGGATGATCTATCAATAGATGAACCTCCCACAAGCCCATTACCAATCCAATGATTAATGGGGGAGTTAATATCAACATTATCTCCTCCCATACATACAACCAACTCAAATTACTTGAGAACATTATGTCAAAAACCTCAATGATGTTTAGATCCTTTAATCATATCATGGCCACTACTTTGGGTACTATTGTCCTTTATATACATGTAGGACCTCACATGCTACCCAAAATCTTCTCTGTAGTGGAAGGTGAATTACAATAAAATGTTTTGTTGAGATGAAATTGAATCTACTTCATGGGTTGTATTCCTTCTACACTTCATCATTATATTAAATTTGAGCACAAAGGTCATGTTGTCACTATACAATATGACCCAAGCCCCTTTTCATCATGCAACATGACTTACCAACCTAATGACATCCACATACCTCCATTTAGCACACCCTCACTAGCCAAAGACAAGCCCTCAAACATGAAAGAGGAAGTCATACCCTATTCTATGAATGAGGCATCAACTAGCTCATCCATCCCCTTCAATAAAGTACCCAACTTAGATCACTTAGAATCCACATTCTAATGTATTTTACTAGGGGAATATCACCTCCTCACCCTTGACTCTTTCCTTACTCCCCAAGATTATGGGAAACTTGACCACCAACTCAGGTATGACCCCAATATTTGATCCATTTTTACATTTAGACCTCCAAATTGTCAAACCCATTTCATCTATGGGGGACTTGACAAACCCCTCAAAAATTCCACCACCTCTCTTTCACCTAGACCATTCAATGTTGAATTTTCCTACCTAGATAAACTGATTTTCTCTAAGACATACCTTCATTAATTTGCTTGGAAAGGATTTGGCCTTGGACATTATGAATATGGGCCACATGAGTTACTTCCCATTGAGACCCAAAAATCCCATGAAAAATATGGCCTTAATTCCTCTCCACTAGACTAACACACTGATTCACCTTCCACCACCAAAATAGATGAAGCTATCCCATCCTCACTGACTCCTTCATCATTAGACTAGGAGGATAATGACATTATCCCACCTAATTTTTTTTATCAACATGATTAGCCTTGGACCCCTAACTTATGAAAAAGAGGGGCCAATTATAACCATCCCTTCAACCCATCTTGAGATGATAGGAGATGACTCTCTTACCATTAACATAGTTTAGTGTCAAGATGATGATTTCATTCTCACCTACCTTGGTGCCCTAGATTCTTCAATCCATAAATCCCTTCCTCTCAAGACTTCAACCATGTTGAATGAATCCCCCATGGATATCAACTTGGGCACTCTAGACAACCCCCACATTATCAAACTTGGCCAATTTCTAAATGCCAAGGAACTTACGAACTTCCACTCCTTCCTCCAAGACCAAATCATAGTATTTGCTTAGTATTATAGCGACATGTTAGGAATTTAACCTACCA
Source organism: Torreya grandis (assembly GCA_037957365.1). Classification (NCBI taxonomy): domain Eukaryota; kingdom Viridiplantae; phylum Streptophyta; class Pinopsida; order Cupressales; family Taxaceae; genus Torreya; species Torreya grandis. The sequence continues at coordinate 257,278 of JARHVA010003875.1, read as the reverse complement.
TTTCCACCCACAACATAGTCACCAACTATGATTTCAATCCCATTAAGTAGAAACTTTGATGAATGTACCCTCACATAGCCCTTATCATCAAAGAAGAGCTTCAGTTCCTCTTATCTATCAATTTCATTCAACCCATTGACTATCCCAAATGGGTTTTGAATGTTGTACCTATCACCAAAGCCACAAGGGGACTAAATGTTTATGTGGACTTTTGTGACCTAAACCTTGCTTTCCCCAAAGATGATTTTTTTCTACCAAGCATTGATCATCTAGTTGATCTTACAACCAACCAAGAGATGTTATCTCTCTTGAATAGATTATCAAGTTATAATCAAATCCTAATTACCCTCTAAGATCAACATAAAATTTCCTTTATCACCCTATGGGGAACTTTCTACTATAGAATCATACCTTTCAGACTAAAGAATGTTGGTATAACCTACCAATGTGCCATGACTTACATCTTCCATGACCTTATCCACAATATTATTGAAGACTATGTAGATGACCTTATTTGGAAATCCAAGATTTGAAAGGATCATATAGTTTTTCTCAAGATTATCTTTGAATGCCTCATCCATTACCATGTCTACCTCAACCCCAAGAAGTGCATTTTTGGGGTCTTGTTAGGTAAGCTCCTTGGATTTACTTTTTCCTTTTGTGGAATCAAATTTGATCCTACCAAAATCAAAGTAATCCTTGAAATGCCTACACCCATCCACATTAATAAACTCCACATCTTGTAGGGGAAGATCCAATCCATTCATCACTTTATCTCTTAGCTTTAGAACTGATGTTAACCCTTCCATTACCTTATGAAGAAGAATGCATATTTTAAGTGGAGTGATGACTATAAAAAGGCCTTTGATTCACTTAAAGAGTACATCTTGTCTCCACCTATCATTACCCCTTATAAGGATGACCAACCTTTCTACCTTTATAACTCTACCACCAATTATTCCCTAGGGGAAATGCTTGCTCATAAGAATGAACAACATAAAGATAAATCCATCTACTATATTAGTTGAACACTTATAGAGTATGAGACTCAGTACACCCATATCGATAAACTTTCCTTAGCCTTAGTATTCATGGCCACCAAACTTCAACACTACCTTATTAACCACAAAACCTATGTCATCATCAATACTGACCCACTTAAGTATATGTACTCCAATCCATACCCAAAAAAATGTATCGCCAAGTGGGTCAAGATTTTAGCAGAGTTTGACCTTGAGTTCCTTTAGCAAAAGTTAATTCAAGGGCAAGTCATTACCAACCAATTGGCTAAATCACCATTGGTAGACAACCATCTCCTCCTCTTGAGTTACCTAATGATTCCATCATGACCCTCTCATAGGCAAACTTCACCTACCAAGTGACCATGTTCTTTTATGGATCAAAGTGTCAACAAGGTGGTAGAGCTGGTATCATCCTTATTCCCTTTGATAGTGAACCTCTTACTTTATCCTTCAAGCTTGAATTTGAATGTACCAACAATATGGTTGAGTATGAAGCCCTAGTCATAGGCCTTCAAACTATGTTAGCCTTGAGAGTCAAAATAATCAACATCTTTGGTGACTTCCAACTTGTGGTCAATTAATTAAATGGCTCTAATAGTGTAATAATGATGTTTTACAATAGTAAAAATAATTGGTTGATAAACTCTTGACATCATTTGAACACTACCGCATCTAGTCAACCCCATGATCTATGAACAATTTTGTTAACACCATGGCTTACCTTGCCTCTCAGATCCTATCTACACCCTCTAAATCTAACCTATCATAATTATCCATAGAATTACCTAGCCTTCTTATATCAAACTAGAATCTCCCACCATGTTCAATTTGGAAGAAACCCAACCCAACCTTTGGTATCAATAGACCTTTGACTATCTCAACCTTGCCATCATTCCTTTTGGCCATTCTAGGAATCATTGAAGAGAATTTATCTAGAGTACATCACAATATACAATTATGGAGGGAATTCAATATAAACGTGGTTTTGATGGTCTTCTCCTCCATTTCCCACACAGTCCCAAATGCTCTCATGTTATCAAGGAAACACATGATGGGAACTATGGGGGACACTTTAGTGGCCTTGTTGTGGTTAATCACATCCTTCACCTTGGATCTTACTAGCCTTCCCTTAACCAATATTGTTATGATTATGTGAAAAAGTGTGTTAAGTGTCAATAACACACCAATTTCCATCATGCATCTAGTCATAGTCTTCACATTTCCACTGATTTCTAGCCCTTCTCACAATGGGGTCTAGAACTTATTAGTGAAATTAATCCCCATTATTCATAGCGACACCATTCTATCATCACTATGATTGATTATTTTACCAAATTGTTAGAGGATATTCCTTTAGTCTCAACCAAAGTAGAAAATATTGTCAACTTTATTAACCATCACATCATCTACCACTTTCGTGTTTCTCACAAGATTATCACCAACAATGACAAATCTTTTAAGAACAAGCAAGTCTAGGGTCTTTGTGATGCATTTGGTATCAAGTTAATTTTCTCATCGACCTATCACCCTCAAGTGAATGGACAAGTAGGATCCTCTAATAAAACTCTTAACAACATGCTCACTAAAATGGTCAATGCATCTGGTTGAGATTGGACTTTGCACATCCCCTTCACCTTATAGTCATATCGCACTAGAATTTTAACCCCTACGGGTGCTACCCCATTATCTCTTATGTTTGGAGCCAAGGCCATATTATCTCTCAAAGTCTAAATCCCATTTCTTTGCATATATTTGCAAGATATCATTATTGAGGATGATTATCATCAACATCCTTTAGCCTAGCTTGAGATACTTGACGAGCATCACTTAACTGCCCTTACCCATCTCCATGTATATCATGAGCATGTCAAACATCCCTATAACAAACACCTTAAAGTGCAAGAATTCAACATCAGAGACCTCATCCTAAAGTAAAATCAACATGTCACTAATATGAAAAAAGAAAGCAGGGCAAGTTTTTTTTTCAATTAGCTTGGACCTTATATCATAACCCATAAGTATGGATCAGGAGCTTACCAATTGTCCTCTCTTAAGGGAAAACCATAACTTGAGCCCCTTAATGCTTCACATCTATGTCCTTTATTTTGTTAAGAAGGATCAAGCTCATATTTTATCTGACTTAAGATCATCCCTTGCTTACACACCACATTCATCTCCCTATTTTAGGGGAAACTAATTAAAATGAAATCATTTTATTATCCATCAAAATCATAACCTAATCTTGAAAAATAGTTACCATAGCTCTACCCATGGCATGATTTTCATGGTAATTTTTGCCCCTTTTTAAGATAGATTCCCATGATCATTGTCACCTAAAACTTTTTATACCTCATCAACCTTCTTGGGCTTCTAGGTTTGCCTTCATAAAGGTGAACCCTTTAAGTCTATATAAGCATGTCTATGTCAAGCAAAATATAAACCAATAGCAATCATGGTTCATTCCTAACATTCACAAACTACTCCCTTGAAGGACAACTATTGATAACATATTTGAAATTACTCAAAGTAAGGTGGACTACTCCCTTAAAGGATAGTTATCAAAATCATTAAATAAAGAACATGAAATTAGACCACTCTCTTAAAGGATGGCTGAGAGAAGTATTTTTCAAAATAAGTAATTTCTTAGAAGCTTCCCATATTGATCGGCTTCCCCTACCCCCCTAAGCAATAAATAAAAAGACCCATTATCAAGTAATAGCAACATCAACATATTTTTGAAAGCCATAATCAGCTCTCACAAGTAAAATAATCTTGAAAGCCGAAATCATCTCTCATGAGTAGATTTCTTATATTGATTAGTCTACACTTTATATGATATAAACATGTTTATATTGATTCTTTGGAAACCTACATATGAGTCATGTTAGTCTCAAAAGAAGGCCCCATCTCTCATCCATCTCCCCTTTATATACTATAAGCAAGGGATTTTGAGTTCACTTAACATTATGTGATCAAGACACATTTTTAACTAATCAATTAACACTAATGCAAAGCATTCAAAGGGATTATATTCTTTAAACCAATCTAAATTTGGTTTGTTTTAGTCTTTGTTAAAAAAAGAAGCATCGGGCCCTCTTCCTATCCTATCATGACTAGTTTATCTTTTCACTAAGATGTTTTTCCCTTGATTATATCCTTTGATCTCACATTTAGTGTTGTTAATTAAATTAATTTATGTTCTCTACCTCAAGAAAAAAAACCATGATCATAACCATAAAAAATAAACATATATCATAAGAAAAAACATGCATCATTAGCATATCCATTAGTGTGTCAAAGTCAAGCATCCATGGACAATAAAGCAATCAACCATTTTCACCACATATCTAAATCTAAATAATGAAGCATATACTCATTAAAATTTAGCATGTCATAAAGCATAACCATGAATAAAACAAGATACATCTCATCACATGACTAGCTAGGTGAGTCTACATCAATATCCAATGTCCATAATATAAGCATAATCATAACCATATTTAATATATCATCATGATCATAATCAATATAACATTACATCATAAACATAACATCAAAGCAAAATATAGACAATGAGCAATAAATAAATGTCATATATATAAATCATGAGTCTAACATCATAATATATACAACAAATATACATGTCTCTCTCTCAAAATGTACATCTCATCACATCAGCTCGTAGGTTGGAATAAAAATAATATACAATAATATATAGCATGTAATAAACCATGTCCTAGCTATGCCCCTAGGGCATTTCTATCTCCTAGAGCACTGTTGTCTCTTGGTGCCTATCCCCTTGAAGTACCTATCTATCTACCTACACACATGTCCCATTAACATGGTGTCATTGTACTAGCACCACCTGCCAAACTCACTCTATACTCACTCCATCGAGGCTCATCAAGACACCACCTCAAGAATATAGCCTCATAATACCATAAATCTTCTATTATGGCTAGGTATCATGCCATGGGGATAGTACCTGATGGTCTTATATATGTTGGGGTTCCTCCTCCCCTCTATCTCAAGGAGTCTCACAATATTTACACTAGTTGTGGGTCTGGTAGAAGGATCTCTACGTCCTCATGTTTGTATCTTAGGAATGGGCTTGGGATTATTTGAACCAAGCCAAACTACCTTTGTACCCTATCAAATGGGATGAGTTTTACCTCTCCCTCCCTCTGATTGAAGATCCACCTATAACTTTATAAGGATATATTTTGCCTCCTATAGTCATCCCACTCTAGGAACCCAACATATGGTCTCCAAATAATATCACTGATCACCAATGCACCTAGTGTATCCTTGAACCAATCTACATCATGAGCCCATCCACCTACTCCTAAAGTAGTAAAGTCAACTCTCTACCTCATGTAGCCCATCAAGAATCTAAGTATATCTGGTCCATGGTAACCCCACTGACCTTAGCACTCAGATGTGCTTGTAAGCCTAATAGTGTATAACTAGACTGACATTGATGCCATATCTCCTATGGGCCCCAAAACCCCATAGCTACCTATATATCTACACCAACAACATAGGTACCCATCTGAACACTATCCTCCCTAGCAACATCTCAACCAAAACACCCAGTAGTAAGTGTGAGAACCTCCCACTTCTCAAGTTAGAAAGGGTAAAGTATTGCACTACCATCATCATCATATTCATAAGTCTCCTCTCACACATTACCCTTCGATATAACATATTATAGTTGAAGGCCCTGGCATGCCATCTAACATGATCACCATCATATTTTTACATTATCTCTAATAAATCATCTTGATCCTCCTTCTCAATGTGATGTATTGGGTCACCCCTTAAGGGAAACTGAGTGATCATGTGAAAGTCCTCTAGCAAGATAGTAATCTCACCAATGGGTAATAAGAAGGTGTTCATGGCCAGATATTATCTTTTAATGAGGGCCATGATCATAGACACATCACATATCACATGCTAGTAGTGTCATATCATTCCTAGCCTAAACTCCTTTATATTATCCTAATCAACTGGGGTCATCCTTTGGTGAACCTTTGAGAAGATACGTGACACCCAATCATGCATCTAAATTTGCTCTCATGCCTATATAGTTCATTAACAAACACACTTAGTAATCTATACTATTTTTCCTATGACCTTACCCTCTTCAACTATTTTATTTACCCTTAAGTGCTACATAATGACCTATTTCCCTACCCATCTCACCCATTTAACTAGTTCTTGTAATACCCCTTTACCTTATCTATCAACCCTAGAATTTGTGCTATTATCCACTAAAACCTACCATTTAACCTATAGGGTTAGCCCATATCAAAAAATTAACATCTGGTATGCCTTAGTATTTTAAAACAATTTCATAACCATATTTTAACTAGGTGACCATCTACAGTCATGGTGACTACCGATGGTCAGGCATCTATTTCATCACAAATGTTGACCATCGATAGTTAGACCTGACCATCAATGATCACTATGGGTATTCTATGAATGAAACACCCAAACCCTAAAAGTACCCAAAACCACCAAAAATTACCATTTACTCAAACAATATCCTACTTAATCCTACCCCTAGCCTACCCTAACCAACCTACCCTCCCTACTTTGGAAATCCACCACCTAATTTCACCAAAAATAAGAAAATCCTACCTAGGGTACAACCAGACCTCTAAGCCCTACCTACCCACCAGTCAACCTCAAAAACTTAATGCCAATGTAATTCATAGCTACTCTACTAATTCAATGCAACACCTACCTCATTCTTCAACCATCATCAACGAGGCATTTGAAGATCCCCTGCCTATCCTCATTTGTCCACCTTAGTAATCAATCATCCACCTCAGTAATCAACCTTAGCTAACTTCACCCAACATAGCACAAACTAAATATCCAAATTCAAAGAGTTCAAATGAATAATGACAAATAAATTTCAATTTTTACCTCTATGGTTTTAGGGTTTACACCCTAATTGTTAATGTTCAAGGTGACTAATGATGGTTGCCTTTAGGCACCCTAATCATCGACAATCAGGTTTCTCTTTTTTTATCTTACTTTGAGTAACCCTTTTATATTATACCCAAATCAATCACCCACCCATGGAGACTACCTTCTCCACCCACCGTGACCACTTCATCATCTTGCCATTGGTCCATTTTGGCCCAACTAGTGTGTGTTTTTTGATGAATTTTTGCCTATTCCTTTGACCATAATGATAAAATTTTCCATGTTGACCACTTATTTAAACTAGTGCCACCTCATGTATACTCAACCCACTTATCTCCTCTTAGGAGAACTTCCTACCTCAGATACCCATGACACTTACCTAGTTTGTGTTTTCATTGGGAGTAATTCTTGAATTAGATACCCATTGAAACATAAACACTACATAAGAAACTTGCATTTACAAGTTAACCCAATTAACATGCCTAAATATGGTCACATGGTTTACTTGTCACTTGTCTTTGTAAGCATCTACCCTTTATTTATACCAACTATAGAAACCTAGCCAATGTGTAATCTTGGCTATCATACTTGTATGTGTGTTTATGTTTTAGTGACCAACATATCATCCATCCATTTTTCCACCCTTCATATACCACATAAAATTTGTACCTTTTTTTTTTTACCTCATCAACTCTTGATTTGAGGGGGAACACCTTCTCCCATACTTAGAGCAACTAGACCTATGATTAGCAATTAGTTTTTGTTTTATAGCTTGTTGATTCAAAGCTGTATAAAAAAAAGGGGCAAAATGTAGACATTAAAAATCTACACACCATAGTTTTGAATGTCAAAATACCCTTGGATCCCCTTGGGACCAATTTGACCCTTTGACCCCTAACTAAACCTGACCATGGTTAGTTTGACCAACTGACTAAAGCCCACCCTTTAACCACCCTTTTCCTTGAACCTTGACCACCAATAGTTAGGATGACCACCGATAATCACCTTGACCACTGACGATTAGGGTTACACGACCTAACCAACTAAACACCCACATCAGCTCCACCTTGATTTTCTAAAAATAACTCATCTAATTCCATGTGAGAGCCATTACATGCATGATATATAATTAGAAAGCCTAGTTAACATCTTGTTGCACCTCTCCTTCCTTGCTTATAAGAAGAGAGGAGCAAGAAGTGAAGATATATCCACAACTATCAAGAACTTTTGCATCTAGAGCTTTTTTGGTAAGTGTTATTATATAAATCCATCCATCACATTAGATAGCTAACTTGCCACTACCTCTTGGATGACATCCAAGTACCATTACTTTTTTAGAATAATGTTAGACTCTATTAATGATCCAACCACATCAACCCTTCATCTGATCATCCTTCTACAAACTAAGTATTTGTTTGCCATTATTTAATTACTTTACTTGTATTTTACAACCAACCCAATACAAACCCACCTCTCAGAATTGCCTCTTATGATCCCACCAATCTAACTTTTCTCAATCCATACCAAACACATAGTAACCATCGATAGTCACCTTGACTGTCAATGGTCTATATAACTGCTAACAATTTCCCCAACCATCGATGGTCACCTTAACTATCGATAGTCATATCAACCATCAATAGTCACTATGGTAAAAAATAATAGCAAGTTATATTTACCCTCCACCAAACCCAAATTTTTGTGTCCTTTCCTATTCACAGACCCCTATATTATTTTTTGAATCACACTTGATCTATTTAGCATTAATATTGACTTGCTTATTTCTATATTAGTCATTTTAGTCTATTTTTTTTATCAAGCATTTCTTGCATTCAATTTTAATAACTTTTAATTATTGATGCAAGTAATTTATCTTCTATTTTTTAAACTTAATTGTTTAAAACATGTGGATTGATAGTCCTCAAGGAAGCTCTTGCTTTTGGGATCTAGCTAGGCCTAAACAATCCACCCACATATCTATCTAACCAACCCTTTGTTTTAGTGCTATCTTATTTACAAGCCATCCTCCTAAGCCAAAGAGGATTTCTTCACAATCATCTGCTTTAATACATGCATAACCAAACAATTTTTTCAACCATATCCATATTTATTTTCCTCTTCCTTTCTCAAAATATAAGCTTAAATTCACTAAAATAGTACCAACCCCACAAGGAGCAACAACCCCTCACTATTCAAGCACCAACTCAACTAGTCCTTTAGCAAGATCTAATTTGAAAGGAGGATCCAACACCTTAAGTCACTTATCACCAACCCAAACACTTCAAGGACACTTCTTCAAGCTCCAACATGTAAGGGAGCTCCAAATCCCTCTTGATTAAGCTCCAACCTAATGAAGACAAGATTTATCACCTCAAGACACCTTGTTTCTCAAACAATGGATGGTGACATCTTATTTATATATTCTATCTTCTCTATACTCTTTCATACATTAGTAACACATCTTTGATTCAAATCTAATGGTCTCTCAATCAACAATCCACTTGTTCAACTCTTTTTAACCTTTTACCTCTCTTAAATAGCCTTCTAGGATCCTTTTTTAAACATGCCTCTTACTAGGCTCATTAGTTCAACTGACATTATTATCTACATGCATAAATTATGATGGATTTTCATGAATAATAATATACTTTACTTTTATGGTCTACACGACCTATTAATTATACTCAAACAACTCTTTTTTTTCCTTATCTTCTCATTCCACTTAACTAACTCAAATAGGCCTATTATGCCTTGTATAAATACAAAACTATTTATTACACCCTCCTTGGTTAGATAAACCTATATCATTCCTTATATAACTCTTTTAATATGTCATTACACATGTTTAATAATATAAACACTCCCATATAGGTCAGCTAAGCTCATTTAGACCTTAATCTATTATTAAGCCTACTCAGAGACCCAATGCATTAGGTCTTCTCAATCACACATTATAATTAGACAATGTTGGAATATCTTGAGCCTATACAAACACATTATACACATCAAATAAAACTTAAATATACCCCTTATAACATCCATATATTTCCATACAACCTTTTACTCCAAATCACACTTTGAACCATGCCATTAGGTCTGCACACACCAAAAAAATCTTTTTCACATAAATGAAGCATAAAATCAACTTTTACAAATAAAAAACTCAAAAAATTACATTAATAGAGTCTTAATGACCTAATTTTCATCACAATGTTCATTGGAAATCACAAAATATTTAATAAGACCTCAAACCAATAACTTTTATATGCTCACTCAAAATTGTCTAACTGCTACAAAAAATAGTCATAAACAATTGACTCTCCACTTTAATATATATATATATATATATATATATATATATATATATATATATATATAAGAATATAAATGAATTATAATTAACCTAAGGTACATATATAAAATATTTACAAGAAATATGTTCTTAAAATATATCCAAAACACTCCAAACACATCTTAACAAGATGACTACACAGAATTGCCAATAAGCCTGTCAACACAATCATGATAAGTGTTGTATTTGTCTCTTTTAATGATACTTAACACAATTATAATTTATATATATATATATATATATATATACATATATATATATATATATATAATTTATTTATTTTAGGATCAATCATTGGTCTTACAAACCAATTTCTTAGGCTTATCTTTGATAATGCTTGCACAATCAGACAAGCCATTTTGGATTTCATATTACATCATCTTAGATTGGCTAAAAAAATTAAAAAAAATAATATATAGATCATTTAGTTCCTAAAAAACAACATAATATTCGTATGATACATCAAAATATGTTATAAAGTCTTACACTCTTCACTCTATCATGCATACCCAGATCTGCCATTCTATCTTAAGAGCTAGTCATGGTGAACATGGCTTAGAGCACATATAGGTAAATATATATATATATATATATATATATATATATTTAAAATTATTAAAATGATACTATAATATCATTATATTTACCTAAAATATCCATATAATAGGTTCAAAGATAAACATTAGTCTTAAAGACCAATCTCACTATCTTGGGTTTCATTGTCACATCTTCTTCTAGATAGGGCATCTTGTGAACACAATTTTCAACATTTTAAATGAATAAAAAACATATGATTAATATAATAATTATGTATAAGTATTTTAAAAAAAAACTCAAGCAAATGTATCCATTCTTAATCCACTTCAACTCATCCCTAAACACATTCTCACTCTGACTAGTTTTTCTCATTAGTTTCACCATAGCCCAATTTAGCGATAGGCCAACTTGAATGATAAAAATAGTTGACACAAAATATTTAAATTATCAAAATAAAATAATGGAAAAAAAACACTATTATCAATCTTCAACCTCCATTTATTTTCATCTTTGACCTGGTAAACCCTTCTTGTTATATCAAATTTATAAGAAACAAGGATTTTTCTATAGGTTTCACTTACTATTATGATAGACCACTAGCACCTAGAGATGATTGACAGAGTCATATACCAACTTCAATAATAAAATTATCCTTAAAAAATCATTCTAGTCCATTTCCAACAATATTTTCCTTATTAGGTAACTATAAGGGTTTTGAGAGGGTTTAAGACTAGTTCTGGTGTCAATGATTGTTCATACAATTTTCCCCCTCAAATGACAAACTAATGCCTAAATATATTATAAAGGACCCTTCCCAATCTCTTTTAAATATATCATCTTCCAATTAAATAGTTAAATGTGCCAACAAGCAAAATAAGTTCCTTCTCAGATCCTCATCTCTCATTCTACATACACAAGAGACTATTAAACTCATTTTATTGATTTTTTTATTTAACTCAGGACTTGAAACTTCATGATCACTCATTCAATAACATATTACACCTCTATAAAAACTTAAATTATCTCTTTCACCTTGGAAACTAACTTTTACGCCTTATTAGGCCATATTAGGTCTCTTTGCATACTAGGCCTAAACCTGTAAGCCATACTTGGTCCTTGAAAATACCTTGAACCCTTTTGCACAAATATAAATACCTCAAAATAATGTTATATATCCTTTTACCATTATCACACACTAAATTTTACACCTTAAATCTCATACACATCTGTGTTATCATCACCATGCCTCAACAATCAATTTTCATGCTTGGGAACTAGGCCATCAAACAAACCTACTAGGTACCACACTAATTTGAGACATTATTATAATTATAGATGCAATTTTAAACTAAATTTCATGGAAAAATCCTTCATCAAGGTAATATAATCACTCATTTCATTATTTATCACTATGCTTCATAAGACACTCCATTGGATCACTTCAAATATCACATTAACAAGCTTAAAAAATCATCCTCATATCAGTGAGAAACCTTCTTATGAGACAATAATTAACCTCAAGATTATTTTGACATCAATGACCATACACAAAAACATGACATAAATTACAAATTGCAAAAATCTCCCCCTTTGTCATTGATGACAAACACACTTTAAGCTGACTATTCTTTCAACAGAAAACTTCTCCATCAATTTGATCTCTCTCCCCCTTTGAATTAATGATAAAGGGTCTCTATAACTACCAAAATTTAATCTACACATAATCAATTTATCCTTGGACTTGATCATTTCATAGAACAAACAATCTCCCCCTTTTGTCAGTACATACTTCTCTTTAAGCTTCTCGAGAGACCTGAGTTAGCTCCCCTTAACTCTATGCTCTACCTAGATCAAGTCATTTAAAACCATAGACAAACTATTTGAAAAAAATAAATAACTGATTTTCTTACCTTATTAAATATCCATTAGGCCTCAAAGAGACTCCTCAAGTCATTAGGGCTTTACTCAGCTCATGACACCTTTCAATAGATCACCTCAACCAACTAGGCCTACATACAACTTTATGAGCATTGTTCGTATAAGAATAATATGATTTATTCATCTGAGAATAATATTAATTGGGTATATTTCATCCATTGGAGATTATTCAAGCCTTCTCTTAGTCCTCTACAACTTTCAAAAGTCAACACTTTATTCAAGTCATGTCATCACAACATCCTTGCCATACTATGCTCACTAGTTTTGTGAGACCTTCTCTGGTACAACACATCTCTATTATACTTTTGTATATAGTATTATTTATTAAATTAAAATATTCATACCTTTGTTAGTATTTTTCACAATATGATCAAAATTTAAACATTCTTAACATGTCATATGTAACCTCTTAGGCTCATCACCTTGTCAAGTTCAAGCATAATAGGAAGAATGCCAACTTCTAAAGAACTCTATCAATACCCTATTGTCTTCCCTCATTAATAAAAATCCATCTTAATGACATGTACCTTAGTCAAAAATTATTTCATATAACCTTCATCACCATATTTGTCTTGCAGACCAATTTGCTTACTCTTATGTTGTTCTTATTTTATCTCAGACTTCTAGACCTAGTCTGGTGCTTAGATAAGCATTCCATACCTTAAAAACATGATAATTAATTAATAGTATAATACAAATAGACAAAATAATAATCACTAGGATTTTTAACCTCCTATAAGTCCATCCACTTCATAAAGGATCATTTTTAGGGTTTCTTATCTTGAAACCCTCATACCTTTGCTTTTCAAAAATTTGAGCTTGATCTTCATATCTAAGACAAATATGATCATATATAATGGACATACAATATAAAAAAGATCTTAAGAATATTACTAAGAAATTCTAAAAACATCCTTTAGTGACAAGAAACACTACACAGCTCACCAAGATACCTTTGTCTACCATTCTCAAGGAACAACCAACTTTGATCAGTAATAAATGCACTTGTACAGACTTTTGAGATAGACTACCACCTAGAGGATGATCTTCATGGAGTCTGTTACAACTTTGTATTTTATATAATCTTGATTTAACCTCTTCCTTGGCTTCTATAATCACTTATTTTCTCTTGGGTTCTAATTTCATATAGAGTCATTTAAAATCTAATGTTCATATTTTTGAACTTCAACAGCCATTTCCTGTAGCCTAAACTTGATGTTCTTTTGCACTTCATAGATTGATAGATAACCTTTGCAAGCTATATATTTAAAAGGACAACTCTTTATGACACCAAAATTATAAGGAACCTTTAGGTCACTAAGTACATCATCTCTATGTTTTAATTTGATAAGGATTGACTTTATAAGTACCTAAAATAAATGCACAAACTTACTAGTACATTCATACCTATGTGATGGTCTAGTCCTTCTTAGGCTAGAGGATGGATTTTTTCTCTCTTAAAAAGGTCAGATAACTTAACATAACTTTACTAATACATATATGGATGCTTCATAACCTCTTATTTTTCCTTACTAACCTAGAGATACTCTTAGCATTTAACCACATCAAAACGAGCTCTCTAAATCTTTGAAACATCTTACACATGTTCCCCCTATCACCATACACACCTTTTATATACCTTGATATAATATGTATTTTGTTACAAAATTGGTTAACAAATTTTATAAGCTCACCAAAACATCACACCTGCTTACATGCTTATACATTACCCATCATGCTTAAATAGACCTCGCAAAGTCTATGACTAGGTCTAGGTGTAGACCTAAACTAAACAACATCTTCCTTCTACCATGCTAGCTGACCATGTAGACCACCTTCAACAATTTTTTTTTTTAAATATGTATTCAAATTCCTTAGGTTTTATTTTTTACAAAGATTCAACATAATCCTTCTTCTTCTTAGTCAATCTTGTCAATACCATCATGAAGTCTTCTATACAAATCTCAATCATGGCCTTCACAAGCTTAGCCATTTTATGATTATAGAATCACCTTCATTCTATCAATCCTTATCCAAAGTAATTTATCTAATACCAATTTTTTTAAGAAAAACTACTGATAAGGGGGGTGAACTAGTGTACAAATGTTTCTTTTAATTCCATATACCATACATTAACCTTTCAAACAAATCTAGTAAATAAGCAATGTATAGAGAAGCAAACATATAAGCAAAAATAAAGATATTAATACATGAATATGAGAGATATGTGGGAAAAAATAATGGGTATAAAACCTATTTAAATACAATTTTAATATTTTCTTATAATTAATTGATCAACATTTAGTGAGGTACCAACCTCACAAGTAGTACCAACACATTACTAGTCAATCACCAACTCAACTAGTCCTTTAGCAAGCTCCAACTTGCAAGGAGGATAAAACCATATAAGTGACTTGGAACCAATTTAATCACTTTAAGGACACCTTTTAAATCTCCAATATACAAGGCATATCCAACTCC
Organism: Torreya grandis; assembly: GCA_037957365.1. Taxonomy (NCBI): domain Eukaryota; kingdom Viridiplantae; phylum Streptophyta; class Pinopsida; order Cupressales; family Taxaceae; genus Torreya; species Torreya grandis. Next base: position 242,008 of record JARHVA010003875.1, on the reverse strand, counting down.
CTCTTGACTAAGCTCTAACCCAATGAAGATAAACTTGATCACCTCAAGACACCTTGTTGTTCAACCAATAAATGGTGACCTCTTTTTCAGCTCTTCTATCTCCTCTATACTTTTTAATACATAAAAAACATATGTGATTCAAATATAATTGTCTTTCAATCAACAATAAACTCATTTGTCTCTTTTCAACCTTCTACCTCTCTCAAACAACCTTCTAGGCTCCCTTGCTCAACATGCCTCTGACTAGGTTCATTAGGTCAATTAACCATATTATCTACATGAAAAAATTATGATGGATTCTCATTAATAATCATATATTTTAATTTTATTGTGTACATGACTAATTAATACTCCTCAAATGGCTCTTTTCTTGGCTTATCTTCTCATTCCACTTAATTGACTCAAATATGCCTATTATGTCTTGTATAAATACAAGACTCTTGCTTGCACCCTCCTTGGTTGGAAAAACATCTCTCCTTCCTTATATCTCTCTTTTAATATGTCACTAAAAATATTTCATAATATGAACACTCACCACATAGGTTTTCTAAGCTCATTTATACCTTAATCTCTTCTTAGGCCTACTTAGAGACCTAATGCATTAGGTCTTCTCAATCACACGTTACACTTGGACCATCTTGGAACATCTTGAGCCTTTGTAAATTCATTAAAAACATAATATAAACCTTATTTATACCCCTTATAATATACATATATTTCTATACCACCTTTTATTCCAACTCACACTTTGAACCATTCCATTAGGCCTACTTGTCATTAGATCTACACACACCTAGAAAGTCTATCTCACATAACTAAAGCATAAAATAAAATTTTCCAAATAACATACTAAAAAAATTAGATTAATATATTATTCATGACCTCATTTTCATCACCATGTTCATTTTATATCACCAAATAGTGCATAAGACCTCAAACAAAAAACTTTAATATGCTCACTTAGAACTGTATGATTACTATAAAGCATAATCATAAACAATTGACTCTCCAAATTGAATAGGGAAAAAATATGAGTCTCAATGAATTATCATGATCCTAAGAGACGTTTATAACATATTTATTATAAATTTATTATTTAAATATATTTAAAACACTCCAAACACATCTTCGTAAGATGACTACACAAAACTACCAATAAACTTGTCAACACAGTCATGATAAGTATTGTATTTAAATCTTGTAATGATACTTAAAAAACTTTTAATTCACATTAATATATCCTATGTGATATATATAACATTATAAGATAGATATATTTTTTATTTTTGGATCAACCATTGGTCTTAAAGACCATTTTTTAAGGCTTTCTTTCATAGTGCTTACATAGTCAGACAAGACATTTTGGTTTTCATATTAAAACATATTAGACTGACTCACAACCTTACATAAAGAATGTATATATCATTTATGTAATAAAAAAAACAACATATTCATAGGATACATCAAATTTTATTATAGAGTCTTACACTCTTCACTATATCATGCATACCCAGATCTACCATTATGTCATAAGAACTAGTCATGATGAACATGACTTAGAGCACCTATAGGGACATAAATAATATATTTAAAATAATTAAAATTATACTATAATATAATTAGAGATACCTAAAATATCTAGATAATATTTTAAAAGAGAAACATTGGTCTCATAAACCAATCTTACTATATTGGGTTTTACTATCACATCTTTTTCTAGAAAGCCCATCTTGTGAACACTATTTGTAACGTTTTCAAAGATTTAAAAACATATGATTAATATAAAAATGAGGTATAGGACATTAAAAAAAAACCTCAAGTAGCTATATCCATTCCTAATCCACTACAATTCATCCCTAAACAAATTCTCACTCTAATTGATTTTTTTCATTGGTTTCACCATTAGCCTAGTTTAGCAATAGGTCAAATTGAGTGACCAAAATAGTTGACACAGAAGCTATAAATTTTCCAACTACAACCATGGATAAAAAAATAGTCCCAAGCTTCAACCTCTATTTATTTTCATCCTTTGACTTGGTCAAACCTTCCTTTTATATCAATTTTTTAGAAATAAGGGTTTTTATGTAGGTTTCACTTACTATCTTGATAGACCACTACTACTTGGATATTCCTAAGGGAGTTCTCTACCACCTCCAATAATCAAAATAACCTTTCCAAACTACTTTAGGACATTTCCAATAAGATTTTCCTTATCAGGTATCTATAAGGGTTTTGAGAGTGTTTAAAACTAGTTCTGGTGTTAATGATTATTCATAAAGTATTTCACCTCAAATGCCAAAATAATGCCTGAATATCTTATCTAGGACCCTTCCCCATATATCATCAAGATTTCAGCTTCCCATGAAATATTCACACATGCCAACAAGCAAAAGAGGTTCCTTCTTGAGTCCCCATCTCTTCATTTTGCATACACAAGAGACCTTCAAACTTTTTTTCTTGTTTTTTCCTTCAACTCAGGACCTAAAAATTCATAAGAACTATTGAAACAACCTATTACACCTATTTTAAAAATCAAATGATCTCTATCACCTTAGAAACTAAATTTAACTCCTCATTATGCCACACTAGGTCTTTTTGCATACTAGGCCTAAACCTTAAGCCATACTTAGTCCTTGAAATTACCTTGAACCCTTTTGCATAGCTTTTAATACCTGAAAATCATGTCATATATCATTTTACCATGTTCACACACTACATTGTATAGCTTCAATGTCATACACATCTATGTCATCATAACCATGCATCTACAAGCCATTTTCATGCTTGGGAACTAGGCCATCAAACAAACCTAGTAGGTACCACACAATTTTGAGACCTTCCTTAAATTATAGACTCACTTTAAAACTCACTCTCATGCCAACATCCTTCATCAAGGACCTGTAATCACTCATTTCATCATATTCCTCACTATGTTTCATAATACACTCCATTGGATCACTTCAAATATCACACTAGTAGGCTTAAACAATCATCCTCATATCAATGAGCCACCTTTTTATGATCCAATACTTAATCTTAGGGTTATTTTGAAATTAATGACCATACACAAACACATGACATAAATGATAAATTGCAACATAATTGCTCTCATTTTGGACCTTGTATTAGCTACTATGGAAGTATCAACCACCTTACTTGTGCCCCCTAATTGATTGAATACACACCAATCTTCCTCTTTCCAATTTACCAATGTAACATCTAATTTAACTCACTCTCCATTAGTCCTTTCTTGATTAGGAACTTTATTTTGTGTAATATAGGGAATTGATCCATTTTGTGCCATAAAATATTGATTAAACACATCATTCTTATTGGTAGACTGATTATGAGGTTAATCCCATTAAGAAGACCAATCATGCTCTTGCATAAAGTTATTTTGAATGGGTACTAGAGATTTAGAGGTGGTGGTAACATTTGGATTATAACTATTATATGGTCTAGCATTAATAATCTACCATTTTCCTTGATATTTGGCTTGAAAACATCATCTATTTGGCTTATTGGATTGATAAGACTGATATGGAGCTTGATATGGTCTATGAGGCTGAGGTAGCTACCTCTCAAGGGATACTAACATATTATTTTGGGATTGAAAAATATTCTCTATCTTTTTTAGTCTATCAAATTCACTAGGAGTAGCTTGTTCATGATTGTTAGTGTGGGAGTGGGAGAAAGAGTTGGTGTGGGGGGATGTATATTAGGAAACAATGGCATGGGGGTTCTTGGGGAGATATTATTATTAGCTTGTATAAGTTTATTATTAGCCTTTATGGAAACATCATAGGCATTAAATAAGGTATCTCCTCCCATAGATTATATCATGATAGCTATGTCATTATTTAATTCCTTCAAATAGTAGAGGAAGGCATAGTTTTAATGGGTATCATAAGAGCTAGAATCCTATCCCATGTTTTTTGAAATCTAAAATTGATATATTGTATAAAATCTTATGGATCACTCTTGAGAGTGGTTAATTATTTAATCAAATATAAGTGATCACTCATCTTCAAATCTCTTACTCTACTTCTCTCCTAGTTGGTCCTATGAATCAATAGAATTAGGATCCAATGTCCTATACCAATCTATATCCTTTCTATTAAATAAAATAGCTAACAATATAATTGCCACATTCTCTAGAGTAATATTATGAATACTCGAAAAATTTTCCATATCACTAATGTGCTCAATGGCGGTAATGGTGTTTTCTCTACTAAAGTATGGGATAATTTTAAGAGCTACCATAGGTATATCATCATATCTTGAAAGGTTTAGAGGGTATCCACAAATAAAGGTAAAAAAGGTCAGGTTTCTAGACATCTTGCTAACTTAAGAATAGTTTAGAGTGTAATGAAAAAAGGAGCTTCCTTCTAGGAGTTTTAGTATAAGGGGTAGAATGAAGGAATATTTTCCTCTTGACTGAAAAATAGAGGTAACTAAACAAACTCAAAATTAATACCTTTTTAACATGATATTGTAGTCACCTTTGGCATGAAAATTACTTACTAGTCTACAACCAAGAGCCAAAAACTTGTTGAAATTACTAGACACTACATGAAGGAACTTATTATAGTTGAATATTTATCAAGACTAACCTCAATCTTGGATAACCTTGTTGAAATTGGTCCCATTAGGCATGCCATAACTATTATCACTCCAAATTACACCCCTAAGAAGGTTTGAAGCCTTCTTATTTAAATGATAGCATGGAATAACTTCTAGGTTGTGGGTGGTATAATTGATGAAGTGAATCTCTAAATTGGGATATTTCCCTTGATGATTCACCCAAAAATACTCAATAACCTACTTATATTATAAGTAAAATGGGTAAAAGAAGACTAAAATAAAAAATAAAACATGGAGGCAATCCACCAAATATATTTTCCTCTACTTGCCTATGATTTTAGTATGAAATGACAAGATTACAACCTAATTTTCACAACTTCAAAACAATTTTTCCCACACAAGTGTTTCTATATGAAGGTTATTGCTAATATAACAGCCAAGGTGAATGATCAAGAGGTTTTATAAATGACACTAATGATGCTTCTACACTTGAACTTAGTAAAACCATTTGATACACATCATATGACATGTGGAAAGATGAATAACTCAAATAGAGTCATGATTGAAAAGGAAAAATGTAAGGAAGTAAGACAACTATATCTAACATCCATCAACAATCCATCTCGAAATCACTAGATTCAAAATGAAGTATAACTTATCTTGAATTTATTTCAAATTCAATAAAAAGTATTAAATTTTGTAAGGCGTTGGCATACACACTTTTAGGATACACATAATGTCTTCCAAGGATTTATTTATATCATAAATAAAATAGGAGAGGGAGATAGGACAATGAGAAATTTCATCAACTATCCTTCATCATCAAAATAGTTACTAAATAGAGGTATTGTACCACCAAGGCTGAAAGGGATGAGTTTTCTTATTTTTATCAAAATTCTAGGACAAGTGTTGATGGATATATTAATTAAGAGTGGCATGGAATATCACCTTGATAATTTTGATGCTTCTTGAAGCTAACTCCCTTACTTTGGAGTTACACCTTCACTTCTTTGAGGGGTAGTTATAAGTTAATCTTTTGACACTTGTCCTACTTGGGAACCTTCTATGCCAACCTCCCTCTTAAAATGATTCTTCACCATGTGAGGATTATACATGAACTTCAAAACTCTTTCTCTAACTGTTCTTTACCCTAAACTCTTACCATTCATTGCCAAAGTTTGTTTATCCCAAGAGGGTGACATAGACTAGCCTCCCTCTCAAACAAGGTCTAATTTTATGGTTTGAAGAATTTCATTATAGCATGTTACTTCATGAATTGTTATAATAGGTCATAGAGTCCCTATATAAAAATTATAGATCACCTTGTAGCTAAGTATTCATACTTATTTGGCAAGAAGATATTAGGAGGCCTTCATGCTATGTAAGTTTAAGTGATCTTGAGGGCCAATAATGGGTTCTTTCATGTGTTTAGTAATTTATAAAACTTTCATTTATGGTATTATGTTCCCACCAAGATATTCAAAAGGTATTTTGAGTCTTGAATCTTTAATTAGGTTTTCACTCCACCTTATTAATGCAAGAATGATTACACTCCTCCTCTAGGCCTAGTTAATGACTTACAACCTGTACTATCATTGTGAAAAGTTCTTAAATGGATTTTAAAGGACCATGATACTTCTATTTTGACTCAAGGATCATTTGAAAATGGTTAGGAAGTATTTAATAATACAAAACCATATAAATAGGCTCAAAATAGAAATTATTAAGCCATTTTTTGTACTTTTCACCTCACACATGCTAATACCTTGATTTACCATATGCCTAGGATATGTGTAGACATCATATAAGTAGTATTAGGGTCATTATAATCTATTTGAGGCACTTAGATAACCAATATACTCCATCAAGCTTCTTGAGAGGTTGTATCAATGTTTTAGGTCTCAACTTTGCTAAGGATTGTTAACAAAGAATATATCCTTGATCTCCAAACTAATGACACAATATTGGAGTAGGTAGAACTTAATATCATATACAACAACCATTTTGACTCATATAACTCCTCTTTCAAGTTACTTAATCTATAGTTCATTAATGGAATGATCTCAAATGGTCCCAAAACCACTTGCATAGTGTAGATCTCATCTAGATATTTATAATGGTCTACAAAACTCTAAAAGTAGAGCTCATATGCTCCTTATGCAGCTAGTCAAAGTTTTGGTCAAAACAAGTCAATAGGTGGTCGTAGCTATTCAAACTCAAAAAATTGACCATCATTTAATGTTATGAATCTAGTTCCAAGTCATAAATATCATTGAGATATTTTCAATGCATTTTTAATGGACCAAATCCGAGTTTGTATGTAGAATTTATGACCAATCAAACTTGGTCAAAATGATGACATAGAAATAAAGTGACATGGCTGACATGGCATGGAAAGTACAAATTGATAGGTGAAATAATTTGAGCATTCCAAGTAGACCAATCACAAGGTAACACATGGTAGTGAGTTCAAGTAAAAATCAAGTTGTTTTTTGTTTTGCATATTCTCTTTGACATGCATATGCATTAACAATGTAAAAGGCTGGCTATGAAGACCATAGTCGGTGGAGTCCACTTTTGTTACAAAGAGGGACCCTACCACCATGACATTTTGTCAAACTAAGTTGGGCTACCAAATGAGTCAAGGTGATTAAATAGGGTTGGTAGAACTGAATTGGAGTTGAGTTGGGGTGCTTGAAGTACACTTACCATGGATTTCTGAGTTTTATATGGTTCCACTACCAAGTCTATCAGGGGTTCATCCACACAACAGCCCACATTCATGATTTCCATGAAGACCATGGTAAATATGGAAGGGACGAGTCATATGATAACATAAAGGCGTTATCTAATACATGGACATGCATTTTTAAAAGGATTAATCAATGTTTATCCCATCCATGTGGGATGCCAATGAAAACTAATGCATTGCCATAAGAATCAAAGTAAGGCCACTATTGGCAAATGGATAGGCATCAAACCATATGAAATGTAGTCTTAAGCACTATATAAAATTCTTGGGGTTGGTTCTCAAAGCATCAAACATTGGTTTTTGAGTCTTAACATCAATTTTTTGAAGATGAAGCCTAGTATCGAGTTTCAAAAATAAGGCATCAGGTTTTCATAAAGAGATTTTGTAAAAGGCCTCAAGCTTTGATTTTTTCAATTCGAGACTATCTCTTCAACAAGATTAATCTGGGGATAATTTTGTGAGAATTTTCCACAACATTATAATCTTTGTTCATGATAGGTCCTCAACCGATCATAAGGACCCATTTTCACTCTACCTCCATTTTGAGGAACCTAGATTCATTTTTGGACTTCTGATTAAACTAGATAGTTGTTTGAGACTCTGAGATGGTTCCATCCATATGTGGATTTCCTAATTTTGAGTTAATTTGAGCCACTTTTTGAAGCCACTAAGTGAGAATTTTAGTGGAGAACTTCAGGAATGTGAGATTATATTCACGATAGGAAGGTGAAAAAATTTGTCTGAGTGCTGAGACTTTGTGAAGGTCTATTGCTGAGTTATTTTTGTAATCTTAGAGTGTCTATTTGACAATTGTAAGTTTTGGATATATACTTGAAATAAGTGGACCTAGAGACATAGCTCAAGCAGTGAACTCCATTATCAACTTGGTTATTGTCAGTTGACTTTTGTGCTTTATTTTTAGCATTTAATTAGTTAATTAATCATTTTGAATGAAAAAGTTAATCATAATGGCAATTAATGAAGAATTTAAAATACTTTGGGTTTTGAGATAAACACATTTTTAATGGTCAAATTTTGATTCATTTACTTTTAGTATTTTTTGAGAAATTGAATATTTGACAAAAGGATCCATAGTTAACTTTTTATGCAGGTAAATCAGTGTAGATTTTATGGATCAAGTTTGGTATCATAGTAGTTAGTGTGTTGGGTTAGGTTTTGATTGTGTGGATTTGACATTAGTTGTGTTTAGTTTGGTTTTCCATAGTATTTTAGACATTTTGGCCTTGTTGATATTCTATTTATAGTGTGTATTTTGTGGGATCAAGTTGTTTATAGGGAATAGGAAACCATGGGCAAGTTGTCAAACAAAGCTAAGATTGATGATATTGAAGAGATTAACCAGTAGATCCAAGAAGAGAATGCTTTCCTAAGATCTCAATTTTATTCCTTGGATGTGGAGATTGCTCGCTTGAAATCTAAGTTGCAAGCCAAAGATGAGCTCTTGGTACAGATGCAAAGTGAAGAAAGACACAGTCTTCACCAATTGTCTTCCACTATAGATGCAGGCACTATGATTGATGAGTGCACTATAATTCATTCATCTAGTAATTCCCTTCATTTAGTTTTAGATGTTTCTTTTTGTAGTTTTGAAAAACACACTAAGGATATTAGATCTAAACTATTATTAAAAATGGGATTTGATGGAAGGGGCCTTGGTAAGAATGCCCAAGGTATTGTTAACCCAATATAGGTAGAGCATAGCTCTCACAATATAGGATTAGGTTACCCTAGTGAGAAATTGGATGTTGGAGAGAGTTCCTCCATTACTAAAAGAGGACAAGCTTCTAACAGCCAAGATCTAAAGCCACTAGTAGAGCAAAATTCCTCCCTATGAAGGAATGATGAGCGGTGTAAGAAATTAGGTAAAATAGGTGTTGAGATTCCACCTCCACCTTCTTATCATAATCATAATCATAATCATGTGAAGAATTTCAAGACTTCTAATCCACTCTATCCATTTAATAAATTTGGCTTTGATATTCAGAAGATGTGGAATGCTTTCCCTTGTACTTTTTTTGGATTACATAATCATTCTATTGTCATATGTTGGAAGAGAAGGACATTGATGAAGAAACTAATGTCATTCACCAAGAATAAGGTAGTTGGTAAAGACCAATCTTGTAGCTCACATGCAAGAAATGGAAAATGGGTAACCTCTCTCCCATAGAGGAACTATTGCACTCATTTTCATATGAGTGGACATAGGGTTGAGAGATGTTGGAAACTTCACCCAATAAGCCATCTCAAAAATGGTAAGGAAAACTTGATATACAAGTTAAAAGAAGTTTTTAATCCATCAGCCAAGAATAAAACACATTGGATCTAGATTTTCCATAGATGATTCCATTCTAATTCAATATGGATAATGAAAAATCATTTATTTTCATGGATAGATTGACATAGTATTGATAATATCGTTGAATGGCATGTTTTTTGTTTAACCTTGTTTTTAGAGATCTAAGAATCACTAGGTGCACACGTAGTTTCATGTAGAGGCCCATTGAGGATGTGCATCAGAAGAGAACATTGATGGGTATGCTATTTTCCATGTGTATTTCTATGTAGAGGCCCTTGGATGTCTATGCAGAAAAATAAGACATGGATGCACATATAGAATCTCAGATCTATGTAGAGGCTCATTGAGGTTGTATAACAGAGGATATTTAGGATCTTAGATCTGTTTAAAGGGTTTTTGTAGTTGTTTAGTAGAGGAAATCACTAGGATTATCTGTGTAAAGGCTCTTTTTAAGCCATGTAGTAGAGGAAGTCATCACATCCTAATTCTATGTAGAGGCTATTGATGGCCATGTAGTAATAGAATAATTTTGGAATGTGTGATAAATCAATTTTTCCAAGCATTATAGGTGTAATTATGAAACCTAAGTAGATTGATAAGACCCATCAGAGTATATTTAGCACTGATTGGCATTTCAGAGGATCAAGTTAGGTACTAGCTTTTGGTGGACTAAAAGCCTTCTTAGTGGGGAGGTGTGATCCAAAGGTCATTATTGGAATGATGTCAAATGGTCTTAAAACCATTGGTATAGCATACATCTCATTGAAATGTTTCCAATAGTATGTAGAACTCTAAAAATGGAGCTCGTATGCTCCTTGTGTAGTCAGTTAAAGTTCTAGTCAAAGTAAGTCAATCGATGGTAAAATCTCATCAAACTAAAAAATTGACCATCATTTAACATTGAAAATCTAGTTTCATGGTGTAAATCTCATTGAGATCTTTTTGACACATTTTGAATGGACCAAATCTGAGTCTGTATGCAGAAGTTATGACTAGTCAAACTTGGTCAAAATGATGACATGGCAATAAAGTGACATGGTTGATGTGGCATGATAAGTAAAAATTGACAAGTGGAATAATTTAGCATGCCAAGTGGACCAATCATGAGGCAACATGTGGTAGTGAGTTCAAGAAAAAAATGGGTTTGTTTTAGTTTTGCATCTTTGTCTTTGATAGGGGTATGCATTAATGGCATAAAAGGCTAGATACGGGGACCATAGCCAATGGAGTCCACTTTTGTTATAGAGGGGGACCCTACCACCATGACATTTTTAAAAATATATTTGGGCTACCAGATGAGTCAGGGTGATTGAGTAGGGTTGGCATAACTGAATTAGAATCAAGTTCGGGTGCTTGAGATACACTTACCATGGATTTCTGAGTTTTATATGGTTCCACTACCAAGTCTGCCATGGGTTCATCCACATAACAACCCACATCCATGATTTACACAAAGACCATGGTAAATTTGGAAGGACTAAGTCATATTCCAACACAAAGGCATTATCTAATACATGGAAATGCCTTTTTTAAAAGGCTTAATCAATGTTTATCCCATCCATGTGGGATGTAGATGAAAACTAATGTGTTGCCATGGAAATCAAAGTAAGGACATTTTTGGCAAATGGATAGGCATCCCACCATATGAAATGCATCTTGAATCACTATATAAAGTGCTCAAGGTTAGTTTTTAAAGCATCAAACATCAGTTTTTGAATTATAACATCAGTTTTTGGAAGATGAAGCCTAGTATCAAGTTTTAGAAACAAAGCACCAGATTTTCATAAAGAGATTTTGTAAAAGTCCTCAAGATTTGAGTGTTTTGGTTTGAGAGTATCTCTTCAATAGGATTAAGCCTAAGATAAAGTTGTGATAATTTTACACAACATTATAAGCTTTGCTCATGATAGGTCCTTAGTCAATCATAAAGACCTGTCTTCACTCTACCTCTGTTTTGAGGCACCTAGAGTCATTTTTGGACTTCGGAGTAAAATAAAGAGTTGTTCTAGATCTGAGATGATTTTAGTAATATGTGGATTTCTTGATTTTGAATTCTTTTGACCCAATTTTTGAAGCCTCAAAGTGATAAGTTTGGTGGAAAACTTTAGGAATGTGAGATTGCATTCACGACAAGAAGGTGGAAAGTTTGTCCATGAGTGATAAGACATTTTAAAGGTCTATTTCTGAGTGTTTTTGCAATCTTAGAGTGTCTATTTGATAATTGTAAGTTTTTTCTATGTACTTGTAATTCATGGAAATGGAATGGTTCATGTTCTAAGTAGACCTGAAGACATAGATCGAGCAATGGGTGAATTTCATTATCAACTTGGTTGTCATGAGTTGAATTTTATGCTTTCTTTTCTATATTTTATTAGTTAATTTAATAATTTTGAATGCAAAAGTTAATCATAATGACAATTAATGAAGAATATAAAATACTTCAAGTTTTGAGATAAACATGTTTTTAACAATCAAATTCTGATTTGTTTCCTTTGAGTGTTTTTATAGAAATTGAATATTTGACAAAAGGATCTATAGTTAACTTTTTGCATCGTAAATTAGTGTAGAGTTTACATATCATTACCACATAATGAAATTTAGCTTACCAGGAAAAACATGCCTATTAGTGAACTTGAGAAGATCTAATTTGGAAAAAAGAAGTATGAAAGTGATTTTATTGAATTATAAATACATCATTTAGGTGTTTAAAACATACCATGACATGTGCAAGTGGTTGTTTTATTTTTTTGACTCTTCAAACTCCTTAGAACCCACATTAGGCCATTAATATGGTTTATGAACAATCTAGTGTAAGTGACCCTAATAGTATTTGTTTGAAAATTTCTCTTTATTACCATTATTCTAAACCCTATATGCATCTCTGACAATGTCTCATTTACCTTTTAAGATCCTTCATTCCCCAACTTACTTCAAAACTTACAAGTTTTCCTCATGTTTTAGGTATATGAATATAGTTGTATTTATAGGCTTCTTGACTATTAGACCTTGAGAATGGATCCTTATTATCTATTTTTGGCCTTTCTAGTGATTTAAATAAGGATATACATTTGATAATTATATTTCTGACCCTTCCTATCCTCTTATCACATCATCCCACATCATAAGTATGTTTTTCTCTAATTCCATCTATGATAGGCATGTAGGTGTATTTATAGGCTTAGCACCTCTATTTCTTATGTTTTTCCCTCATTAAACTTATTTAACCAATGCTAAAATTGTAAATAATTTCCCCTCATGTTTATAGGATTTCTCTACATGATTTTAAACATGGAATTGATCTAATCAACTCATTTGACTTTCAACATGATAAGCACAGTTTATTGGGTGCATATACATAGTTGAATGCATTTTTGTTCCATTAAGAAGGTCCATGAAAGTCTTGAAATGCTTAGTTATAATCTTCCTTAGGATTGGATATACTATATACCATCATGAGAAACCAATATTTCATTGGTTTCTTGAGACTCTAACTTCACATGCATAGAAAACCTCTTTCTAGGTCTTAGAATTTTGTCAAAGCTTTTCTCAGGTGTCTTGGTCATTTTGATGATTTATTTTATTCACACCTAACTTTAACATTTCAATCTCTTCTTCTAATATCTCATACACCTTTTTAAACTTCTCAAGTTCTCTACCTCTCACAAAACTTGTCTCTTTTAGCCTACTTTGCAGGTAGACCTGTAGGTGTTCATTCTAGGCTTAACACCTTCTTTACTCATTATGTGATTAATTTTATTGGTTTAGATGATATAATATATGGTGAGGTGAAGAAAAATATCCCATTTTAGAATATTTCTAATGAGGGGACATGTAAATTTTTTCAAGCCTTCTCATATCCAATTTGTAGACCTACAAGCTACTAGTATGTATGTGATTACATCAGTCTATTATCATCTTTGTTTTCAAAATCCTAGAGGAAGCTTCATGTTTTGGTTTAGTTTTATCACCAAAATGAATACCCCAAGATGGATTATGGTTGTATCATCACTATAAATCCTTTAATAATGTATTTGGAACTTGTTCATCAGCCATAGACATGTGTTCACTCTTTACACTTGGAAACTTTGTTGGAGAACCCTTAGACCAATAACCTTCATGATATGATATATTCCACTTGAGGATGTTGATAGGAGGGAAGTTATGTTTTTTAATATTTATTTATAGCCACTTAAAGTAATAAAACATCCAAAAATAATCAAAACCCTACTTGTATCCTCTCATATAGTTTTGCAACTCATTCAAAGTGAAGGTCTTGTTCCTCTATTATTGGCATGTGCCAAATGAGTGATGAGTGATGGAGTGAAAACACCAGTAGGTTTTTAATAGTCTCATAAAAACCTCCATTTTCACCAAAGAGATAAAAAAGTTCTCTAAAACCAAACTTCTAGGATTTTGAGAGGCTTTAAAATATCTTATTTTGTTAAGGATGATTCATAAAGAGGCCTAAATTTTCTAACTATGTCTATGAATTAGAAGGGCATAGGGGTCCCCTCCTTCCCCTAAAAAAATTTTAGTTTATCTTCTTTCTCCTCTATGAACCAACCTCAAATCATTGACCCTTTTGAGCTTGCTAAGTAGACCTATGAAACCCGATGGAGAAATGGTATAGGTTTTTGACTTTTTTGGATTTGTAACTCCTTAATTTTCATGAATTTCAATTTGAGGGCACTAGGAAGAGCCTTGGAGAGGATAAGAGTTGATATTAAATATAAACCCTTTACCAAGAGACCTTTATAAGGTTTTTTTCCTCAAGAAACTACTTAGTCTACCTTTTTGATTTATTGGAGCTGATGAACAAGGTGATTATGGAACTTCCTTGACCTATACAGAGGTGAAATAATATGCCAAATAATTTCCCACATTTTATTCCCTTGTAGGTTCCTAATTATGTCTTATTTGAACATTCAAAATAATGAATAGATAATTACAAAAGAGTTATAACATTGGAAAAGTAGTCCTAAGACATTTTAGATAATATGTACAATGAATTACATATATCATGACATCCCACAAGTGTTAAATGTCATAAAATACCCCTATACAATGATATAGACCTTCATGTTTGATTTTTCTTAGTAAGTCTCATTATCAAATTCAAGCATACCATCAAATTAAATCAATAAAATACATTAATCTTTCTAAAAATACCTTAACTTCTACAAAATGCTTGAGAGTGCAATGTTGTCAACTCACTAGCTCTGTTCCTTGGTCTTCTTGCTCAGCTTGGAATGCATTGTATTCTTAGAGGGTCACCATATTATTTTATTCACCATGATTCACACTTTACCTTGACTTTCACAACAACCTTAACATCTCCAAAGTTACCTTAATCTATGCCAAACACTTTGGATATGACCACAGTGAGTGAGTTTGATGACAAAACTATATGTTTTGACTCCACCTCTAGCTAAACCACCCTAAGGTACTCTAAAGGGTACCAGGACAACATAATGTTTTCCACTATGAATCTAACCATGACTAGAACAAGATCCTTATAGATAGCTATCAACAAAGTTAAGAGAATGATGAATTTTTTTTGAAATGATACAAACCAATGGTCACCAAATTTGGATAACACATACCAATGAGCATTCAATTGAGAAAAGATTCCCTATTTATTCCTATTTACATATCAATCATAGGGACTGCACACCTATAGTTATGAATTACTGAAGAATAATCCCAAGATCTTTATTTACCAAGTTACAATCTAGGTCACTATTGTATTTGCTTTCCATATATTACATGACTCACACATAAGCCAATACGTAGGAGAGAACTACATTAGTATGAGGCCCTCTTCAAAGTATTATCTATATAGGTATTTCTCATTGATAGAGGGATATTTAGGGTTAGTTCAACATCATGTGCCCACTAAGGTCATGATAAATATGAAGAACTAGGGTTTTGAAATTTCATGAGTGAAATTCCATGACCAAGATCTGAATGCACCAAAATGAAGGTCAAGATAAACCTATAAGCATCTAGGTAGTTACATCTTTTTACAATAGGTACTCCATATATGATTCTTACATCAAGTTCAAATTGTATCATCAACACAACCATCCAAGTTGATGCTAGTATCCATAGCTCTAGAGGCACTTAATCTAGAATTTGGTGATTGTTCTAGAACCCTCTTCCAGTCTGATGTTTGCATGATCTAGATCAAAAATTGTGTTAGCATTAAAACTAGTTAAATACATTATTCATTTGTCATTTACATATCAATCAGAGTTGCACTTACTATTTTTATCCTATCTTAGTTTAATGAATTCAACATATGCTATATCTGAGTTTAGCATCTAATTGGCCTACTATAGAGATAGGTTTATCACCATTGTACCTTAAACTATCTCTATCTGCTTTTAACCCTAGATAACCCCAATCTAGATTTTTAAGGATAAACATTTGGTGAAACCATCTTATTTTATTGATCCAAAATCCTAGTTTTCATTTAGTCTTTTATCCTTCTTCAAAATAATTTCATTTCATATTTATGTATGTTCTTTTTATATCTTTTTTTTTCTCCTACTTGTATGTGCATAGTTTAGGAATGCCCAGTTACATTATTGATTTGTCCCTAGTGGTTATGTACTTCATAATTTTCTTAACAGTTAAAATCCTATGGAATCACTAATAGAAGGCTATACAAGGAATATTCATTATTATGATAATTTCTTAATGTACCTAATGATCAATGTATTGCATATGAAGATCTTATAGAACATCAAAAATAGGATAAAGCCTAGTTTGCTTATAACTATGTTAATGAAAGAACCAATGATGCAAATGCAAATATAAATGAGAAAGGTAGTGACATTTCTACTTTTGGTTATGAGTGTGCTTATATCCCTCTTGGCTATGACACTTCTCCCATTCCTCTAATTTTTGACAATTATAGGTTTCAAGAGTTAATAAAGATGCATTTTTAAGACTTTGCCAAAGGACAATTCAATAGATATGCAAAATGGTATAATTCATAATGTTCAAAATAAAAATGTTGCATGTATAAATTCTTTGGTTATTTAAAAATGTGGGTGTGCTTATTACCTTTCCAAGGATGCAAATGTTGAAGAAGTTGAATCTTCCTCCTCTATCTCTCTTAATGTAAATGTTGATGAATTCAAGTGTGTACCTTCTTCTCCAAGTAATACTCATTGAAAATTTTATTCCTTCTTTGGGTGATTCATATTAAAATAGTTAAAAAATTTATCCCCCTTTAATTTTTGAGGAAAAACATGCATGTCCTATGTCTCCCATCATCTTACTCAAAGAAAAAAATGAGAGTATATATGAAAATCGTAAATAAATGATTACAAAACATGTAGTGTTTGAGGATAAAAGTAAAGTCCCAAGTATATTTCATGTATATTTTTCTAAGATCAAGTCATATAAGTCAAATAAAATCAAAATAACATTTCATATTCTCTCCCTCATTTACAAAGTAAATTGAAAGTGAAAGTTGTATTAATCACTCTCATGATGTTGCAATTAAAATAACAAATGTTTCTTTTCTTCCCTACTTTACATTTTATGATATAAAATACCCAATGTTTATAAGTTAAGTTTTTACCTTTACCCTTTTTGAATGTCACAAGATTTTAAATACCATAGCACCTTGTAACAACAATTGTACTAACCTTCATGTTATTTAACATGATATTACAACCTCTTTAACCATGGTTTCCACTTTACAAAATATTTTAAAACCATGTGGTGATCCTCCTATTGGCAATGGAAAATATTTAATTATTCATAAATTCCCTGTGCATGGTAAGTTACAGAACTAGTAAAAGATTCAACCTCTTCTTGTAATATTTTATCTATTATGACTACCATATAATATTTTCAACAAAAAATCAACACTCTTAAGATGAAAGTTTCTTCTTATGAGGCTATTTTTTAGAAGAATATATTAGTAGAGCAACCTGTCACTAAGGATGTATTTGAGCATCCTTATCCTTCAAACTTTACTATACCTAAGTTATCCTTATTTTATGGTCAAGGAGATCCTTCTATTAATTTTCAACAATATATACACTCCTTCAAACATTTGATCCAAATAGAAGCTTGATTTTAAAGGTTTTTCTTCATAACTTAACCCAAGGGGGGCTCTTGATTGGTTTTATAGTCTTCTGAATGGTTATTTATAAACTTTCCAAAAACTTGAAGATGTATTTCTATCAAAATTTCATTGTTATACCTTACCTAAGTTACCACTGGGACATTTTAAATCATTAACACAAATATACAATGAGTCTGTACAAGACTATATTATTTTATTTAAGGGTGATTTGTATTCCTTAAATTCTACACCCTTAGATTCAGAAGTATAATTTATATTTAGAAGAGGTCTTATTTCTCCACTCATATGAATATCATTACATAATCCATTTACTTCATTTGATACCTTATATTGGGAAATGTACAAATATGCATACACTCTAATGAATACTCAAACAAAGTTACATATCTCTTCACCAAAAAATATGCGTGACAATAATCATTTTTCCAAGGCAAATCAACAAGTTACAAAATATCATGAACCAATTTAAACACCCTTTTTATTAAAAAAAACATATGTCAAAGAAAAAATGATAAAGGTATTGAACAAAAGAAGGAACTTTCTTACAGAGTATCTCATATAGTTAAACCATATACCTCTATCAAATGGAAGCCTCCTCAGTTTGATTGGTACCATGATATACCACATGATATGTCTCACACACTATTGGATAAATGAATGATAACACTTCCTCCTAATTCACATTATCCACCACACCAATTTGAAAAGTCAAAATGAAAACACTTTTGCACTTACCATGGTATTAATGGACACCATGATAATGAGTGTTTTACTCCTAAATAAAAGTTTACAAAGTTAGCCGATTGAGGAATTACTATATATTAGAAAGACATATCTATAAATATTTCACATAATTATCTTAGATGGCCATCTAATACAGTTGAACCATCCCATGCTACTCCTTTTGATGAACACATGGTCCATCAACCTTCACAGAAGATGACCACTAGTAAAATTCATTCTCCTAGTGTACTCTCTATTGGGATTGATTGTTCCCACACTGATCCCACCAAGGAATCATTGGTTGATTAGATCCTAAATAAAAGGACACATGGAGGGGTTTTACCTAAAAATTTGATACCTAAATAGATACATATAAATTCCCAAGGTATTTCTATAGATACTTCAAAATGATTGACATAAGCAAAACAAATATTTTGATTACCACATGATCATTATAGTCAAGCTTTCTTATTTTCATCTAGATTTCATTGCATACAATGATTACTTCACTAAAACTAAATTTTAATTTTCATTAAATTGAAATATTTTATAAGATGCACCATATTCAGACATTCTGAACACTTAAACATGTTTATGCTATTATTATTCCAAAGAAACCACATAACACATAGAAATGGGTTCCATGAATCCCTATTCATTTTATTACTACTTCACAACCTCATAGTCCTATTATACATACACATAGCATCACAAATACTACAGTGATAGATATTGCACCTATAAATGCTCCTTGATAGCACCACTAATTGATTTCACTAGATTTCGAGTAGGGAGATACCAATTACCATCCTTTGGATGAGATCATAGGATGATCTTTCCTCTTCACATATTCAAAAAATACAAAAGAAAACTCAATTATTTTCAAAAATCTAAAAATATTTTCATCATAAACATGTTATATTATGTCTTTAGCATCTATGTGTTAGTTATATGTTAATGGATAACATACCAGTTACTTATACATACACATATGTTTCATGTTTCTACTTGAGTGTGATACAAACATACACAGATACATGATCTATTCATATTTTGGATGTTAGGTCTTCCCTCTACTCATGTCATATGGAAATTGTGGGAATCCACCTATATGATCATGATATTTCCAAGTTATTTCATTATAGGGTCTTTACACTATCATGTTTTGAGACCATATATACTTACACATGCCTTTATCCATGATTATATCTTTCACAAGGTACTTGATATGCTATACACTTGACATTTTTTGCTAACACATTTGAGCCATGGGATACTATGATATGTTTATGTTGGTTTCTTATGCTTTCATTTATGCACTTCCTTGAGTGTTTTGCCTTGTTATTGTATTACTTACTTGAGAATTTAAATATGATCCTTTATTTATAGCCCTTGTGCTTATGTGTGCTTTCTTTGACATTTGAATATGTCATTGTTTGTTGTATGGACATTTGAATATGTTATTATTACCTTTAATTATGTAGTATTTTAAAATGTCGATTGTTTGCAATATCTTAAGACCATGGTATGTTTACTTGATTTTGAGTGCTGTTGTGTGTGTGCTTATTGTTAAAATTTCACTGTTACTATCTAGACATTACCATGATATTTATCATGAATTTTAGTCCTTCATGTGATCATATTATTCTATGCACTTTAATGCTAAATTTACCTATACATGTTCTTCTATATATGTTACATGGTTTCATTCATATATTATACATTTGTATTATGCTTTTGAGGTGAGATAACTACTGGTTTATATTATTCCTTCACCTCAAAAGGGGGGGAATATTAGTGGTGGCATGTCATAGAGCCATATTCTCCAAATTTGACACAATTTTAAAATTTAGTGGGTGCATATCATATGGGCATGGCTTCCACACATTAACAATTTCAAATTTAGTGGGAAAATGCTTTAGAAACATGTTCTCCACACTTATTCAGTATTTGACACACCCATATTTAGTAGGCACATGTTTTTGAAACATGTCCTCCACATTGGCACTTATTTTGGTTTAAAATTTATCCATATATAGTGGGGCCATGTTTTTGAATCATGTTCTCCACACTTATATAGTTTTTAAATTGCCCAAAGCACACAGTTATGTAATTTAGATTCATAGTTATGTTAGAATTCTATACTTTGGTACCATTATTATACATAGTTTTAGCATGAGACATATATAAGGTACATATGCTATGAAATGTGTGCCTAATATTACAAAATCCAAATCAGTCTCAAATTTCAAAAAGTTCTTAAGGAATTTCAGCACCCACCATAATGAACTTTTATAGACTATATTGAGCCAATATACTCTAGTAGTTGGTTCACTTTTGGTATGGTTGAGATGATTAAATCACTCAATCTTTCCAATTTTTTAGGTTGAACTTGATTATATCATCTAGACTTACCAATTTGATAATCTGAGTTAACTTTTTTCACTCATTATCACCAGGTTATAAGTATGATTGGGTTGTGTGGTTGAGCTAATCTCAACTATTAGGTGGAAATTCACATTTTATCCATGTTTAGAAGCATGTGCCTTCCAATTTCTATCTATCTCCTTAGATATGTGCACTTTTTATATTTATATATGTGTGTCTTAATCTTAGTTTTAGATCCTTATAATGATAAATCTTTCAAATCAACTTGCCAATAGGCAATAAATTACATTGATACATATGCATACTCCTAAACCTTGCTCTTTCAATTTCAATAATTTCATTTTCAGATTTTATGCACTAATTATGTATTGTGACATACTCTTGATTGCATGTCATTCATAAAAAAACACTCAAGTTGGACCCAAGAAAAGGCAAGGTGTGTTATACACACCTGGGTATGCATTTATTCTCCTTTAAACCAAAAATTTCATTACTATATTAAAGGGGAACAAATGTAGACAATATTTATGGATTATATAACACCTAAGTCTTATACACTTGGCAAACTCAAACCTTGGTTGTTACTCTTAGTTCTATATATTTTTCACTTTCAAAAGTATCACATATGTTCTATCTTGTGCCCCTTGGTGTATCTCTTGATCCAACTAGTCTTATGTTGATGAGCTAGACCTTTTATCTTGCTCAAAATGTGCAAAACTTGATTATCTTCCACATCTACAAGTTTTAAGTTTGTACCTACTTTCCTATTAAATAGACACTAGCATTCCAAATAGACACCTAAGTTGATGCAGGTGTCCTACTTTGACACAAGTTTCTAGTGCCCTAAAGTCATATAATTTCCAAATGAAATGTATCCTCATGGTCAACCCAAGTGCTTTATTGTGAGTTACTTATCCAAAGGGTTTGATATAAATACAAGATCAAACCTCATTCATTCATCACCTAACATTCATACCAAAGAGTATTTAGAGAGAATTCAATTGAGAAAAGCTTCCCTATTTATTCATATTTCCATATTAGTCATAAGGATTACACATCTACAAGTATTAAGTATTGAAGGAGAAATCCAAGAGATATATTTGTCAAGTTACAAGCTAAGCCATTATTGTAATTACTTTCCACATATTTCATGATTCACACACAAGTAAAAATGTAGGGGAGAACTACATTGGTATAAGTCCCCATTCAGATTATTGGCTATGTAGACAGTGCTCATTGACAAAGAAGTATTTGGGGTTTGCTCAACATCGTGTGACCACTAACCCATTTTCCCCCAAGGTCACTATGAAGATGAAGAACTAGGGTTTCTAATTTCATGAGGAATGACACTCCATAACGCAAATCTAAATGCACCAGAGTGAAGGTGAAAACAAAATCAAAAGCATCCAAGTAGTCACATATTTTTCTAGTAGGTATTATGTACATGACACCTGCATCAGATTTAGACAATAGTGTTGGTTGATTTATTATGTATTTATTTTAATGTTTGTTTAGTATTGTTAGTAGTTAATTATTTTTGGGTTGTTTTACCCATTGGTTGGTTTTGTATCCAACTTCCTCATTTTGTAACCTTTTAAAGATTAAATTATGTACAAAAATAAAATAATCTTTTCATTGAATATAATTTTGTTATCATTTTTCACATTCCATAACTAAACTATGGTATTAGAGCACTAGTAAAAGGAGGAAAAAATACACTCAAATGATAAAAAATAATCTCGAAGGCCAAATTATTATTGTGCTTAAAGGATTATAAAATAAATTTGTTAGTAAAACACACACACACACACACACACACACACACACACACACACACACACACACACACACATTCATTCAAACTATTGTTTTGAAGGATGCAATGGCAATTGTTATTTTGAGAATCATGATTTGATAAAGCATAGACATACATGAAGATTGGATCAAAGCAAGGAGAAATCAAATGAATAAACATTACATCTAAAATAATACATAAACATATAATAACATGTTTGATTGCATCTAAAACTACTTGTAATCCTAAGCTTAATTAATGTCATTTGGGAGACTTTAGCAAGCCTAAGTAATAGAGGTATTTTTTTAATCAAGATTCATTAATTACGATGCCCTCAAGGTATAACATGAAATATTATAACAAATTAGTAAGGTTTTTTATTGAATAAATTTGTGAATTTTATTTTTAAAGCCATTATAAACTATGCCAAACATGTATGGCACACTAGTATGATATATTTTTATGTTAAAGTAATTGAATAATTTGTAGGAGAGATTTATGCGGCATTGAAGTCCCATAAAAACATAGCACATCCAATCAAAAAGGTGTAGTAGGGTTTCATTTATTTATCTTGTTTTTTTGGATTATGGGATCCATGAGGCAAGTAAATGTACTAAAATTTTTATGCATGGTGAAAAAATATAATCACAAATTACTACATGTAGATTTCATTTTATTTTTTTACTTTCAAAAACTCATAAATTGAGTATCTTGATTTTATAAACTTAAGACTAGTGAAGGTAATTTGGTTAGATAATTATTTTTGGGTCACTTGCATACAATAAGGGTCTAGGGTTCCAAACCCTCCCAAAATAATTTGATCAAATTTGTTTTTTTGATCATATTTTTTATAAAAATAATGAAAGGACAAATTGTAAAGGGAGAATTTTTTAAATTTTTGGAGGTATAAGGGTGTAATAGGAGATTTAAGGTGTGATTAAATTTTTATAAATATATAAATATTTTGTATATCAAAGATACTTATGAGGGTCAAGGTAAAATCCTAAATAACATTGATCTTATTGTTATTTTACTTCTTTATAAGTCATGGAAAAAATTGGTATCTTAATCTCTGAAAATGATATATTGTCACCTAAAACTATAAGGAATGGAGTAAGAACATGGATAACACCTTCATTTTTAATGACTTATGGTAAATCATAGAGAAATACTCCACACCACTAACTAAAGCTAAAAATTTGTTTGAGTACATGAAACATGATAAGCATGCATTTTCATTGTTAAAATCATCCTACACTAAATAGATTATCATTCATATATAGGTAGTTAAAAATGGTACATATAAATCCTAAAAAGTTTTAAAGGATATATATGACAAACAACATACCTATAATAATATTTATCTCTTAATTTAGATGCTTAATAATAAGCTTAACATTGACAATCATGTATCTGGATATATCTCCCACATGAAAACATTAAAACAAGAATACTGCACAATCAATAGAAAGATAGATGATGACATGTTGATTTCCATCACACTGAATGGCCTTAGTTATACATACACTAATTTTATTTAAATGCTACAACTTAGTGATAAGCTTGATGGTGCCATATTTGAATCTATATGTGAGTTGTTGACTTATCATGAGCGATAGTTTATAAAGAAGAAGAGTATGCCTACTAAAGAGGCTCATTATACAAAGAATAGTACCATCACAAAGATCATTTACATGTATAGTGATAGTTTCAAAAGTATTAATTTAAACACTCTTTGATACATCCTCCAAGACACTCTCCATATCATTTTGCATATTCTCCACAACATTCTCACCGATTCTCTCCAGGATCCTCAAAATGCAAAAATTACCATAGGCACTCTTCTCACTCTAGTGGTTATTTTAGTGATTTAACTTATTCTAAACCTCATTGGCATAGGAAATATGATTCAAATGTGTAGGTATTGGATATATTGTATATGTATTTCATTCTTGATGACCCCACTCCACACAAAAAGTGTTGAAACAAATTATGTGGATCATTTCAGTGGAAAATCTTCTAGTTACTCTAGCTATTCAAGTTATTCTAACACTTCCTCTAATCAGGAGGCATCCTATATTTCCAATGTCTATGGTTATGATGGACTTGATAGCTTGTTCTATGTGATAAGTGATTCACCTATCTTGTGTGAGCTACTAGTATCAAGACTAGGATCTATTATAGTAGAATTTTTTTGGCTTATATTATTGATTTCAATTCTAGTTTTGGTTTTCTCTCATTTATATTCATGACACGGAGTAGAAAATGTTAGTTTATTTTGATTATCTTAGTGCATAGCTTCTCATATCTTGCCTAATATGGGGATAAGATATAACATTGGTTGGTCTTCAATCAATCGTTAGTGATAGTAAAAGTTGATAGGGATCGTTAGCACCAACAATGTTGAGCAAAGGCCTTTATAATTTGTTGGAAATCAGAGAGATGTGTTATACACAATATAAGTTGGTCACTTTGATGGGCTTCTAGGTGAAACCTTATGTGGATTTATGTATTTGGGAAGTCCTTGATCATGTTCTACTATATTATGGTATTATGATCATAGGATCATGTTCATCAACCTTTTATGCCATAACTCATAGTGTGGGCTTCTATATGGAGTGACATTTTTTTAATTAGTACCAGTAACAATTTATTTAGAGTTTCTTTGATGACTTTAGATTCATTTCTCTTGATCTTTCATATTTTATACTCCTTTAGATCAAGAGAGAGTTTTTTGGGTCATTTATTAGCTAAGGTAGTTATGTATTTATTTTAATGTTTTATTTTATTAGTATTTAATTATTTTTAGGTTATTTTAATCCATTGGTTGGTTTTGTAACCAGCTTCCTCATTTTGTAAGATTTTAAACCTTACATGATGTGGAAAAATAAAATAAGCTTTTCATTAAATGTAATTTTGTTATCATTCCTCCTGTTCCAAAACCAAACAAGTAACATCAACATAATCATCCAAGGATGATGCTAGTGTCTATAGTTCTAGAGGCACATAATCTAAAATTTGGTAACTATTCCAAAACCCTCTTCTAATTTACTTTTTGCATTCTAGATCCATAACTATGTTAGCATTAGAATCAACTAAGTACATTATTTCTTTGTCATTTTCATATATAGCATAGTTATATTTACTATTTTTAGCCTATCTTAGTTTAATGAATTCAACATATATTATATATGATTTTAACATGTAATTGTCCTAATATATAAATAGGTTTATCACCCTTATACCTTAGATTATCTCTATCCCCTTTTAACCCTAGATAACCCCAATCTAGATTTTTAGGGTTAAAAAAAATCTTTATAAATATAAAATAATATAATTTGACACTTGTTCAACTTTTACAATGTATAATTGATATTAAATTTTGTATATGAAATTGGTCCTAACAGTGGTATCAAATCCATGAGAGAGAGAGAGATAAAACAAAAGGAGGAGAGAGACAAACCAATGATGGACGGTTTGCCAATGTGAAGATATTTTTGGAAATATGCAATTTATGAGGAATTGTATGGTTTAAAGCTTATAATTTTTTGTTTTGCTTGTTTTATATGGAAAAAAGATTAAAATCCTAAAAAAAACATTTTAGATGGCTTTAAACTCTCCCTGAATAACTTGTATAGACTTGTAAGATATGAAAATAAAGTAATATAGCCTCACACTTTTTAAATTCAGTTTATGTGCAAACCAAATTCTTTTCCACATGATAGTATGATAAATGCTTATAAAAAAAACATTTTTATGGTGTTTTCCTCCTCGATTTGGTGTTTTATGATGCCCAATATGTTGCAGAAGGGTTTCTAAATACATGTACGACTTTTGGAGCAAGGAAATATGATTTGGAATGTAATAATATGGCTTTTGGAGTAAGGAAATGTTATCTAAAATGTGATAGTATGACCCTTAAAAGGCATTTTGATGGATGGTGTGTTGAATAAATTTTTTAAATAATGCAAATTTTGTTTTATTTCCTTTTTATATTTTTGTGGGCCCCATAGAGTAAAAAACTACTTTTCACATACAAGTAAATAACATGACAAAAGATTTTACATATGAATTTTTTATTTTTTGAAAAAAATAAAAAATATATTTTAATAGGCTTATCTTGGATTTATTTTTCCAAATTACTGGTAGTGGAATTGGAAAAGTATCTTTTGTAAGGTACTTGCATTGAGAGATTGTAGTGTCAAAACCCACTAAGTCTAGTTTTTGGTCAAATTTATTTTTTGACCCAAATTAGTATATTAGCCATAATATTTTATTTCCAATAGCTTTATATCCAAAAAATAAGTAATAAAACATGATACAAGGATTTAATTTTCAAAATTTTTGACACTTATGAAACTTTTTGCAACTTTTGTATCTAGTCACTCTTTTATACAAAGGTGGTTGTTTGGTCAATCAATCTCTAAGCTTTTTGACATTTTAGACACATCAAAATGGTCAATTTTATGATTTAAAACCTATTTATAATATTTGTGTGATAAATATATTGAATATGATGTACAAAGGTGTATTTTTAATGGAAAATAACACCTAAAAAATAAATACCTCTTATTTGTGTAGGTTTTTATTTTTCCCTATTTATTAATTAGGGAATATTATATATTTGTGCATACATAGAGTTTTCCTACATTCGTGGGATAGGCTAGCTTATGTGGAGATTGTGTGTCATATTTGTGTCATAAGGTGTCATAAGAATATCATAAGTGACTCCTTTGACCGGCTATTATGGGTATGGGAGTTATTTCTCTATTCTTAGCACCTTGTCACCACCTTTTTTGGAGGAGTCTATTCTTGGGGTGCTTTGACCACCTTTTGTGGAGGAGTCTATTCTTGGGGTGCTTTAACCACCATTTATGGAGGAGTTACTTACTAGCACTTCTATATGTATTCTTCATTTTGGCCAATTCATGTTAATCAGATTTTGGTTTTCTCTATTTTTGTCTTATGCAATTTATATTCTTGTTATTTTCAAATTGCTTTAGCATCTATGTGGTGTGCACTTGTTCATCTTGTGTGATCACGTCTCCATTGCACTCACGTTATCAAGATTCTAGCAACAACTCCGATATGGTATCAAAGCAAAACCGGTAATCTTGTGTGTGATTATGCTTTTAGCTTATTTTGGAATCAAGAGGAGTGGAGTTCTCTTTATTTTTTTATTCTAGATTTGGTCTAAAATTTAAAAAAAATCTTTCAAAATCATTTTTGGTTAGTTTCCTTGGGTTCCTTGCATTGGGGTGTCTTCACTGTCTTTAGGTGCTAGTTTTTTCTATGTTCTTGGATGCCATTGTTGTGTGGAGCAGCAGAGGGAGGAGCAGCAGTCAGCACTCCTCACAGTCAGCTCTTCTAGTCAGTAGCTTTTGTCTTGCAACAAAATCAACTTCTACGCCTAGCTTCAGCACTCCTTCAGGTGGCCACATGCCAACTTCAGCTCTAGCAAGGCACTAAGCAGCAAATAGTCATTTGTACGGTGCTCAGGTTGCTATTTTTTTTTTGTTTTTTGCAAAAAAAACTAGAACAGTGCCCTTTTTGGATGCCACTTGCTTTGTTTGTTGTCCAGCTCCAACATTGCACCTTGTTTTTGGTGAAACTTTTTGCCACAGTCCTCCCTGCTAAGCTTTCAACCGTACGGCACCAAGTAGCAGGTTTGCATTTAGTTTTTTGTCTTTTCTGAGTCAAAATTCTGGACTGTTTGCTTTTGGATGCCCCTTCGTACTTGGCATCCAATGTGGTGCCCCTTAGACACTTGCAATCCTTCAATTATGTCTTTGATTTAATATTTTCAGTTAAATTTCACTTGTTAAAACAAAAATCAGTCAAGTTGACTGAGTATTTAATTTTTTAGATAGTTTTGTAATTTGGGGGTTTTTCAATTAAAACTTGTATCTTCGCCTGTCAAAGATGAAGGGTGAGGCCCGGGTTGGTAGGAGGCCAATTCCCCCTCACAAAAACCTCATTTGGATTCTTCATTTCATGCCGAATCCAATGAGTGGTTGGAAGGCCACTTTCTCTCCCCATAACAGGCATTTTTTAATGTTTTAGTACTTTTTTTGCAAAAACACTAGTTTATAGGAAAATTGTAACTTTAATATCTTGCAAACGATAGCTCGGTTTTGGGTGCCATTTTTTTAAAAAGTACTTGTAATTCAATTATCCACAGCGTAGAATTGTTATTTTTTAAAAATGCACTAGTTTATAAAGTGCCAAAAATTTGGGTCTCCCAGGACGCATTTTCGGCTGAGTCTGACGTCCTATTTGCTCTAGTCTTGCACTAATTACTCTAAGACACATTTTCAGCTGAGTCTGACATCTTTTGATGACGCACTTGCATATTTTATAGTGGCTCAATATTTTGGGGGGGTGTGATTGCTTTTCACAACTTGCTTTCATTTTCCTTTCTGCATAAATTCACAACTTGCAATCAACTCAACTTCACCTAATTTCAGCTAAAAATGGATTCTTTTCAACTTAAACCCCTAACACCCTTCAAATATCATGAATGAAAAGTTAAAATGTCAATTATTCTTAGAATCAAAGAGTTGTATATGATCACCATGGGTACAGAAGTAGCTACCAACACAGATGATGAAAAAGTTAAGTGGTACAACCGTAGTGATGAAACCTTTGGATTACTGAGATTGTTTGTGTCTCCAGAACTTCTCTTCCACTTAGAATTCTCCCAAACTCTTAATGACATATGGGACACCTTAGAAAAGTTATTTGAGAAGCTTGATGAGATGAGAGGTCATGAGCTTGAAAACGAACTCATAAGTCTAAGTCCTAGCAACTTTGACACCCTACAGGACTTCTTCACTAAGTTTAAGGCCCTTAGATTGCAATTGAAAGAGTGTGGGATAGAGAAGAAAGATTATCAACTTATTCTTTCTATTCTCACAAAGTTAGGTTCAAGCTATTCACTCTTTGTCTCCACTTTCCATGCCACAAAAAGTGCCCTTGGCACTACATGGAAAATGCCTTCTTTGGATTCATTGATTGCTGACTTGACTAAGGAGCAAGATAAGCTAATTCAGATGGGAAAAATGAAGTCTACTCAACCCTAAGCCTTGATATCTGTAAATGGTAAGGATAAGACTTTAACAAAGGAGAAGAAGAAAAAGAACAAGGACCAGGAGAAGAAGAAAGAAAACACTAATCCTGTCAAAACCAACACTGAGTCTTCATCCTCCAATGCTAAACCGAAGAAGGAGAAGGTTAAGTGTGCCTATTGTAAAAATACAGGGCATGATAAACACAAATGCATGAAAAAACAAATAGATCACCTAACTCATCTTCTAGAGAAGAACAACATAGGTGTTCCTAAGTCCATCAAGTAGAATTCATCAACCCAAGATTCTACTAAGGCAAAAGGCAAGAGTAAGGAGAAAGAAAAGGGCAAGGCCCTTGTAGCAATTGTAGCTTCTACATCTTCATGGGTCATAGACTCGGGTGCTTCTCACCACATGGGCTCTTCCCTAGTTGAGTTTTCATCTTTAGAGCCTCGTAGTATGACTTCAATTAGTTTGGGTGATGACACATCAGTTTCCATTACAGGGAGAGGGTCAATTGAAATGGAAGGAGGAACATTCAACAATGTTCTAAGTGTTCCTTCTCTTTCAACCAATCTCCTATCAGTGTACCAAATCACTCACATTGGTCAGGGCATGAGAGTTGAGTTTTCACCAAATTCAATGTATATCAGGGAGTTGCATAGTGATACTATAGTGGTAGTGGGAAGGGCAAATCACCAAGCTAGGTTATACACCTTTTCACATTTTGCATCAGATTCTTCTCCTACAGCATTGCTGACTCATTCAGATGGAGTTAGTAAATTGTGGCATGAGTTGTTTGGCCACCTTAACTACCGTTATCTTGAGCGACTTTGTAAAAATGACATGGTCATTGGCTTGCCTCATGTCCAATTCTCAAAAGGACTTTGCGAGGGGTGCTCCCTTGGGAAGCATCTCGAAGCAAAATTTGACAAAGGCAAAGCTTGGAGGGCTTCACAACCTTTGGAGTTAGTTTACAGTGATGTATTAGGACCCTTTCCCAAACCATCTTTCATAAGGGCCAAGTACATCCTCACTTTCATTGATGATTTATCTAGGTACACTTAGATATATTTTCTCAAACAAAAGTCTAAAGTGTTTGAAAATTTTCTAGACTTCAAAGGCTCTTGTTGAGAAACAGAGTGAGAAATCCATCAAGGTTCTTCAAACTAATAATGGAGGGGAGTATGTCAGCATTAGGTTTGAGCAGTTTTGCACCATAGAGGGGATTGATTTACAACGCACAGTCACCTATAGTCCTTCATAGAATGGGGTTGCAGAACACAAGAATAGGTTCTTGAAAGAGATGGGTAGCTGTATGATTCACTCCAAATCTTTAGCACCATAGTACTGGGCTGAAGCCATCAATTATGCTTTCTACATTCAAAATAGGGTTCCTCACAAAGCTTTAAAAGGGATAACACCCTTTAAATCTTGGCATAAAAGGAAACCTGATGTTGAGCACCTTAGAGTTTTTTCGGATCCCCAGCCATGGCCCACATTTCAAAGAAGAAACGCAAAGCTATGGAACATCAGTCCAAGCCTTGCATCTTTGTAGGATATCCAGATGGTATTAAGGGATATCACCTTCTAAATCTAGTCACTCATGAGTTGTTCATTGAGAGAAGTGTCCATTTTTAGGAGAGTTCTAGAGACTCAACACTTGACACTTCTTCTCCCTCATTACATCTACTTCTTCATGATGATTCCTTGTAAGATTCAGATCAACCACAATAGGTTCTTGAGCTAGAAACATCTTCTTCTTCTTTGAGTTTAGATAGTGAGGGTAGTGATGCAGAGTCATCCACCTCTAGTCAGTTAGAGGATAAGGAGTTAGCACCTAACTCACCCACTTTCGAGCCACTTTAGGCCAGATAGACACTTGAGAGTGTTGGCACTTGGGCAGGAGATCCTGCAGATGATAGACATACTAGGGGGGATTTTCAGAGAGATCCACATGCCTTCTTTACTTCAATTTCAGATCCATAGTCTTTTTGAGAGGCATCGGGGGTACCTGAGTGGGATAATGCTATGGAGGAAGAATATTCTTCCTTAATCAAAAATCACACTTGGGATTTGAATTTGCTTCCTAAGGGAAGAAAGATGGTTTGATGTAGGTGGATATATCAGACCAAGTTTGTATTAGATGGGTTAGTTGATAAGTACAAGGCGTGATTGGTCACAAAGGGTTTCTCATAGGTGGCAAGCATTGACTACTCAGAGACATTTACACCCGTTGCAAAGATGACTTCTATTTGACTCACCTTGGCTATTGCCATAGCACATGGTTGGTATGTACATCAGATAGATGTGAAGAGTGCCTTTCTTCATGGAGACTTAGAGGAGGAGATCTACATGGAGCAGCTACCATGATTTGTTCAAGATTCTTCCTTAGTATGTAGACTTAGGAAATCTATCTATGGCCTCAAACAGGCCCCTCAAGCTTGGTATGCCAAGATGGATTCCATCCTTCTCATAGTGGGTTTCACTAGGTGCCATTCTGATCCCAATGTCTACCTCTTGCGATAGGATGATTCACTCTTGATTTTAGTTCTATATGTTGATGACCTTTTGATCACCGAGAGTTCTTCATCAGCTATTGCAGTGGTGAAGGCATCTCTCTAGGATAGATTTGACATGATAGACTTAGGTTTGTTGCACTACTTCCTTGGCATCGAGATCTCACAGTCAGATTCAGGGATTTCTCTTGCACAGCTTAAGTATGCTCTTGACTTATTGGCTCGGTTTCACATGGCTGATTATAAGCCATCTCTAACTCCCTTTCTATCAAGAGTCAAGCTTGAGGATGATTGTTCTTCACCATTGGTTGATTCCACTCGATATCGACAACTTGTTGGCAGTCTCATCTACTTGACTCACACTAGGCCCAACATATCATATGCAGTGGGACTTATCTCCAGATTCATGCAGGAACCCCATGAGCTACATTGGAAAGTAGCTAAGAGGATCTTGCATTACATACAGGGTTCACATAGATATGGGATTCATTATAGATTTGGCATAGAGGTTGACTTGCTTGGATATATAGATTCAGACTGGGCTGGTGATTCATAGACTCCCAAGTCCACTTTTGGTTACAGTTTCTCTCTAGGTTTAGGTCCTATCAGTTGGTCTAGCAAGAAGTAGAATGCTATTGCTATATCATCCACAGAGGTAGAGTATAGGGGAGCTATTAATGCAGCTATTGAGGCTATTTGGCTTTAAGGGATTCTTTCTAAGTTTGGCATTCCTATCAAGCAGCCCACCATCATTTATTATGACAAACAGAGTACCATTCAGATTTGCAAGAATCTAGTTCAGCACCAGCAAACCAAGCACATAGAGATTCACATGCATTTCATTTGGGAGCTTATTCATAGTTAGGTCATTGACTTGATATTTTTCTAGTCTTCAGAGTAGGTTGCAGACATCTTCACCAAACCTTTCACCGAGAGCAAGTTCATTCATCTACAAGCTCTTCTTGGGGTGCGGTCTACATCTGCAGCAACATCATCTTTAGGGGGACCTTCTAGCCTCTTTTTTTCTTTTATGTCTCTCTTTTAGGGGGGAGTTTTTTCCTACAGGTTTTCTTCTTTTCTCTATCTTATGGGATATTGCATTTGTACATGGGTACCTCATCAGGCCTAGTTACTAGGACCCATTTTTTATTTCCACACTGACCACCTAAGCTATGCTTATGGGGGGTATCAGTGTAGGTTTTTATTTTTCCCTAATTATTAATTAGGGAATATTATATATTTTTGCATACATGGATTTTTCCTACATTCATGGGATAGGCTAGCTTATGTGGAGATTATGTGTCATATTTGTGTCATAAAGTGTCATAAGAATGTCATAAGTGACTCCTTTGACCGGCTATTCTGGGTATGGGAGTTATTTCTCTATTCTTAGCACCTTGTCACCACCTTTTTTTGAGGAGTCTATTCTTGGGGTGCTTTGACCACCTTTTATGGAGGAGTCTATTCTTGGGGTGCTTTGACCACCATTTGTGGAGGAGTTACTAGCTCTCCTATATGTATTCTTCATTTTGGCCAATTCATGTTAATCAGATTTTGGTTTTCTCCATTTTTGTCTTGTGTAATTTATCTTCTTGTTATTTTCAAATTGCTTTAGTATCTATGTGGTGTGCACCTATTCATCTTGTGTGATCATGTCTCCATTGCACTCACGTTATCCAGATTCTGGCAACAAGTTCGATACCTCTAACATGTCCTCTCACACTTGTGTTTTCAAAATTATCACTGAAGCTTTCACTGACACATACTTTCTATTATAGGTCCACCAAGATCCTTCATATTGGTAAAATATAAGTGTCATAATGGAGGTTGAAGGATCTATCAAAGGCTATAGGACAATGCCCATTCTCTAATTGGCTATTTACTTAGAGTTTGGGTATAATGCTTGAATAATAGTTTTAGTACTAATAGTTTGATTTTTCAATTTTAGTTTTTGATCAGACAAAGTAGCTTGATTTGGTTTTTTGTTACAATGGCTTCTCACCTCTTGCATGATAAGAGGAATATATTGCATGGCCTTTGATCAGTTGTTGATGGTTGTACGAGTTGACATAGGAATTGTTAGTAACAGTTTGTCAAAAAAAGTTATGTCAGTGTTTTTTTGCATAAGGGAGATGTGCCATACACAATACTAAATAGTCACTTGGGTGGGTTTTTTTGTGGTACCTTCTATGGATTGATGTGTTTGAATAGGCCTTGATCTTGTTCTCCTATAGTATGGTACATCATAGTTAAAGGATATTTTAGTAGATCTTGATCATATTCATCATTCATATCATAACTCATAGGGTAGTAAGCTTCTTTGAAGTGGCATCAGTTGATTAGTACCATGATGTATAGTGTGCCAATTGTAGGCATGGTAGATACTTTTGATGACTTCATATTCATTGCTATGAATCATATTTTATACCCATTTTTGGATCAAAGGGGTTTGGTGGATTGGTTGATCCAATGTCACATTTAGTTTATGTTTTAGTTATTAGTTAATAATGTTAGTAGCTTAATAGTATTGTTAGTAATCATGTTAGTGTGGTTTAAGTGGTTGAACCCATTGTGTGTCCCATACAATAACCACCTAAGAAAGCTTATTAAAATATTTAAACATTTTTAAATATAAAATAATATAATTTTACCCTTATTGAAACTTTGTCAACTTTTACAATGTGGATTTTATATTACCTCATGTATATGCAAATAGTCCTATCAAATGCCACCCACTTGAATAGGGGCATTCTATATATTTTGAAGTTTTTAACTATAGTAAGGTGGTATAAATATTTTAATAAATTAAGGAAAAAATCATAAATATCATTTAGTCACAACCTAGGAATAGGGTTATCCAAGATGTACCTAACCATACATATAACTAGTGGATTGCACAAAATCTCATCCTTTCCAAAAGGGCTAACGATTAATAAAGGCTTTCCAACAATTGTTTTATCATGAATGATAACCTCAAAATTAATGATTTTTTATTCATAACGACTAAATTTATAAGATATAAAGATTATCATACCCATTAAGTTATTTATTATAGTGTTTTTATGCTTCTTCCTAATATTTTTCTTCATGAAGTCTTTTAAGATCACATCTTATACTATCTCTTTTGGATTTAGTTTAACCAATTTAAAAATCTCTTCCTTTGACTAAGTCCCTTCCACTAATTCCATTACGTCGTTCCTTAGAAGGGATTTAATCAGCTCTAACACACCCTTTAAAGATGGTGTTTTACCATAATTAAGATTGTATAACCCTAATTAAGATAGAAAATTGAATGAAATTCATATTTTAGAATAAGAAAATTAATCATGAATCTAAATATAAAGTACTAAAATTGATTTTAAAATTATCATGTGATAAATATGGAAATTAAAAAAAAAGATAAGATAATTAGCTTTTTTGGTTCTCTGACTAATTATGAATGGCTTATGATAGTGAAAAGGGGTTGGAATCAAGCCTAAGAGTCACTTGGATCTAGAACTATCATTTTATGTGTGCAAGGTCACTAACATCATTCTAGGATAATTCCATCAATGGTAATAACTTTAGTTGATGTTGTTATTCTAGTATTTTTTTAGGCTCTATGATTGTACATTCCACTACACTTGCCTATAATAGATTTATGTGTGTGATCCTGACACTTAACTATGTGCACAACTCCAAAAATTAGTATCCTTCTCCTTGAAACCATGGGTCCACTTCTAAAGGGATAAAACCTATAAAATTTTGGGAAGTGTAATGGGTTGAATTGATCCCAATCACCCCCATTGATGATTAATTATTGTCTATGTATCCAATACTCTAAAGATAGAATCCAAGATACACATAGTTCTTCCCCTTAGTATGAATTTAAAATTATGATCCTTTACTATATGAATACACATAGTCAATTTAACTTTCAAAACTTGAAAATTCTTTATTTGACTTGGATTCATGGTCTTTAGACATGGTTGATGATTGTTCCTAGTGACTAAGTTACAAATTTAGAATAATATGGTAGTTTTACTTAATGTGTAGTAGTGTATATGTGTTTGATAGCTAAGTTCCAAGTGAGTATCAATTATGGGTTTGATTTGTATATACATGAGTCCACTTGGGTAATTTATCATGTCATTGGAATGCTAGCTAGATGGGAAAACCTATAAAAATGATTTGATTTTTAGAAATTATCATTGTTGGGTGAGGGACTATAACAACACCCTTTGAAAAGTTTTGCCAATGAAACTATTGGAGGTTTATGTTTTTATCCATGAGACATGAATGTAAATATATTGAGTTGGAGACTTTTAAGTAGGATGTTTATCTAGTTTGGCACACACTGAGTTGGAGACATATAAATCCCATGTAATTTTTTTTTGTTATATTATTTTAGTGATGTCTATTTATTACTATAGTTGATTAATGTTTATCTATTGTTACTAAGTTAATGCACAATTGAAGTTTGACACACATAATTATTACATGATTTATTAATACATTTTATTTCCACCATGAGGTCTCTCTAAGGGTAGAATACAAGCATATGAGGTTAAGATCAATGTGATACCAAAATCAATTAGTGATAGCATGACTAATTAAGAGGGATGTGTCACCTTAATTAATAGGTATTGAATTATAATTTCTTAATTTAAAGTATCATAAGATTATTTATACATAACCTAATCAACATACTCAAGGGAAATGATGTGAGCCAAAATAATAATCATTTAACATAGGGTTACCAATTTAAAGCTCACCAAGGGAGAGTCATCTAACACCATAAAACTCTACTCTAAATGCACACATGATAGGAAAAATAAACAAATTTAAATTAAAAGGGTTGAAAACAACTACATGATGATCAACTCAAACTTAAATTAATAAAATGTATATAGTTAATCCAAATACAACATACGAGCCCACCATGAAATAAGATAAATAACTCCCCTATCTTAACATAATAATCTAGACCCAATGTCCCCATTAAAACTTAGGTAATGTAGATATCCACTCTATGGAATTAGAGTCTGATGCAATTTTCCTTTCACTTATGATGACCTCTTCCATAAGGCATAATCATTGAGATCAAATTCACACTCTAAGCCAATGAAGGATCTAATACACCATTTAGACAAGCTTCTATAAATTATAGTCATATAATAAATATGAGATGACACAATCAAAGTTCATCAATCACAAATACAAATTTCACAAGGTGGGTATGCTTAGCTAAGCACTCCCACATGATGATGCAAATGAGAGTTAAGTGTGATAAGGAACATATATTCTCTTGTTCCAATGAGTTTAATGTCTCAACAATCTCTGAATGACACTAATCAAAGAAGATCCATCTCTTGAGTGAATATATAAAGGTCTCAAATGTTAATATGGGAGAGGAGAAGCTCAAATCTTAAAATCAATGAGTTCCATTATGTTTCAACAACTAAACAAACTAAAAAATCATGTATATAGAACTAATAGATTCACTTGCATGAGGAATAATGCTATACTATTTATGTTAAATCAATAACTGTAATGGTTAGATGATAATTAAATTATCCAAGAACATATTATGGTTTGTTTTCAATTTATTCATGTTAATGAACATCTTAATGGTTAGTCCACTAAGCCTATGCCCACTCTTTAAGTTGCCTACATATCTATGATGGTACCATCATATGTAGAATCAGGGTTATTATAGTTCAATAGTTCCTAAATGAGTGTTATTTTATATATGAATTGATTCATAGGTATTAGGGAAAATTCTCCAAATCATCCTCTTCTATCTTTGGTCTTGTAAAATATCTCATTTTCATGATATGCTTGTCTTGAATCTTATTGCAACTATCTAGTTTCTCTCTTGATCATTATGCTTGATGGTATCCTTAAATAATTAATTCTTATTTTAAATTTATAGGAAGATTTTTATTTAATATAACTCTCTCATGTCACTTGAATTTATTAGCTACCTCATCCCATTAATTCTATTCCTAAACTTCCTCTCATACTTTCACTAGCTTCTCACTAGACAATTCTCTTGGATTTCAAATGCCACACCTTGATATAGGCATTAAGGACTCAATATTATATCATAAATGATATTATATGATATTATTACACCTATTTTAACCTCCCTCAAGATCTCAATCACATTCACCACTCCTTCTCATACCTCAAGGTCACAATGGTCTCCTTAGGCTTGTAGCCTTTTTTTCTTGTGTTTGGACTTGTAAAAAAATATTAGGAGAGATAAATAAAAAATAACCTATTATATATGTACCATTTATCAATATACACCCCCCTACAAATTTTATTTGTCTAACTCTACCTTTACACCCCATTTCTAACACCAAGCCTCACCAATTAGACCTATTTAGGTCTTAGTTCAACACAAGCCTTTAGAAAATGTACCAATTTGCTTTGTATAACACTAAACCCTTTTTAATACTTTTAAGTAAATTACACCACACAATAATACCAAGTTTATATTTTGTATATTTAAAAATCTCTAAAACATCAAAACCCTGATCTAGGGTTTCCCTTCCCCTACACAAGCCCAAGAGGGTAATTAATTCACTTTATTTAGTCTTATAGTGTTTCAAATGACCTAATGACATTTAATAGGTATTTTTTAATTTATTACATCTCATTCAATATATGTTACTCTTTATTTCATCTATTTCTTGCTTAAAAGAATAAAAGAATAGAGGACTGCATCCCTTTAGTAGACTATGTAGGGTTTTTAAGAACCTATGATCATTCAAAATGTTGTAACCAACTCCTAATGAACATTCTTAGGTAATTAGAATCTATTAAAATGGAAAAAAAAAAACATAAAATAATAAAGGTTCTTGACTACCTCATATTTATGCATTCATGCTTACCTTAGACTATGAAAACAAGATATGGTTTATGCAAATAGGGGTATTTGGTAATCAATAGTTTACAAGATTGGATTTAATGTTAACTTGGATGTTTTTACACATTTATAACACAAATAATATATCAAACCAACCACCACTCTCTCATTTAACTTTCACTTTGTCTCCAAGATTTTTAACCATATAAAATAGGGGTTACTTGACTGTGCAACAGGGTTTATACTTATGCCAACAAGGTATCCTCTAGGAAGACTATGCATTTAATCTCCATCAATCCTAACACATTCCAATCATATAACTTATCATTTTATCAAATGTATTTCACCTAGAGATTATCACCACAAACCACTACTACAAACAATGATTCAAGTAACATGAACTTCTCTTCACACCTCACTATTAAAAGGTCTATAGAGTTTCTATTTTACTATGGATGTTTCTTAGGATAATTTATTTTGGAAATATACTACCTGAGTGCTCAAATTTTTATTAGTTCACTCTTTATTATGGATGATTGAGCATCCTTCCTCTTGCTTCAATGTAATAACTTCCCCATTATTCCTTTGCTTGACTATAAACAATAGTCCTCTATTTCAAAACCTGTATCTTTACCAAAACATCAACAAGATTAATGGCCTCAAGGGCCTATAAATAATAACATGAA
The DNA here is from genome assembly GCA_037957365.1 of Torreya grandis. Taxonomy (NCBI): domain Eukaryota; kingdom Viridiplantae; phylum Streptophyta; class Pinopsida; order Cupressales; family Taxaceae; genus Torreya; species Torreya grandis. The sequence goes on along the minus strand of JARHVA010003875.1, from coordinate 202,214 downwards.
CCTAATACAATCACACACTAAATGGATAATATACATCAACAAAAAAATTATTTATTCACCTGGAATTATGCCACATTACATTGCAGTCCAAACCTAGAATTATCATCTTGCATGAGGGTTTTTGTTTGGACATTTTCTCATTATCTATTTTTCCTTCCTCTTATTGGAGATAAATATATCTCAAAATTTTATCCTCTCCTCTCCAATACTCATGAAAAAATTCTTCATCAACCAAATCCAATGTTGGTTAAGGTGGTACAAGTCAAAGCTCTATTATATTACAACTTCAATGTGAGGCTTATGATTACATGACTAGAATATGACCTCTAATTTAATTTATTATAATTATATACCTTAAAAAAACTTTTTAAAAGGATTATTGGATATATTTAACCAATATTTACTCATCTAACCACCTTATACCTTGTTTATGCTCTTTTAGGCTCTTTTCAAACATTTAAATTTTCAAATTCCTAGTTTTGGAGGGAAAACTCCTAAAACCTACATAACACATCCCCATGAATAAAAAAGGACTATAAAGACACAAATTTACCTTAAAATGTCCCTTAATCACATTGACATCCACCATTGACCAACTTTGACATCCTATTAACAAAAACACAAAAATGATGTTTTCTAGTTTGATGCTCCTATGTCATACTCCCTAGGAGGGAGAAAATTTGTGCCACCTACTTTATTTATTGCCTTATAATTCATAATTTGAGGTTATTTCATGTTAAATTTCATGTTATTCTTCCTTTATTTCTCTTTTTTCTTTGATAAACTCTTGCGTGTCTTCTTTTTGGCCTTGTCTAGTCTTCATGTGACTGCACTCTCTACCTCTATAATGTGTTTCAAATATTGTAGCTCCATGTTTTTTGAATATTTCACATATTATAAGTCACTTTTAACTTCATCATAGTTCTTATTCTTCTTTCTCATACTGGATCTATGACTTGCTTCTTCATCAATCTCACATGATTCTTGCTTCCTTAGTGACATTTGCTCCTTAATCATGCTAGCATCTTCTTCATTGGGCTCTAATGGCCCAACATGCATGTCAAACTTTGTCATTTACTCCATTATACTTATTTTGTCTTCCCTTCACATTTATCCTCTTTTTGATGCTTCTTCCTATGAACTTGCTCATTATGTAAGAGTAACTTCTTGTTCCATTTATCCTCAATATAGTACAATATTGTTTGACAAATATTTGACTTTTTTTGTCCATCCTTATAAAATATTAACTCATATTTAGCTTTCCCAATTGACTAACTCAAATTGTTTACTTTCTCATACTCCCTTTTCTTACTTACTTGTGGTTTTTTGTATACAACTCCTTGTGATTTTCTTTGTTGCTCCATTCTTGACATTTCTTGGATTTCATCCTTGACATTTTCATGTTGTACTTAAAATACTTTCATCCCCTTGGATGGACTGAATATCTCTTCTAACAACTACATTTCTTCTTGCAACTTGAGAGTATCCAACTCTTCACAATCTTCATCAAATCTTGGTCTACATTGTTTTTCATCTTCTAAGGCAACTTGATCTTTGTCTTATCCTTGGACTCCCTAATTCATTAGAGTCAAATAATACTCTTTTTGTTACATACCATACTTTTCAAACATTCTATGAGGTGCTTCATCTCCACCTTGTATTTCCATCAACTCATTCATCAATACCATTGTTTCCCTATACAATTCTTATTCATGATTGGATTCAAATTCATTTGCATCATCATCAATAACATTTTAAAAAAAACTTTGAGAACACTTATCTTCTTTTCACTCATCTTCTTGCTCATGCAGCTATACCTTCATCTTAATGGCTTTATTTTCTTAAACTACTTCTCTTATTTTATTTTTAGATTTGTAATCTTCCCCAATATTCATGATTCTTTGAGATAGAACTCAAATTTTATCTTCTTGTACTCTTTTCATTCTCTTTTCCACCCACTTTCTGCCTTTTACCTTCTTATATTGCCACTTGCTTCTCATTTCATCTCCTTCTTGCTTCATGCCTTGGTATCCTATGTTACCAACTTGGTGTTATTTTTCCTTTGTTCTTTGCTTCCATATTTCATCTTTTTTTCCACCTATGTTATTATCTTGTTTGACCTCTTGCTTGAGGTTCACCTCTTCCTTATCAAGATCTATTTATTTCAGCCACTTAGACCAAACATATATATGCCCTTATTCTCTCCTTGAGGCTATACTTTATCCTTCTTTATCTTGATCTGCATATTAGACATTTATTCTTCATATATACAAGAAAAATAAATTATCAAACACTCATTTACCTCCAACTATGAATTCTTCAATCTCAACTCTTCTTTCAAGTCTTCATGTTTTGGCTTCTTGTCTACATGGTTAGCTATCTTATCTTCTTGGCATCCTTATTCTCTTATTTAAAGTGTAATGATTGGAAAAAAATCATATAAATCCTCTTAAACCTCATCTTCAACATGTGGAATGCCTAACAAATGTTTTCTATGTGGTTCTAGAGAGGAATCAGTTTCACACCTATTCATACACTATGAGTTTACCCGAGATTTATGGGGGCACAATACTTAACAACTTTGGCATTGAATGGGTTTGTAATTATGACCTTAAAGAAGTAATTCTCAAATAGAACTCAACCTTCACACATCCCTGGATTAAGGAATTATGGAAGCAAGCTCTACCATGCTTGAGCTAGACTTTATGGAAAGAGCGAAATCACAAAATTTTCAGGGACACTGCTAGAAATGCTGCTCAAGTGTTTAACTCCTTTGCTACGACCATCTTGGAAAGTGTTACAACAGCTCATATTAGTGTTTTGGAGAAACCCCTATCTAAATTTTAAAGTCAAATTGTGGCCAAATGGAAGGTTTTAAACCTTATCCCTAGGCATGATAATTCCAAAATTCTTCAGAGACTTCATACTAAATGGATACCACCTAAACCCAATTGGATGAAACACAATTTTGATGGGGCATCAAAGTTGAGTGGTAAAGAAAGTGGAGGAAGAATAATAAGAAATGAAAAAGGAGGGATGTTTGATGTCTATGCTGGTGGCATGGGTTGCCAGAGTAATAACTATGCTAAAGCTATGGCCTTACTTTGGGGATTAAAGTTAGCTATATCCCTAGGAATTAGAAATTTGAATATTCAGGGAGATTATAAGTTGGTCATAGATGCCATTAATAAAGCATCTAAAATTGGTATCCATCTAAAAGACATCATTATGGACATCTAGTTTCTTTTACAAAAGTTTTCTGAAGTTGAGATTACCCACACCTACAAAGAAGGTAACAGGATCGTTGATGCTTGTGCCAACCTTGGTCTGCAATTCTCAGGATGGAGGGTATGGCAAAAATGGACTCATATACCCCCAAACATTAAAGAGATCATTTTGAAGGAGGTGACAGACCATGAATGATGCACTTTGATGATGAAGATAGCTTTGAAAGGTGGTCCACATGGAGAAGGCCATCACAGATCATGGAAAATGGTAACCTTAGTACTTCCTTGATTGTCATGATTAATTCCTTATATCATGAGGTGGAGGTGTGAGAGTCACATCATGAAAAACAAGGGGAATTATTTTCAAGCATGAAAGTAGATGTCACCATGGTGGGCCATTTTGTAAAATGAGTCTTCACATCTGCATTCAGTACAAACAAAAATGAGGGCTTGTTACTTGTTCGAAGCTCAAGGTGGTAATTGGGGTATGAAGAGATAGAAATTTAAGAAATTTTAGAGGACACTGGTGGGAAACATGCTTCTCAAGTTTTTGAGGTCACTGAAGAGTAGGGTGCTAATTCTAGGGGAACTATTGATGATAAGGAGAAGATGCATGAAGAAGCTGGTGAGGGTTCAGAGAATCAGAATGATTGGAAAATAGATATTGGGGCCTTGAAGGTCCATATTCAAAAGATGGAAAAGGTCTTCACCAAAGGCCTTCAAAATAACATTCTGTTGAATATGACTATGTTGGAAGCGGTGGATAATCCAGGGCATGCTGACAATGCGGACAATGAGAATCTTAAGGATCTTGTTAATTCTATAGTTATGTAGTTTCATCCTTTTTGACTCTAGTCTTTCCAGTGTTTTGTTTTGCTTATGACTCTATTTCTTGGCTATGCCATTGGTTTGGTGCTGGCATCTTTTATTTGCTAGCCTTCCTATCTTTTTTGACTGTATAGGGTTTGGCACCTGGTTTGCCACCTTAATTAATCAAAAACATGTGGAATTCCTTCTACTTTCTTCACTTTTTCTTCTTCAAGAAGTTTTTTTTTTTGTCATCTTCTTTCCACTTGATAGGTGAGGTTCTTGACCCATCCTTCACCAAATTTAAGGCCTTATGCTTGATCTTCACCAAATTTGTCTTCATAATTGCATACATAATATTAAAATCAATTTTATAATATAAAACAAGATACCACATAGTCTCTTTGAATGTATTTTGCATAGACATCCTCCACCTCTTATTTTGTCTTCATTTTCAAGTGTTCTTCTTGGCACTTAAATATCATTCTTATTCTCTTAAATGAGAACCCTCTTCTCAACCTTTCTATATTGTTTATCACATGGAAACATCTCATTCCTCATGCATATTTTGGCTATCCTCTTTTTATTTTTATCATTCTTCAAGACACTCATCTTGTGCCTTCTCTCTTTCATAAGTGATTCCAGTCACCACTTCACCCTTATTTTTGTATTATAAAAAATCCATTAGCTTCCTCATCCTTTCCAAAGTTTCACCATGAGATCTATATTCTCAATAATATAACCCAACTCTTTTATCATATCTTCAACTTCTCTTTCTACATCAAACTTCTCACTTCTTTTTTGCTTTCTAGGCTTAGCTAGACCTTCCTTTTAGAAAGATTATAAATATTTCATTTTAGACTTATATTATATCTTCCATATTATTTTATTCCTCTATATAATACCTCTCCTTATACTTCTTTACTCTCTCTTGTATTTTTCCTTCTTCTTTTTCTCACTTGAGCTTCAATGTTCTTTATACTTCTCCTTCACTAGTCCTTTTTTGAATACCTTCTAGTCCTTATCATTGGAATTTGGGGATTTTATTTCCTCTCTTTATCAATATAATATTCTTCTATATTGATCTTAATAGATTATAACTACATCATTCTCTTCTCCCACAATACCATGCAAGTGTCATCTAATGCATACCTCATAACATATCTTATCTATCTCAAATCAATAAATTTGAATAACTCAAAACAAATACAAACCAAGAAATTACCTTGATATGATACAAGAGGATGAATAGGTATTAGGTAAAACTATCCAAATCATCCACTTTTAGATCTTGTCTTGTAAAATATCTCATTCTCATGCTATGATTGTCTTGAATCTTCTTGTAACTATCTAGTTTCTCTCTCTTGATCACTATGATTGATGGCCTCCTTGAATAATTCATATTTATTGTACATTTAGATTTTATTTTTTATGTAATATACCTATCTCATGTCACTCACATTTTATTTTTATCTCATCCCATTCATTCCATTCCCAAACTTTCTCTCATGCTTTCACTAGCTTCTCACTAGACAATTCTCTTGTGTCTCAAGTGCCACATCTTGATATAGGCATTAAGGACTCAATATTAACTTATAAATGATCTTATATTATCTTATTACACATTTTTAAATGTCCCTTTATTCCTAAAGCACCATTCACCACTCCTTATGCCTCAATGTCACAATGGTCTCCTTAGGTTTGTAGCCTTTTTTTCTTATTTTTGGACTTATACATAAATATTATGAGAGATAAATAAAAAGTTACCTATGATATAGGTAACTTTTATCAATATACACCCTCCTAAAAATTTTCATTGTCTAAAACTACATTTAGACCCATTTTCTAATACTAAGCCTCACCAATTAGGCTTATTTAGGTCTTAGTGCAACACAAGTCTTTAGAAACCATACCAATCTACTCCGTACAAAACTAAATACTTTTGAATCCTTTTAATTAAATTAAACCACACAATATTACCAATTTTCAAATTTTTTGGATTGTTAAAACTCTCTAAAACATCAAAACCCTAATCTAGGGTTTCCCTTCCCCTACATAGGCTCAAGAGGGTAATTAATTAACTTTATTTTGTTTTATAGTGTTTAAAATTATATAATTAACTTTTAATTTATATTTTAATGTGTTAAACCTCATTATATAGGTTAGACTTTTTATTTTATCCATTTCTTTCTCGAAAGAACAAAAGAACAATGGATTACATCCCTTTAGTAGATTATGCAGGGTTTCTAAGAACTTATGTTCATTCAAAAGGTTTTAAAAAAATCCTGATGAACCTTATATATACTTTAGACTCTATTCCAATGGTAATAAAACATAAACAATTCAAGGTTCTTCCTCACCTCATATTTATGCATTCATGCTTACCTTAGACTATGCAAACAAGATATGGTTAGTGCAAATAGGGGTCTTTTATAATCAATAGTTTAAAATATTGCATTTAAAGTTACCTTGGATGTTTTAAAACCTTTTTCACACCAATACTCTATAAAAATAACCACCACTCTTTGCTTCAACTTTCACTTTGTCCCCAAGATGTTTAACCATACAAAATTGGGGTTACTTGATTATGCAACAGGGTTTATACTTATGCCAATATGGTATCCTCAAGGATGAATATGTATTCAATGTCCACCAATAATAACACATTCTAATCATGTAACTTATCATTCCTTCAAATTTATTTCACCTAGAGACTATCACCACAAACCACTACAATAAACTATGCTTCAAGCAACATGAACTTCTCTTCACACCTGACTATTAAAAGGTCTACAGGGTTTCTCTTTTGCTATGAACATTTATTAGTATCATTTATTTTTTGAATACAATACCTAAGTTATAAACAATTTATTACTTCACTCTTTCCTATGGATTACTTAGCATCCTTCCTCTTACTTCAACGTAACAACCTCAACATTGTTCCTTTGTTTGACTGTAAACAACAGTCCTCTATTTTAAAACTTGCATCTTTACCAAAAAATCAACAAGATTCATGGCCTCAAGGGCCTATAAATAATAACATGAACCTAATACAATCACACACTAAATGTAAAATATACATCAATAAAACTTTCCTTTATTCACTTGGAATTATGCCACATTACATTGTAGTCCTAACTTGGACTTGTCATCTTACATTAGGGCTTTTGTTTGGACATTTTCTCCTTCTCTATTTTCCTTCCCTCTTATTAGAGATAAATCTCTCTCCCCATTCTCTCCTCTCCTCTCCAATACTCACGTACAACTTCTTCATCAACCAACTCTTGCATTGGTTAAGGTGGTTACAATTCAAAGATCTCTTACATTACAACTTCGACATGAGGCTTATGATTACATGACTAGAATGTGACCTCTAATTTAATGTTTTAGAATCATATACCTTCAAACACATTTTAAATAGGATTATTGGCTCTATTTAACCAATATTTCCTCATTTCAAACATTTGAATTTTCAAATTCCTAGTTTTGGAGGGAAAACTACTAGAACCTACATAACATATCCCTATGACTCAAAAATTACTCTAAAGACACAAATGTACCTTAAAATTTCCCTTACTCACATTGACATCCATCATTGACCAACTTTTACTTCTTATTGACAAAAACACAAAATTGATGTTTTCTAGCTTGATGTTCCTGCATCATGAATACAATCAGCCTTCACCAATTAACTAGATGATTGAGTGAGACAAGTTACATTTATGGGAAACTCCCTAAAAAAAAACTATTCTATATAAAAATAATCAAAACCAAGATATCTAAAAATATGATTACGTATTCAAATAATTTGAATTAGGAACACAAATATCAAGACTTATTCCAAGAGGTCATTCCAAAACAAATTCTAGTAGGTCTCATCCTAGGTCTACCTTTTGGCCACTAAATCTAGACATAAACATTTATATTTATGGATAAAATCTCGAACCAAAGTAAATAGTATATAAAATTACCAAATAGTATAGGATAGACAAGAGCCAAATAATAATTAGGTACAAAAATACCTCTATTTTAAATAATATATAAGAGGATAAATTTTTATTTGAATATAAATCAATTATATAAGTTATAAATATTACATTTAAGGCAAAATATATTTTTATTGTGATAAAGACAACTATTTAGTCTATCATTCCATAGTGACTGTAACTACTTTAAAAAATTGCTTCAAATTTATAAAATAAACTAGCTATGAAATCACTCTAAGAAAAATATTAAATCTAAAAATAAAATTTATTTTACTATTTAAAAGATAATTTAAATCTATTATAATTTGTCTTCAACTTCTAGATTTACAAAATACCATTTCTAGGTATTTTAACTATGTCAATTCTAAATCGATTTCACAACTAGAAACAGGGGTTAGTTTTATTTCTACAAAGTTCCTTTGAAAATAACTCCCAAAGGAATGATAATAAAGAGGTTAAAATTTATTTAACACTTTTTTGATAATTCCATAACTTAAGGAAATCATATTCAAACCATACTTTTGGTAAACTCCTAGTTTAGGTATTTATTTTTTATTGATTCTGAAAGAGGTTTTAACTAGTTTGGAAAAATATTTAGGTAAATGGTTTGATTATCTTTTTACAATTTATTTCTCAATATTTTATTAATTTAATGTGTAAAATATTCAAGATATATTTGATGAACCGATCCAAATAATAAAATAATAAAATGGTCAATTAATCTTTAACGAGGTGAAATGGTAAATTTTAGAGAAGTTTAAATTACCAAGTGACTTAATAAAAAAATTAGATATTGATTAATTTATATAAAAAAACCAAAATTTAACTTAAATTATTCACTTTATTAAAGTGGTAGTAGATTAAATTCCTACAATTGGATTGAGTAGATCTCATCTATAAGATCTAGGTTTCTAAACAAAAAACCCTAAATTTTCTTATGGCAAGAAAGAAAGTCAATCCCTCTATTTTATTTCTTCATTTTCTCCCAATATGGTAAGATGGGAACCACGCAAATTTTTTTCTATGAGTAATGCCATGGAGATTAAGAGTTGTTGAAGCTCGTCATACATTATTTCAAATAACATGACTCAAATGTTGCAAACTAACCTATATATATGTATGTATGTATGGTTACCATCTTACCATCTTGGGGTACAAGATCAAATCTAGATTAGTTACTTAAATTGGTGTGGTTGAGGTTCAAGGATGATTAATAATAATACTCTACACATTTGTGAGGGTTGGGGAATTTGTATTCCCAACCTAAGGGATTTTATAAAATTGGGGTTTGATCACCCCCAGTTCTCCCTTAGTTTAGTAAGAGGAACCATTCTCTAATGCTTTATCAAGGATGCATCATCTCCAAAAAATTTAAAGGAAACATGGTTGCACTCACATATTGTATACTCCTTCCTTGATTTTAAGTTTTAAATTTCAATTATACTTCAAATTTCAGATTTCACATATGGACATTGAATACTAAATTTTCATTGCAAGATTTTATTGGGAAAAGCTGAAAATCTGAATCCATTGCCCAAATAAAAAATGTGTTGTACTCACTCTATATATTTTATACTTTCACTCTATTATATGTATTGCATTTCAATACTAGAATATAAGGGAGACATTTGTAGATATATATATATATATGTATGTATGTATATATATATATATATATATATATATATATATATATATATATATATATATATATATATATATATATATATATATATATATATATATGGGGTCTATTCCCCAACGTCTTCGATCTATCACCTATCATTAATTCAAGGTTTTTCACTTCTTGATGCCATTGAATTATGTTTGTAAATAAACAACTAAAATAGTGATCACTGCAAAAGATGTAACTGTACATGAAAAATTAACATGCCTCACTAAATCGGTGTCATCTATAAAATCTCATAGTGTGTATGTGCATGACCCAGTATCATGTCTCATGAATCAATGCCAATTGATATCTATAATAATATCTAGGTGCATGAACCATTATCATGCCCTATTAGATCATTTCCAAATGATATAGAATGTTATACATCTATAAACTAGATCAAAGAACATGTATCTAAATTATATTTATATGTGAAAACATTTTTTTTTCATATAAATTGTGTGCACTTACATGGCATATTCACTTAATTATATCTTAATTTGTATCTTATAACTCATGTCTCTATAAGTATGTGCATATGCATGGCATATACCTAAAAAATATGTACTAGTGTAAAATATGTGTCTCATATTTGAACTAATTTGATATTTGAACCACTCTATATCTCTTAATTTTTTATTCTTGTATTGAATCTGATAAATCTATTCATAGAGACTTGTGTTTTTATGACAATACCACTAAAATTCCCCCCTTTTAAGATGAGGGACATTTTCTATAAGTCACTCTTATCAAAATAATTTTTTTTATTGTTTTATATCATGTATAAATATGTAATCATGTAGAGTCATTTCAACATGTGGATAATATGTCATTATATAAATGTATATCATCAAAGCATGTATGTAAAATATGTAATGTATGGCATACAAATGTCATGTCAAGATAGATGTATCAATTACTCATATATTAGTAACCAAAACTAATCTAAAAACTGACTAATCCTATGTAGTAAAGAGGTGCATGATAAAAATCATATCACCACACACAAGGTGAAGGTGTTTGTTATAGATCAGGACACCTAAAAACTCAAAAACCTCAACAAACTAAATAAGCGTAGCAAACTTTGTAGACAATCCTAGATTTATCCACTTATATGAAAATAATCTCACACATGAATCCAAATAAGGGACATAAATATGTCATAACAAACAAGGCTAAGTGCCACATAGACATAAAAATGTTGAAATAATGAATAATAATGGGCCATAATCAAGGGACATAAATACATTATAAAAAATAAGAATAAGGACCACACACAATAGAAATTAATGATTAGTCTATCATGCAAAAGTAACATCATCAATAAATCATAAAATAAGTTAAAACTAGTCTACATTATGTATGTATATCCATGCGACATCATAATAAAGTAACATATCCATGCAACATTGTGTGAGATATGAGTAACTAACAAAACATGTGTAAGAAATCTATGTATCTAAACTTGGTAAAAATTCATAGAAAGATATAGCATGTGATAATGAGACATGTGGAATAATATGACCTTAGAATTGGCATGGACACTAGGTATGGGAGTGTCCAACATCTATGTGTCCATCTATGATTTGTATGTCCTTCATTACACTCATATACCTTGAAATGCATGTGTATAAAAAATAACATTCCATATACTAAACATGTGATAAATAACATATATAAATAGTGTAATCTAACAATCATGTCAGGCTTAGGGCTTGATTTTTGATTTTTTGATTTATTTTTTATATTATTATTTCAGTGATTTTTAGCTTATATTTATTGAAGGGAAGAAGGAGAAACTAGATATGAGTATGGTTTAAAACATGATTTGATTATGTACACATTGAATTAGATTATTGTGAAGAAATCCTCTTTGACTTGGGAGGATGACTTACAAATAAGATAACACTAAAGCAAATTATTGGTTAGATAGATAGATGAGTAGATTACCTAGCACTAACTAGATCCTAGAAGTAAGGGCTTCCTTGAGGGCTATCAATCCACACATTTTAAACAATTAAGTTTAAAAAATAGAATATAAAGTACTTGCATCAATTATTAAAAGGTACTAAAATTGAACACAAGAAATGCTTGCTAAATAAATAGACTAGAAATGACTAATATAGTGATGACCAAGTCAATACTAGTGCTAAATAGCTTAGGTCTATTTTAGAAAATTAGGTAGGGGTTTGTGAACATGTAGGCACATAGAAAACTAGATTAGTTGAGGGTAGGTAAGTGGAAATAGATTACTAGAATTTCCTACCATAGTGACCATCGATGGTTGATGTGACTATTGATGATTAAGGTGACCATCAGTGGTTAGGATGACTGTCAGTAGTTGGATAGACTGTTGATGGTTGAGACAACTATCGATAGTTATTATATGTAGGTTTGGGTTGGTGAATAGTTGATTTATGGGATCATAAGGTGGATTTTCATGAGATGGGTTGGTGTTGGGATGAGTACAAAAGGAAAATAAAGTAAATGATTATTAGAAACAAATACTTATCTTATAGAAGGCTGATCAGGTGGATACTTGAGGTGGTTGACTCATTGGTGGAGTTTAACATGATTTTGGTAGAGTAATGGTACTTGATGCTTTGGCAAGGCTACGGTGGCAAATTGGCTCTCTAACATGATGGTTGGATTATTGGATTGCTAATTATGATTGACCTACAAAATAAAGGAACTCTGGATGCACAAGATCTTGATAAAAATTGTAGATGATTTCACCTTCCTACTCCTTTCTTCTTATAATCAAGGTAAGGTAGTTGCAATAAGGCATTAACTAGGACTTTTAATTATAACTTGCTCATGCAATGGATCACAAATAAAATGAGGCAAGCTATTTTTTCAAAAAATTAAGGTGGGTGGTTTACATGTTAGTTGGGTAAGAAGTTTCACCTTTACTATCGATGGTCAAGGTAACCATCTGAAGTCGAGGGTGAAGGGTCAAATTAGGTAAAAGCTAGTTTAAGTCAGTTGGGTAAATTGACCATGGGTTAGGCTCAATTTATGGTCAAAGGTTCAAATTGGTTCCAAGGGGGTCCTAAGGTGGTCTAGGGGAATTATGACATTTGGAATCATGGTGTGTGGATATTTTATGTCTACATTTTCCCTTGTTTTGTTATGTGGCTTTGAATCAACAAGTTAAAAAATAAAAACATATTTCTAGTCAAAGGTCTAGTTACCTTGAGTGTGGGAGGAGGTGTTCCCCCTCAAACTAGGAATTGATGAGGTAAAACAAAATTGGGTATAATTTTGATAAGGTGGATGAAGGTGATGATAAAGGTGTAAATCATGAAGGTGGGTGATAGGTTTGGGCACTGAAGCATAAACACACACACACAAAGTATGATGAAAAAGTGTGATAGCCAAGATCATGCATTGACTAGGTTACCATAGTTGGTAAAAAAAAGGGTTGGTGCATAGAAGGATAAGTTACAAATGAATTGTGTGACCAAATTTAGGCATGGTGATTGTGTACATTCACAATTATCCTAAGTGATGTATGTGTTTTGGTGGGTATCCAAGGTAGGAAGTGCTCCTGATGAAAACATAAACTGGTCAAGTGTTGTGGGTATCTAAGGTAAGAAGTGCTTCTAAGAAGACACAAGTGGGTTAGGTAAGAATGAGGTATTACAAGCTCAAAAATTGTCAACATGGAAATTTTATCACTACAATCAAATGACCATGTATAAGTCATCATAAAATGCATACTATTTAGGTCAAAATAGAACAATGGCAAGGTGATGAGGTGGTTAGAGTAGGTAAAAAATGTAGTCTCCATGGGTGAGTGGGTTTTATTCTACTTAAAGATAGTTGCTCAAGGTAAGAGCAAAAAAGTGATATCCTTAACCATTGACTATTAGGGTGCTCGAGGGTGGCTATTGATGGTCACCTTGACTGTTGATGGTTAGGGTGGAAACCCTAAAAGTCTGTAGGGTAAAAAGTTAAAATAGAATTACTTTTCACTCATTGTTACTTTGGTTATTATTGACTTAGAGCTCTAGTGTTTATGGTTTTGTGAAAAAATATTACTGATGGTGACTACTGAGGTAGAGGTTAATTGTTAGTTGAGGTGGAGAGAGGACCTAGGGGACTAGTCAGGATATAGGGAGTACATGGGTGTGAATGAGGATGAGTAGGCCTACAACTGACTCCATGATGGTAGTCATGAAATGAGGCATGGGGTACCCTTAATTTGATAGGTTATCTTGGTTTGAATTTGGTAAGGGTAGGTTAGGTTTTGAAATATGATGCCCTAGTTAGGGTTTTGGGGAATTCTAGTAAAATTGTGGGTGAATGGGGAAATTGATTAGGTGGGTAGGTGAATATGGGTGGGTAGGTACCTTAGGGTAGCAATGTAGGAGGTTTAGTTTGCATTTTGGGTGGTTTTTAGGGTAGGGTAAGTTTTGGGTGTTTCACTCATGGAATACCCATAGTGATCATTGGTAGTCAGGCTCGATCGTTGATGATTGACATCTTGAGAAAAAAGTGTGCTTGACCATCGGTGATTGCGATGACCATCGACTGTCACCTAGTAAAAAAATATTTTTTGATAAGTGTTGTAAAATTTTTAAGATAAACTAGCTGGTAGTTTCTAGGTAGGTTGACCTTGTAAGTTTAAAGGGCAAATTTGGGGGGTATTGGGTAGATGGGTAGGATGGGTAGAGAAATAGATTGGTTGTTGAAAGGGTAAGGAAGAGTAGGGTAGGTGTTAGTAGGCAATAATGGTGTAGGTGACTAAGCTATGTTTCCAACTTGGTGTAGGCAAGGGAGTAGATATAGATGCATGACTAAGTGTCACTCATCTTTTTAGAGATCTACCAAGGGATGACCCCAACTAACTAGGCCCACATAGAGGAGGTTAGGTTAGGGGCAATGAGGCATTATCAACATGTGCCTTAGGATGCCTCTATGATTTTAATGCTCATTAAGAGATGAGTCCCACTATGAACACCTTCTTACTATCGATTGATAAGATGATCTTCTTGCCTAAGGATGTTCATAAGATCACGTGAATATTGCTCTGGGGTGATCCGATCTACCACATAGAGTGAGAGGAGTGGGAGGATCACATTGAGTTATTATATGGAGATGATAATGATCGAGTTTAATGGCATGTTGGGGGGTTTAGTTATAGTGTACTATATGTGAGGTCCTTAGGTGAGAGGAGACTAGTGACCATGATTATGATGGTCATCTCATGCTTTACACTTCCTAACTTGAGTAGTGAGTGGTTTCCATACTTACTACTAGGGGTGTTAGTGGAGATACTACTAGGACAAACTATGTTTGAGTAGATACCTATTAGGTGTGGAGCCTGATTATCTTCCAAGATTAAAAGTTAAAATTTTGATGTTATTTTATCCAAGTTTGGATCTGATTCTTTGAATCACTCTAGGAAAAAACACATTTAGTTGTAATATCATTTCATTTGTTTAGTGATAGAGGAAGAATAAATAAAATTGGAGAAGATACATACCAGTGAAAATCCTACAGATATGATGACCAAGGTAGTTACAAGAGAGAAGTTGAAGATTTGTTTAGCTTCAGTTGGTCTTTATGGATGATAATTAAATTAAGGAAATTATCCAAGTCTAGATAGTATAGTGGATGCATTAGTAGTGGATTTTCTATAATTAGTCTCCAAGTGGGAGATTGTTAGGTGTGGATCCTGATTGTCTTCTAGGATCAAAGGTTAAAATTTTGATGTTATATTAGTTGGGTTTGGATCCCATTCTTTGAATCGCTCATGGTATGGGGGTTGTAATTTTGTAGTCAATTTGGGCCATTAATTTAGGGTTTCTAGATCTGATGGTAGAGGTTATGTTTAGGTGTTTTTCACCCTAAAATGTATTAATATATGGCTGAGATGTAAGATTATGAAAAAATTAAGGAAATATTACACATAGAGAGGAGGTGGAAAAGGTAAAAAGGTGTAATAGGGTTTATTATAGGATTTTGTTTCTCCCTTGTATTATAGGAAATAATATACTAGACAAGTTTGGTGGATGTATCCCATCTTGGGTGAACCATGTTAAATCTAGTATCTCCTATTATGTGCATGTTTATGTTTATTTTTAGAATGTTTTATTAATTCATTTCATAGTTTATCTTGTATGTGATTTGGGGATAGATCTCAATTTAATTTATCATAATAGTACCTATCCTATTGATCCAAATATATAAGGAGCTATGGGGGTTTAGGACCCACAAGAGATATGATATCATCATTGGCTTAGTCTAACATTGTTGGGCCTATGATCACATTTAGGTGTTGAGGCCAGTGGGATCATCATGGGTAGGGTACATGTAGACTAAGTTTCTAGTTAGGTTTATGAAATGGAGGGGTTACTTTGTTACCTCAAGTGTAGGGGGAGGATCCCATGACATTGATTGGTTCAGGGGTGTGCTTGGGGCATTAATGATTGGTGACATTGTCTAGAGGCTTTACATCTAGTTTTTAGTATGGTCTAGCTATAGGAGGTAGAAACTCTCCCTATAGAGTTACATATGGATATTTATATGGAGGGATGTGAAGGTGGAGCTTATCCCTTTTGAAAAGGTGCACAAATAGTTTGGCTTGATACAAGGTATTCTAGGCACATTTCTAAAGTACAAGAGCAAGGACACAAAGATTTTATTTCTAGAGCTACATCCTATGCTGACTTTGCTATACCATGAGGAGCTACCATCCAGGTTATAGATAGATGATGTTGGATTTATATACAGGTACATGGCATGGTACTAGGAATTATATGTAGTGGAAGATATTAGTGGGGATGATGAAGGTAGGGGGCCTATGGATGTGGACCCGACAAGGAGAGGGGGATAGAGAATAGAAGTATAATGGGTCAACCTTGATGGATAGGGAGGAGTGGATTTAGTTATTGCATAGGCATAGGTATATGTAATATATGGATAGGTGACCACCTTATAGGGCTATATTAAGACTCTCACAGGTGATAGAGACTAGGTAATGGCTTCACTAGCCCTAGTTACATAGGAGAGGGACTCCCTAAGGTAAAGAGGAGGAGGAGTAGTGGCTATGATAAGACCATTGGGAACCATCCCCATGGCAAGATACTTTGATAAAGTTGAGGATTTATGGTGTTATGAGGCCATAATTTTGATTCAATGTCCTAATTAGCCCCAATGGGGTGTGTATAGAGTGAGCTTAGAAGGTGATGCTACTGTGGATACTCTAGGGCAGTGGGTAACATCTATAACTAGATAGATAGGTGCTACATGTAGATAGGTATTAGGACCTAGTGGTGCACCAGGAGATAGTGGTTCCCTAGGGGTATGACATAGGTCATACATTTTATATATTATTGTATATCATTTTGATTCTGACCTATGAGCTGATGTGGTGAGATGTACATTTTGAGAGAGAGGGACATGTCCATATATTTATAGACATTATGATGTTATTTGACTCATGATATATATATATATATATATCATTTGATCTTTGTTCATTGATTATGCTCATGGTATATGACTTGAATTGATATTTATTAATACTTATGATGTAATGCTATATTGCTTATGGATAATGATTATGTAATGGATGCTAGACACTAATGTAGATTTAGTTATCTAGGCATGAGATGGATTTCATTTTTAGTTATGCTTCTTATTCGCTTATGACATGCTAATATTTAATGAGTATATGCTTTATTATTTAGATTTAGACATGTGGTGGAAAATGGTTGATTATTTTATTGCTCATGGATGTTATGGTTTTATTACGCTTGTTATGGTTTTGATTATTATTATTATATTTCTTATGACACACATGGATATGCCTATTTTTAATTTGTTTTAAGGTAAAACACATAAGGTAGGTTAATTAAAAACACTAGATGGGAAGATAAAGAAGATAATAAGGAGACAAACACTGCAATGAAAATGCCAACTAGTCATGATAGGATAAGAAGAGGGCATGATGCTTCTTCATTGATAAAGACTAGAATAAAGTTGAAGTTGGATAGGCTTAATGAACATAAGCCCTTTGAATGCTTCACATTAGCATTCATTAATTGGTTAAAAAGGTGTCTTAACCACTTAATGCTAAGTAAGCTCAAAATCCCTTACTTATAGTGTATAAAGGGAAGAATGGATTAAAAATGGAGCCTTGTGAAACTAGCATGCCTCCTTTATAGGTTTATAAAGAGTTATTATAAACAAGTATATGTCATATAAAGTGTAAGGTGATCAGTGTGAGAATTTTAATTTTGAAAGCCAATTACAGCCTCCACCTTATTTTGTTGTATGAGTGATCTAAAACTCAGAAGTTCTGGTTGATGAATATTGCAATAGCATAGAAATAACACAATAACAATGAATTCTCTGAGAAGAGACATCATATTACTTAAATATCACAATAAAAATATAGGCTTATCTCTAGGAAGAGATGTCTACCTTCCCTTTTTGGGTTATAATTCATTTATACATATTTTGAAAACATCGAGAGATTGAGTGGCTCGAAGAATTAACGGTGACCTTTTAAGAATGAGTGGCTCGAGATGAATAACAAAATTAAAATATTAAAACACTCAAGGACATAATAGCTCGAGGAAATAATTATCACTGATAGTGTGACTTTCAAGAATGAAAATAATACAAGATTTGAAGAATTAACTGTCACCCGAATGGTCACCCAAATGGTTGCCTGAATCATTTTTGCCACCTGAGTGGTCACCCAAAGTGTTGCCTAGATCATTCCTACCTCCTTGAAAAGAAATGGTCCCCATTGCATTAATATTCCCCATCAGGTGGGGTAGTTGTGTCTTGATTTGATTCGTAGTGAGCCACTCACCTTGGTGGCTAAGCTGGCCTCTTCTGATGACTCGATACAGTGGAATAGAGCATCCTCTTGTTGTCTTCATCCAAGTATCCACAATCTAATCCTCTTCTACTGGAGAAAAACTCTATGGGTCAAGCTCATTAATGTCTAGTTGTTCTGCTACAACTAAAGTGTCCAATAGAGGTGGGTGATATGGTTTGAGGAGCTCCACATTGAATATTGGATGCAGGCCAAGGTAGGCTGGTAGGTTCAACTCAAAAGCATTTTCTACAAATTTTCTGGTGATGGTGTATGGACCATATCATAAAGGCCAAATCTTTTTGTGTGGGCCTGCAAGCCATTCCTTCTAAAGTCATAACCAAACCTTGTCACCCACTGCAAAATGGTGTGCAATCCTATGTTTGTCATGGAGTAACTTATACTTCTGATTCATCTTCTCTAGGATGTCATGAACTTGTTGTTGGATATGCTACATTTGTTCAATAAACTCGGTCACTTTTGCTACCTCAGAGCTTCCATGAGGTGTGTATTCCATGGTGGAGAATGGAACAACTATATCAATTGGTGCCATGGGTTGGAACTCAAAACATACTTGGAATGGACTGTGCTTGGTCGAGCTGTGTAGCACCTGATTGTATCCATGTTGGATAAACGAAAGTCCCTCATCCCATGTGCATGGATGTTTGGAGTGATACATCTAAATCATGTGAACAATCAAGTAGTTTACCACCTCGGTCTGACCATCAGTCTATGGATGGAAGCCTATGGACTTCATTAGCTTAGTATCCATCATCTTCCATAGAGTGGACCAGAAGATGCTCAGGAACCTACTATCTCGATCTAAGACAATGGACTTGGGGAGACCATAATGGAGCCATACATGACTAAAATATAGTTGAGTAATTTCCACAGTAGACATATTTTTCTTACAAGCAAGCATGATAGCCATTTTTGAAAAATGATCAACTACCACAAAAATATAGTCCTTGCCATGTTTGGAAGTGGGCAAACCTGAGAGAAAATCCATTGAGAGGGATTCCCAAGGCCTGGTTGGTTCTGGTAATGGCATGTACAATCCTTGCTTCTTATTTGTTGGCTTGGATATTGCACATGGGGTGTAAGATTTGAGATATATTTCCACATATTTCCACATATGGGGCTAGTAGAAGTGTTTTTGAAGAACTACCAATGTTTTTTCAATACCAAAGTGGCCAGCTGTCCTACTAAAGTGTGCTTCCCATATCATCTTTTGTTGCTCTACAACAGGAACACAGATGCACCCCATATGGAAGAGGACATTATCTTGAAAATAGAAGTTAGAAACGTGTTCACCTTTTTGGAGCACTTGATATGTGTCAGCAAAGGTAGGATCTGCTTCATACAGAGCACCCCAAGTGGCAGTCTCATGTCTACACAGGTCAAGCACTGTTGTGAGTGTAGTAATTGGTGGGTGGTTTAGGTAATCTATAGCTATATTTGAGATCCCCTTTTTGTGTTTGATTATCAAGTGCAATTGATGAAGATACATAGCCCACTTTTGGTGCCTCTCATTTCATAGTTTTCTTTGTGTGTGGATGAATTCCAATGGTCTGTGGTTAGTGTGGATGACCGTCTCTTTCCCCATGATGTAGTGTTTCCAGTGTTTGCAGGCTTATACAATGGTGTAGATCTCCTTATCATATGTTGGATATCTCCTAACTGTATCAATTAAAGTTTCACTATGGTATGCAATAAGATGGCCATGTTGCATGATGACAGCTCCCATGGCATATTCAGATGCATTTGTCAACAACTCAAAGAGTTGATGCAAATTTGGAAAGGCAAGAATAGGGGCTAAGTAGAGTCTATTCTTCAAATTCTCAAATTCCCTTTGTTGTATTTCACCCCACTAAAATGTAGCTTTAGCTCTTCCTTTAGTCACTTGGGCTAGTGACCAAGCAACATGTGAAAATCCAAGAACAAACCTGCAATAGAAATTTGCAAGGCCCAAAAAGCTACAAAGCTTTATGAGGGTCCTTGGTGTGGGCCATTCTCAAATAACCTAAATCTTTTCTAGATCGATGTGGACCCCTTCCTCATTCACAACATACCTGAGGCACTAAATTGTTGTCATTCTGAATGTGCATTTGTCAAGATTTGCGTATAACTTATGCTCCCGAAGAGTTTGAAACACCTTACGGACATGTTACAAATGTTATTCCCATGTCTTACTATAGATGAGAATGTCATCTAAGTAGACAACCATGAATGAGTTGGTGAAGGGTTATAGGATGTCATCCATCATCCTCATGAAGGTTGTAGGTGCGTTAGTTAGGCCAAAAGGCATAACCAACCATTCAAAGAGCCCCTCCTTAGATTTGAATGCAATTTTCCATACATCAGTGGGATCGATGGGAATTTGGTGATAACCAAATTTGAGATCAATTTTGGTGAAGAACTTCACACCATAGAGCTGGTCTAGTAGGTCATCGATTATGGGGAGAGGGTAGTGATTCCTCACAGAGATTTTATTCAAGGCTCGGTAGTCAATGCAAAGCCTCCATGTTCCATCTTTCCTCAGTGCCAAGACAATTAGACTACCACAAGGTGAAGATCTTGGCTTGATGTGACCCCTTTGGATCAATTCTTGAATCTATCTTTTTTTATCTCATCATTCTCCAAAATTGATCTACGATACACAAGATTGTTAGGCAAAGGTGATCCTGGGATTAAATCGATAGAATGTTTTACTTGGTAATGTAGTGGAACTCCTATGGGTGACTTAAATAAGTCATCGTATTTGCCTATGATTTGTCCTATCTGATTTTATTATTGTGTTGATTGTGTAGTTAAGACTGCAACATCAGCCTCCTTAGATCTCTATGGTTTGACCATCATGAGAACAAATTGCTTTGTCTTCTCCACCAATCTCTTGCATTACTTATCACTAATTACGGAAATAGATGTGGGAGTTGGTACCTCTAGTACCCTATAGCATTGTGTTCTAAGAGAGTGTAATCCTTCAGGTTTGGGATTCATAGATGCCATGTCGCTCATACATGAACGGTTGACCAAAGAGGACATCACAAACATCTAGATTAACCACATCACACAAGACTTCATCTTGGAATGGTTTTATAGCATATGAAAGAAGACACTGATGGGTGACACGAAGGTCTCTCCCTGGGCTCAACCATCCAATACTATATGGCCTTGGATGAGGCTTCATGGATAGACCTAGACTTTTCACAACTTTAGCCTAGATTAAATTATTTTGACTCCCACTATCAAGAATGAAATGCAAAGGCTCACCTTTTACCCATAATTTAGAGTGAAACAATATTTCTTTGTCATCTGGTCTTTCCTCATAGGTCTGTGATGAAGTGATGATGGTGTCGGGCTCAGCATCTACAATTTTTTCTTCATCCTCTTTGACTGTAGGTTGTGTATGAGGTAGAGTAGTAGACATTGAGTATTGTGACTCAGAGAGCAGTGACTTGATGGCTTGACATTCTTCTTTGGAGTGAGTTCTAGTTTTGTGCTAATCATACCATTTTCTAGCCTTCCCCTTTTGGGATTTCTTATCCTAAAACTCCTTCTGCTTCCAATTTTGGCCTCATGTTTGACCTTCCTTGTCACTTTTCCATTTTGAAGGTTGACTCTTTGTATTCTTCCTGCCATGCTCCTATTCAATCTTCATTGCAAATTTATATGTCTCACTGAGGATTTCCAAATTGAAGAGTTCCATTTCCCCCCAAATGTACCATTGTAGTCCACCATGATATTTGAGAGTTTTATGTTTCTCACTTTCTTGAATGCCCAGTCTTGCAGACAAAGACTGAAAAGTGTCTATGTAATCTTGCACAGATTGGTCCTTGCCTTGGCAAAGTTGTTGCCACTATATGTACAGATCATCATACGCACCGATGGGATAGTATTCTTCTTTTACTGCTTCCGTAAAATCATCCTAGGTGGGTTCCACCCCAAGGCCAATGAAATTCATACTGAACCTCTTTTTGTACACTTCTCACCAGTTTTTCATAAGCAATGATGATTTCAAAAGAGTAAAAGTGATCTTTTCTCCATCGGTGAACTTATTTACAGAGAATTAGGATGACATTTGATCCAACCAATTTTCCACTACATCAGTATTGATTTTGCCTTCAAATGTGGCAATATCAAAATTTACCTGAACCTTGAAGGGTGTTGGGGCATTGAAAGGAATCTCCCTCGATGAGGAGCCAAGATGTGTAGCTGCAGAGCCAAAATTTCTCATCAGAAGCATTTGAAGAATTTGAGCAAATTGTTGGAGCATTTCCACTTGTTGCCACTAGAGGGATTCATTCACCATTTCCTTGAAAGGATCAGATGTCTCAGTGTCATCTGCCATTTGAGGTCATTTGGGTGCATAGGTGGAGCATTTGGAAGCTCCGTCACTTCCCACCCAATTTTTTTGTATCCTGACCTCATCCTCGAGAACATACACTCTCAAGACAAACCGCTCTAATACCACTAATCCAAAACTCAAAAGTTTTGGTTGATGAATATTGCAATAGCATAAAAATAACACAATAACAATGAATTCTCTGATAAGAGATGTCACATTACTTAAAGATCACAATACAAAAATAGGCTTATCTCTGGGAAGAGATGTCTGCCTTCCCTTTTTGGGTTACAATGCATTTATACATATTTTGAAAACATTAGGAGATTGAGTGGCTCGAGGAATTAATGGTGGCCTTTGAAGAATGAGTGGCTTGAGAGGAATACCATAATTAAAATAGTACAATGCTTGAGGACATAATGGCTTGAGGAAATAAGTATCACCGACAATGTGACTTCCAAGAATGAAAATAATACAAGATTTGAGGAATTAGGTGTCACCTGAATGGTCACCCAAATGGTTGCCCAAATCATTTCTGCCACCCGAATGGTCGCACAAAGTGTTGCCCAGATCAATGAGAGTTGATTTTAGCACTCAAAATTATTTTTCTTTTGTTCTGATATTAAAAATGGATCATTTTATTTGTTGATATATATGTAAAGCTGATCAATGTGAGAAGCTTCCCAAAAAAATTTGTGCTTTTCACAAATGCTTTACTCAACCATCCTTCAAGGGAGTGGTGTAAGTTTATTTGTTTTGATCAAGACTTTGTGATAGCTATACTTCAAGGGATTAGTCTAAATTATATTTGTGTAATTTTTATAGTATGCTTATATAACTATCCTTCAAAAGAGTAGTCTATGAATGATAAGAATGAGCCATGATTGCTATTGGTTAAGATTTTCCCTTTTGATTATTTGATTTTTGATTGACAAAGACATGCTTATATAGGATTAAGGGTTCACCTTTATGAAGTCAAAACTAGGAGCACAAGAGTTTGATTTTGTGTAAAGAGGTTTAGGTGATAATGATCATGATAATTCATCTTAATAAAGGGGCAAAAAGTACCATGAGAATCATGTCATGGGTAGATTCATGGTACCTATAGTTTAATATTAGGCTATGATTGTGATGGATAATCACATGATTCAATTTTAATTAGTTACCCCTAAAATAGGGAGATAAATGTGGCTAAAATAAAGGGATGAGCTTTAAGTTAAACAAAAGTTAAACTTGATCCTTATTAATAAAAGAATAGATGTAGATACGAAGCATTGAGGGGCTTAGGGGGGCTTAGGTTTTGTGTGGCCTTTAAGAGAAGACAATCGGTAAGGTCTTGATCTATACTTGTGTGTCATGATATAGGGTCCAAGCTAATTGAAATCAAACTTGCCCTACTTTCCTTTCTCCATATTGGTGACATGTTGATTTTCCTTTAGGATGAGGTCTATGATATTGAATTCTCACACTTTAAGGTGTTTTTTATAGGCACGCTTAACATGCTCTTGGTAAACATGAACATGGTTAAGGTCTATTAATAGATGTTCATCAAGTAGCTCAAGTTGAGATAAATGGTGTTGATGATAATCATCCTCAGTAACAAGATCGTGCAAAGATATGTGAAGAGAAGGTATTTAGATCTTTGAGAGGCAAGATAGCCTCCACTCCAAACACAAGAGAAAAAGTTGTAGTACCCGTTGGGGTTCTAATGCTAGTGAAATATGCCCATAAGGCAAAGGGGATGTGCAAGTGATAATCCTAACTAGATTCATTAACCATTTTATTTATCATATTGTTAAGAGTTTTGTTAGAAGCTTTGACCTATCCATTCACTTGAGGGAGATAGGGCAAGGAGAAACTTAACTTAATTTTGAATGCATCAAATAGACCTTAGACTGGATTATTTTTAAAGGACTTACCATTATTAGTGATAATCTTGTGAGGAACATGAAAACATAAGATGATATGATGGTTGATAAAATCAACAATATTATCTACCTTGGTCGAGACTAGAGGAATAGAGTCTACCCACTTGGTAAAATATTTAGTCATAGTGATGATATAATGGTGTCATTATGAAGAATGGGGGTTAATTTTAACAATAAGGTCTAGACTCCATTATGATAAGGGCCATAAATCGATGGAAACATGAAGACTATGGTTAGCTTCATGGTACAAATTAGCATGTTGTTAGCACTTAACACACCTTTTCACATAATCATAGAAATCTTGGTTAAGGGTAGGCCAGTAATAGTTGAGGTAAAGGATGTATTTAACTATGACAAGGAAACTAAAGAGTCCCCCATAGATACCATCATGTATTTCCTTGATATCATGAGAGGCTTTGTGACTATGTAGGTAATGTAATAGGAGGCCATCAAAGCTACATTTATAAAGAATTCCTCCCATAATGGTATAGTGTGAGGTGATCTAGATAAATGCTCTTTGATCATTCTTGAAAAGGCTAGAAGGAGTGATGGTAAGGTTAAAGTATTCAAAGGTCTCCTGATACCAAATGTCATGTTAGGTCTCTTCCACATTGAAAATGGTGGGAGAATCCATTTTGAGATAGGAAGGTTGGTAAGTCTATGGATAATGACAATTAGGTTAGAGTTGAGGGTACAAATAAGATCTAAGAGGTAAGGGAATCCATGGTATCATTGAACTTATTGGTAGATCACAAGGTTGACTAGATGCAGTAGTGTTCGAATGATACTAAGAGTTCATCAACTAGTTTTTTGTACTATTTCAAAACATCATTCTTACATTGGTAAGAATTATTGATTTTATTGACCAAAAATTGGGAGTCACCAAAGATGTTGATTATTTTGAATCCTAAGGCTAGGGTGTTTTAAAGGCCTATCACTAGGGATTCATACTCAACTATATTGTTGATACATTTAAAATCAATCTTGAAAGATAAAGGAAGAGGCTCACCACCCAAGGGGATAAGGATGATACTAGTTCCCCCACCATGTTGACATTTTGATCTATTAAAGAACATGGTGACTTGATAGGTGAAGTCTGCCTAAGAGAGGGTCATGATGGACTCGTTAGGGAACTCAAGAGGAGGAGGTTGGTTGTTTAATAATGGTGCTTTGGCCAATTGGTCAGTAATGACTTGCCATTTAACTAAATTTTGTTGAAGGAATTCAAGGTCAAACTCTACTAAAAGCATAAGCCACTTGACCATACATTGGTTTTGGTATGGCTTGGAGTGTATGTACTCGATTGGGTTGGTATTGGTTATGACATAATTTTTACGGTTAAGTAGGTAGTGGAAAATTTTTGTGGCCATAAAGACTAAAGCTACGTAAAGCTTCTCAGTATGGATATACTGAGTCTCATACTCTACAAGCATGTAGTTAATGTAATAAATGGCTTATTCTCTATGTTATTTAATCTAAAAGGCATGAATCTATAGTATAAGGTCCCCCATAGGGTGGTAAATTTGGTCTTGTACTGATCTTCAGGGATAATTAGGATCTGATTGTAACCCAAAAATCCATCCAAGAGAGATAACATCTCGTATCTAATAGTAAGATCAATTAGCTAGTTGATGCTTGGTAGAGGAAAATCATCTTTGGGGAAAGTGAGGTTGAGGTCATGAAAGTCCACATAAATTTTTAGTCCCCTTATGGATTTGGTGATAGGTACAACATTGGAGACCCATTGGGGATAGTCAATGGGTTGAATGAAATTGACAAATAGAAGACATTAAAGCTATTCTTTGATGAGAAGGGCCATACGAGGATGCATACATCTAAGTTTTTACTTAATGGGCTTGGAATCATGATGAGTGACTATGTTATGGTTAGCAATGTTGGGGTCAATTCCAGGCATGTTTCTATAACACCAAGTAAATACGATGTTATAGTCTTGGAGGAAAGAGGGGAAATCTCATAGTTCCTTAGCATTCAATGATTATCCAATTTTTATAATGTGGGGGTTTTCTACAGTTCCCAAGTTGATATCCAAGGTGGATTCATTCAAAATGGTTGAAGTCTTGGGAGGAAGGGATTTGTGAATGAATGAATCTAGAGCACCAAGGTAGGTGAAAATAGAATTATCATCCTATCATTGAATAGTGTTAATGGTAGGGGAGTCATCTCCTATCATATCAAGGTGGGTCAAAGGGATGGTTATGATTGCCCCATATTTTTGATAAGTCAAGGGTCTAAGGTTGATTATGTTGACAAAAAAAAAACTTAGGTGGGATGATTTCATCATCCTCAAATATAGGTAGAGGAGAGGTCAGTGAGGAAGGGGTGTCTTCCTCAACAATGGTGGTGGTAGGTAGTTTGGGTTGCTTATTGTTGGGTAGGACGAAACTAAGGCCATGTTTCTCATGATGATTTTTGGTCCCAATGGAGACCAAATCATGTGATATATTATCATATCATCCAAGACCAAATCCTTTCCAAGCACACCGGTGAAGGTATGTTTTGACAAAGCTTGGATTTTTGAGGTAGGAGAAGCCAAAGGTGAATTGTCAAGGTAAAGATGAGGCATAAGAAGTACTGATGGGTTTATAGAGTCCCTAATAAATTAAATGGGTTTGAAAATGAGGAGTTCCAAAGGGAAAAATAATCCTAATATTAAGGTCATACCCAAGTTGGTGGTTAAGTTTACCAAACTCTTGGGGAGTAGGGAAAGTGTCAAGGGTAAGGAGGTGATATTCCCCCAGCAAAAGGTGGTGGAATGTTGATTCCAAAGGGTTTGAGGTGGGGATTTAGTTAGAGGGGATGGATGAACTAGTCAATGTCTCATTGGTAGAAGGAGAAGTGACTTCTTCTTTCATGGTAGAGGTCTTTTTTTTGGTCAAGGAAGGTCTGCTAGATGGGTGTAAGAGGACATCATTGGGTCGATAGGTCATGTTTCATGCTGAGAAGGGACTTGGGTTAGCTTGGATGGTGATGACCTAGACTTCATGATCCAATTTAATGTAATTATGTAGGGTATAGGGGATGTAACCCATGGAGGGGTCTAAGGTCATCCCACCAAAACATTGTATTGGAATTCACCTTCCACTACATAGAAGAGTTTAGGAGCATATAGGGTCCTACATAGATATGAAGGGTAATAGTTCCCTGGGTAGTGGTCATGGTGTCATTAAAGGATCAAAGGATGGCCAAGGTTTTAGACATGACATTATCCAGCTAGTTGAGTTGGTTATAGGCATGGGAGGAGATAATGTTAATACTAGCTCCCCCATCAATTATGACCCTTTTAATACAGGTTTGGTTGATGTAAGTAGTAATAAAGAGATGGGGATCTAGGTCATCTAGATGGATATAAGGTATTTTTGAATCCTTAAAGGTGACAAGATTATAAATTTAGAGAGTACTCATAAATGCTACCAAAGGTTGAGGGCATTCATGTTAGACCTCTACTGATTACAATACCTCTATCATTTTTTAACAATGATGAGAAGAAGTAGTGATCAACTCATATAA
Source organism: Torreya grandis (assembly GCA_037957365.1). Classification (NCBI taxonomy): domain Eukaryota; kingdom Viridiplantae; phylum Streptophyta; class Pinopsida; order Cupressales; family Taxaceae; genus Torreya; species Torreya grandis. The sequence goes on along the minus strand of JARHVA010003875.1, from coordinate 173,882 downwards.
GCTCATCTTCATTAGGGTTTTGTGAAGTTGGTTGAGCAACACTCTCCTAATGGACTCAAATGGGTTGGATTAGGAGGCACCTAAGATATATACCTTGGGTTTGGGTAGGGTTTTGTTGGGGGTTAGAATATAGATATGTCTATGGGATGGACACTTTGGCCTTCCTCTTATCCTTATATTGTGATCTTGTGACCAAATTAATGGTATGAATAGAGGGAAGAATTGGGGTAGGAGATCAGTCAATTTCTTTATCACTCTGAGGCAAGAGTGGAGGAGTAGGTATGCATTGGGTGAGGGTGTTTTTTTTGTTGGATTAGTATAGGGCTCATGGGAGGTTCATCTATTAATATATCATCCTCATCATAGATTTGATGAATAATGAATTGGAGAGCTCTATAGTTCTCCATGTTATGGCCTAGTGTCTTATGATAGGATCACATGTGGTGTTCATTATACCAAGTGGGTTTTAGACTGAGAGGGTCAAACAACTTGATAGGGGGTAGGTTTAAGATAGAAGATTGTAATAACCTTTGAAAAATGGTAAATTAGGACTCAACTAAAGGTGAAGAGGGTTTAAGGGTTTTGGTCTTGGTTGGTAAGGTGGGAGTCCTTTTTAGAGCTAGTTTGGTGATAGACGCTTTGGGTAAGGTAGTGCATTTGGTTGGTGGTTTTGATTTTGGCAAGGTGGTGATTGAGAAAGTTGAGGTAGGAGGGTTTAGGATAGGTGGCATGGTTATTGATGGTTCAATGAAAATATATGTGTCTAAAAGAAAGTGTTTTGGTGTTACCAACAAATATGGTTAGGGAAAATTAGCCTTTTAACTAGAGTAGAGGGATGAGACCCAAAGATAGAGGGAAAAGTGGAGGGAAGTAGAAGTTTAGCTTTTTGACCTTCCAGTATTTCTACTACCTTGGTTGATTTGGGTTGATGTTTGGTTCTTGGGTTTGATGAGGTAAGATATACTTTCATAGGTGGGTGTTTAAGCCTATAAGTAGGGAAGGTGGCAAGGTTATTGGTTTCTTTAGTTGGTTTGGTTTGAAAAGGCAATTTTGTTGCTTGGGGTTTAGTTGCCTTAGATGGCTTATAAATGTTTGGGTTGGTAGAAGTTGTTATTGGTTTAGTTGATAGGGTAGGATTTTAGATAGAAGAAGTGGTGGGTTGGTTTGCTAAAGGTTAGGTTGGAGGTTCTTTATTGGTTATATAAGATATCCCTAATTGTTCCTAAAAGGTGGCTCAATATATGTCAAGATTGGAGACAAACTCTAATTTTTGCATTAATCTAGAGAATGGCTTGTAGGTTGGTCTTATTCTATAGATAGTGTACCTAAAAGATAAGCCCATAGGTTGAGATAGAGGGGTGGTAACCTCATCCTTTTCCTCAATCAAAGGATGTAAGGTTTGAATGAGTTACTCCATTATGGGAGGTGCATACATGGGGAATTCCTCCTTGGGGATGCTCTTTGAAGGGGTAGTCAGTTGCTCAAGGTTAAGGGAGAAGGTAAAATACGTGCTTATTCTAGAATGTCAATTAAGGGAAAGGTTTATGTATCCATTACCTCAATAATATGAGGAGGAGAAAGGGCTAATTCATTTGTTTGGGTTTCCAAAAGAGGAGAAGGTAACTATGCTACCTCAATAAGTGAAGAGGGTGAGGAATATATAGGTTGGTTAATAGGTTCTTCAACAATGAGCATGCGAAGAATAATGTTGATAGGATGGGTATTGTGAGATCATTCAAATATGTTACTCTCATTTTTGGCAGGTTTATGATTTGGGAAAGGCTACCTAAAGATTTCAAAGGCCTACTTTTATGGTGCATTGGGTTTATCCAACACAAGCTCATCCTTGTTAATGAGAAATTGGATAATGCTCTTAAAGGTATTACACCTACTAACGTCATACCTTATTACTTGGTGTAAGGTACATATATAATTTTCATTATACCAACTAGGTACAAGAAGAGAAGATTCAAATTGCAAAGGTGGTTTGATAGGAGGAAGTTGTATGATATTTTATTTCAATAGCTTCTCCACGATTGAAGTGTAGGATTCTCCAAGTGGAGTAAATTACTTTTGGGTGTTTTGGTTTTGGTTTCTTAGGTTTTGATTTGAGAAACTAGAGGAATTTGGTTAGTTGGTAGGTGATGGGGAAGTAATTTTAAGGATAAATGTGTTTTTAGTGCCCTTATTTTGGCCCCAGTATGGGTTTGGTTACTCAGTTTGGAGGAGGAAGCCTCGTTGGTTTTATAGGTAGAGTTATTTTTTTTTAGTTTTAGCTTTCCTTTGTCAATGGATCTATTCTCTAGTTTACATGCCATGGTAAAATCTTCATAAAAGGTTTGAAATCTCTAGACACATAGTGTAGAGGAGATATGCTTGGTACATGCTCAAGAAAAGATATCTATGAGTTTGGGTTGAGGTAAGGAAAAGGAAAACTGATTGATTAGGTTCCTCCAACAAGAGACAAAATTGATAATAGATTCATCATCAAACTTTTAGTTAGAGTATAGGTTAGTGATGGAAACCTTCTTAGATATATTTATCAAAATGTGGTCCAAAAAAGTTTGACCCAGTTGGGTGAAGAAGAAGATGGAATTCTTGGTTAAGGCACTATACCAATCTAATGCCAGTCCCAACAAAGACATAGAAAAAGTGTAGAGAATGAGGGCATCATCATAGGCAATTAAATAACATGAATGCATGAATGCCCTCAGGTGATATTATGGATCCTCCTTACTCAAAAACTTGGAGAAATTGGGAAGTTCCCATTGAGGAGGATACAACATAATAAGCACAAATGGGTGGATGGGCTTGTTATAGATATAGTCATAGGATAGGACATTATGAACCCTAGAGATAGATGACTCCAGAGTTGTCATCTTATCCAGATCATCTTCATGAGCTCTACTTAGGGTTATGCACCTAAAATGTTATAAGTTGCATACTATTGTAGTGGTTGGGAGGCATACTGATAGTGAGTAGGAGGTTGGGAGGCTGCCACATATTGGTATGTAGAGATTTATGGTTGGGTGGAAGACATATGAGGGTCGGTGGATGTGGGTGAATGGGTACTAGGTAGAGGTGCATAACCTTGTGGTTTAGGGATGTGACCCAAGTTTGGTGCAATGGAAACCTATTGGGTAGGAGAGGTGGTTAGGTTGGTAACCAAAGGAAGGGTAGTGACCTTTATGGTAATTGGTGGTAAGGTAGAGGATATAGGTAGCACAAGACTTTAAAGTGAGGCATTGATCAAGGAGAGGTTGGAAATGCTTTTGGTATGGATTTCCATGATAAGGGGAGTATAGGTGGCTAATGGTTGGGTTGTTCCCAAGGTAGAGTACTTGGTGGGGGTGGAAGGTATAAGAGTGATCATAGGTTGGGTAGGTTGATTTTCTATAGTAGTATCAAAAAGGTTGTTGGTAAATGAGGAGGCTTTAATATCCAATTTTTGGGTGGTAATCATGCTAACATAGGTGCTTCCCATTGGGTGGGAAGGCATGCCACAAGGTGGGTCCCTAAGTGGAACCAAACTAGCGGTACGGTGAGACATATTGTTAAGGTAGTGCTAGAGGGCCACAAGATTATTATCTAGGAAGGTATAAAATCCTCATCACCTTGGTGAAATTCTCAAGGAAAAGGGGGAATTCTCAAAGGATGAGGAGAGTCTACTGGTTTAGATACGTAGTCCATGGATGAGGAGGTGGAAGAGGTTGATTGGTTTGGTGATGAGTTTTGCTCTACTAGATTCTTTTGCTATTGGTGACTAAGAACCATCCAAGGTAAGGGAGATAAAAATGCACAAAAAATCTCACCACTCAAACAAAGAGAAGATAATAAATGGTCAAGAAAATCTATCACACTCTAAAGAGTATGTTAAGTCCTAAAGGTTTCTTTTAGTCTCTCTTTTGGTATATTCCTTAAGCTTTCAAGAAATGTGTGACTAAAAGTGGTTTGTAGAATAGGTACTAGAGAGGAAATCTATGGATGGTTTTAGGTTTTTTGGGCACTTAAAAGTAATATGTATTAGGAATCAATATGTGGCTTGGTATTGGGGCCTACCCCCTCACTTCATACATCGTAGTGATAAGGGTGTCAAGTGCTTAGCCAATATATATTGATTTCTAGAGTTTATACTTAATTAGAGAGCTAAGTTAGTTCTCCCCTTAGCAATGACCTCAAAGTAGGATTGTTGAGAAAGGGTAAGGTGACCACTAGGTGATGAAATCCTAGTCAAGCCTTGTCTCAAGTTTGTTTGATGTTTAATTGATGAAAGTGGTTTGGTTTAGTGTGTGGAATAAAAAGTGATGATATGGTAAAATTACTATGCCTTAATTCAAAGTGAGCTAAAATTAGAAGTAATGGATGCACTTGATTTTAAACCCAAAAGAAATTTTAGTTTTGTTAATGAGTATAGATAGAGAGAAGAGCATACAGATGCAAAGAAAATAACCCCAACGTAATGACTTAAGGTCCCACTAGGTGTGCCAAAATATTTCAGTGAATTTTAGATTATATTTCTTGAAGGGAAGAAGGAAAGACAAGATATGGGTATAGTTGAAAAACTAGTTTGATTGTGCACATGTTGAATCATATGATTATGAAAAACTCTTCTTTGGCTTGGGAGGGTGACTTGTAAATAAGACAACACTAAATCAAATTGTTGGTTAGATAACTAGCTAAGTAGATTTCCTAGTGCTAGCTAGATATTGAAAGTAAGGGCTTCTCTGAAGGCTATCAATCCACACATTTTAAACAATTAAGTTTACAAAATAGAATAGAAAGTAATTTCATCAATAATCAAAAGGTACTAAAATTAAACACAATAAATACTTGCTAAATAAATAGACTAAAAATGACTAATATAATGATGAATAAGTCAATACTAGTACTAAATGGCTTAGGTCTATTTCATAAAATTAGGTAGGGACATAGAACACTAGATTTGGTTGAGGGTAGGTAAATGGAAATAGCTTTCTAGAATTTCTTACCATAGTGACCATCAATGGTTAAGGTGACCATTGATGGTTGGGATAATCATCGATAGTTGGATAAACTATCTATGGTTGAGACAACCATTGATGGTTAATGTGTATAGGTCTAGGTTAGTGAATAGCTAATTGATAGGATCATAAGGTGGAATTTTATGAGATAGGTTAGTCATGGGATGAGTATGAAAGGAAAATACAGTAAATGAATATAAAAAACAAATACTTATCTTGTAGAAGGTTGATCTGGTGGATGCTTTAGGTGATTGACTCATTGGTGGAGTCTGACATGATTTCAATAGAGTAATGGTACTTGAAACTTTGGTGGAGCTATGGTGGAACATTGGCTCTTTGACGTGATGGCTAGATTACTAGATTATTGATGATGATTGACCTATAAAATAAAGGAACTCTAGATGCACAAGCTCTTGATAATAATAATAGATGATTTCACCTTCCTACTCCTTTATTATTATAGGAAAGGCAAAGGAATTGTAATAAGGTGTTAACTAGGCTTTTTAATTATAACTCTCTCATGCAATAGCTTGCACATGGATTGAGGCAAGCTATTTTAAAAAAAGCAAGGTAGGTGGTTTGCATGTTAGGTGGGTAAGAAGTTTTACCCTAACCATCAATGATCAAGGTGACCATTGGTGATCATCCTAATCATTAGTGGTCAAGGGTAAAGGTTTAAATTGGGTAAAATCTAGGTTAAGTCAACTAGGTAAATTTAGTTTACAATCGAAGGGTCAAATTGGTCCCAAGGGGGTCCTAAGGTGGTCCAGGGGAATAATGACATTTGGAATCATGGCATGTGGATTTTTGGTGTCTAGAATTATCTTAAAATTTGAAAAGTGCTAATTGATGATATCATTAATGGGATAGTCATGAGGTGTTCCTATACCATGTGGTAAAAGAGTCACCAATCATGAGTGAAAAGTACCAAATGTATGTGAAAAAAAATCTGAAAAGGAATTGAGTATTGTAAGGTAGTTTTCATATTCAATCATAGGTTCATGTCTGTTACCTTTTGAGTTGCCCTTATTCAGTTTTTCATGAATTGTCCTTAAGAAAGAGTCAACTTATCATTTTCCTCTTATTGGACATATCTTTATTTATTAAGTCGGCTCTTTATTTTTAAATTTTTCCCACCTATCATCTTTTGTGTGTGAAATTTTTAAAGAATTAAACCTTTGAACTTGAACCATTCTCAGAGTTCAAGATTTCAATGGTTCAGTGGTTCAATGGTTCAATAGGTTCAATTATTCAATATTTCTCAAAGTGAACTATTTGTCCCTTTGTATTTTTCAATTATTTCTTTGAACCTTCTGGTTAAACTTTAACCCTTTTTCAAGGTTCAAGATTTTAACGGTTCAAGAATTCAATACTCGATGTTTTCTAAAGAGTCATGTTCACTCAGTTTCCTTGTATAAATTAATGTATCATTGAACCTACTACTTGAACCTCATAGTGGAGTTCAATGGTTCAGTGGTCCAATGGTTCACTATTTCAAAATTCAAAGTTTCTTGAAAGTCATGTGACTATTGGTCAACCTATGTAGTTCATCTTGTATCTTTGAACCTTGAAATTGAACGAAATTTCAAAAGTTCAATGGTTTAGTGACTATACTCTCATCTCGCCCCGAGGCTTTCTATAAGTCAAAATTAGCAAGAGATTTAGAGGAGAATATATCTGAAACTCATTATAAAGTGAAAAGTTTTAAATTTTCATGAGCTTATAGATAATCATTACTCATCAAAATCATGCATAAAAAATGCTCTCCATTAATGTATATGTTAGAGTTCACATCTTATCAAGATTTTTTAGCATGTATTGTTTTGGTTGAGTTATTCAACCTGGTTAATGTCTATATCAAGAGAAAATAAGTCAAATTTAGCAAAAACAATACTATGTGATACAAAAGAGAACAATGCAGGTGATATAACATTTATGTTTCTCAAATTCGCAGTGATTTTAGATACATTTAAGGTGAGTTCTACTCCTACTATAAACTATTTACATTACTTAGATTGAAATAAGAATCCTTTTGAGTTTACAACATTATTTAAGAAGTTCAAAACATTTTTTTCATTATATCAACCAACTTGTAGCCATGAAATTTGCATGTCTTGGTTATGAACAATGTCCTGGTCTCATCTATTCTCTTCTTGAAATTAGGGACACCTCTCTAGTTCAATATGACTTAGAAAATTTTAAAGAGAGGGCTATAAATCCTGTGTCAAATCTTATGATACAGAAGATAGTGGAAAGTGGTTTGGTCGAAGCTGCAGCCTTTCCCATGGATGTACAATGCCTTGAATTAGTTCTAGAATTCATGAATAGATATGAACCTCAAAATAGGTGCATAAAAAATGTAGATGGTAATGTTTTACTTCATATCAATAGACAAACCCTAATGTCTACGATGAGAATTCTGCCCAAGGAACCATATTCTGACCTCAATATTACCTCTTCCTATGGTTATTTTTCACTGAAGAAAGCAATTTACAAGAGCATGATCATAAGGAGTTGGTTATTGAAATTCCAAAAAGGGGGTTCAAGACTATTCAGACCATTGACAATAAATCATATGATTCTAACAATATAAGATATTATGGTGTTACTACATAAGCTAAAGGGCAATGCTTAGACATATTATTGGTAAGACTAGATGTACTTTTGCATACAAGTGATCCTCCAACAAGAGCAATATTTGGACTAGGTAGAAATTATAGCTGAATGTTTGCATCAAGGTCTAAGTAATTGTTTGGGAAATAAATTTTTTGATATGTCCTCATACCTCTTCTATTGCCTAGCGTCTACAAGACAATGGGTAAGGCTTCCTCATGCACCCTTGGTTGAGGACAACAAAAATTATGACTATTACCCATAATTATAAATGCATAATTGTTATGAGAATTATATGAGGGTTAATGATGTTTTTATCAAAAAAATGACTTATGAATTAGCAAACAACATCAATAAGAGGATGTCTGATCAGGATATGTAGTTGATCAAGATTTATGGTAGTTTCTTTATTCAATTTTCCAAGTTCACTTATATCAGAGTTGGGGGTTTTGATGGTGAACCTTTGAGGTTACCCATGTATATTTTTGACCATTTTGTGTTGATAAAATTCTAAAAACAATTAGTACATGTGGATAAAAAAATCCAAATGAAAAAGAAACCTAGTATATCTTTTCCCATTGAACTTGGATGTTATTCATGTCAATCAATATCTGATGCTTTGAATTTGGAAGTGGATTTTAAAAAATTCAATTTTTAGTACTTCACAGCCAGGTCCTAATTTGATAACAAAGGTTTTAGGGTTTTCACATATTCCCCAATTAGAGGATTATTGGGAGGATTATTGAGATGAATTTGAGGTTAGAAGAAGACTGTGGTCTAGATTCTCCCTAGGAAAAATAATTACCCTTAATTTAAATATGGATATTTCTATAATTTTTTATAATGAAGAATAGGTGACTGATCCACAATTTGAACAAATAAAACAATCACCTATTCCAAAAATTGACTAGGATAAAAATGAAGAAGATAGGATTGAGGTTAAGACCTTCCCAGTGATAAGGAGATCTCAGAAATGGTTGAGGGAACAAAAATTAGGGGGATCTCAAAATAAATCTCCCCAATAATGTACATCAATAGTTGAATCACCAACCCCAATAAGCTCCTCTAACTAGCTTATTTCTATCTATGATGCAGGTACTTCCAAGTCAAAAACTAGAAGGGATCATGTCATCAAAGAATCCAAGAATAACCTTACAACTAGTTTGCCTCCTCGTGCCACTAGATCAAGGACAAAAATCAAGAACAAGAGTCAGATTCTTGAAAAAATAGTTGTGGATTTAAACTTTAAAGAGGATTCAGAAGAATCAATAGGTGATAAAGAATATGATTCACCAATGGCAAAAGAGGTTAGTGAAAAATAATAAATAGAGATTGCTTTTGATTCTAATGACTTGATGATTATTTCAAATATGTCTTATGATCAATCAAATCTTGATAAAGAAGTCCCAACCTCTACACCCAAGTCGCTGGAAAGCTCAATCAGTAATAAGAGAAAACTAGTCCCATTTTCCTTGCTGGTGGATGACATGGTGAGTAAATGTTTAGGAAAAACTCCCAATTCTAAGAAATTAAAAATAACATCTAGGGTAGATGTCGACCCTAACATAGGGAACTAGAGTGTAGAAATAGCCTAGCTGAGAACTAATGAAGAAGTTTAAGATCCTATAGTTCAATATTTTATAATTTAAAATATAGATATGGGACTGCATCACATGTTATGGATGTGCATCACCTTGAAGCATCCACCAAAAGGATAGTCATCCAAACCTAGAAGGATGAAAAAGACAAAAGGGAATTGAAGCAAACCTTGCAGTCAATGGTAGAGTACATTGATGCCATTCATAATCTAGATCCATAACCTATTGCCCAACTACCCCTATATTTCAATCCAAAATCACCTATCAATTAAAAGATGTTGGATCAGATACACAGAAGTAAAATGGTCACCAGGATCTTTGATGATTAGTTGGATGGCATCATCAAGAAAGGTATAGAATACATTCATAAACTAAAGAATCTATATGATTTAACCATAATTACTATTGAATATTTGAAGACACAAAATGCTTCATGGATAAAAGATGAAGGAAAATGGATGAGTGCTATGAACCAAATTGATGAGGTACAAAAGTATGGAATAACAAAGTTTTTGTCAAAAAAAATTGACAGGTTTGGATGAAGATATAATATATGTAAGTAATAAAAACATTAAATGGAGGAATTCAGTATCCTGATAAGGGCAAATTTAAATCACAAAAATGATCAAAGAAATTACTGAATTCACTCAATCATTACAACATGATCTACAGAGCATTGATGTGAAATACATAAAGGATGATGGAAAACTAGAAAAGGACATCAATACTATGATTCAATCCTTCAGAGAAAAGATCAAAATCATTAAATAAAGTGATAACTTATTAATAGAAAATTTCTCTCAAACTTCAAAGGTAGATTCACTTCTTTGTCACTACATTGACACACTCTCGGAGCACATAGAGAAGATGGGGAAATTTTGGTGGGAAGAAAACATATGGAAAGCAAGAGTAAAACACATCAATATTCCCAATATTTCAAAAATCTAGGAGTTTGTTATAGCATTTTAGGAGTGGAAAGCTCAACGTGCCTACCCAACTGAACACAATAAATTTAGAGATTCTAATCCGTCACTTCAGCCATGATCTTACTTACATGGTTTCTTTTATTCAGTTATTCACTTGGTTTTATATTTAAAACTTGATCTTTAAATGAATTTGTAAAAACTAAATCCTGTATGGGTTAGAGTTACTTTAACTCTAGTTTAGTTTGAAAGATTGGTTAATTAGGGCAACTATATATATATATATATATATATATATATATGTTTATTTATTTGATTTTTATTAAAAGATAGAATCTATGTATTCTATTACCCACTGCTATTATAGAAAAGGATATTTCATTCATAGCATGATTATGTAGGGATACTAGTTAGCCTTTAATCACTTTTTGGTTAAAAGTGTATCATGATGTTTAGAATAATTTGAATTCATTGAAAATATTAAAGGGAGTTGTACCTTAATTTAGAGGGGAACTATGCTTGATAGTTCATCCATTTGTTGTTTAAATTATTTTTTCTTGAAAGAAGAAGGGTATTGAGTTAAAATAAAACATTTTTAGATAAGGACAACTCTGTTAGCCAACAATGTGTATGATGAGTAAATCTAGAAGGCCACTAACTTTATGGGGTACATTTTATGGTATGAGAATATCTCATTTCCAATGTTCACTATGGAACATGATGAACTATTCATGGTACTAACTTAGTATGTGGTATAGTAGATAATGGCTTTTAGGAAACCTAAATGACTACTAATGTGATAACTTGTATAAAACTACCTACCTAGGAGAATTAATTACTCTCCTTTGATTTGAGTGTATAGATAAATTATGCATAGGTGAAATAGGATAAATTTTCACAATGTTCCTTAAAATATGAAATAATCAACTATGGTGGTGTTTAGGGTGGAGGAGGAGATACCACTAGCTAAAGAGGGTACTCATATTGAGTGCTTGGAACTATAACTACCTTGTTATAGTGTATATATTTGACACATAGATGCATTATAGATGGTACTACATGTATCTTATATATCCAAGGGTATCTTAAAAACATATCAAATACCCTTGCACTTTTTAAGACTTTAAATAATTTACTAATTGTAGTAGAGTCAACATGAAGAGGTAGAATAATGTGCCCAAAAGTGATTTGTGTCCTTCCATCGAATCCATTAACCACTATCGTAGTATGTTGTAAATATTGTTGTGTGTATCCAAGTGTGTTGATAACTATAATTATGTACACATTATCATTTGACCCATTTTCAGCCATGACACTATATATGGGTTGCATATTGACAGAATCTCATATGAATAGTGCATGGAAATCTAAATCATCACCAAAAATCTTACTATAATCAAATTTAATCAAATGATATTTTGGTGATATGTGTATACAATAGAAATTAAGCTAATATACAAATCAATCCTAGTTTAGATAATATAAATCACACTATCCCTTCTACTTGTTGGTACGTTTAGATAATCAGGGTCATGATCAATATGGATCCACTAGACCTAACTAAGGGGTCTCTTACCACATAATATCACTAGAGATGGTTCTAAATGCTCTATTTAATCAACACCATGCCATAACCCTAGCCATGTCCTATGTTTTCTTATTCACAAGTAAATGAAAAAATAAATCAAAATCTAACCTAGTGCTCACTAGAGCATGTGGTATAAAATGGGGGTAATAAACTTAAAAGTAAACATGCATGGAAGAACTCTACTCAAGTCAATTTCTAGGCAATGTTAATGCATGGAGAGAGAAGCATATAAGATAACAAATGCATATCTATCTATTTTAATAAAGAAGATCAAGAGTTAGGAATACTTACATTTGAAGATGAACCCATTGAGCCTCAATCTCTCCCTTGGCCAAAGTACTTCATAAGATGTTTTAATGGTTTGTAGGATTAAAAAATATAGGTCAGTTCTAGGCTACCCAAATTCTCCTATACATCAAAAATAATTCTTTCATAAGACAAGAATCATATCACCAAGTGTAGTATTTAAACCCTAAGCAATGGTTCCTCAAGTATAATGGTGGATAAGCAGATGCACAAATAATAATTTACTCCTTGTCTCTCTATGAAATGATGAAAATAATGTGTTTATATAAATAGATATAACCATAAACTCTTATGAATTTTTAGCTAACATAATCAGCCCAATAGACCTTGTATCATTAAATTAATAAAGTATTTAGGTCTTGGAATAGGTCAGTTGAGACCAACCTAATTTCACATGTTCATATATTTTAAGTACAAAGTCAACCCAAGTTGACTTTATTTGGTAAAAGTTAAAAAGAGGTTTTGGCTTAGGTATGGGTTATTTGAGGTGGTGAATTACTTTGAGGAATGTATAAGAGAGGTTTCAAAGCTTATGGAAATGTATAAAAAAGGTTTGTGTTTGTTTTAAATGGTGGTATAGGGAACAGTAATCTTGTGAAGCACCAATGGTCTACCTACCCCTTTTTTAGTGCACCCTTTAAGGCATGCATTCAAAAACCTTGAGTCTTGATGGGTTCCTGTAAGATAAAAATTATTATTAATTCATAAAGTTTAAAAATATTTTATGTATACATATTCCCAACTCAAATTTCATCACATGTCATGCAGTTGTAACATGGGATGTTGCTTTGGGAAAATAACCAAGCAACAGAGAATGCTAAAGCTAAATAAATTTTAGTAAGAAGAAAATAAGATAAATGAAAGGAAAGAATTGAAAAAGACATACCTTTACTTACCTTAGTATTGTATAAGAGGAAGTGAGAGAAATGTGAAGGTGTAAAATGTAGGAAACATTAGGCGAACCTGTAAAATAAGAAAAAAAACATTTTTTTTACAATATATACATGTAATATGTGAAAATATTTTCTACGATGTCAGGAATCCAAAAAATCTTTCAATTTGGAAAAATAATTAGTAGAAATAAAGTTATGATCAAAAAATGAAATCTAGATGTAAATAATTGATAGGTAAATAATTTTGAACAGTAAACATAAATATGTTGAAAATTAATTCATTCATTATTTTTACTATTATGAGAAAATATTACTCTGAGAGACTTAATTGAGCCCAAAGAGTGATCATGGTGAGGAGATGACAACAACAACATGGAAGACACCTAGCAACCATGGTGAGTTCAGCTCAAGTAAGTGAAGTATTAAGTTAAAAATTTTGAGTGATTTTAATTAAATTTAAGCTAGATGTATAAAATAGATGTTGGAAAAAATGTATAAACTAAAAAATGACCCTAAGAATTTTTTAGGTAGACTAGGGGTAGAATGGGTTATTGGGTGGGAAAACATCAGACCAATAAATTCTTAAGGGATCTATTGTTAATGGTTAAAAAGTTGCCATAAACTAAGAATAGAGTCAGCATTGTTGACTCAGTTTTCAAGGCAAGAGAAATCAATGTGTCTAACAACATAGCAATGGATTTATTTAGTATCACTAGGGGTGGACAACTACTTATAAGAGGGTCAATCCAATTACAAAAATGGAAATGGCCAACATAGTACATTCTAGACAATTTAGTATGTAATATGTGACCGATACAGTTTATTAACAGAGCTTGACTATGAGGTAGAAGGTCGATATAGTATGATAGATAGAAGAAAGGGATTAATTAGTATCAAATAGGTTGATTATGTCTATAGGAAAGGGCTGACTATGTAGTAGAGGGTGAATGTACTATGGCAAAAAGGTGATAATGGATTAAATATCAATTTTTTTGATTGTATAGTAAAAGGGAAAATTAATAGCAACAAGTTGATAAAGTAGTTAATTTGTAATTTTTTAAGAATATTTAAGAATGTATTTTATTATTATGATATCGAGATTTAATACATTCTCTATTATTTGATATTATGTAGAGGTGATAAAGATTTTGTTGCCTTGTGGATGCATCCTGGCTACTAGATTTTTTGGAGTGTTTTCCAGATGTGGATTGAGCTAGGTTGGTTTCTTTGGGTTTTGGAGGCATCATGGAGATGAGGAGGATTTCACTAATTTTTGATCTCATTTTCATGTTCCTAGGGTCCTGAGAGATAATGACCAACACTTTTTGGTGGGAGGCAGAGGGGGACACTATAGAGGTGGGAATTACCCTAGAGGATGTCTATGCCTTACTTCGACTTATTATCGTTAGGACTCTAGTCATATGTAATACATCAAAGGTGGAGGATGAGAGGAAATTCATAGCCTTGGGGGTGATAGGCCTAGATAAAATTTATCTTAGTTTACATCTTAGCTTGTTTGATATTTATATCTCAACCATTTTAGATACCCATAAAGCCTTGATAGGACTTGTGATAGCACAAATGTTGTGTCACAAGTTAGATGGAAAGGTACCTTTATATTTGATAGATTTATGTCAGTCCATCTTAAAGTAAGGTATAGTGTATAATCTTAAATCTATCATTTGGGTACAAATCATGCATGATATGTATGGGATGTTGACTCGAGGATAGAAGATGATGGGCTTATTATTTGATTGAATACATGGATCTTTGAGAAATTCCATGTGTATCAATCAGTTAGGTTTCCCTATGCCATCAATGATACACTACCTTGAGTTATTATAGGGAGGTAATATCAAGTAGTGCATGGTGTGAACTAGGAATTTGACTCAAGATAGGGGGTTAGATCAAGTATTAGTTTAAAGTAAAAACAACACACTAACAATAATGACATCTCTTAGCCTACACACTAGGAGGAGCTTAATAAAAAATATACATATGAAATCAATAACTAACACATGAAAGAAACCTTATTTCACCTTCCTTGGAGCTTATAAATGGTTTGTAGAGTGGCTTACTCAGCTTGCGCATCAAAGAGTCTTCATCAATGAAATTGTTTGGCTCCTTCTCTCCTTGGCACCTTTGGCTTGTGATGGATTTGGCTTATGTTAACAATTTGGCATAATAACACTTATTGTATGAGGCTTTGGAATCATTTATGCATGGTAAATTTACACTATCCAAGCTTAAAATTATGAGTGTGAGGCATTTTATTTATAGATTTTTACAAATGATCAGAATGAACTTAAACCATCCATCTCAAGATGAAGATATGTGGATAACAATCCATTAAATTTTAGAGGCTAAAATCAATAAATTCCCTAATAAATATTGGGGATAGAGAGGCATTAAAGAGGCACGAGAGGGCTTAATCAGATATTTATGACATTTATGGCTTGTGGATACCACCCCATAGAATGATGTCTTATGTGATGCAGCTATTCAATATCAATTTCCATTAATTAAATATTCAACAAGTTCTATGGAAAATTAACTTAAGCTATTGATTCAAATTAATTAGCCTTAAACATGATTTATAAATTTTGGTGAAAATCTTGGAAATGGGTACTCAAATTAATCAAATTGGTCAAAATGTCATAGTATTAGCTTGAAATTTGATTGGATTAGAATTTAAAGGTGATGTTAGATGCATTAAACCCCTTATCCCAGTTAGGATGGTGCTGACACAAAATAACAAAGACATGTGTCTTATGCAATAAATTTGGTAGAAAAGAGCAATCTAAAGCACACAAGTGTGAAAATGTCATTTTGACTCAAAATGATCTGATCAAAGTTAGCCATCTCATAAAATGCATTGCCCCATTTAGGGATACATTGGATAAAATTAAAACTTATATATGATAAATTCACATCATTTAGCATGTTTTAGTGCTTTTAGCCTAAATTATGCATTTTGGAAGAAATTAGTATGAAGCCTAGTTGGAGGTTAATGGTGGCCATTTTTAGGTGTCTACAGTTTGCCCTTGTTTGGGAAGGTGTTACAATCTATAGGCATAGTAATGTCTTCTCAAAAAATGAAAATGTCATGTATGCCTACAACTTCAATGATAATGGATGAACTATATGATTCCCCCTCAAGGGAATGGTTGGCATAAATAGGTCATCAAATGGTTCCTCAAGAAGAAAGAAATGAAATGAGAGGACCAAAGAAAGGAAGATGATGGGGTGAGAACACAATGATTTGAAAAAACATTCAAAATCACTAAGAATGCAAGTAGGATGGTGTACAATGGTTTTCCTAAAGGTGGTTATAAGTATTGTACCCCGAAAGTGGAAACATGGTATGATAACACAATAATTTTCCCAAAGGTAATTATAATCATTGAGGAGATAGATTTTCCCCAATTATGATATACAAATAAGATAAAAACGTGCCCTTATTTGGGAAAAAATAATGTAAATTTAGTGAGAACACAATGATTTGCCCAAAGGTAGTTAGAATCATTAAAAAATATATGTGGGATGATATACTATGATTTGCCCAAAGGTGGTTATAATCATTGGACCCCGATTATGATAAACATGATTGATTGGATGATGATGATGATGATGATGATGATGATGATGATAACTTGACATAGATGGTCATGATGACTTTGAACAACATGGTAGTAGGGAGATGCTCATCTAAACAAACAAAGGTTGAAATTATTTCATGGTTAATCACTCTATTTGGGATATGATTGGGATGTTTCTAATGTCGATGTTGAGGAGATGTTGATGCCACCATTTCTAAGTACACTTCCTGAAGTTGATTTTTTTATAAAACTATATGATAGGCATCATGATAGAATACCATGAGGACTGGGTTGAAAGATGCATAAGGACTAACTCTTATAATCTAATATTCAAGGTAAAATAATGCACCAATGATAAAAACCATGATGGCAATGTAAACATATGAATATGGATGGATTCAAGTATAATTGTGTAAGGAATCACTCAATGAATGCACATAGACTAATTTAAGGCAATAGTGTTGAAATCAAACAAACAAATAGATGAATAATAAATAAGCAACCAAATAAATGGATAAAGAAACAAACAATTATTCCTAATGTTAGTATAAACAACATGATGAACATTGCCCCTAGAAAATAGGCAACAACTTAACAAACAAATATAACATGGGAAAAATAGAAGAAAAGAAAGGGGTGGTTGAGATATGTCCAAATGCACTAGGCAAGTGGATGCTACCTACATAGTTTCATAGATGTAATATCCAATAAAAAAATTTAGGCCAAATGTAGTTCTCCCAAGAAATAGGAAAAAAATGATAACTAATGAAAAACAAACACAATGGATGTGATAGAAGAATACGAATGATCTTTCAAAATGGTAAGTGCATGGGGAAAAAGGCCAAAAAAGATGGGGAAACTAAATGACAAATGATTTTCTCATGACTTAGTAAGGGTTCCCAAAATCCATAAGGCAAAGAAGTTGTCAATATTTTTAGTTTTTTTAATGATTTTGAAAAAAAATTGGAATTTTTTGAGTATCTCAACTCAATCAAGAATGATGAGACATTAAAGGGTTCAAGCTCATAAAATAGTGAGAGCATTGCTTCAGTTGCTTATAAAATGGTACGAGTGTGGCTTAGGCTACTCATAAAATTTGGAGAGCATGGTTTATGTTGCTTACAAAATGGTGAAGGCATGACTTAAAATGCTCACAAAATGGTGATATCATGGCTTAGGTTTCTCAAAAATGGTGAGAGCATGGTTGAGGGTGATTGATTTATCCTCAATAAGTTTCCACCACTACCTACATAGTCCCAAGATGGGACCTCAAGTCATTATAGTTCTACCTTATAGTGGAGGAATCTGACTAGTGTAGCAACCAATTCAAAAAAAAATAGGCACAATTAGTATAAAGGCACAGTATGGAAAGTTTGTACATCAGGGTACAATAAACAAGTGTTGTCCCTAGTTTGCCCATAACAAGTTATAACTAGGAAACAATAGCATAAATCAATGATACTAATTCTCCCATAGGTTGTTAAAATTAGTAATAAGACTAGTGGGACACTAATTTGCACATAGATACTTATAATTAGGGACACTTTATATAGAAAATAAAACAATAAATTAAGGATGAAACTGTGAAATTGTTATCTTATTGCTCTAAAATACTACCTATATCTGGAATTCTTGAAACAACTACTGAAACTATTCTAAATCTTCTTGCTAAAAATAGTGATGGAACAAAATGGAATAGAACCAAGGTTATAGGGCAAATTAGGGAGGGATAAATAAATGTGGTTGATGGGAAACCAATGGTAGAATAGATATGTGATAGGAAAAAGTGATGGGCTAGTAGGATGATAGCATGGTAAAATGGTATAGTACAAAGAAGAATATTGATAATATGGTACAACTTGAAATGGTCCTTATAGACAATACACCAAGTCACTCAATCATAGTATCAATTGAGGTGGATAATGTTCATCAGCTCATCGATTTCATATTCATCTGGTGTGGTAAGCTTATATGCTCTTGTTCCATATTTTGTCATAATGATGAAAGGACCAACCTAGCTAGGTTTGAACTTACCTTTATGCTTCTTTCTAGTTGTGGTATATTTTGGTTCTCTTTAAGGAAAAGATCACCAAGTTAAAATTCTTTATGTTTCACATGTTGATTGTAGTGGCCTTGAAGTCAAATTTTAAAGGATTGGATATTATTTACCGCATATATGCATTTCTCATTAAGTAACTCTAGATCTTGTAGTTGAGCTACAAGATCTATATGCTCGAAATATATATGTAGAGAAGGTAACTCAACCTTAATAGGAAGATGGGCCTTAGTACCATAAATAAGTGAATATGGAGTGGCTCTTATTGGGGTATAGTGATTAGTGTGGTATGCCCAAAGGGCATGGAATATATGAAGATGCCAGTCACAATCAACACCATTGATAATCTTTTTGAGAATGTTAACAATGGTTTTGTTTGATGCTTCAACTTGGCCATTAAATTGAGGGTAATATGTTGTAAAAAAGTGTTGTGTGATGTTATATATGACACATAGCTTTTTGACATCCTTGCTCTAAAATATCCTTCATTATCATATATAATGTTAGAAGGGATGTCATAATAGAAAATGAGATAGTTGGAAATGAACTTGGAAATTTGCTTTCTAGTCACATAAGTGACGGGTATAGCTTCAACCCACTTATTGAAATATTTGGTGGTAGTAAGGATATGTTTATGGTCATTAGATGAGGTAGGATTGATCTTCCCAATGAGGTTGAGGCATCATGTATCAAATGGCCATGGTGTCAAGATTGGTTTTAGAGTCTTAGCTAGGGCATGAATTAGATTGGCATGCCATTGACACTTTTTACACTTATTTACATATGTAGTTGCATCTGCATCTATCCTAGGCCAATAATAACTAGTATGAAAGAGATTTTTGGATAGCATTTCTATGTTAATGTGGGATCCAAATACTCATTTATGAACTTCCCATAATGCTAGTGTAGATTTTGCTAAAGTTAAACAATGAAGCAGAGTTACATCAAAACTATAGCGGTAAAGGGTTGATATAAGTAAGGTATAATGATTGGTCTAGTGGATGAAGGATTTAGATTGATTTTAGGATAGCTTGAGTGGTATAATTTGGTCGATGAGGCATTTGTAAAGGTCTGAGTACTAGATAAATTTAGGACCAATAATATCATTATCATCATGATGGTTAAAGGCTCATGAGCTAGTGCTAGAAAATTATCATTGAGGAATTGATACTCTTTAGCCATGTCTATTTGGTGAATCATAGATCCAATATTATCTATATCATCTATGTTTATGTTACTTTCCTTTCATATATGTTCAAATTAGACATCAGTAATCTACCATTTAAGAGTGTCGACCATGGCCTTATATGGCACCAACTTGTCATCTTTGGTCTGAAAGTGATCTATAGCTTGATTGATGATTAATTGAGAATCACCATAAACCTTGAGATGAGGTATTTTCCATTGTACTACTTGTCAAACTCCTACAACAAGTGCTTCATATTTAGCCATGTTTTTGGTATAAGGAAAGCTAATCCTGAATGACTAAGGGATTAGATCCCCCTATGGTGTAATAAATAAAAGGCCTACCTTTGATCCATGTGTTATGAATGATCCATCATAATACAACTTCTAGTTCTACTCCTAAAGAGGTGTGTCAATGATGGTCATTATGGATTCATCAATAAATTAGAATGTGAGTAGCTTTGTATCAATAAGGGGTGCCTCAACAAGTTGATCTATAATAACTTGCCCCTTAATAAATTTTTGGTTGATGTATTCAATGTCAATCTCATTGAGAAACATGATCCATTTGACCATATAGCCTTGTAAATCTATTTTAGATATTAGATACTTGAGTGGATCTACTTTTGAAATAACCATGGTATTTTTGTTTAACATGTAATGGCACAGTTTCTAAGATACGAAGACCATGGATAAATAATATTTTTTTGTGGGTATATAATTATGTTCATACATGTCCAATGTAAGATTTAAGTAGTACATCACATGGTCTTTTCCATTATCATCATGTTG
Organism: Torreya grandis; assembly: GCA_037957365.1. Lineage (NCBI taxonomy): Eukaryota > Viridiplantae > Streptophyta > Pinopsida > Cupressales > Taxaceae > Torreya > Torreya grandis. The sequence continues at coordinate 153,329 of JARHVA010003875.1, read as the reverse complement.
ATCCAAAAGTGCCCTCAGGGTATTGTTAGTAGTAGATAGATACAACAAGAATGACTTTCATGGCATAGGAGGCAAAAAAATATGTGGATTCACTAGATAGTCCTTTAACTACTAAAAAAATATCTAGCAGTGATCATCCTAGTGAAATATGACTCCCTTATTTAGAAGATGTATAAAAGATGGCATTTTTTAGCTAATTATGATATGAAGCATCGATAGACTAAATCTTGCCCTATAAACTATAGATCTACTTCAAATTAGTCAATGGTGGCATCTCTATTATGGCTTGAACTTTGGTTAGATTGACTTCAATGCCTCAATGAGACATAATGAATCCAATAAACTTTCCTAAATTGACTCCAAAACACACTTCTTAGGATTAAGTCTAACTTTGTACTCACGTAGTCTTTCAAATATTTTTAATAACACTACTAGATGATCAACCCTTGTCTTTGATTTGCCAAAAATGTCATTGGCATAGTCTTCAATAATGGCATGCATCATATCATGAAATATGATGATCATGGCTTTTTGATATGTGGACCCTATATTATTAAGACCAAATGGCAAACCCCGATAACAACATGTTCCCCATGGAGTGGTGAATGTTGTTTTATGTTGGTCTTCTGGTGCTATCTTGATCTAGTTGTACCCTAAATTTTTTTCCGTTAATGAAACCATCTCATAACCTATTGTGGATTCAAATATCATGTCAATGTTTGGAAATTAAAAAATTTCCTTGGGGAAAGCTATGTTTATATATTAAAAATCAATACAAATTCTAATTCCTTCTAGCTTTTTGCTGACTAGCATAATATTGAAGATCCACTCTAAAAAGTTGATCGAATGAATACATCCTACTTCCAAGATTTTTTCTAAATCTTTCTTCACTGATACAATAATGTGAGGATACATCTTACACAAATTTTATTTCACTAGTTTGGCAATAGGATTTATCATAAGGTGTTACAAAACCAAGGCGGGGTCGAAACCTAGCATGTTAGAGTATGCCCATGCAAATATGTCAATAAATTCCCTCAAAAGGGTTGTAATGACTTCATGTTCCTTCTCAATAAGGGACATTCCTAACTTGATCCATTTTGGTTCATTTTGGAACCTAATTTTCACCTCTATTATGTCCTCCATTAGAAGGGTTGAACCATCTTCAAGGATAGTGGGAAATTATCTAAACTAATTTGTAATGTTAGAGTCATCTATTAGGACGGGCTCTTTAAGCTCCCCTAAGCATGATGAATCAGAGTCCCCCAGTGGGAGGTTTAACCATGTAAAACAAACTATTGGAAACTCTTGAATGATTTGATCAAAAGAATGTTTTTCTTTAAAACTAAACTCAGACTCACTGACAAGTTTGTCATTGGTGGTCTCTTGAGCTATGCTTGAGGAAGGTTGAACACCCCCATCTAATGGCACCTAAAACATGTTTTTACCACTAGACTAACCTTTTTTGAACTTTTTCCCTGATTAAAAGGCACCTCAAAGAGGTTTTCACTTTGGGACCTCAATGTTTTATTTATTTTCTTTTGGCTAAGGTGTTCACCCACTCTCCAAAATAGGCTTCAAGATCCAACTTGATTGAGAACAATGATTTATATAAACCCAATATAACATTGTCTCTAAGGCCCAAAAAATCATAGAAAGCCTCATCATTTTAAAACTCATCAATTGGCACGTTGGATTCTTTTTGGTCCCAGTCTATCAATTGGGGATAATATAATGGTAATGGGTTATGATGAATGACTAGTCTAAGTGTACAAATGGAATGAGGGTTAAATAGGTTGGTCATAGCTAGGTCATTAAAAAGGATATGATAAAACTCTACTTCACTTCCATCATCATCATAACTAGTTAATGGAAATGGAACATCATTATGATACATGGGGTCACCCTCGAGTGGTTTAAATCCAAGTCCATAGGGCCCTTTGTATATGGTCATGAAAATTTGCTCAAGTGTTCCTTGTTGATTTGGTCTAAGGCCTCCTCCTTCATAGTCTTGATTCTTCATGATCCTATTGGGAATAGGATACTTTATATTATCATAACAATCAGCCTGCTTGTCATTATATAACCATGATTCATTTCCTTTGAAAGGGTCCTATTTTAGGCTAGACATTGGTATAAATGTGATGGGTCCTAGACTATTCTTTTTATCTTTGTCCTTTTGTTTCCATTCTAGATGAAGTGGCTTGGCTTTAGGTATTCCAAAGGATTTTAGGTTCTGTGGAAGGTTTGTAATGTGAAAGGTATCATGGGTCAAATACTCTCTTGGGCCATTAGGTGAGATGGTATAATGATTAGATATCTTAGGAGGTGGCATGTGAGAAAGGGAATTAAGGGTATTGGGATCAATGTAGTTATACTCTAGAAAATCAAGGAGTATTTCCTTTCCCTTATCTTGATATCCATTATATTCATGATGAAATGATATTTATAGCTTTTGAACTTAGCCTATAGGTGTTTGTAGTACTCATATAGATGCAAATATCCTGGTATATAAACTTTCATCCCTAAATGGGAGAAATTGATACATTAGCTTAACGTCAATGGGACAACACAAATTTCATGCAACCAAGGTCTACCCAAAAGCATATTGTATGAAAAATCGAGATATAGCACATTGAAAAGTGTATCATGGGTCAAAGGCCCAAGGATAATTGGTAAATAGATGGTGCCTTGTGATTCTCATTCTTCATTGTCGTAGACTTTGATGTTTATCATTTATGCTTGAATATTAGCCATCATGTACTTGAGAAGTTTGATGAGATTTAGACACACTATTTTTAGACTAGATCCATTATCTATAAGGAGATGTTTCACTTTGTGCTATTTTATGCAAGCTTTGATGTACAATGGATTATTATGTAGCAGGCCAAGGGATGACATATTGCTTTGGTTGAAAGTGACTTGTTGGGTTGGAGCCAGGTGTCCACCCAAAGCTTGGATTTTTTCAAGGGATATGTCACTTGAAATAGTGGATTGGCTAAGGAACTCATTCAAAATGTTTTTATGGATTCTTAACGTACGCAATAAATCTAAAATGGAGATTTGTGTAGGTATATTTTATAATTATTCCACAATTTCAAACTTCTTTTATTGGTTAGTGTTAAATGGCTTATTCTAAGGTATAACAATTGGTTAGGTGATGGTAAAAGTGGTAAATGGTTATGGGCCTAGGATGGTAATCTTTGACCTTTGAGTTATGATTGCACAATCAGGATTAGAAACAAGACCATGAATTCTAATAAATTATGTTGATGGTGGGGGACTAGATAAGATAAGTCTCAATTTCTCATATACTTGTACATTATCATGAGACAATGATGAGTTATTGATATAGCGTCCAAAATTAGTAATCCATGCTTGTTGGTACACCTATATGTGGTCCTAGGTTAAGAAAGGATTACCAATGTGAGTTGGTGGATTGGCATTTTTTATCAAAGGTCTTGATTGATTGGTATTTGGTTTCAGATTAATACAGATGGTGTTAGTGAAAAATCTTACAATATGACCTATAACCTTTTTGTACTCATGTGCAACTGCATGGTATGTTTGTTGGTTATTGCCATTTTGACCTTGGTTCTACCCATTATTCAAATGCTATTGGTTTTGTTGTTGGATATTTTATTGATTTTGTTGCTTCAGCCTTGGTTGTTAAAACTATTATTGTTAGTGTTGCACTAGTCATTGTTGTTGTTGATGTTGTGGTTGGTTGTCATGTAGTGGAAAAGGGTTTTAAAAGATTTCAAGGTTCTGATTGGAAGTGAAAGCACCACCATCCAATGTTATTTCCCCATTCTTTAACATATTTTTAATCAAACATTTGATTTACACATGACATAAATTATGCCCATTAACCTGATGATATTCATAGAATTAATTTTAGTGGTACCAATTAAGATAAAGAATGCCCTTAAGATAATGTTTCAGTATAGGCTAGATAATTAGATTAGTGGCAACAAAATTTTGAAACATAGATTCAATAGGTTCTCCAAGGTCACTAAAAATGCAACAAGTAGGAACTATTCTCCTTAGAAGAGGGGTTTGTAATGGAAAAGGTTGTTTCATTTGTTGTATAGGCATGGGCTATTACACTTGTTGCATTTGCTAAAAAGGCTATGGGTTAGGCATAATTTGCATATGCTATGTAGGCTAATTAGATAGTGTTTTCACTATTTGGACATGTCTCGACTCTGTTACTCTATTTTTAACAACATTTTTGTTGTGACTGAAATATTTTGGTCTATCATTGTTATTGGCCTATGCTAGTTGCAATGATTATGCTTGGATTTGATGTTGGTTTTGGCCATTTCCTTGATTAGTACCTTGATTATGATTTGATAAAGTAAGCTTGATAATACCTTCGTTAATAAGAGATCACTCAATCAATAAAACTTTTTCAATGATCTCATTAAAGGTATGAGCATACTATAGCTCTAGATGATAGGAGATTTCATTGTGCAAATTTTTGGTAAACATAGTGGCTAATTATTTATCTGGTAAACTATGAGTGAATTAGATTGCAAGGTTCTCCATCATTATAAATAACTTGAAAAAATTTCACTGGAATTTTTATTATCTTGCATCAAGTTGAATAATGAAATCTTATGAACAAGCTTGTATGAGAAATGTTACACAAACTTATCTGAAAAATAATCAAAATCTGACACTGAATTCTTGGGAAACTTCAAGAACCACTCCAAGGCTTGTCCTACTAGACTCCTTATGAATAATAATAAAAGGTATATATCACTATATGCCATTGGCTAGCATGCAACAAATAAATTGTTCAATGAACCTTGGGGTCACCTTTCCCCTTGTATTTGTCAAATTTTGGTGGTTTGTATCTTGGAGGAAATGGTATATGTAAGTACTCCATGCTAAATAGATAAGAACACATGTCATCCAACTTGAAAATTTTGGTTTTTTTTCTAGCTTGGATGGTAGAAATCATATCCTTCATATGTTGAAGTTCTTAGGCTAGGAAACTAGAGGGAACATTGGTTTGAGGTGGAATATTGGCCTAGGTAGATGGTTGAGTAGTCATAACTAGAGTAATTTGACTAGGGTATGATAGAGTATTTCCTACAGTATGTTGGTTTGGTTGGGGAATGGACCAAGAATACACATGCATGGATTAGGGTTTGATTATTGAAATTACACATATCATGGTGCTATATTTTATTTTGAATTAGGTATATAGGCTTGATTTTGAGGATTTTTAGGTTGGGATAGAGGGATATGAGTGTATTGTGCCTGATAGGGTTGAATAGTGACCTATTATCAACTAATCAAACCTTGATATTGAAGGGGGACATGTGAACTAGGACCCTATCTTTCAAATAGTGGTACATTCTACATAGAATACAAAGTTTTCTTGATTGATACTTAAGGAACATTGGAACCTCTTTGTTGCATGAACCCTAGTTGGGAAGTGGGTGCATGTTAGAGATTCAACATTTCTTGTTGACCAATAGTCATAAATTATTGATTATACATCATTTGGATTTTAATTGGTATATTGGTCTATGAGGAAAGGGGTATGTTCATTACTACCTGGTGAGATGGAAAATTGGCTGCCCCTATTAAGGTGGAAATATGTTATACCTCAACTACGTTGGTAGTTTTAATTATGATTTTTATATTGGAATACCACTTGTTACTTATTGGGGAGGAGTAGGATTCATCAAATTCTATTGTTGAGGCACGACATTGGTCATTTGTTGACTACCTAATCTTGTTGGTTGAGCACTTGAAGAAGCAACTGGATGAGGATTAGTGTTAGTAGTTGGTTGAGGTTGGGATGTAGAAACTCCTACTCCCTAATTTAGATAACCCTTCATGGTGTTAACTAAAGGTATACTTACTTTTGGACTAGTTATTTGTGTACTTACACCAATTTTTTTTGGATTGGATATTGTTTGCACATTATCCACTATGTTTTACTTAGTACTATATGTAGAAGCAAAAGACACTTCTTCAATGGTTGGCATATGAAACAAGTTGTAGACTAAAGTGTTTTGTATGAATGGGTTGACACCCTAATTATCTTAACTAGTAAATTATATTAACACTATTGATAAAGGAACAAAGTCAATAAGAGGCCTATTTGACATGGTCATCTAATTAAAATTATGTGAGAGCTTGAAGTAAGTTTGGTATGTTGTCTACATCTATACAAAGTGATCCTCCACGAGTTCATTTCCTTTTAAAATCATACTAGGGTCATGGTATACCATTGGGGCTAGATCTAGAGGATTGCTAGAAGAATCCTAATGACTATACAATATGTTGTAAGGCATTTTTACTAGACTTGGAAAATTCTCATGGGGGAAGTCTGTCAAAAACTTAACCCCTAATTTTATAGCTCTAACCAAAATCTCATCCTTGTTTTTCAATAAGTGATGCACAAATTGATAAGGATCATACATGGATGGTGTAATAACATAGTATGGTTGTTGAGGAATGGTTCTTCAACTGTAAGCACCATAACTAGGTATTTCTCTCTTATCTCATGGTCTTTATTCAAGTATGAAGGCATGTTAACCAAATAATGATCTCATGGGTCTTGGTTTTGTGCCCTTGTTTGAGTGTTACAATATGGATAAAGATCCATCTCTTAAGAAAATTTTATGCATAGTGGTCTTGAACCATTTCTTCTTGTGTGACTACATTGCTAAATCTTAGATTGTACATGAGGCCATTATGATTGTAGGAAGACATGTTAGGATCCATAGTAAATGTTTTGTGACCTAAAGTAATAGAGTTATACAAAATCTAAAAAAATGATGTCTAAAAATATGTTCAAACTCGATCTAATCTAGCCAAAGGATGGATATGTATATCTAAAAATATTGATGCAATGATTTGTGATAAAACAAGCTAACGTTAAATGTCCAACATTACATGTCTCACACAAAAAGGTCAAGTAGATGGATCAAAAATCAAAATGCCAAATTCTAGGATCAAAGTGTTTCAAATGAGTCTAATCTAGGGGGAAAAAAGTTTCTAAGTCTTTTGGCCAAACATGGCATCAAAAGATAGGATCAAATAAAGGTACATACTAGGACTTTTGGCTAAACAATGTAAAAAATCTAGACTTTAAACAAAGATGAGATATTTAATCTAATAGATTTGAAACACTTCTAACAAAAACTAGGTATTTGACTCCTGGACATAAACTTGATCGATAAGTATAAGGTATGAAATAAAAGGCACTTGGAGATAATTTATTTCTCCCAAATAATGGCACAAACTAGACTATTTTGACTGATAAGATAAACAAAGGTGAATGATGTAACTATTCTAGACAAAGACTCACAAAGGTATACTCAAAATGGTTGGAATTTCGGAAAAACTTTGAACTATATACAAATAGGCCTATGAAATGAAATAAGTTTCAAAATAATATGAGTAGCATAACAATGATAAAATGCTCAAAATTTATGACAAATTATTGCTTCAAGACTCTAAGTCAAAATGGTTTAACATAATTTTGGTAGCCTAACACTATTATCCTAAAATCAAATGACACATAAATTTTGACAAATATCTAAGGCAAAAGTTTTATATCAAACTAACTCAAGATAAATGGCAAATATGAAAGGTAGCACAAAATGTAGCCTATAACCCAAAGTGTGAATGATATGCAAGATGACTTGAGTCCTACCAAATGATGATAATGATTGTGAGTCTAAAAATGACCCTAAATTCAAATTAGATATTGAACCTAAGTTCCCTCAAGTTTAGTGCAATGGCAAACCCACTTAACACATCAACCTTATGAGCTTATAAGGTGCAATTTCAAATTTTAAATTATCAATGAAAGACTTAAGAAAATTGGGAAAATGGTCTAGACTCAAATGGGAGATATAATTGTGATAAAATGGAAGATATGACACAAAGTTTATGATAAATTTTTGAACAGGGAAAAAGATGATTTTCACTTGGGTAGCATAACACCTCCTTGTTCAAGAAATGGTGGACAATGTGTTTGTTTATGTAACCTTTTGTTAAAAAATAATTTTGACTCAAAACAAGACCAAGTAATCTAAGAAAAAGGAAAAAAAAAATAACTAAGTAATCATCTTAAGCCCTAAACTGATAAGGTGTGACAAATTGGGGTTAACTAAACTAACAAGTTTTCAAACATATAGATGGACCAAATGCATACAACTTTCACATTATCATATAAAATAAGTGCACGTCATTTGGGTCCACACCATATGCTTGTTGTAAAAAGGTCTTGCCCTTTTTTATAACCACTATATCCATTGTTCACTCAATGTAGTGTGATCTCCAACATGGTCAAACATCTTGGGCTTAGCCTCTACTAACGGAGATGATTTATCCTATCAAACCAACATATCAATCAGGGGATCCCAATTTATAAACCCCCCCTAATGGAGAGGGGTTGAAGACAATGCCAAGAGATGAATGCTTGGGTCAAAACTTTCCTCTAGAACTTATACGAGGTAATGAAGTCCACCTCATAAGACAAGATGAAATGAAAATAAAAACTAAGTAAAAGAGCTTTAAGGTTGTTTCTAGATCACTCAAGCCATGTGGGTCTTGGGGAGAGCCTTCACAAAATCTCTTTTATGCCTTTGGACTAAGGGAATTTGTAATGAAGATGGTGCTTTTGATCCCACAAGTTCCCTATAGGGGAAAAGGGGATATAATACATGCACAACTTCCATTTTTCTCAAATAAATATATTTAAAAAAATAATTATTAACTTGCATAAATTAAAAAATTAGAAGTGAGTTCAATTTTATAACACTAAAATGAAATATTTGGTGGTGTTCTTTGGTCCCTTGGCCTTAAATTGTAAAACTTTGAAATTAGAACAACAAAAAATTAAATTAAACACCCTAAATTTTCTCTAAGCACAAAATAAAAGATTCATAATTATTTTTAAGCATCCCAAAAGAGGTTTAAAAATATCTGATTAAGCATGATTTGGTGCTTTTCAAGTGGGCACTGCAAGGAAATGGTTAGAGTGTTGTTTAGCTTTGAAGCATTTTTAAAAATGAAATAAGCAAACTTGAAAATTATTTTCTTAGGTTTGGATGACCTATTGAACTAAAGGCAAAACCTCAAGAAAGCAAATGTGTTAGATTAGACTTGGTTAGCAAAAATCTCAATAAAACTTGCAAGGTAAGGTTTAGAAAAAGAAAACACAATTTAATAAAAGCAAGAAACAACAATTAGAAACTTTAAAAAGATTCAAACTCCTTTTTTTTTAAAAACTATGCAATTTGAAGGTGAACTAATATCATATTTTAAAACTTTAGGAGAAAAACATGGTTTTAAAAAAAATCATCAAAAATGGAGTCTATATGATCCCAAACCTAGCTCTAGGGTCTACACATTACAATATCATGACTCCACAGTGCAAAAACATGATTTCAAAGCCATGAGACTATAATATAGTGATTATAAACTCAGGATTATAATATTGTGATTGAAGATTTGTGATATTATAATGTCATGATTGCAAATGATGATATCACAACTTGAAAAATCATGGTATTGCAATATCATGATTGTTGAGTCATGATATTGTAATATCACAACTTGACCTATATACAAAGAACTAGTTAGTCTAAAAACCTATTTAAATGCAATATCACTACTATAAGACAAAATTGTAACTATGCCAGTTGTGCGTTTGTGGTCTAGAGGACAAAATCGTAAGTCGATAATGACAAAATCATGACTTCTAAGAAATAACTTTTTGATCAATTTTTTTATTCTCTTTTCTCTCAAACTCCAACATGAAATTGGTTAGTAGGTTTCTTGTAGGATCTATTTGATTAAATTTGTGTGGTTAGGTCCCACTGGGCATGTTATTATGTGAACTAGGAATTTGACTCAAGAGAGGGGGTTAGATCAAGTGTTAGTTAAAAATGAAATAAAAATGAAAAGAACACACTAACAAGTATGATATATCTAGGCCTAGACACTAGGGGGAGCTCAGTAACAAACATACATATGAAATCAACAACAAAAACATGAAAGAAACCTTCCTTAGAGCTCATAAATGGTTCATAGAGTGGCTTTCTTGGCTTGTGCATCAAGGAGTATTCATCAATGGATTTTTTTGGATCTTTCTCTCCTTGGCACCTTTGGGTTATGATATCTTTATCTTGGTTCAAATATTTTCCATAATAACACTAATTGTATGAGGCTTTGGAATCATTTGTGTATGGTAACTTTACACTATCCAAGTTTGAAATTATAAGTGTGAGGCCTTCTATTTATAGATTTTTACAAATAATAAAAATGAACTTGAACCATCCATCTCAATATGAAGATATGTGACTAAGAATCCATTTAATTTTGGAGGCTAAAATCAATAAATGATCTCATAAATATTTGGGATAGAGAGGCATTAAAGAGGCATGGGAGGGCTTAATCAGATATCCATGGCATTTATGGCTTGTGGATGCCACCTTATAGAATGATGCCTTAGTTGATGTAGTTATTCAATATCAATTTACATTAATTAAATATTCAACAAGTTCCATGGAAAATTTACTTAATCTCTTGATTCAAATTAATTAACCTTAAACATGATTTATCAATTTTGGTGCAAATCTTGGAAATTGGTACTCAAATTAATCAAATTGGTCAAAATATCATATTATTGGCTCAAAATTTGATTGGATTGCAATTGGAAGGTGATGTTAGATGCATTTCAACCATTATCCCATTTAGGATTTTTCTAACACAAAATAACAAAGGAACATGTCTTGTGCAAGAAATTTGGTAGAAAAGACCAATCTAGAGCACCTAGGTGTGAAACTTTTATTTTGACTCAGAATGATCTGATCAAATTTAGGTATCTCATAAAATGCATTTCCCCATTTAGAGATACATTGGCTAAAATCAGCACTTATATATAACAGATTCACATCATTTAGTGTGTTTTAGTGTTTTGAGCCCAAATTATACATTTTGGTAGAAATTGGTCTAAAGCCTAATTAGAGGTTATTAGTGGCTAGTTTTAGGTGTCAACACATTACGTGCCCCATGTTCTATCTTTATAGGATTTTATATGAGGGAAGATAGTGTGTTATCCTTACACTAACATTCGTATCATATGGCCATCTTAGGCAACTATTTGCAACTATTTTGGCATGCATTTGGATCATGGGACACTATACTACATTGGTGGAGTTGCATATAGTAGCTTATGTGCATGGGTAGCTAGGCCTACCATATCCATAATCCCTTTTAGTAGTTATTTCATATTTGGCATGACATTCTAGAGAGATGATAGGGAGAAGAGGTGTAGTCATACCTACTAAAATACCTATGATTAGGCCACAACATGTGAGACCATGGATAGGGTAGGTCTGATAGTAGGAACTAGTGAGGCCTAGTGATAATGATGTTATATATGTGCATGCTATAGGTGAGGATATAAAAGTGGATCCATATCAAGGATAAAAATAACCACCTCAAGCTCATTAGAAATAGAGGCACTATTGACAAAAGGAGATACAAGCATGGGTAATCATACAAGGTTATGCTATAGTGGTTATGGGACATAATTGGTCAATAGAGATTCCACTGAAGAGGGGTTCACCATAAACTTAGGTGGTAACTCCTAATTTTTCACTTGTGTGGATATATTTGATATAGGGGGTGCTTGATGGGAGAGTAGATGGGGAGACTATGGTTGGTGATGTTGGCACTAGTGAGAAATGTTTTAATTTGTTAATTTTTTGATAAAGATCACTAATTACATTGTCATTTATGTATTTAATAATAGATATATGGATTGAGATATGTATACATGATATTTGATGTATATTTGGTTTCTATTTTACAAGTACTACATCAAATTAGATAGGATGGGGATCACACCATGATATTTTTGATGGGGTGTTATCACATTGTGAGCCATCCACCTTAGTTGATCCTATTTTACCATCTACCCTAAATTACGCTAGCTAGTTTAGACTTGTGGGGGAGGTTGTTTAATAGCTATAGGTATGAGGAGTTGGTTCACAACCACCTATAAGAGTAAGAGAGGGAGAGGCTCAATCCTTGTAGGCCATATCATAGGAGTGAGATGCTCATATAATGAACACTATATCACTCATATGCGTGCAAACTTAGGTTCCTAATCTATAGGGTCAAATTGATGGCTTGAGGTCTTAAACTAACTCATTACAACACACCACTCAGAGGGGTCAGTCACATGCATCTATGGGTATTCTGGCTAGGCCATAGGATAGTCATGATGGAGCACATTGTTAGAGATATATCTATTGTATTTTATACTTGTATTATATAAAACTCATGGTATATATATTGATATCAACATTTTTTGGTCTATGATTTATACTTGTATGTGGATGGATGTATGGATATATTTCATTTCTAGCATATGTATTTTAATTTTGTTGTATATGCTATGAGAAATATGTGATGTATATTCTATTTTATATCATTATGTGATATACATGCATTGTTAAAAAAAAAAAAAATGATTCTGTAAAGTATAAATAATCATAAAATGTAATATACAATTGTTTTAACCTTTTAGGATTTAGCTATGTAAATTATATGTCTGATTAAAGGGTTGAGTAGTTTAAATTAGTGAAATAATATTCAATAAATAACCATTAAGTTGTTACAGATTTTGAATTGATTTAACTTTCTAAAAATATTAATAAATATGTGAAAACAAAGACTTATCTGGAAAACATTTGAGACAAAAGATCTAAGTGCCAAAAAATGAGATATGAACAAGTTTGAGTGTCATTAACTAGATTCTTATGTCATATCCTCTCCTAGATAGTAGCACCACTCTTGGATAGTAGTGCCATATGACTCTAGTGTCTTTAAAAAGGCACTAGTGTCCTCTATGAAAGACTTCTCCTAAATTTTAGGTGCACCTATGCCTATGTTTCTAGGTTCTGTTCCTACATGCAAGAAGTTTGAAAATCTATAATGTGCCTATAATAATGGATTTATGATGCAAACCCTAATCCTCCTTACAAGAATGGCATGAGCTGAAAAGTGTTTTTGTTAGTATAATAGGTTGGATATCCTCAACACCCCATTATGAAAAGAGTTACCTACATACCAATCCTCTAAAGAGGGATTAAGATTGATGTATTTCTCCCCACCTAAGTGCTTTTGCAAGTGCAAGTGATGTTATAATGATAGTGGTCTTAAATGCCTTGAGTGTGTTTGAGATTGAAAATATAAAAAAATTGAGCTTTAGGTAGTTGTAGATGCTAGTATGTATAAGTAGATCAGAATAGAGATTAATAACCTTGATTTTGTTAAACTCATTTCATATTTGAATAGGGATTTTGAATATAATTTCCATATAGTGGATATAGGTCTAAAATTCATGTATTTATAGTGTTATGTAGCTTGTATAGACAATAAAAGATGCTTAGGCTAACCTTAAGAGGCTTTCACTTAGGAAACTATATCCATTCAAGAAATTTAGGGTAAGGAACATTATCAACATTTTGGGGATACTAACTCCACATGGTTCTAGTATCCTTAATGTGGTGCTAATGTCTAGCTAACATGTTAATGGTTATGAAGCACCAATATCTAGAAATGAGGGTTTAAGGTTATGGTTTAGCTAACTAGGGATGCCTGTGGTCTACACAAAGGCTAAAAAAGTGTGACAATAGGATTTAGGATAGGTCTCAGGATAAGATAAGAATAGGTTGTCTCAATTAGAATTCTTAGCACTCAAATACCACTTTTATGTGATTACATTTACCCTCCCCCCTTTATGATAGAAATGCAGCAAATAGAAATGACTAGTATAAAGGAAAATGAATAGACCTAGACTTACCTAGGAAGTGAAGCCCATGAAACTTAGTTTGAGTATTTGAAGATAGGTCTATCTATGTGAAGCATGATCCAAAGCATGACCTACAAATTAAACATGCATAAATTAATCATTACCTAAGAGATATCAAATGTAAAAGAGTATGATGAATAAATAACTAAATAAAACTGAGTAAAGAGATGGAAAATAGGAAAGGAATGGATACACTTTATTGGGTATGTAAACCAATGCATGAATTTGGTGACAGTATGTGTGTGTGCATGTATATAGTGATCAAATCATTGAATAGCTTGGATGGAATTGATAGCTTTTTCAACCCTCACATATGGGTGCTTAAAAACTCAATCTGGGTTGTAATCTATCATTACCTACCCCTACTTAGTAGATAATGACCTTTGAATAGCTTGCATTGGATTGAAAGTGTGTCCAATACTCTCATGTGGGTGGCTCAAAAACTTAAGTAGGCTATGAATCCATCATTGTCCATCCATGTGTAATAGATGAATTTGAAACTAAACTATGTAAAGTGCTAAGAACATCTAAATGGGTATATCAAATTATGTATGTCAACTCTATGACCACTTGGGTAAATTAGACAGTTCTAAGCCATTCAAAAATGGCAACCACTACAAATGGAGCCAAGCATGAAACTAGTGACAACCTATAATATAATGTCAATTGTATATAGTGTATAGAATGACATAGATTTTTTCATTCCATCTAATCATCTTATGTGTACCTACGCATATGGAAATAATGTGTCACACACATGCCCCCAATCTGATATCTAAGTATATTGCTTCTGGGTAAGGTTGTAATAATTTTATCTGAGCATTTGAATTAAATATAGGAAATATCATGCCACATATGATGACCCCAATATGATCAAATGATATGAATCTAACCTAAACTAGTGTGAATCTAAATAAAATCTAAGCATAAATTCCAAACTTGTAATTATATTTGTATAAACTTGTATTGTACTTGGTGTATTACTCTAGCTAAGCTAAACTACCCTAAAACTAGGGATACTAGATTATAGCACCACATCTTGGATAGTATTTCCATGTGGTGTTAGTGTCCCTATTTGGGCACTAATGTCTATTTGATCTGAAATCTAAGTCATTGTACTAATTTTTTATTCCCTATTTTTATTTTGTTCTACCTATGTCAGATTTAAATTAAGCATGTATGCTGAAAAATGTTATGTGAATATATGGTGGGAACCTGATATTTGTGGTAAAACCTATGATTTCCCCCTATTTTGAGGTTATTTTATCTCCAATAATATGAAATGAACCACCAGTGTTTGGCAGGGTGCTAAAACAAACCACTAAGAGGCTAGAAGGCTCAGGTGTTTTATGGGCTACAGGAGGACTATAGTGGATATCTAGTTTGCCAACTTGTACCAGGCTATAGATAGATTTGTAAACCAAATTGGGGATAGTAAAAATGAGCACAAAAATTATGCAAGAACCTCTATTGGATAAAACCATAGTAAATGAAGTGACTAAAACTATACTATGGATAACATAAATAATACAAAATCAACAATACAAAATTAAATGAGATAACCAATAAAATGAAAATCTAGAAACTAAGGCACTTTGAGGCCAAATGAATGATGTTTTGAACAACAAAGATGTTTTCAAGAAAGGGTTCAAGAGCATGCCTATTCTATATTTGATCTATCCTTTAACAAGAGAGGGAGAGAATGTTTGATCAAGTTTTCTAGTGTGTTTTGCACATGTATATCTCTAATATGCAATGAGGAAGGGTTCAAAAGAGAGAAATGGCATGCAAGAAATGAATATTTCAAGAAATGAAAGTATTTTTCAAACATAAAAATTCAATAAACTTTGGAAGCTACTCTAAAAAATATACAAAACAACTATTTTATTAAAATAGTTCAAACCCTAACATATACACTACACAAACAAAAGAGTTTCACTTTGCAAAGAAAAGTGCCCTCAGATCAAGATCAAAGATGAAGTATAAATTTTATACCAGCCAAGAATCTAATCTAGGAGGAAATATAGGAGGAAGACTAAGTTAGTTTCCAGCTAGAGTCCAAACCAAGAGCCAAAAGCTATGGAGGAGGTGAAAGAGAAGACACCAATCTATGGAAGAGATAATGAAAAGAGCAAAAAATAAGTGAAATAGAGTCTTAATGGAGTAAATATAAATCCAAAATATTCAATAACATTATCGATGGCAATGAGAATCACCAATGGAAGCTACAATAGTATAGTGCATCCCCAATCACAAAGGAAGCTATTATGTCAAGCAAGAATCAAGAGAGATTCAAGGAGACAACCAAACTTCCAATGGTTTGATCAAGTGGGAAGATCAAAGCAAGAAAATGATCAATAGAGAGGAGAGGCTCAAATTAATGAGAAAGAGGCATATATCTCAATCCTAATTTTCCAAAAAACCAAAAACTAGGCGTTTCTATCTATTTAGGACCAAATAGGGGTCTTTTACATGCATTTTGCCTAGGCCACAACCTAAGATGCATATTTTGTGAAGGAAACATGCAATCTACACCATGGGTTTCCTCCCTAACCCATGGATTATGTCAAATTGAGGCCTAAAATGGTCAACAAGTCCTTGAAAGGGCCTTTTCGAGCCTCATAGGGTCCCTAGAGGGACTGGCTAGCATGAAAAGAGACCAAGGTCGACTAGGGATGTGTAAGGGATGAGAATATCATACAAGAGAGGCAAAATCAAATGGAAATTTTCTAAAAGTATGATGACTAGGGTTATTAGTCTTCATGTGAGCTGACATATAATCATAGGGAGGAGTAGGGTCATAAGAAGTATGATTACATATGCCCCTAAGGTACGAGTAGCTAGTGTTTTAATGAATAAGGATTGTTGTGAAGTACCTAGAAGCCACACTAAATCAAAGGGAAAAAAGTAATAACAAGATAATAAAAACCATTACCTACACTTATTACATAGGATGATGATGGAATAATGTTGATGACATGATCCACAAATGAAAGTGCAAATAATGCATCATCCAAAATCTAAATCTAGTTCTAACTCCAACTCTAGCTCTAGCTCTTACGGAAGGGAAACACAAGTGATATCAAATCAAATCATACTATCTATAATGACATTCACCAAGGTGTCATCCCTAGTTTTATCCTTTCAAATGATGTGGGTGAACTAGATGTCCTTGAATAAGGAGAAAAAATTGCACACCACCTCAAAGAAGGGGAGAAACTTAAATCTAAGGATGGCCTAGACACCAGTGAGTTGAGGCAAGAATAAGAGTGAGTCATATAATAAATACACATAGCACATGCTTAACTCATAGGTATCAGTTAAAGTTTTAATGATCATGTTATACTCAATGACGTTATTCATCTTGTTGATCAAGAAATGACTAGCTACAACAAGTCATGGTTCCATGGATCATCAATAACCTAAGTTTTAGTTGCAGGTCTTGGGTTGCCTCGATTACCTCCATCTATGTGAATCAAGGACATAAGATGAACAATTAAAAAATGTTTATCTCAAAGCAAGGTGGTGTAACTGAGTTGCACAAGGAAACCAATAATGAAACCAAGCCACAATCATAGAAATTGACCAATAGTAGCTATGGGAAGAGGTCACAAAGGGAAGACTAATAAGAAAGATCAAAACAAGTCCCAAACTACCATAGCCAACTAACACCTGTAACCTAAAACCATGATGAAAAAAGAGTGAGGGAGTTAGAATAGATTGACTACATAAAATCAGAGAAACAACTAACTAAAAGAAGTATATAATGTAACTTCTATCCTTGGGTGCCCACGAAATGGGGCATAGGCTTGGGAGGTCAGTGAGGACGTAGAAGGGGTTTTAGAGAACAAAATGGGTCTAGATTCAGCTTTAAAAATCCTAAGATTAAATAATAGAGAATTATAATGTACTTATAACATACCAAAATCCCTAAGATAGAGGTCTCATGGACTAAAATACAAAAAAGGGCCCATAAGATGCATTCGGTAAGGAGTACATGAGCTAGATAGGCTAAAAGAGCGAGGGTCCAAAATATTGTAATGGACCCAAAACACATATAAGGAGGCCTCAAATAGAGAAAAATACCTCTCCATTACATCTAGAATGGGCCAAAACCTCTAATATGAGGGTTATGGGGTTCTTAGAGTAAAAATGAAGCAAAATAGAGGCCCAAAAAGGGAAAAAAGAAGGTTATTGGCCCAAGTTGTGACCTACCTAGGCAAACCCACAGCTTAAACCACTACCAAGCTACAAAATTTATGGCTTTGCCCACTTCCAAGCTATGATTTATCCTAGAAAGTCATGCCCTGGGCTAGAAAGGGCCAAAAATAAGCTCGACGAGCCTAAAAAGACCCAAAACTAGCCTAGAAAGGAAAATGAAGGGTGAGACAAGAAAAAAAATGTTTGAGCATGAAAAAACATATTTTTCTTATTCCAATATGAGAAAAACTAATCTAGGGTCACATTTCTCTCTCATGTAGATGTGAGGAGGCAGAGTGTTAGAGTCATGAAAGGCATTTCGATTGGTAGAGCCACCACTGCTATGTGTGGCCAACTATGAGAGAGTGTCTCAATACCAACCATAATGAGAGGTAATGAGGGGTATTAATAGACCCATGTTAGATGAAAAATAGATAGGGAATGCCAAAGAAGGTCATAAGTGACCACAACCACTAACCCATACCACCTAAAGGTACTACAAAAAAGGAGAGAGGGAGTTGATAGAGGGCTAGCTACTAGCAAAAAGTAGCCCAACCAACTAAAAGAAACAAAGGTTTTTATTCTATCCAAAGGTACATCCAAGGTGGATTGAACAAGCCAAATGGCCAAAGAGACCCATAAGGGTCTATTGATGGATGCCACAAGAGGGGAAATCCACCAAATGGGGGCATGAAGAGGGTGTTCTAATAATCTTTGAGGCTCACCAACGCACCATAGCCCTAGGCTTGGGCCTACCCCTAAGGGTAAGCCACCACTTCTCCCTAACTAGAGGCCTACCCCTGAGGTAGGCCATTATTTAGCCTATGAAAAGGCCAAATAATAGGGAAAATATGGGTAGAAGGAGATGGAAAATCCATATCTTTAGGTTCACTTGACATGACCCGGGACATAGGAGTGTCAAAGGTAGGGTCATTATTCATGAATGAGACCTATGAACCCAAACATGTAAGAAGATGGAAATGCATAAGATACATGGGCATGATCTTTTGATAAGCTCTCCTCTCATTTATCAAGTTGGGTGCTATAACATGGATGGAATAACACTCAAGATCAGACACAGCTACTTTATTAGCCTTAGTGGGAGACATGTTGAGAGAGCCAATACTCCAATGGGAAAAGTAGGATATAAGGAGGAGCTCAATGTTTGGGGAGACATCCTAGAAGAGGTATCCAAAAAGAGATGAGTTGGCCTAACATTATGGAGTGGAAGAGGGAGTCAGTTGGTGCACACCATACTTCAAAAGAGTGAACACTACATGAGATTTAGTCAGATCACAAAGTTCATCCTTGATAAAATAATATTTAGTAGTAGGGGGTGTGTGGGAATCCATGAAACCCCATGATGAGATAGCCAAAGCCTCATCTAAGGGATTCATCTTTGCATAGAGTAATGCCTAGGGATCTGGGTTAGCCTCCATGGTGTGAACCTCACCTTCATCAATAAACTACTGCATGAAAAATGTGGTCAATGTGACAGCCTACATGGTGGCAGTCTAGGGATGGGTAATAATCATATTATATGAAATATTGAGGTCCAACACACAAAACTAGATTTGGACCACTTTAGGACCAAACTTGATGTGGAATTTCACATTCCCCACCAGCATAATTATGTCATTATTAAAACCAACACACCTATTAAGAGAATCAGAAAACTTCTTTTGACTAATCTCAAGCTTGTCAAATACATGCAAAGGCATGATATTCAAAGTGGCTCTTTCATTGATAATGCACCACTTAACATGGCAATCATCAATCAAAGTCTTGACATAGAGAGGGAATCAAACCCTCTTTGGCAAAATCGAGGCATCTGGTAAAGAGGCTAGGTTGAAAGATAGAAGAGGTCATGTTGAAAGATAGAACACTCTGATATCATCCTATAGTGGATCCTCAAGAGAGAAGCTAAGCTCATCAAAGATGAGGCCATTTTTCCTATGATAAAGGTGAAGCAGGTCCTAAATGGAGATCTTAGTTGAGAGACCTTGTAACTCCCTAATGATGGAATAAGGATGTTTTCTAGCCTGGGGAGGGATGTTATGCCAAAATTCAAACCTAACTTTGGGACTTCCTACCCCCATGAGCTGGATAGGAGGCCCAGTACCATTAGTCTTTCCATCTGGGTTGGTGGCTCAACTTGAGCACATGTTGATAAAGCACTCATAACTAGTAGGAGTGATGTCAATAGTAGAAATGATCTTTTTACTCTGGTACTTGGCTTTCCCTCTCAAGTCAACTTGAGAAGAGGTAGAATAGTAAGAAGGAGATCATGGGGCCTTAGCCTTTGATTTATTCTTTTTATCCCTATCATGTTCTAGTAGAGGCTCCTTAAATACATCCAACTTGTAATTGGGTTTTTTAAGAGGATAAATCTGTAATTAAGGTGAGGCTTGCCCACCAAAGTGTTGGGTAGCACAATTAGCATCATTATGCCCCTTCATCTGATGGTACTTAAAAAACTTGGTAGATTCATAAGGGAACACCATCCATTATTTCACTATGCCAAATTTAGAAGCCTTCTTGTTAGTTGGTTTCTTATTCATGGAATTTACCTCATGGATTTTCTTCTTGTCCTTCTTCTCAGGAGGAGAATCAGTGACACCATCATTGATCATCTTATTGTTGTGATCACATGATGAGGATGAATTTTGGGAAGGTACAGGTTGTATACTTGCACTCACCTTAAATACTTCTATCTTCAGACACTCATTAATAGCTTCATCATAAGAGGTGGGTTCATCTCACCTTAAAAACTTCTATCTTTAGACACTCATTAATAGCCTCAATGCTCATGTGAACATATTATAAAGTTGGTCATCTCATAACTTGGTTTTGCATGTATAAATAAATGAATACCATCTATACATAAAATCAAACTTTGACTTAGCTTTGGCCTATGTTATGGAGGTGAGTGATTGGATGTCAAGTTTAAAAGGTCTATAAATATCAAAATATTAGAGGAAATCATCAAGAAAGAGCTTAAAATTAGAGAGAGAATTTGGAGGTAGATTCTAAAACTAGACAAGAGCTTCAACTCATAGAGAATGAGTGAAGAGCTTTAACAACATGACTTCATTCTATTCCCAATCCATACATGCCATCATGAATTTCATAACATGTTTTATAGGACTGGAGTCTTGAGTCCCATTAAACATTGGCAGTTAAAGGATAGGAGTAGGGAGGGGAATAACATGCACCCAAGGGGCTAGAGGATTGTGATAGAGATCCTCATAAGCAGGACTGATTATAGGCTAGTAATGATCTCCAAGAGGGGGATCATGATGGTAATGATGTTTCCTATACCCATAGGCATCATTATAACCATGGAAATGGATAGCATGATGCCAAAGTGGATCCTGATAAGGAGGTTAGTCATAATGAAAATTATCTCTACCATGACGTGGGGTATGTCCATGAGAAGTGTGATGGTCCCCATGGGGTTGATGGGAAGACATGACATACTCATGTAAATGGTCATGATGATCAAAGTATCCATGATTTTGGTGATGTGCCATCAATCATGGGTCAATCGGTGGCTGCTAAGACTCTTGATATGCATCCCACATATCTCTAGTCTGCAAATGATGATCAAAATCAGCATGCTCATTGGAAACTTTGAAAGAAGGGCTAAGAAGATGGGAAGAACCCTTATGATGAATATATATTCCTAAGTGGGAATACCTATGATTGATAAAATGAATGTGTAATAATTATTATGGGAGATTTTTCTACCAAGAAAGAGGTGGGGAACTCATGCAATAATTGGTCAAGGCACTCAATGTTGAATGGGTACAACTTCTGCGTCTAGAGGATGCATGCCATCAACTCCTAAGGGATAAGGATGTACTTCATTCACCTAAAGACATATATGATAATCATTAATGATTGTGTGTAACTCATCTAATTTTGAATGATCAAGAGGATCCTCATTACCTAAAATGGGTGAGTGAGATGCAACACAAGTAAGAATAGAAATATCCTCAGATGAATGAAGTTTGGACTAGTGAAAAGGAGACCAATTCCATTGGTTGTAGTCCTACCAATCTTACTCCCTTTAAAATGTGAGAGGTTGTAGACTACCATGTTGGGTCAAGGGAGGTACCTGGATCCTACGGTGTCGATGGCATTCCATTATAGTCATGTCTTACTCATAAGTGAGCTCAAGTATAAGAGTTTGAATCTGATGAGAGTGGTGTCCCAAGGGTGGGAGTTTAGATATGGGTGTGAGGTCAGCCATGAGTGTAATGAAATAAGAGCAAAATAGAAGATAATATAAAAGACAAACTAAAGGAGAACCAATAAGGATAATAACACAAAACCAAAGCAAAATACAACAACCAAGGTGAGAGCCAAAACACAACTAAAGTAAATCCTAATATCTAACAAAGGGGATCTGGCTAAGAGAGATATAAATGGGATAAAACTAGCATGAAACCATATGTGAGGTCCCACTAGGCATGACATAATGTATCTCCAAGAATCCAAATGAAACCACCAGTGTTTAGCAGGGTGCTAAAGGAAACCACTAAGAGGCTAGAAGGATAAGGTGTTTTATGGGCTACATGAGATCTATAGTGGCTATCCAATTTACTGACTTGCACTAGGCTATAGATAGACTTTTAAACGAGGTCAAATCTAGTAAAAACAAGTGCACAAAGTACATAGGAACCTCTATTATATCCAACCATAGTAAATAAAGTAACTAAAACTATACTATAGATTTCATAAACAATATGAAAGCAATAATATTGAATGAAATGAGATAACCAATGAAATATAAATCTAGAAACTAAGGCACTTTGAGGCCAAATGGAAGATGTTTTGAGAAAAAAATATGTTTTCAAGAAAGGGTTTAAGAGCATGCATATTTTAGATTTAATCTATCCTTTCAAAGCAACAATATTATTTTCTAATCATGTAATGTTCTTATATTAGTAAGAGGGGGAGAGAATGTTTGAGCAAGTTTTCTAGTGTATTTTACACATGTATATCTCTACTATGTAATGAAGAAGCATTCTAAAGAGAGAAATGGCATGAAAAAAATGAATATTTCAAGAAATGAATGTCTTCTTCAAACATATACAAATGTAATAAACTTTGGAAGCTACTCTAAGCAATATACAAAACAACTATCTTACTAAAATAGTTCAAACCCTAGCATATACACTACAAAAACAAAGGAATTTCTCTTTGCAAATCACAGTTCCCTTAGATCAAGATCAAATATGAAGTGAATATGTTATACTAGGTATCCAATCTAGGAAGCAATGTAGGAGGAATACCAAGCTAGGTGCAAACTAAAGTCCAAACTAAGAGCCAAAAGTTATGGAGGAGGTGAAGGAGAAGACACCAATCTATGGAAGAGCCAATTCAAGGAGCACAAAGTAGGTGCAATAGATAATTGAAGGAGCAATGAGCAACCCAAAAGATTCATGAACACTATTAATAGAAATGATAATCACCAATGGAAGCTGTAATAGTATAGGGCATCCCCAATCACAAAGGAGATTATTAATCCAAGCAAGAATCAAGAGAGATTCAAGGAGGTAGAAAAATTTCCAATGATCTAATTAGGTTGGAAGATAAAAATAAGAGAATATTCAAGAGAGAGGAGAGGTTCAAATAAATGAGAAAGAGGCATATATCGCAATCTTAATCTACCAAAAGACCAAAAACTAGCCATTTCTAGCCATTTGAGACCAAACAAGGGTCTTTTTCACATGTTTTGCCTAGGTCATAGCCTAAGATGCAACTCTTGTGAAGAAAAAATGCATCTTTAGTCATGGGTTTCCTCCTTAATCTATGGCCTAGGTCAAACAGAGGCCTAAGGTGGTCAACAAGTCCCTAGAAGGGCCCCACAAGGTCCCTAAAGGGCCTGTCTGGCATGAGAAGAGACCAAGGTAAACTAGGGATGTGTAAGGGTTAATAATATCATGAGATAGAGGTATAAGAGAGTGGAAAATGTCTTAGATTAGGATGACCAAGGTTGGTAATCTACATATGAACCAAT
Organism: Torreya grandis; assembly: GCA_037957365.1. Classification (NCBI taxonomy): domain Eukaryota; kingdom Viridiplantae; phylum Streptophyta; class Pinopsida; order Cupressales; family Taxaceae; genus Torreya; species Torreya grandis. Next base: position 129,237 of record JARHVA010003875.1, on the reverse strand, counting down.
ATATAATCATAGGGAGGAGTAGGGTCACAGGAAATATGATTATAGGTAGTTGTTGAACCTGTGTAAGAATTGTCCTCAAAATAAATATATGATATATGATAATGTGTGTTAGCTGGAACATATATGATAATTGTGTGATAGTCTAAAATAATGTGTAAACATAACATCATAATGTAAGAGAATTTGAGCATAGGTATGTAATGTAAGATGTATGTTATGTCTAGACTTGCACATGGGTGTCAAGATAGATGTAATCAATGTATGTAACAACAAATCTGAGTACCTACCTAGAGGTATACGGTATGATGTCCATCATGACACCCAAGTAGGAAGGGTAGATGCATGAGGTCCCTCATGGCATCAAAAATACTATGTGTAACAAGCAAAGACAAGTGTCATAGCCATGATGCATACAATAAAGCATATATAGAAAACACATTAGGCATGAAAAATAGGCCAAGGAGCCACAATACAAGGGACATGATCACATGTCACTATATATGATAGAATAAGACATACAAAGACATATTCAAATGTCCACATATGCAAGCAACAAGAAAGCTAGATTAGAGCCACATAGAAGGAAATGTCAAATGTCCTCATACACAATTTGGAAATAACACACAAGGGACATGGGCACATATCCAATGCATACATGAGTAGAAGTGGCATAGCACCAAATAAAAATGGCACATTTAAATTCCCATAAATATAAGAATATTAGAAAATACAATCAAGTCTAGACTAGGAAAGATAAAAATGAAAGCATGCATAAATATAATACAAATCTATGTAAGAGTGAGGATGTATATATGATGACTCTAAACTAGTGCCTTTCGATAAAAAATATAAGTATGAGTAGCAATGATCAATATCAAGATATAACAATGTAAAAACTAGAATGTATAGAATTTAAGGATAGAACCTGATAATAGAAACTATGTATAGGATGCCCCTAAGTGGGTGAATGTGTCAAATAGATAACCCTGGAACAATGTATATGCCCCCAATGGGTAGATGATAGAAAGTCTGGATTAATGTAGTGGACCTAAGTCTTGTAAGAAATTTGCAATCACTTGAAAATAATAAGTGAAGCATGTATGTATGATAAAATAGACTATACTAAGCTAGCATATGTAGTGTCTAGAAAATATAGTAAATTTAAACATAGCAATGCATACAATCTATAAAGTTTGTGTTTTCTAAGCAATATTTGAATGTTTTTGTGTTGTGTCATATTATATTATTTTTATATTTTTTGGATATAAACTATGTACAATAAAATCAAAATAAACTATGTACAAGGAGAAATAGAAAAGAAAGTATGTATAAGTAGATGTTAGAAATATAAATGAAATAGTATACAATCAAAGTCTAATATCTCTATAGGCCCAAGAGCACATCCATGGGTTGTGGATAATCAAATGGTGGATCCAATGGAAGCTCATCAGTGTCAGATACAAAATTTATCCAAAATTAAATAAGTCATCATTTCTACAGTCATCATACCAATTTGTATGTATCAATGGAACATTACCCTTGGCATGAGCCTAGAGTCGATGCATCTGAATGACATGTTGTTCAACTATGTAAGATTGTTATCCAAGAATCACAAGGTAAAAGACATTAGATTATGGAGTATCTATGTTAACCCTATGGTTCTCATCTATGTCATCATGTAAGATGCAAACCACGTGTCCATTGTGAGTGAACATGAAACATCTATTTGACTAATCAACTATGGCATCCTTTGCCATAACCATATGCTACCAAGTATAACCTATAGATGAGTGTCCCCATTAAAAATTAATAATAATATATTGGCCACCTTAGGCCACATGTAATTTGTAGTGTAATATGTCCAATGAAATCTCGATAGTGTATAACATGTTATAACTTGATTTCTTGATAAACAATGTGGTGTAAAATTTCCAAAGTGAAACTATTAGGATTAAAATCCACATTTATATCCACATGGGGAATGTACCTGTTTGTTTAAAAATATGTATAGTCAATGGATCATTCTATGAATGTTTGTGTCATTGATAACTCTATCACAATGCTTGTATCTATGAAGGATCTCATATCAATGATGATGGCCATGCCTATGGAGGTGGAGTTTGTATGATCTAGATAGTGCCCTTAGCTTTAAATTTATTTATTTTATGTTATAATGTTGGTCATCTATTGGTACCATGTCCTTTAAGTCTATGAAAGTGGCAAAAGGGTAGACCTCCTTATGGTGACAATCTATTGATTAATCTATTCTATAATGCAGGTAATATCATAAATCCTCTATTAAGTAGTATCTATAAGATCTAGTGTGGTCTACCCTATGAACATTCTACCTAAATCTATATGATTGAATTGATATCCATGGATGTAACCATATGTAATGAATGGATCTATTGTTGATTGTAGTTGAGCATGAGAACTTGTAGTTATAGGATCCTAAACAAATAGTGATACTAGTGTAGGGTGAGGTATAAGTGCCTTTGAATCATCTTTGTACTCTCTTAGGCCCACTAGTGTAAGACTTAATCCACATAAATAATCATCAATATCTATAGGTGGTTGATCCTTCTCTATAGTGGCCTATGAATTTATGTCATAATTATAAATGTAAACCTCTTTTGAATTAACAAGTAGTGGTAACTGTGATGTAAGAATCTCATCATCTACCATGGGTAATTATTTATGTACTATGAGAGGCTACTCCTCTATCATTGGTGAGGGTAGTTGTGCTATTGAAAGTTTTAGAGGAGGTATATGAAGTCTTGATAGACTTCCCCAACTCATATGTATGCATTTGCTCAATGCGAATCTTGTGAGGTGGTGATTCAATGAGAATATGAGGTGTCACATCTGATGATGTAAGTAGGGTAGGAGGCTCAGTGAGTCTGTAATATCTAAATGGTTAATTATCTATTGGACATGTGTATAGTTACCTATCATGTAAAAATTTTATGCATATATGAAGATTACAAGGTACAACCTCCATATAATTTGTCCAAGGTCTCCCAAGTAATAAATTATAATGTAAATGATTTGGCATCGCATTAAAGTGTGTACGTAAAGTTTTTGGTCCCACTATAATGTCTAATGTAATCAAACCCAATGTTTGTCTAAGAATGTCATCAAAACTTAGAATATTCTTATTTGTATTTTGAATAGATGTTATATCAACCCCCATGGTTTTTATATATGTGAGGTTACATATATTGAGTCCTAAGCCACTATCGATGAGATCTCATTTAATACTTGTGTTTTTCATTTGAGATTGAATGAAAAGGGGCAAATTTTAATCAATTAATAATTGTCAAGGTAAGTCCTCACTGGAAAAAGATATAACATCCTCAAAAACATTTATAGTGTTCATGATAGATGAAAAATAATATGGCTTAGTATCACGAAGTAGGAATGTATGATTAAGTGTTTAAAAAAGAATATCTTTGAAAATTGGTTATTTTTGAAGTAATTCCAATATAGATATCTTGTCCAGTGTATTTATCAATTGATCCACTCTATCGAATTCCCTTTGATAACCTCTGGGTCCCATTGTACTGATTCAAGGACAAAGAGGGATAGTAGGGTTATGCTACTCTTGTATAGGCTAAGGAGGCACCCTGTTCCACATAGTGACTAATTAAATCATAGGATTTACTAGTTCTCATTGGTAAGTAGTAGAGGCAGGATGGGAGTGTAGATAATCATGTCGTCTAGGTGGAGGCAAAATAAAATGAGTCCTCATGATGATCATGGTAATAAGTTGTAAATTAGGATTAAGTAAATGTTAGAAATGTGAACCCTAAGGTAATATAGGGTTAGGGTTTGTATAATATTTAAAGTAAGTTGGGTTAACCAAATATTTTAACCTTTTAGGGTTTTGCTATGTAAATCCTATGTTTGATTAAAAGGTTGATTATTCTAAATCAATAAAATAATATGTAATAAATAACCAATAATTTGTTACAAATTTTGACTTGCTTTGACTTTCTAAAAATAGTAATAAATATGCACAAATTGAGACTTATCTACAAAAAAAATGAATGAAAGATCTAAGTGCTAAAAATTTAGATACAAATAGGTCTAAGTGTCATCAACCAAATCCCTATGTCAGATCCTCTCCTAGATAGTAGTGCCACACTTGGATAGTAGTACCACATGGCTCTAGTGTCTTGAGAATGGTGCTAGTGTCCTTTATGCAAGATTGATCCTAAATTTTGGGTACACCCACACCTATGTTTTTGGGTTCTATTCTTGTGTGTATGAAGTATAAGACTCTACATTATACTTGAAATATTTGATTTATGATGCAAACCCTCGTCCTCCTTGTAAGTAAGGAATGAGCTAAAAAGTGTGTTCATTAGTAAGATAAGTTGGACATCTTTAACACCCTACTATGAAGAGAGTTGTCTACATACCTATAATCCAAGTATGGATCAATCCTAATGTAATTCTCCTCACTTAAGTGATGGTGAAAGTTCAAGTTATTCTATAATGATAGTGGCCTTGAATGCCTTGAGCGTACTTGAGATTGGAAATATAACAAATCTGAGCTTAGGGTAATTGTAGATGGTAATATGCAGAAGTAGGGTATATAGGGATCAATAACCTTGATTTATCTCAGCATATTTTATGTTTGAATATCTATTTTTCATATAATTTCCATCTACTAGATAGAGGTCTAAAATTCATGTATTTATAGTGTTTCATAGCTTGAGCAGATAATAAAAGATGCTTAGGCTAACCTTTGGAGGTTTTTACTTTTGAAAATATATTTTTTGTTCAGGAAAGTTAGGTCAAGGGACATGTTATAGCTCAAATTTAAACCCTTGAGAGGGTGATTCAATCCCTCTCAATTTGTCTATACAATGGGATTAGTCCTAGGTTATGGGTGACCTCTAACTGGACTAAACCTCTAGATATATGGCTAGCTTCCCTTGATGTATCAGTGAAGCTCTAAATTCTACACTACTACCTTACCAAGGAAAAGGGATAAAGATAACATGAAAACAAATTAAGGGAGGTGATACACTAAATCAACACCCTCCACTTGACTATCATGGACTAAGAACATGTAGTAGTCCTAAATCTGATTACACTTCTCAAACAAGGACCTTCAAGCATGAGTGTTTCAACATAGAGGTCATAGATAATGCATTGAATGAGAGGGTTGGTCAAGAGGTATAAATAAGGCAATAATGACTAAAATCCACTTCCAAACCATGCATAACTACATAAAAATCACCATGTGACTTGTAAGAAGATAATCCATTTGCAAATAGGTAAGAGGGGAAAAATGAGAGAGAGTATAATCACTACTACTAGCATTCATCAATAATCGCATAAGTACACTAGTTGAAATAATGTGAGGTAAGAATAAGATTTATCAATCATTTAAATTCATATTAAATTTTTTTATTTGAGTAGGGCTTCACCATACTTAGTAAAAGGATCACTACAAAGCCAAAATAGGTAGCATATATAGAGAAAGAGAGAGAGAGAGAGAGAGAGAGAGAGAGAGAGAGAGAGAGAGAGAGAGAGAGAGTCATTGACAAGTGTCAAAAACTCATGTAAAGAGTTAAAATCAATAATTAAACTATATAATAGTCTCATAAGGTATTCATAGACATGTGTTACTTTATTTATTATGTTTCCTTTCCAAATGGTGTAGGGGTTCCTCTATTTTCTTGACACATCTTGTATTCTTCTTCAAATTGGCCTTTATTTGGCTTGAAAAGTGACAAGTGGCACTCCTCGGTCATCAAATCACCTTGAACTAAATTTTACTCATGTTATTGACACTTTTATCTATTTATGAGCCTTCTTATACTATCATTGAAATGATGATCATACCTTCTTAGGTGACTTGAAACCCATTAGTCTCACTATGCCTTTCTTTGCTCAAAAGCCTCAAATCTTACTTGTATCCTCATGAATTCCACCATATCCATGATATTCCTTTCTCTACATTAAAAAACTTGTATCAATCTTTTTGAATGCGTCAAACACTTTCTAGTACTTTATTTCATACCTAAAGCCCATACCTGCCTTCAATTCCTTGTAGCCCTCACAATAGATCTTCCTAGAAAACTAAGCATAGATTTGAGGACCTACTATTATATTCCTTCTCTATACAAATTTTCATGATCAAACAATAAGTGAAAGTATAATTACTCTATTTATTTCTCACTCTAATTAGCCCTCAATTAGGTCTCTAGGCCTAGAAATTAAGATTTGGGTCTAATCATTTCTCACATGTGTGAAATATTATATAAGTGTTTGATTCAAATTCCATACCCCCTAGTCATGATCCATGCCAAATTTAAGGATTTTAGACTTTGTACAAATGGGCAAAGTAAGAATTGGCCAAAACCCTTGCTTAGGTGCATACCTAGGCCTAAGAAGGAATTAGAGTGGTTCCTCAAGAAGTTAACAAGTTATAATGATTTATAATTTTATTTCAAGGCTTGTACCATCATATGACAACCCAATATACTGAAAATAATCTCTCCAAGAGTACTTCATAGGTTTACAACTAGGCTCCTTATACAATCAAAGTAATGCATTCACTCTGTTGTCCCAAATTAGTGGCTTGAATGGATCATATACCCTCTTAATATTCCTTAAAAAGTGTGAATAGGACTATAGAACCTCTACCCAGGCTTAAAAATCCTTTACACCTAATTTGAAGGCCTATCCTTACCTTGCATACTCACAAATGGGTCTACAAACATGCTTTCTAGGTCAATTTGATACAGTTTTGCCCTCATATTTTCCAACCAATGGCCTATTTATGTTTCCAATAGATGTATGAATGTTTTTTAGGTAATTTAAAGGGTCACCCAACCCATTTTTAGTGATTTAATGCACTATCTCTCTCATCAAGCTCTTAGAAGGGTTTAGGTAGGGTTTTAGGTATCTTAGACCCTTAAGGATTGTTCATAGAGCTCAAGTCCCTGATGAACATCCAAATGACATGGATTAGTATTGAATAAGGGTGGTATATTATTCATAATATATTAAGTTACCATACATCTCCTCGTTAAATATATTATCATCTCGAATTTCTCCTCTTGAGTTGATAGACTTTATGAGTGAAGTTGAGAGAAAGATTCTTGGGCTTAAGACCTTCAAAAATATTTTATTGATTGATTGTGATTAAAAAGGGGTGTAACATCTCATGTGATTTTATCCAAAACTTTTTCAAATATCCTAACAATTCAAATGCCTTATGACATGCCCAATTCCCACATGAGGGTTTATGATCAACTTTTTAAAACATACCCTAATGAACTATTCTGATGACTTTCCTTTCATTTCAAAGCATAAAATTGATTTGAATATACTTTACATGGATTATGAGTACCTAAAACACCCTACTTTCCAAATTAAATGATCAATTTGAATGCAACCTTACATTTTTAATGCAACCTTACATCCTTCTTTTCATTTTCTCACATAGGCTTGTAGGTCATTTTCTGCCTTTAGACCCAAATTTTCTCTCTTTGTTCACCTGTAGGTATTTATGAGCCAAAATATCTATTTTATCAAGGAATAACCACCTATTCAACATAAATAAGGGACCATATTATACATTTCCTATTTCTCAAATCATTGTAATGAAACTTAAGGGCCTCCATTCATGTAGATTTCTCCCACTTTTCATCCACAGGCTTGTATGTACTTGTTTTAGGTATGCTTGGGCTTGTTGATTGTTAGAGCTCAAAATAGGTATTCAATGACATAGTTGTCCTCCATTTGACCTGCACACATCTATATAGTTTTTGGATATATTTCCCACCCCTATTCTATCCTTCAAACCTTAGCTCCTAATACAAGAATCATGCATTTCATATGAAAAAGAGACCTACAATTTTACAGACGTATAGGTCTGCATTTTCATTACTTAAAGCCTTTCATGATACCTATATTAATAATATCAACCATGATAAAATTTATCCACTACTTTAAAACATATTTCATGAGGTTATAAACCTCATACATCCCTGATAATGCACATTTAGACCTTTCAATTCACCTTTATGTTTGGTGACATATACACAGTCATTAGCGTAAAACCACTATATATTACTTGGAGAAACTAGTGTTGGACTGACTAGTCATGTTGGAAGGTCCTTAAAAGTTTGATATATCATTTCCTTTCACATTAATCCAAATCATCTCATTGGTTTTTTATGTTCATGACCAAGACCTTGTTGCGCTCTTACTTGCAGGCTACTAGTCCTTTGGTGAGTCATGAGAACATGACTTATTTTGGGTTTTTTGAGATCTAATGATGTATTTAAGATATTCAATGGAATTAAAGAACTCAAACTCACAACAACATCCATTTATTCCTCTTTTCATGTAACATAGGACTCTCAAAACATTAAAACTTTATTTGCACAATGATGAATGATGTGCACTAGTGAGAATATACAGGTTGCCATCATGTTGAAAAGCTTATGGGTGTATAATGAGCATAGAGAACCATTAACATACCTATATATCATTATATGGAGTGTAAATATGATGTGATATCTTCATATTCACACTTTTTTATGTTGAAAACCTCAAAACATAAAGAGACCATGATATTCAACTTGCCAACTATGCAAAAGTGGAGATTTCTTATCCTCTTGAGCTCACCCATGCCAAGTGAGGCCATAGAATCATGTGTAATGGATTTAAATACCCTCTATACCTTATAAAATTTAATTTGTGCTTCTAACTAGCTTCAAACTTCCATCTCAAGGAGATAAATTAAGCAAATGGGGTTTATGTAGGGTTTTAGACCATGTCATGGTCTTAGTGATTATTCATAAATGATGGGGCAACAATATTAGAACCAATACCACAAATATAAAGGCCATTATACCCCATTAATTTTATAATAATCTTAGTTTAATATTGATAAAATTTTACCTTTGGTTGAATTTGAGCCAACCCCTACATTTATAAACTTTTTGTAATTTTATCCATGTCCTATAGGGGTTTCATTTTGATCTAGATGTTCACTTATCCCTAGTATATCCTAGGTCCAAAGTCTATCCCTTTGTACTAGTCAAGTCAATGAAATTAAACCCTAGTAAAATAGGGTTAAATTTTGTAAAAGGAATAAAATATGTTTTTCTAGTCATATTATGGTTTTTAATGTGATTTAGGATCTTTCAAGGTCATCAAATTACATTTACCATTTTCAATATGAAAAAAATGCCTTATGGGCCCACTTTTGAGCTAAGAAAGAGGACTTGTATGGATGGTTGAAGTGATAAAATATTAACCAAGATGTAAATAACATGGGAGAGGTTAGTTAAAGTTAGATTCAGGTGTGTGATAGTTCAAGATTCAATTATGGTCAGAAAAGAAGAGTTTTTCCCTATTTTTAGGCCCTCTTGGGAACCTTTACAGTCCCCATGACCTGATCTCCAGATAAAAACGTGTTTGTGGTGTATTTTAACCTCCCCAAACCCATTTCCCCGTTTTAACTTCAAGGAGAATTTAAAAATATGCACCTAAAACTCATTTTTCTTCCTTTTCCTTTTGGTATGCAAAGGAAGGTCAACTTCAAGCACTTGGTACAGAAGGTAAAGGTAGAGTTGGGAGGAGTGATTATATAAGTGGATTTTAATTTGAGTAAACTAAATTTTCATAATATGATTTTGTGTTTTGGTTCCTCCTCCTTTATGAACAATCAGTTTGATCCCAGACAGCTTTTTATGCATGTTTAACCATGAGGGGGTAATTATTTGAGCTTATCTCAGAGTTTATTGTTTTGGATTGATGGATTTTTGTGTTTTAGGTGTCTATAAATTATTTTAAACATATTTCCATTATTATTATTATTTTTTGGAGAGTTCAATTGTTTGATAGAGTTCCTTCTAGGCTTGTTTCTTATATTAAAGACCACACTTGCATACTTTCTTGTAAATCTTCATCTTCGGCTACTTTCTATAGGTTTACAACATGGGAATAAATTAATAGAGGATGTTTTCAAGTGTTGTGATCATAAAACATTATTTTGGTAGTTTTAAGACCTTCTTATCTTGTATACTCTCATCCTTCTATGCCTTTGCCCACACATGCAACTCAACACTATCACCTACAAGTTTCATCCTTTTCAATAGAGGTATTCATGTATGAAAATGAATTTTCCAAGATAATAAAATTTTACATGAGGTTATAAATTGATTTTGGTTCTTTAGATCTAGTGATGAGCCTAATAATATGGATGGATTGCTCTAAGGGTGGTAGTTTTGACTTTAGGGACTAAGTCTCTAATAGACCAAAACAAAGGACTCTATACTTTTGTCTCTTGATGATGGAGTGATTGAAGAATGATTTGATCCTCCTTAAGTACTTTATTTTTTTGTACTTATGGATAAGGAGTATCTTGAAAAATTTTAAATATTGATGAAGTAAAAGGATGATGTTTGAATCTTTCAAGACTAGCCTCAAATGCACTGAAATTTGTCAGTAATCTTTACAGGGATGTAGGGTTTAATGGCTCCTTGATCATCCTAATAGACAATTTGAAGAAAAGACATGATTTGATACTACCTCAATGGATTAAATAATAATTATCATTCATATAAATTTCAAAGGAGATGATTTCAAATGCTCCATGCCTTCAAAACCTACACCTACAGCCTCTTAAGATCACAAATAGAGACATGTAGGTGTTCCTTTAGCATTTCAATAGTAGGAATGATGGAAAGTCTATTCATGGCCAAGGAGAGGTTTGAAGCATATCTCTATGTTTTAAAGTGAAAAAATTATGAAATAACACTCTAACTCAATCCTTTTACTCTCTCTACCCTGCCATTGCCTCTCAAAGATCTTATAAACATCTACAATAGGGGTATCTATACAATGAGGTCATTCTTTGAGAATTTGAAATGTCATTGAAGTTGCCAAGTTAGGTAGAGGATTAAAGAGGTTTTTATTAATTTAATACTTAAATTATTTTAATAAAATAATTAATTATTATAAACAATTCCTATAAATCCCTTGCAAAAGTGAAATGACACCTACAAGTGTCTTAACAGTAAGACACAGACAGTAAGATGATATAAAAGGATATAGAAGTTTGATTTGTCTTCATGAGTCTCTAAAGACTTATCCAAAGTTATTTCATGATAATATAGAGATATAAATATATTAATACATAATTCCAACTTTTTTCCTCATTATTTCTCTAGCCAAACTTGAAAAATCCATCTATAAGCAGGGTATTCAAGGTGGCTGTCATAGTGGATAAGACAATGGGAAAGAGATTCGGTAAGAGTTTGTATGTGGGAGATTGAGGAGAAGTAGAGTTACGTCTGAAAGGAGATGTTAGATTCATGAAACCATCAATTTTTATCAAAATTATTCGCTAAATACACCTTTAACAAGACCTACAGGGCCCTAGAAACTAACACTTACAAGCAAACAATCCTTCTCTAAGCTCAGTCTTATTGTTTTGTACCTTTGGAGACATTCCCTTGGATTTAAGAGCTAATTTTTGGTATTTATTATCTATATGAGATATATAACCCTTTAAAATGGTTGGTTTCAATAAATAAATAAGGCAACATGCCCCTGTTATGTCTTAGAATAGGGGCAGTTTCCTCAAACAAAACACAACCAACTTAGTGAGAAAGACTGGTTTTGAGGACTAAAAGTAAATGGAACTCACTAGAAGTTTTGAAAAGATTAAATACACCTAAATATATATATATATATATATCACTGATATATATTTTTGAGGTAGATAAAATATCATATACAAAGAGGGTTACAGTCAAAACCCATAGGCAGACTCAAGAGCAAGAGGCCAAATTGAGGGTCAATATGTGTTTTGGCATAATATATTATTTAAACTTGATTTATTAATGATTTTTGTGGTCTATTATATATGTTCAATCCATCAAGGGGAAAAGGAAACAATGGAAAGGTCAAATGGAGTCTAAAGGTATAGGCAAACCTATTGGCAAGGTCTAGACCTAGTGCCAAATAGGGGTCAGTCTTCATTCCTACCTCTTAGAGAGCCATTATAATTCTTGTATAATGTTATTGAGGCATATATAGAGGTTTTTAACGTTAGGTTTGAAGGTTAACTCCCCAATAATCCATTATAGGCTTGAAAACATGCACAAACCTCTCAAATACAAGAAATGGAACTCAAAGGGCAACTTGAAGAGCTTAGAACATTAATTAGTCTTTGCATGGGATTTGGAGATGTTTAGAGAAGTTTTATAGTGTCCCTAAGGATAATTTAGTGTCATTTTGAATAGGTTCCAACGTTTCAACTTTATGAACCAAGGTTAAGAGTCCAAACCACTCTAAACCCTTGTAAAACCCTCATATTGACATGATTAGAGAGATAGAGAATTTTAATCATATAGATACTAAGGAATGGACTTGAAATGACCTAGATTATGTAGAGTGATATATATGGATTTCATACATGTGATAAATATGTATGCATTTTTAGGAAAAGCATGAGAAATGGGGAGTTTTCACCATTTTTTATATTGTGTAGGGTTTATAAGGTTCCAGAGGGTGAAATTAAGTTTTATGGAAATATATATACTTATAATAACTCCATATGGTCATTTTATCATATGGAAAAACTTCTAAGTGTTCTAACAAAGGCCTCACTTTCACCCTGTCAAAGCTGGCATCATGCACACAAGGGTGAAAAATGTGAAAACCTCCATTGGATGTCCTTTTAAGGAGGAGTTGAAGCATATAGATTAATAGATAAGCTTTAAAATTTTAGTTTATCCTTTTAACATGGATTTTCATGGGAAACTAAAGATTTTTCAAGGCCAAGTGTTGAAGGTGACTAAAAATAGGGAGTTTCAAGACTACATACTATGATTTCTCTTTTCTAGGAGCTTTTAAATGATTAGGTTCAGAACCAATGCATTGGATGAGATGTATATATACCTACACTATCATCTCAATCACTAGACCTACCACTATTCAGAATAAGGGCATTCAAATAGAGGCAAATTATAGAGGTAATTTCTTATGTCAATCTTGGAGACTTTGTGCCACTTTTCACCATTATTATGTCTTGTTTTGGACAATTAGACCCCCTAACATGGCATGAATCACCTAACCCCATTTTTCACAAGAAAATTTAACTAATTTTATCAAAGTGACACATGTCAAAGTTACCTTTGAACTTCCTTTGCTCGATCCCCCCTTCAAAAGCTATAAATATGTATTCTCTTGGCTCTTTGGAGGAGCCTCCATTGGTTGATAGGGAAACTCTAACCAAATTTTTACTTTAAGAACAATTTAATAAATATACAAGTGTTAATTCCACTCATATGCTATAATATTGAGTAATGACTTGAATCTTATTGGTCTAGTCTAGTGAAAGATTGACTTTTCTAGTTTGTAATCGTGATGGTCTACCAATTTGTAGAAAGGAGACTGTTGTAGGTCTTTGGTAGTATTATTTTCTAAGTGTAGAGATATCCTATAGTTTTTTCATGATTTTATCCCTCTTTTGAATCATTCATCCCCTTCCTAAGAATCACATACCTTCTTGAATCTAGCATATGAAACATTGATGTAGCAATGGGTCCTAAGTTGAGAGTCTTGTGCAAGAAACACCTTTTTTGTATTTAAGTAGTGGTTTTAGTCAAGTAAAAGGATGATACATACTATTGCATCACCATATTTGGTTTAAATAGTTGATTTTATAATCCCTTTTCATCTATAATTGATAGGTATAAAAGAACTTTGAAGAGTGTACTAAGGGGAGCTAGCCCCTCATCTAGAGATTCATTTCTCAATATTGTCACCCATATCAAGAGAAATGTCTCCATGGTGTAACTTGGATGAGGAAAATTAGGCATCTCATCAAGGGTGAAAATATAAGTGTCAACAGTCACCATTATCTTTCCTCTATATGGAATGAACACATGAATTTAACCAGTTTCAGTCTACCAAGAATCGAATGGAGGAAAGGAAGTATTTTATGTCTTTTTTGGACTTGTACCTATATTTAAAACATGGATTTCACATGGGGAAGATGAAGAGACATTTAATAAACCATTTTCATCTACAAATAATCCTTCATGATCCATATGACTATCCTCTTCTAAGCATTGAAAGTCACTTCTAACTACTTTTCTTCATTTGAACTGACTTATCATGAAATGCCTACCAACCTCATGTTATAGCAATCTTCACAAGTCATTTTAAAATACCTCTGTATTTTTTTTCACCCTTTTGGGGTTGTAAGTGGTTTTTGACAATTTTACACATGATAATGATCTATAAAAGAGTTGAAAATGAATTATTGACCTTAGATATAACATGAAACCTATTTGAGCACTTGTGCATACTATATGGAGTATAAAATGACCTTGACACATGTCATATGACTTAAAAAGGCACCCTAAATCCTTAGCATCACTTGAACCATCTTGAAGCATGAGATGAAGTGACTAGACAAGCATAAGATCAAAATGAACATTACCTTAAACTTATCAAATCTACCTTAAACTATGCTAACATGTATTGAAAAAAGAATAATTTCATGACCCTATCTTATGGTAGCCAAATTTTGGCTAACATATTTAGCAACCTCTTGGGAATGAATTCTTGCTATACATTTTAGACCAATTGCCTATTCCATCCATTGGGAAAAAGAGTCACTACTAAAAACCTGATTTGATTTAGATACTTGATTGCAAAACTCTTAAAATTAATGAAATATTTGACTACATCCAAACAAAAAATAATATAAGAAACAACACACATACTTGTGCTACCAATCACTTAAGGAAAATAAAACAAATACTACTATGTACAACTAACCTACATATTTTCCTCCTCTAGGGTCAAATGGAAAGCTTCTTAGATCAGTTTCCTCATGAGATGAGACATATTGTGGAACAATTTTCCATTTGATTATATCATTTTATGGACCCTACCTCTTGTTTGACAACTTGATTGGCATGTTTTCAAGTAGATCATCAATAAACATATCTCCATTGTATACATACTCATCTTGATCTTCACTTTCCACTTCATACTATTTTATTTTTCGGGTAATGTAAGAGACCTCCAAGTTGATCACACCTTGATTTTCAAGGGCATCAACAATAACCTCAACTTCTATTGGATTTTAAAATTCCATCTCATGTTCATCTTGATGAGTTTCATATTCATCATATATTTCCACATCATGATCTTGAACTTCTTGAGGATGCCTTATAATATTTATTGGCTTGCTAGAAGTTTTGTAACTCTCATCAACAACTTCTTCTCTCTCTTCTTGAGGTGCTAGCTTACCAAACTCTTTAAACTCTTTGAACATGTCCAAGTATGACTTACACATGTCTTCAAAACCTCTTTGTACTTGTCCATGAGATTCAAAAAGGTCATCAATCATGATATTCTATTCAAGAGCTTAATCATGCATCTATTTATCATGATCATTGGCCATGGCTATATCATTATCACTCTCCTCATGGGCTATAGGTTTACCATCTAGACTAGAGCAAAAAAAATCTAGTTCTTCCCAAAAGGCAACTTCATTTTCATCACTTAAAACTATACCAAGCTCAACTTCAAACTTTCCATTTTTGTGAGGGATAATAATCTTATCAAACACTTTAAACTCATTAATGAGATCATGACATGGATGCACGTTAACTTCTGTAAGATCAACCAACTAGTGTTTAGTTGTAACTTGTTCAACTACTAGATAGTCATCTTTCTCTTCATCAAGACTAGACTAATCCTCTTCTTCCATGGAGAATGGAATATATTTTTCCCATTCAAGACTCAACTCATCATGTCTAATTTATGCTAGATCTAATTCATCTTCTCCTAGAGTGTTTTTAACTTCTAAAACTTCATTTTTTAGTTCATTTTCATGCTCTATAGGGTTCACATGACTGCCTAGAAAGTCCATTTCTTCCATTAAGCTATGGTATAGTTATTTTGATGCTTGGTCAAGACCTTCTTCTTCACTCTTTTCAATAGAATCACTTTGATAATAGGTTTTTTCCATGTTAACTTTATCTCCATCATAACCATCTCTCTCATCACCTTTGGTGACTAACTTATCTTTCTTGACAAAGAGTACTCCCAATTAGAATCTCCTCATCATACACACTAGAAACACTCCCTTCATAGCCTTCTTAAGGCACACTTGAAGATAATTTATCTCTATTTTCAATAATTGGCACCTCATCACCTAGCTTTGATAAACTCTCTTTCACATTTGAATGTTCATCCTCTTCACTAAATACACTTAGTTCTCCATCAGAAAAGGAGAGGGTGGGAGGGTAAGAGACTTGATTATCTTTCTTGAAACCTACTAGAGTATCTTTCCAACTAGGTATTTTAGGAAAACTAGTCTAATTAGATGCTTCTTGGATAGCTACAACTTGAATGGTAGATGAAGGACTTGAGGGGTTTATAGACTCTATTGGCTTGACCTCTAACATTCTTCCTTCCCCTTGATCTTGAGCTTACATAGAAAAACCTCCTTCCAACTTAGAAATCCTTTTGATGTAAATTATATAACTTATTCTCTCTCTTGACTTTGAATGGGCATAGGAGAAGATTCATTCTCAAGGATTGGGATGGTATAATTAGGAGTTCTGTTCCATGAAGGTCTGAGACTCTTGAGTAAGGGTGAATGGAATTGGAATAGACATAGGTTTCTCTTGGGGAATACAAGTCTTCCAAATTAGAATTTTTGGGTTAGTAGACTCATTAAGAGATTTATTAAACTTATTTTGATGTTATATTTCATCTTGGAGAAGATTTAGATCAAAGGAAGGTGGATTTGGGATAGGATAAGGTTCATAGTACTGATTGAATTGAGTTTTCACATGCTCCCATCTCATTAACCTATCTTCCACTAAATGTATAAGCTTATTGACCTCTAATTTTTCATTCATTAGATGATCCTCATTCTCAATGCCTACCCATATTCTCCAAAATCCTTACAATACCTATTCACCCCTTTAATGGGATAGATAAAAGAAGTTACACCCTATTCTACTTCTTTATCAGTCATTATCAACATATTTACAATGTCTAGTATGACTCATTTAAAGATAGATAAAAGTGAATAAGGAATAGCATAGCTTTGAGAAGGTTGATTAGAGAGATAGGTGGGCATTGGTAAACTTGGTAGGTAGTGATTTGAGGGATACCTAAATAGAAACCATGAATAATATTAACTTGACAAGACTGATATGGATGTATAGATGAATCATTTTGATCATATGAGTAATTATACATACCAATTTTATATTTTTGAGGCACTTGGATTAACTATACCAGCTGATATTCAATTGGATTTACCATTGGTGATTAATTTTTTACCTCCAAAGGTTGATGTATTTATGGATAGCACCAAAAATTCCTTCAATGGATGATAATCATGTCCCACTGAGCATGCCAGAATTGTTATAGCTTAAATTTACACCCTTGAGAGGGGTATTCAATCCCTCTTAATTTGGATATACAATTGGATTAGTCCTAGGTTATGGGTGATCTCTAAGTGGACTAAACCTATAGATTATATGGCTAACTCCCCTTGATGTATTAGTTAAGCTTTGAATTCTACTCTACTAACTTACAAAGGAAACGAGAGAAGGATAACATGAAAACAAAATAAGGGAGGTGATACACAAAATCAATACCCTCCACTTGACTATCATGCATTAAAAATTGGTATTAGGCATGAATCTAATTACACTTCTCAAACAAGGACCTTCAAGCATGAGTGTTTAAAATTAGAGGACATAAACAATGTACTGAATGAGAAGGTTGGTCAAGAAGTCTAAGTAAGGCACTAGTGATTAAAATCCACCTTCAAAAAATGCATAAATACATCAAACTCACCATAATACCTGAAATAAGATAATCCATTTGAAAATAGGTAGGAGAGGACAAATGAGAGAGAGTATAATCACTATTACTAGCACTCATCAAAAATGACACAAGTAAACTAGTTCAAACCATGTGATTAGGTAAAAATAAGCATTATTCATCATTAAAAGTCATATTAAAAGTCTTTACTTGATCATGGCTTCACCATACTTAGCAAAATGATCCTTACAAACCCAAACAAGGCTACATATATAGAGAATGAGAGAAAGAAAAAAGTGGCATAGGAGAGAGTCATTAACAAGTTTCAAGCACTCATGGAAAGAGTTAAAATAAATAAGGAAGTTATAAAATACCCTCTTAAGGTCTTTAAGTGCATGTGTTGCTTTATTTATGATTTTTCCTTCCTAAATGGTGTAGGGGTTTCTCTATTTACTTGACACATCTTGTCTTCTTCTTCAAATTGCCCTCCCTTTGGGTTGAAAAGTGATAAGTGGCACTCCTTGGTCATAAAATCACCTTTAAGTACCCTTTACTCATGTTATTTACACTTTTCATCTACTTAAGAGTCTTCTTATACTTAAATTTCAATTATTTTCATACCTTTTTAAGTGTCTTGAAACCCATTAATCTCACTATGCCTCTCTTTGCTCAAAATCTTCAAGACTTATTTCTATCCTCATGAATGCCACCTCTTTCCATGAGAGACATTTATCTATTATAAAAATCTTATATCAATCCTCTCAAATGCCTCAAACACTCTCTATCACTCCATTTCATACTTAAATGCCATACCTACCTTCAATTCCTTGTATTCTATTATGCAGACTTATTACCCAGTTTGTACCAGATTTCTAAGTTTGATTAACATTAATTGTCAACCCAAGGTGTGTATGCTTTTCAAGTATTCCATCACTCTATATGCATTATTGATTCATAGATTAAATTGCTTTACTAGTTATAGTATAATGAACTTTTATTTAATTCACTAGATAGTTATACTATAAAACTATTATAACAAAAATATGGAAATAATTCACACATGCATCTCACTTTATATAATAAAACTAATAATGAAATCAACTCACACAACACACTTAGCTAAATAGGGTTAATATCTTCACTACAACTCCTTTCGAGGAAGCCTTTCCTTATTCAAAACTGAGTTTCAATCCTTTTCTGAGAGATTTACAAAAGCTTCTTACAGAATCAACCTTTTCATTACTCAGATCTATAGAAATTAAATATTTCTATAAAATATTACAATATTTAGCATTCAATGACTTGTATAATTCTACTATTATGTTATCATCTCTCTAATTCTTAATCTAATCTAGGTTCTACCATTAAATATAGAAGGTGGTTTATTAGATTTTAATCAAAAACACTAAACTAGGGGAAAATATAAATACTTAGAAATTACCCCAGTCAACCTTTAGATGGTTAATAACTAAAGTTACTTATTTTATGCCTGACTGGGTTAAGGACAATGTATATTATTTTCTTGTTTTACTTATTTTTATCTCCTTCTCATTGTCCTTGTCTTTCTCATTTTTGGTAGTACATCCAAGTTTCCTTGTATGTGGGGAGTCTATACAATAGCTATGGTCATTTCCAATCATTCATTTAGTTCCCAAGATAGCTAGATGTGTCCTTAATATCTGATCACAACAATGGTTTTGTTTTTTGTAGTGACTATGGGCAACCTATAGGTAGAAGCCTATAGTTGTTGTGGGTAATCTATAGTGGCTATGGGTAACCTATAAGTGGAAACCTATAGTTGATACTAGAAATTTATAATGGATATATGCAACCTATAAGTGGAAGCCTACAATTTCTATTGGTATCCTATAAGTGTTGTGCCCAAATAATATTCTTGCAACCTTACATTACCCTTAAATGTTCATTAAATAAAGTTACATGAGTATAGTCTAATTGAATAAAAAACATCATTAATTCATAACATAACATTTATAAAGTGTAAGAGAGAGAGAGAGAGAGAGAGAGAGAGAGAGTGTGTGTGTGTGTGTGTGTGAGTGAGTGAGTGAGTGTCTGTGTGTGTGTGTGTGTGTGTGTGTGTGTGTGTGTGTGTGTGTGTGTGTGTGTGTGTGTGTGTGTGTGTGTGTGTGTGTGTGTGTGTGTGTGTGTGTGTGTGTGTGTGTGTGTGTGTCCCAATGCACACACAAAATCATAAATACATTCATTCATTTGTATGAGTCATGGATGGTTATGGTGATTTACATAGAAAAATATATATACTAGGTATGGATGAGGCTATAAAATAGAGCAATTGGTAGCATCATCACACCCCCCTACTTAACCTCTTGCTTGACCTTGAGCAAGCCTTGGCTACATTTTAAAACCATAATTTTTTTTGAAATCTAGGGGCTTAGTGTAGCCTAACCCTTCAAGGATATAGAAGCCTTTATCATCATCAATGTTCTCCCATCTGTTCTTCTTAGCCTCTCTATCAGTTGGGACCTTTCCCTCCTATTCAGGGATTGGGAATGAAAACAAATGTAGTTTAAATATTAATCCAAACCATTTTAACCTTCTCTTCTTGACAAGCTCAATATACATGTATAACCTTTATATGGCCTCCCTAAGGTTTTGAGGGGAATAGGGTTCCTTTCTTCTTAAAGCATCAGAGATTTCTGCCCATCTGTGAGAACAAAAAAGAAAATTTGCTTTCCATCTCCTTCTATAAGATTCAAATAATGAATATAAACTTTTACGTGTTTCCTTATAAGCCATGCTTTGGAGTACCTGAGTTCATGATGGAGATCCATTATTCTATTATAGTGTCCAGATTACCTAATTCACTCCTAATCATTAAGGTAGCTTCTTTTTATTTTTCTTGGTACTCCACCTATTTCCTTCTTCCTATTTCATTAAGGACATATGAATAAAATGCATTCAATTGGACATCACCCAAGTATATGTTTGGATTCTAATCTATATCACTGGGCATAGCATATTGACGTATGTAAAACTCACTTAACTGAGCCTGGAGATCAGGATCAGCATGTCTATAAAATTTAAATAAAGATTTAGGGTCACAAACAATGTAGAACTGATCATTATAGAGTCTATCATATATGAATTTAAGCCATATTTCTTCTAAGTAGAAAAAATACACCTTAGAAGGTGATCTGTACTCCATTAATATATTAGTGGTTTCATGCATTTTATTAATCATTTATTTTAGATACTTGATCCTAGATTTAGCATTTCCAATCTTTCTTTTAATTCATCTTGTTCTCTTGTTTCAACATATACCTTAAATTTTTATACCAACTCCTTGCAGTAAGTTTCATCATCACCAAATTTTTCTTTAAGAAAATTCAAGAGGTCATAAGTTTCTATAGATGTGGCATCTTAAAGATCCACATCATTAAATTATTCTATTGTAGGTGTTTTTCTAGTGGGAAAAGGAGGAAATCTATTTTAGAAAGGTACCAAATCTAGAGCATGATATTCTACAGGTGATTTTGAGGGTATATTAATGCTATCTATGGGTATTATAGATGAAGTTGCTACATGTTCCTCGAAGGAAGTTGTTGCAAGTCCTTCCAATAACTTTCTCTTTCCATAGATGGTTTTAAAAATTCTACTACCCCCAGAAGTACTTTCAAGCCTCTCTTACCTTTCAACTTTATTATCTCATCCCTCAACCTATATATTTCTCTCATAGCTTGTTCTAAGGTTTGGAACTCCTAGTCATGAGAAACTATCTCTTGTTGTGCTTCTTCTTCCATAGTCTTTTGTTAAATCAATTATTCTTCTATTATAGGTTGATCTATCATTCTTAGCTCTTCTTCTATATACCCAATGTGTCTGAGGAGATCCATATCTTCCTCAGTAAATTTAGATGCTTGGGTGACTGTACTTCTTCCTTGGCATTTTACTCTTCCTTAGACCATTCAACAATCTTGAACCCATTAGGGGTCTTTCAAATCCTAAGCTATTTCTTTCCCTTTTCATCCTCATTATTATCTATGGGTGAGAAGGTTATAGTTCTCTTTTGATTCTTAATTCTCTGAGATCTCCTAGGAAGAGGTCTCCTTCTTCTTGATATAGAGGGTTTTTTTCTTTAGTTTTCATTTTTTTTTAAAGAGGGGTAGCTATTAGAACTTGTTCTTCCTGATCATTAATTGATAGAAGAAATTTCTCTTTCTCTAAATGAGGCATTGAAAAAAGGATCAATCTTTCATGAGGATATAGTGGGAATAATGGGAAAAAGAATATTATGATCAGCTTGTGTGGGTGGATTGTCCTCCTCTGTGTCATTATGAGGTTGGAATAGTTTATTTCTACTTCTTCTACCCATAATAATTTTAGATAGACCTTTAATAGCTATGGGTTGTCCAATAGCACTAATGCATGTAGCATCTTCTTATGAAATCTATTGGGCCTACTCCTCATTATTTCCCTCCTCTTATTGAGGTTCAACATTCCCTAAGGTTATAAATTGTTCCCAAATGAGGTTAGGTCTAATAGTGTTTATTCCATGTTTGGTTATCAACCATATTAGGCCATGATGAGATAGGGCTTTCTCAATCCCCTTCTAGTACTCTTTGGACATCCTTTTTAGAATGTTTCACAGGTGATTTAGAACATTAATAGTCTTATCATGCCTTAAATGATTTAAAAATTTAAACTAAAGAGTATAAATTAGAGAGTACCTTCCTTCATAAGTCATATATCTAATGATGTATGAGGTTATTTCCCTCCAGGCTTCAGGTAGGTTGATTCTCTCCACACCACCTTTCTTTGGTACACTATCCTTTCATCCCCTTGATAGAACTGTTGTCTGGTTTCTTGACCATTGGGTTTGTCTTGTCAGTTCTCTCCAATTCATTATAGATCAGTATCCTAACTTACTAGTTCTATAGTAACTATAAATGTGATTCCATGTATAGTAGCTTGATCTCCTATAAAGGATCCTAAAAAATCCCTAGCAAGGGGTTCCGAGAAATGTTGTAATTTCTCAAAATAAGTGGCCTAACCAACTCTATTGAATACAACCTAGCTAGATGGTTCTCCTTGAAGTTTCCTATGATCTATGGGTTCCCTTTTCATAATTAACCCTTCCATTCTGCTAAGTTTAGCTTTCTATCAATCCTTTCAACTAATAATTGGCAACATTATCTATTTAGCTTCTAAAGTTCTACCTATAGCAAAGCAAGGTTTGTTTAATAATGGAAATTTGTGGTTTTAGGTTATAGGTTTTAGGTTTTAGGTTATGGCAAGATTTATCTTTGCATGAATGGTTGTACTTGTAAGGGAAAACAATGAAAGTGATTATTTTCCCTATAGGTTATTATTGTGTCATTATAGCATCTAATCCCCCATGTATAGATATCATAGTAAATGGTATTATCACCCACAACATTCTCTCCCTTCCATGTGAGTTCTCACTCATCCCCAAGCGACATGGGATGAGTAGTATGGAAGAGACAGAATAGGGTCATGATTAGAGATATAAGTGTGGGGTGAGATGTCATCAGGTGGGTTAAAGTGTGAGTTGAGAGGTATTAATGAATGACATGTTAATAGTTTAATATGATTTTCAATATCATACATATTATATTAAAACAATAAATACTCTTTTATGATCAAAATATATGGCATACCTATTTAATGGTTTACCTAGGGTTATGTCAAGGATTTGCATGTGATTGGTTGATGGAATGAAATAATTGTGTTGGTAGTTATAACTAGACTAAAGTGGCACTCTTTTGAGTAATTATGTGATCATAATATGTTAGGCATCCATGGTGTCCTCAGCTTGCATGCATGTCATCATGATAGCCTACATGGAATTGAAATAGGAGTCTTGGAGTTGGATGAGATATTATTGCCCTCCTACCACTAAGTGGTTACTAATCAGTGTTATCCAAGTTATGTGTTGTAATAACATGAAAGAGGGTAGTTGAGGTTGTTTTTGGTTTGTGATCTTCCTCTACATGAGCCTTTCTAATGATTTGTATCTGTATTATCTTACTCCCTATAAATTATATGCCTAGTGAACTTTTTTGAGTTATTCAGGGGTAAGTCAGAGCAAGATTTTGACTTGTCTACTCAAATATTCCTTCACTCCTCCTCTAGCTTATCAAGTGTCTTACATGTATTTCTCAAAATCTCATAGCCAAGGCCATAGCTTAGAGTTTGTGAAGAACTGTCATGCTTGTGTTGAGAGAGGTATTAGGGTATACCTACATCAACTAGAGATGGTGCCTATAGCAATTGCAAAGTTATGCCCATCTATGAGGAAGGTGCCCACATTAGCTATAGAAGAGCCCATAGCAACTAAAGGAAGATGAATAGTTTTGCTTAAAATGATTGTTTATTTTTTATTTTTTATTTTACCCTTAAATAGCCAGCAAGTTGGTTTTTTTATTTATGCCCATTTTAAAGTTCTAGGCAGCCAACAGACATGTTTTTGACCCCAAAACTATCAACAATACCCAAAAAGGGTTTTAATTATTAGTTTATTTATTCTTCATTTTTGATTTTAACTATTGCCTATAGTAGAATATTTATTTTAGGTCCTTACCAAGTCAGCAATGAGGATGATTGGTCAAGGACCAAGGGAAGGTCTCAGTCTTCATGCCAAAGGAGGGCTAGGATGTCTTCCTCTCCTTCTTCATCTATGTTTTGATTGGTTATTCCTTTATTAGGTGAAACATCATGCTGATCCAACACATTATTATATCAATTTTGTAATTCCATGTGTATGTGCTTGGTAAACTCCTCTTGAGTGAGTGGTTTTTGTATAACTTTAGTTTGTGTCCATTAACTAGTAGATGGAATCTTACCAGATCAATGGTTTAAAGTTCCACTGCTCTATTGTCATGAACATGTTGAATCTCAAATGGACCAAGCCATCTAGTCTAGAGTTTTCCCTTATGATCCTTGTATTTTAAATCAAAAAGAAAGGCCAAATCCCTTATATTGAATTATCTAGTCTTAATGTACCTATCATGCCATCTAATGTACTAATGATTTACAACTTCTATGTTCTAACAATGCCTACTATTTATATTCATATAAGGCATTCAGTTACATAAGCCTTTCTCTCTATGCTTTAGATATATCCATCCCAAGTTTTAGTGTTGTTTGTAAGGTCTTGTGCTCAAATTCAATTGGCAAGACAGGTTTCTTATCATAGACCAACTCATATAGGGTGAAGCTTGTAGTAATCTTTCACATAATTCTATAATCCCAAATAACTTTAGGAAGTGTAGCCTCCTAATCCTTATAGGACATACTAACAGTCTTCATCAAAATATTTTATAACTCCCTAATGGTAACTCCCACCTACTCATTCAACTGTGGATGATATGGAGTAGATATCTTATGCCAAATCTCATATTTTTGGACTAAAGCAATAATTAAACTAGTAGTGAATTTGGGTCCTTGATTAGTGACTATTTCTCATGGCAAACTATATATTTTGAATATTCCTTCATAGAGGAAAGATGCCACATTCTCATCCTTGGCATGTGTAACAGCCTTTACTTCCACCCATTTAGTGACATAGTTAGTACATATAAGGATGTACTCTTTATTATTATATTTTGGATCAAAAGGTCCTACAAAGTCCAAGCCCAATTTTTTAAATGGTTCAAGCACCATTTGAGGTTATAAAGGTATCTTATTTGAATGTGTAGGTCTCCCCATACACTAACATCTATCACAATAAATAGTATACCTTATTGCATCTTTATGGAGTGAGGGCTAATAATATCCTATATTTAAGATTTTTATTGATGTATGTTTGGCTATAAAGTGCCCTCTACATGGTTCATCATGGTAGGATTTGAGGATATCTATAACTCCATCTTCTCTAAGACATTTTGATGATGGATTCAAGCCCAATATAGAAAATAAATCTAGACAGCCATGAATATCTACCACTTTTTTAAAACAAATCTCTTTTTTATTTAGGGAAGAAGTGTTGTGAAAGTAACCTTGTGGTAAGGTAGTTAGTAATATCAACATACCAAGGAGTGGTAAGGGTGAGGGAGAATAGGTGCTCATCTAGAAATGAGTCATCCACTATGGTGTCTTCTTGAGAGGATTATAGGCGTGATAAGAAGTCAGCCATAACATTGTTTTTACTAGGCTTATCTACAATGATTAAATCAAATTATTGTAATAAGAGTAGCCATCTTATCACTCTACCTGGGACAACTAGTTTTTTCATAAGGTATCAAATGGATGCATGGTCTATATGAATAAGACTTGATACCCTATGATATACTAATAGAACTTGTTAATAGCATAGACTATTGCCAATAATTATTTTAAGTAACTATGTAATTTAATTTTGCTACCTGTAAGTTATTGCTTATAAAATATATAGCATAATTGAGTTATTTCTATTTGTGGCCTAGCATAGCTCCTAGGGCAGTATCTAAAGCATCTATGTGAATATGAAAGGGAAGCTTCCAATTAGGACCACATAGAACATGGGTGGTGGTCAATAAATTCTTCAATTATTTGAAAGTTATATCACAGGTAGGAGTCTAGAGGAATTCAACATCTTTAATCAAGAGAGTCAACAATGGTGTTGCTAATTTACTAAAATTATTGATAAATCTCCTATATTAACCAACATGTCCTAAAAAATATTGACATCTTTTTATTTCTAAAGAATAGGGAGGTTTTTTATGATACTTATTTTTGTAGGGTCAACATTAATTCCTTCAACAGATATATGGTGCCTAAAACAATGTCTTTTGTCATGAGCATGTAGCATTTCTTGTGACTTAAAGACAAATGGTGATCTTGAATATAATTTATCACTTTTTATATATTATTTAGGCACTCATCAAATGTTTCTATATAATCAGTGAAGTCATCCATATAGATTTCTACAAATTCATTGGCCATATGTGCAAAGATACTCAAGACAACCATCTAGAATATTGTAGGAGCATTATACAGCCCAAAAGATAATATAACATAAGCTTAAGTACCCCAGGGACAAGTGAAAGTGGTCTTCTCCTAGTCCTCAAGAGCAATTCTAATATGGTTATAACCACTAAAGCCATCTTAAAAGGCAAAATATTTCTTCCATGCTAGTGTATCCAACACCTAATCAATCAAGGGTAAAGGAAAATGATCCTTTATGGTTATTGTATTAAGTTCCCTATAATCTATGAATACATGTCATTCTCCATTTTTATTTGGTATAATTACCAATGGTGAAATCCATTCACTATCTAAGATGGGATATATAAATCTAGTGATCAAGAATTTTTGTAATTCCATTCTAACTATTTCTCTAAGAGATGGATTTATCCTACGTTGTGGTTGTTTGATTGGTTGACACTCTTTTTTAACATAGATATGATGTGTGCATGTTTTTTTACTGATTACTTTCATATCCTCATAATCCCATAGAAAATCATGTTGGCTTGCATGCAACATGCTGACTAGGCACTTTTCCTCATTTGACTCCAACTTGTCATTAATAAACAATGTTTTTCTTGGAGAGATTTCAATTTTCCAAGAGAGTGTTTTTAGCATTTCTATATTAATAATGGACCTGGTTTAGCTATACCTATGAGGTAGTAGCTATAAGAATATTTCTTATACAAATGCATCAGAATTATCTTCTTCCCAAAGGCTAGAAAATAGGCACTCAACACATTGCAGGTGTTGAGATCTATAGAATGAGTTTGGTAATTATTATAGAGAACATTAGAGAGAATTGTATCTTTTTCTTGATCAGCCAAGTTGCATGCATTTTTTATTCTAAATATAGAAATATAAGGAGGTTTCTCTACCTCCTCTTCTTTAGCCCATAATGTATGTTTTGGTTCCAAGGTTGGTTGTGTTGGTGGATAGGGGACTAACTTTTTAGTGTGGTTGTCATTGAAATCAACATGTGACCTAATTTGTAATTCATGAAGGCATCATTTGTTGCAAGCCAAGGTCATCCTAATATAAGAGGGTATCTATCTAAATTAAACTTTGGCTACAACATAATAAATATTTTAGGATACTCCCAAGAATCTATAATAATGACAAGATCTTCAATGATTCCTTTTGGTCTGACTGTAGACTTATCATCCATTTACATCATTATAGATGTGGGATGAATATTAATCGACTATAGTTTATTCATGGTTTTAGTTGTCATTATATTTATTATATCTCTTAGGTCTAGCAATGTATTGGACAACTACTGATCATGAATCTGGACTATTAATAATGGGCATCTTGGATCTGAATATTTCTTTAGTAGGGTGTTTCCTAGCATAATGTTTGCCATTTGGCCAATCACATGCACTATATTGGGATCCTTATTCTTCCTTTTAGGTTTATGTAGACATAAGTCTCTAAAAGGTTTGCAATATATGGACACATCCATGATGTCCTATAAGAGGGGAATTTTAACATAGAGATTTTGTAGTTATCCTATGAAATCAAATTCAAGATCAATTACATGGTGCTGAAGAGTAAGATGTTTTAGAAATGGTAGGGCTATTTCATCAATAGCTTTATTTTCTAGTTTAGAGAGTTCTTGGACTGGTGAAGGTGGGTTATCATGATCTTTTGGAGTTTTTTTATCTAACTCCATTATTATGGGTGGGGTTGGAGGTGGTAAAAATTTCTCTAAATATAGGTGAACTTTATTGATGTTCACCATATATGTTAGGTACTAGATAGGTTATGTACTAACTATTGGTTAAACCAACTTATTTTTAGGGTTCTACATGAGTTGGGTAGGGAGATAATTAGTTTTAAGTGTAGCTTGTGTATTGGGCATAAGATCAAGAGGTTATTGTTGCTACTATGGAGGGAATTCTCTCTGATGTTTTCCATAGGGTTGATTGGGTCTCCAAGGTTGCTGTCATTAGTTTACGAAGAGTGGGCATTGGGGTGTTTGCCAATATTGTATCCAAAGTGGGGATATATATTGTAGAGGTTTATAAGAGGTGATGGAGTAGCTTGTCTAAAGTGGCTACTAGCTAGAATTAGGAGGTGGGACATTTATACATAGACTAGTCTAGTTAGGAGTAGTATTTGCAAATTGTAAAAAAGAGGTAAAATTTACAAAAGGTGTATTCTATCCCATACCTAGATAAGGTGGTCATTAAACCCATGGCTTTATTTGTGCAACATAGAAAACATAATCCCAATCTCCTCCTATACTGTGTAGCTCTACTATTTATGGTTCTTTAGCTATGATGTTAGCTACTTTAGCTCGAACATCGTGACACCTATAATATTTTTTCTACTTCTTACAATCTAGATAGTAGATGATCAAAGCTTGATCCAAGGTTGATTACTTTTGCCTTGAGTGTAAACTATCCATTTGGGTGTAAAAGTGACTAATGTTATCCTATTTCATGTCTTATAATAGGTTACTAACTTCAGATTTTGGTAGGCCACTTGCATCTGTCAGTGGAAGCTTGTTTCCCCTAACTTTGTTTATGGTAGACCTAGAATAATTCTTGTTCATATTTTTGATGTCTAAAAATGGTATTTGGGAGATATCTCCCCCACTCATTAGGTCCAAGGCTTCCAGATAATCTTCTCAAACTCATTTTAGGAAGATGAGTTTTAGAGGTTCTTCTCCTAGTGCACTTTGCTTGAATTTTTGTACACTGAACATGAACTGTTCAACATAGTCTTCCAAAGATTCATCCCCTTATTGAGTCATCCTAAATATGTCATTTATTATATAATTTATTCCACATCCATTTTCCTAATCTTACCTAAAAATTTATTTTTCATGTCCTCCCAAGTGTGGACTAAATTACTACCTAGTCCCATGAACCAACGAAGTGCTGAGTCTTTGAGGGTGGATGGAAAAAGTTTCAATTTTTGTGCATGTTTCTTATAGTCATAACTTCTATAGAGGATATAAAATTTAAAAAAAAAAGGTGTCTAAGTCTTCTAATAATGTACTTCTGATATTGGGCAAGGTTGAGGGTGGGATATTTTTCATTTATGATACACCTGTTGTATCTGGAATAGGAAATTCAAAAGTAACTATGTCTAGAGTCCTATTGTCATCTACACCTCTATTCATGATGGATTTTCTTTTGATATGGATAAAAAAGGTACTCAATATCACAACTTAAAATTATATATGAGTCCCTTTGTCAGAATGATAGTAAACATTTATCTATTAATTTGTAGTCTCTAACAGATGAATCTAAATATTCTCTTGAGATTTCTTTGATTTGTTTAAGAAAGCCTTGTTGGAATGTTATTTTCTAGAGTTTTTGGTTCATGAATTTCTTCTCCTTCATTTCTCCTTACTAACTTGACTAATTCTTCTTTCACTTTTGTTTCCTTTTTCAAAGCCAATAGTACTTCTTCTAAAAACTACTTTAGTTTGTAGTGTTTTTTTCTTGAAGATCCCTCTAAATTATGGCATATTTCAACATGAGTCTTAGTTATTGTAGGTATTTGTGGCTCTTACCCAGTAGAAACTTGTGGCTTGTTTGGTAGGAATATCCCTCAAGAATATCTTTCCCTCTACATAAATGTTGTGCCACACCTTTCAGTTGTCTTGTCCTTTCCTATATAGGATTAGTGTCTTTTGTGTTCTAGGGGGTTATTTAAAAATAAGTAAAAAGTAAAATAAAGGAGTGCAGAAATAAAAAATAACTGGAATTGAAATAAAAAATGAAGGGACCCTTATTTGTTTTGAATTGAGTTCCAATCCTTCTCTGATATATTTACAAAAGCTTCTTATAGATTCAACACTCTCATTACTCAGATCTATAACAATTAAATATCGCTACAGAAGATTACAATATTCAGAATGTAATGACTTCTATAATTCTACTATTTTGCTATCATCTCTCCAACTCTTAATTTGATCTGGGTTCTACCATTAAATATAAAAGGTAGTTTATTAGCTTTTAACCAAAAACACTAAACTAGGGAAAAATACAAATACCTAAGAACAGTCCAAGTAAACCTTTAGGTGGTTAGTAACTGAAGTTACTTATTTTAAGCTTGACTAGGTTAAGGACAAGGTATATTATTTTGTTATTTTACTTTTTTTTATCTCCTTCCCATTGTCCTTATCTTTCTCATTTTTGAAAGCACATCCAAGTTTCCTTATATGTGGGGATTTGTACAATAGCTATGGTCATTTCCAATCATTCATTTGATTCTGAAAATAGCTAGATGTGTCCATAAGATCCAATCACAATAATATAAAATGTGTGTGTGTGTGTGTGTGTGTGTGTGTGTGTGTGTGTGTGTGTGTGTGTGCGCGGGTGTGTGTGTGTGTGCGTGTGTGTGTGTGTGTGTGTGTGTGTGTGTGTGTGTGTGTGTGTGTGTGTGTGTGTGTGTGTGTGTGTGTGTGTGTGTGTGTGTGTGTGTGAATTCACACACAAAATCATAAATTCATTCATTTGTATGAGTCATGGATGGTTATAGGTATTTACATATAAAAATATATATACTAGGTATGGATGAGGCTATAAAATAGATCAATTGGTGGCCTCATCATATCCCTCAAAACATACCAAACTCTTAATGTAGGACATTTTATATATGCTCCTCTAAAAATAATCATATATCTGAGTACCCACTATGCTCTTCCTATTTTGTACAAATTTTCATGACTAAACACTAAGTGCAAGCACACTCAATTTGTTTCTCTCTCTAATTAGCCCTCAATTAGGTCTCTAGGCCTAGAAACTAAGATTTGGATCTAATCAATGCTCACACATTTGAAACCTTGGGGAAATTTTTGATTCAATTTTCATACCTACTAGTCATTCTCCATGCCAAATTTGAGGATTTGAGACCTTGTATGGATGGGTGAACCAAGAAATGGCCAAAATCCTAGCTTAGGTGCATGATCAAGCCTTAGAAGGATTTAGAGTGGTTCCTCAAGAATTCAAAAGGTTCCAATGTTTGATAATTATTTTATAATGCCTATACCATCATATGATAACTCAATATACTTAAAATATGTTCTCTAAGAGTACTCCATGGGTTTGCAACTAGGCTTCTTGAATAATTAAAGTAATACATTCACTCTTTTCACCCAAAGTGGTGTCTTAAATGGCTCATATACCCTCTTAATAGTCCTTAAAAAGTTTTTATAGGAATATATAAACTTTTATAAGGCTTAAAAATCCTTTAAACCTGATTTGAAGGTCTATCCTTACGCTACATACTCATAAATGGGTATATAACCATGATTTATAGGTTAATTTCATATAGTTTTGCCCTTAAATATGTAAACCAATGGCCTATTCAGGTTTCAAAGAGAGTTATTAAGGTTTATTATGTCATTTCAATGGTCACCCAACCTATTTTGAGGGATTTATTTCACTATCTCTCTCATTCGGCTCTTATAAGGGTTTAGGTAGGGTTTTAAGTGTCTTAGACCTTTAAGGATTATTCATAAAGCTCAGGATCCTAATGAACATCAAAATGCCATGGATCAATATTTCATAAGGGTGGTATATTATTGCTAATATATTAATTTACCATGCATCTCCTTGTTTAATATATGAGTATCTCAAATTGCTCCTCTTGAGCTAGCAGACTGTATGAGTAAAGTTGAGAGAGAGATTCTTGGGCTTAAGACCTTCAAAAACATTTTTTTGATTGAGGATGATTAAAAATGGGTGTAAAAAATAATTTAAGGTTATAAAACATTTTTTTATGTATCCTAAAAATTGAAATTGCTTAGGACATTCACATTCCCCACATGGGTTTATGATCAACTTTGAAAAATAGACCCTAATGAACTATTTTGATGACTTTCCTCTCATTTAATAGCATCAAAATGATTTGAAGATACTTTACATGGATTATGATCACCCAAAAAACCCTAATTTACAACTCAAATCATTGGTTTGAGTTCATCCATGCATCCTTTTTCTCATTTTCTCACATAGGACTATATGTCTTTTTCTGCCTTCAAACCTGAGTTTTCTCTCTCTATTCACTTGTATGTCTTTATGAGCCAAAAGATATATTTTATCAAGGAATAAAAACCTATTAAGCATAAATAAATGACCCTATTATACATTTATCATTCCTCAAATCATTGTAATTAAACTCAAGGGCCTCTTGGCATCCATATTTCTCCCACTTTTCATCTGCAAGCCTGTATGTACTTGTTTTAGGTCTGCTTGGGCTTGTTGATTATTAGAGCTTAGAATAGATCTTAAATTACATATTTGTCCTCAATTTGACCTAAACACATCTCCATAGTGTCTAAATGTATTTTCACCCATCTTCTAGCCTTCAAACCTCAGCTCCTACTACAAAATTCATTCATTTCATATGAAAAAGAGACCTACAGGTCTACAGACATGTAGGTATGCATTTTCATTGCTTAAATCCTTTCATGATACCTATATTTATCATATAAAAACTAATAAAATTTAAAAAATACATCAAAACATCTTTCATGAGGTTATGAACCTCATACATCCCTGATAATGCACATTTAGACCTTTCAATTCACTCTTATGCTTGGTGACATATAGATAGTAATTACCCTAAAACCATTATATGTTACTTGGAGAAACTAGTATTAGAGTAACCAGTCATGTTTGAGGGTCCTTTAAATTCTGATATATCATTTCATTTCACATGAAACCAATTCACCTCATTGTTTTTGTATGTTCATGACCAAGGTTGTTCTCCCACTTGCAAGCTACTAGTCCTTTGGTGAGTCATGAGAACATGAATTATTTTTCCTTTTTTGAATTATAAAGATGAATTTAATATATTAAATTAAATTAAATAACTCAAAATCATAACAACTTTTATCTATCCCTCTTTTCATGTAATAATGGACTTTCAAAACATTAAGACTTCATTTGCAAATTAATGGATGATGAACACTTGTGATAATCTATAGGTTGCCATCATGTTGATAAGTTTGTGGGTGTATATTGATCATAAAGAACCATTAATAGACTTTTTTATCATTCTAAAGAGTGAAAATATGATGGGATATATTCTTCTTGACACTCTATTCTATTAAAAACCTCAAAACATAAAGAGACTGTGATCTCCAACCTGCCACCTATGTAAAAGTGGAGATTTCCTATCCTCTTGAGCTCACATGTACCAAGTGAGTCTTGTATAATAATTTTTAATGTTTTTATAATCCCTATATACATTTTAAAATTTCATTCATGCTTCTAAATACCTTCAAACTACCATTTCAAGGAGAAAATAGAGTATATGCGGTTTATGTAGGGTTTTAGACCACCTCATGGTCCTAGTGATTGTTCATAAAGGATGGGGCACCAATTTGAGAAAAAAATATGCAATTCTAAATTCCATTATACCCCCTTCCTCTAACCATAATCCCAAGTCACCATTCTCTTTCCTCTATACGAAATGAGCATATGAAATTGACTATTACCAGTTTTCCAAGAAGCCAATGGAGGAAAGGAAGTATTTTATGCCTTATTTGAACTTGTACCTACATTATAAACCTTTATTTGACCTATGGAAGATAAATATACATTTCTTGAACTATTCTCACCTGTAAATAATCCTTGCTGATTTGTACAAGTGAATGACTATCCTCATATAAGCATTAAACGTCACTTGTAACTGCGTTTATTCATTGAAAGTTGACTTATCATGAAATGCCCACCAACCTCACATTATAAAACTCTTCACAAGTAATTTTAAATTACCTCTCTATATGTTTCTCATCCTTTTATGACTTTAAAGTGGTTTTTAAAAAATTTACACATGTTAGAGAGCTATAAAAGAGTTTAAAATGACTTATTGACCTTGGATACAACATGAAACCTATTTAGGCACTTATATGAACTATAGGGAGTATAACATGACCTTAACACATGTAATAGTGCTTTAAAAAGTCACTATTAATCCTTAAAATCACTTGAACCATATTGAAGCATGAAATGAAGTGACTAGACAAGCATAAGATCAAAATGAACATTACCTTAAACTTGTCAAATTTACCTTAAACTATGCTAACATGGATTGAAAAAAGAATAATTTTATTACCCTGTCCTATGGTAGCCAAAAAAAATCTAACATGAAATTATCACCATTTTAGGGACACTAGCACCATGTGGCGCTAGTGTCCTTAATGTGGCACTAATGTCTAACTGGTATGCTACTGGGCATGAAGGGCCAAGATCTGAAAATGAGGGTCTGAGGCTATGTTTTATCTTACAAGGGATGAATTTGGTCTACATAAAGGATGAAAAAATGTGATAATATGCTTTAGGATAGGTCTCAGGCTAAGCTAGGAATGGGTTGTCTCAAGTAGCACTCTTAGCACTCAAATACCACTTTTAGGTGATTACAACACTATATCACAATGAGAAATGCATAAAAACAAAATATTAATAATATAATAAACAAAACTGAAAATGTAAATTATAATAAATTTTTTTCAAATAATGTAAAAGGATTTTCACAAAATTAAAACAAATAAAAGTCATACTATATCATGTTGGGAAGTATGAAAATTTGTAATAAAATGGAAAACATGTGAAAACCAATGGTATAAAAACAAACAAACAATAAAGTTAATTAATCATACTAAATAAAGATGGGAAGTATGAAAATAAAAATAAAATGTAAGTATAAATCAAATTAATCATACTAAATCAAGATGTGAAGTATGAAAAATTTAATAAAATGTTCGTAAACACATATGCAATCAGAAAATAAGAAGATAAAAGTGAAGTAGTTATGAAGAGAGACTAAAATAAATAAATCAATATGGGAGGTATGTCAATGACGTGTAAATAATAATGTTACACAAATTATCTCAAATTTGAATCATGTAATTTTATTGTGACTTAGTTATAGTACGAACTAGTTATTAGAATATTCTATGAGGAGGGCTTGGTCCTATCTAAGGTCTTACACTATAACTCACAAGGTGAACACCAATGAGGTGGAAACAAATGTGAAAATAATTTAAATATGTTTTAATGTGGTAATTTTTAAGGAGATCCTAGTCCTATCCATGGTCTTACACTACAACTTAAAAGGTGAAAACCAATGAAGTGAATGGTAATAAGGGTAAAAATAAGGGAATGTTTTGTTATGGTAATTTATGAGGAGAGCTCAATCCTTTCCATGATATTACAATATAACTCACAAAGGGAAACCCTAGGGGGAATGATCAATTAACAAAACAATATTCCTCAAGGGAAAATATTAGTATTATGGTAATGAAAGAGGGAATGTAAAAATCATGACATAGGCATATATGAGAAAACCTTAGTAAACATAAGGCATACTAGGTAAATAGGAGAGACACGAAGATTCTAGTCACCATAAAAATGCAAAGGATACTTACTCATAATAAGCACAAAGTTGTATAGGAAAATAGGTGAGATACTAAGGTTATATAAACAAGGAAATTAAAATGGACCTACCTTCTTACAACATGTTCCTTGTTCCTCAGGACCTCTTATAGAGTTGTCAATCTACTACTAAGATTGGGTAATTGTGTGAGAAAGTAGGTAACACGTATAGATTTTTTCCTTCTCCTGTCCCAATCTACTATCCTACCATAACCCAATGGACCTTGGATCTATTATGATTCCAACTGTGGAGTTTGATATTTGACTAAAAATAGGAGATGTGTTATGAATCACGTCTTTTTGTGTGATTAAACTGTTGAATTGTATGTTTCCTTTTGAATCATTTCCTTTTGTTTAAATGATTTGTATTTTAACTTTTTTATGGATTTTATGATTTCTCCTCCATACAAATTTGTAATGAAAATCATGAGTTATATAAGTGATACAAATTAATGAGCTTTAGACTTTGGTTAAAGGAAGCTAAGTAACTAGAGATATGACTGACTAAACACTTAAGCTTACCTATGAATCAATATATAATCTCAAGTTTCAATCATATGTCTACTTATTATGTAAAAGGGGAATAACGGAATAAAGGAGATCTAAAAAATATCGGTGTATAGTATTTGTAAAATGAGAAGTCTTATTTTCTAATTGATCATATGGTAAAGATAGAATACTAAGGGAATTAAGGTTGTATAACCAAGTCATAGTAATAATTATCTGATTTTTTAGTGTAATAAATAGAAAATAATCATTGTAAAGAAAGTAAAATAATCCATGAAAGAAGTGAAATCATAAATATAAGTTTGCAGTTATAAAAAGAATGATAAGAGGCCATAAGAAAAGTTAAAGAAAATGAAACCATGTAAAGCACATAAAGCATAATATAATGGTGTTGATCATAGTCTTAGTTGTCATTGTTGTAAATGTAATATGAGGTACATGGTGTATTAATGAAAAATTGGTCTTCATGATAGATTCTAGAGTGTAAGCCATGTATGTAGGTCATTGAGCTGATAGAGGATTTTATGAGGGTTCCCTAGATGCATTTGTGAAGTTCTAGTGTTTCTCATGATCATTTGGAGAGAGAGAAAGTGCTATTGTAGCTTAAGAGAAACTAGATCATCATTAAACATCTTGTAGGTATGAAAAGACTAGTTTTTTTATGCATTTTTTATATGTACCCATAAATTTAACTCTGGTCAAAGGGTTTAATGGAGGTGTTTTCTATAATGCCAATATCCTTCCCTACAGATTTGGTATCTTGATGTATTCTCTAGCTTAAGTTATGAGCTTCCAAATTTGGTCTTATGTGAAATGACGTGACAGAGGCTAGAAAAGTGAAAGAAAATGAAACCATGTAAAGCACATAAAGCATAATATAATGGTGTTGAACATAGTCTTAGTTGTCATTGTTGTAAATGTAATATGAGGTACATGGTGTATTAATGAAAAATTGGTCTTCATGATGGATTCTAGAGTGTAAGCCATGTATGTAGGTCATTTAGGTGATAGAGGATGTTATGAGGGTTCCCTAGATGCATTTGTGAAGTTCTAGTGTTTATCATGATCATTTGGAGAGAGAAAAAGTGATATTGTAGCTTAAGAGAAACTAGATCATCATTAAACATCTTGTAGGTATGAAAAGACTAGTTTTTTTGTGCATTTTTTATATGTACCTATAAATTCAACTCTGGTCAAAGGGTTTAATGGATGTGTTTTTTATAATGCCAATATCCTTCCCTATAGATTTGGTATCTTGATGTATTCTCTAGCTTAAGTTATGAGCTTCCAAAGTTGGTCTTATGTGAAATGACATGCCAGAGGCTAGAAAAGTGAAAGAAAATGAAACCATGTAAAGCACATAAAGCATAATATAATGGTGTTGATCATAGTCTTAGTTGTCATTGTTGTAAATGTAATATGAGGTACATGGTGTATTAATGAAAAATTGGTCTTCATGATGGATTCTAGAGTGTAAGCCATGTATGTAGGTCATTGAGGTGATAGAGGATGTTATGAGGGTTCCCTAGATGCATTTGTGAAGTTCTAGTGTTTCTCATGATCATTTGGAGAGAGAAAAAGTGATATTGTAGCTTAAGAGAAACTAGATCATCATTAAACATATTGTAGCTTAAGTGATATTATGCTTTTTGTGCATTTTTTATATGTACCTATAAATTCAACTCTGGTCAAAGGGTTTAATGGAGGTGTTTTCTATAATTCCAATATCCTTCCCTATAGATTTGGTATCTTGATGTATTCTCTAGCTTAAGTTATGAGCTTCCAAAGTTGGTCTTATGTGAAATGACATGCCAGAGGCTAGAAAAGTGAAAGAAAATGAAACCATGTAAAGCACATAAAGCATAATATAATGGTGTTGATCATAGTCTTAGTTGTCATTGTTGTAAATGTAATATGAGGTACATGGTGTATTAATGAAAAATTGGTCTTCATGATGGATTCTAGAGTGTAAGCCATGTATGTAGGTCATTGAGGTGATAGAGGATGTTATGAGGGTTCCCTAGATGCATTTGTGAAGTTCTAGTGTTTCTCATGATCATTTGGAGAGATAAAAAGTGATATTTTAGCTTAAGAGAAACTAGATCATCATTAAACATCTTGTAGGTATGAAATGACTAGTTTCTTTGTGCATTTTTTATATGTACCTATAAATTCAACTCTGGTCAAAGGGTTTAATGGAGGTGTTTTATATAATTCCAATATCCTTCCCTACAGATTTGGTATCTTGATGTATTCTCTACCTTACTTTATGAGCTTCCAAAGTTGGTCTTATGTGAAATGACGTGCCAGAGGCTAGAAAAGTGAAAGAAAATGAAACCATGTAAAGCACATAAAGCATAATATAATGGTGTTGATCATAGTCTTAGTTGTCATTGTTGTAAATGTAATATGAGGTACATGGTGTATTAATGAAAAATTGGTCTTCATGATGCATTCTAAAGTGTAAGCCATGTATGTAGGTCATTGAGGTGATAGAGGATTTTATGAGGGTTCCCTAGATGCATATGTGAAGTTCTAGTGTTTCGCATGATCATTTATAGAGAGAAAAAGTGCTATTGTAGCTTAAGAGAAACTAGATCATCATTAAACATCTTGTAGGTATGAAAAGACTAGTTTCTTTGTGCATTTTGTATATGTACCTATAAATTCAACTCTGGTCAAAGGGTTTAATGGAGGTGTTTTCTATAATGCCAATATCCTTCCCTACAAATTTGGTATCTTGATATATTCTCTAGCTTAAGTTATGAGCTTCCAAAGTTGGTCTTATGTGAAATGACGTGCTAGAGGCTATCAAATTTATTCTTCAAGAAATAGTCATTAGGCATTGAAAAATATAACCATTGGGATTTGAATTCAAATGATTGTGCATGCGTTTTTGGGACTTGAAAGAATTCTTTTGCTTATAGAAGCCACGAAAGAGGTCAAAACATGTTGGTGTAAAAATTAAAGATGAAGTAGACTTCATGTAAATTACCCTCATATTTATTTTGAGACTTGTATGTTTGTACAAATTCATTTATTGAGGGTCAAAGTTAGAGTTTATTGATAATGTTTTTGCTTAGAGAACCCAAGTTGACTAAAGTGGATTTAGAACCTCTCTATTGGTCTTAAATTGGTGTTCTGAGTGTTGGATGATGTTTTTACCTCATTATATTATTGTTACATGCATTAAGTTAGTTCTGAAAGTGTGATTTTGTGTAATAAAATCTCAATGAAAGAGCACTATGCTTAAGGTTTTGGTTTTTGGTAGACATGAGTGACTTGATGAGTGATATGGAGATTTTGGTCATTTCGGATGGATGATCAAATAGCTTAGATGTTTTATTAAGGTCTTAAATCTCTTATTAGTGCTTGTAAATGATTATATTGATCCCAGTTGTGAATTACTAGCTCAGAGACATGATAAATAGGGGTATGAGGGTTTCAAGACTTCTTGTCTCTATAAACCCTAATGTGAATGTTCATGATGAAAATGGTTCTTATTTTACCTATAGATAACAATGGAGTGTTATATGAATTTTTTTCAATTTTTATTGAAATAGTTATTTTGCTTACAATGCTTGTTTAAGTGTAAGGTGATGCCTAAGTAGCAAACACAAAACAAGTGGTGTGAGAGTTGAAGATTGGTCTATAAAACCAATGCTTTTGAAGGTAGAAAGTGTTGATCATGTGATCCATAGTCTAGAATTGGTTCTAAGAGTGATATTACAAGTTTTTTTTTGCCTTAAAGGTGAGGGAAAAAAAATTGAAGGTGATCATTCCTGTAACATGACAAGTTTCTAATAATCTTGAAGAATGTTGAATTGGTATTTCTCTAGAGGTTGTGTCATGAGTTGAAATTTTATTTTGATGTCAAGATGACCTCATAAAGTCATAAAATTATTTTTTTTCATGTTTTGAATTACATAAATATTTTTAGAGTCCTAAGGAGAATATAAGTTTTGTTTTGTTCCTAACAAGGTATTGACTATGTATGTAAAGTTGAGTCATTGAGTGAATTTGAAGAGTACCATGAAGAGTTGAGTGTTGTTTGTGCATCAAGATGACACTAAGGTCATGGATGGGAAAGATACTTGATGAATTTTTCTAAAATTAGTTCATAATAGGTCTAATAAGCATATATTGATGCTCTATGTTTGCAAAATAGAGTGAAGGTTTTAAACAATAAGCTTGCTAAAATGATGTCATATTTTGATTTGAGTCATGGTGGCTTGAGGAATTTGAAGGCAAGTTGATTGATGTATTAAGGTTTATATTATATTTTATTCTCCATGTTTAAATATTTTTTATGCTTGTTATGATTTTCATATTGAAACAACAGGTATTTATTGAGCGAGAGAGGGTGGTCCCTTTTAGAATTAGGTCTCTATGAGACATAATGAAGATATAAGGCCTAATGATGCATCTTGAGTGTAAGTGAATGGTTTTAGGATCCTTATGCATGATGGAGACTCATATATGTTGGCATTAAAGTGTCTTAATAGGTTTATTT
This sequence comes from Torreya grandis, assembly GCA_037957365.1. Classification (NCBI taxonomy): domain Eukaryota; kingdom Viridiplantae; phylum Streptophyta; class Pinopsida; order Cupressales; family Taxaceae; genus Torreya; species Torreya grandis. Next base: position 88,023 of record JARHVA010003875.1, on the reverse strand, counting down.
TATTTTTGAGGGCCTTGTGGGCCATTTAGGGTCTTTGTTTATCCGTTGAGTGGACAGGCCTAATTACATTATGTATATTTATGCCTAAAGGGAGATTGAAATCTAAAGGAATATGAACAACCTATGGATAAAATTTAGTTTTTTCCTTGTGTGTAACATGTTTTAAGGGTTAATTAAATATTAACCTTGTTGATTTTATGATTTAGTTGACATGAGATTGAGTAAATGAGTGTTTAAGAGACTAATATAAGAGGAAGGTTTTTGGGCCTTTTTAAAATATTGAGCAAAATAAATATAGTGAATATCTAATTTATTTAAAAGGGTATGGTAAAGAGGTAAGAATGGATATTAATCCATGCCAAGTATGCTTGTCATGACTATCTATGATGCTTGATGGAAGAAAGAAAATAATGAGCTTATTTAAAAATAAAAGAGAGGAAGAAGACCATGTGTTGTGCATGAGTTTAGTAGAAGAGCAGAGTGTCATGTGAATGTATATATTCATATGTTGAGGTAGAGATCATGATTATGGAATGTATGTGTTAATATCATTAGTTTTAAGATCAAAGCTAAGTAATGGAAAAATTTAGATTTGTCGATATGACTATTATATAGAAGACTAATTTCCTTGAGAAAGAGGTTGTTTGAGAGTGTTTAAGAAGAAAGATTGCAATGTGTCCATCATCAATTGTAGAATATTGCAAGATCAAGGTTTAAAAATATTTCTTAGATAAATGGGAGCCTATTCAAGAGAAGATTGAGTTGGTGATTGGTTACCTAAGGGGTTGTAGCCTCCTTGCAAGTGGGTGTTTGATAAATTCTAGTTGGTGACAGATAAATTTAGGGAGTTGGTGTTTTCTTGTTGGGCTGGTGCTCAACTAAATTTATTCATGGTTTTATAGTAAATTTATCCAAGATATGTTTTAGTGGGTTTTATTCCCCATGAGATTTTCCCACATAGATTATGTGTTCTCATGTTTCATGCTTTCTATGAGTATGATTTCTTTATGATATTAATAGATCATGTGATGTTGATTGAAAGGTTGTTATACATATGCATGTGATGGATAATAAATTGAGACATTAAAGTCAAAGGGATTATTTTTAAGGCCATTGATTCACCCTCCATCTCATTGGTTGTGCTTTTAATAATTGGTATTAGATCACGTCCTTTGGAGAAGGCTTGATAACTTAAAGTTTATCCTAGAAGCACAAGATGGCTAAGCTTGTGAAGGTGAGTTACAGGATCAGTATGTTCATCATCTTGTGAAAAAAGAAATATTTTTGGATGATTTGTCGAGTTTTGGTATATTTTTCATGATAAGAGGTGTATTCATTAGTCTCAGTATAGAAAGATAGAATTTGAAGACAACTAAGAAGTCTAGTTGTTTGCATGATCTAGGTCATCTATTGAAAATGAAGAGATGAAGACCTGAGAAGGATTTTCTCATGACTATTGGCATGTGAACTATTGCATGGGAAGATTATATCTTAAGGAGAGATGAAAAATGGTTCTACAATTTTTTTTCCAAGAATTAGGAGTTGGTTTTAGATATAGAGCTTTATGAACAAACATTAACAATGGAAGGTAGTCTAAACCCTCATAATGACCTGATATGGAAGATATTATTGAAAATGGATTATAATTATTTGTTTGACCTATTTTATTCATTGTATCATGTATAGGACTCTCCCAAGTTTCTCATAGTGGCATTGGTCTGTCAGAAGAGTGAGTGGAAGCTGCGAGAAACTCCTTATTTCTTGAATTTGTGAAGTAGTAGGCAAAGTCGACCAAGTCAAAGCATGAACATGATTGAAGGATGATGTGTGAGAATTTTAGTTTGTGACCATGTAAGTTTTTGAGTAGGTTGTATACCTTAAATATGTTAAACTGATCATGGAATTTTGCCTATCACTAAAAAGTCCAATAGTGAAAATAGTGAGTAAAAATAAGTAGAAGTGAGAATGAGATTAAGGATGTAGTTACATGGATTAGGAATGGATCCAATTGTATGGGGTTGTTGTTTAATACCCATAACACATTTACATATTATTTATATGTTTTGTAAATTATTAAAAATGTTTAAAATGTTATTCACAAGATGACCTATCTAGTGAAGATGAGACAGTGAAGGTGCAAGTTTAAAAGATTGGTCTATCTATTCCATATCTTCCATTAGACCTATGTCTATTTATGTTTATAAATGTTATAAAGATATATAAGGATCATATTCATGCATCAAGACTTATTTATTATGTCTACATATGTGTTGGAATGCATATTCACCATGATTGGTCTAAAAGGTAGAATGAGAGTTCTCAGTATGCAAGATGGAGTGATGAGTTTGAAATGTTATATCATTATTTAATGTATATATTTCACATTTTGATGTTTTTTTGGATATATAATGGACTTGGTTATGATCCTAAGTTAATTTAGGTTATATCCATGCGATTTGATAATGTGGTTATGTGGAAAAGTTGATTATATACTTCATATATTCAAGGTAGACTTTCTAACAGTGTAAGATCTCTTATGAGCATAGTCAGAGATGGATTGGATATTTCATAGTATCATGCGTTTGCTTAAGAAGTAAGTAATGGTTGTTAACTTCATATGAGAAGGATTTTTGACCATTAGAATAACTCTCAGTTTGGAGCTAGTGTGTTGATCATCAGTGGCAGCCCATGTATGGGTGAAGTTGTCTTCATTTAAGGCATGGTATTTTTGTGAGATATGTATTTGTTTTAAACAATTGGTTTGTGGTTTGAAATGATATGATCTAGGTGGAACATAAATTTAGGGGAAGATAAATTAGGTCTCTTTAGAATAATGTGAATTATGGGCATGAATCTTAGGAGATATGAGTCAAGGAGTTGTTTTTGGTTGATTACATGGTCATGGACTAAGAAGGAATTGTTAGCTCAATGTGTGATTGTTCTAGGTTAGTATAAAAAGAGAATCAAATCATATCAATCTTATAAGGTTTCTAAGGGTAAGTAAGAGTGAGTGAGAGGTTAGATTCTATGATGAAGGGCATTGAGAAGGTCTATCTTAGTATGGATGATGATTCAAGAGACTGGTCAAATTTGTCAAAATCAATTGGATCAAGGTGTGCATGGTGATAAGGGGACCATGTGTGAGATGCTTCAGAAATTCAAGAAGCTTATTTTTCTATGGTTTGGTGTAAATAAGTGTTTTCAAGTCCAAGGATCAAATAGGAAAGAAAAATAAGATACCCTTTGTCATTAATGTCAAATGAGGAGAAATAACAGAATAAGGGAGAAAGATCAATTTGATAAAGAGACATTTTGAGAATGGTTTGACATCAATGAGAAAGGGAGAGATTGTTGAGCATATTCTTAGTTGTAACTATTATCAAATTATTATGAGATACATGGTGAATTAATTATAAAATGGTATTCATGATGGATTCGAGAGTGTATACCATGTATGCAATTCATTGAGGTGATAGAGGATGTTATGAGGGTTCCCTAGATGCATTTGTGGGTTTATAGTGTTTCTCATGATCCTTTGGAGAGATAAAAAGTGTCATTCTATCTTAAGATAAACTATACCATAATTGAATGTCTTGAAGGTATGAAGAGACCATTTTGTTTGTGCATTTATTATATGTACCTAGAAAGCTAACTCTAGTCAAAGGATTTCATGGAGGTGTTTTCTATAGTGCCAAGATCCTTCCTTGCAAGTTTGGTATCTTGATATATTCTCCAGCTCAAGTTATGAGCTTCCTAAGTTGGTCTCATATGTAGTGATGTGACAGAGGCCATCAAAGTTATGTGTTGGGAAATAGTTGTATGACATTCAAAAATATAACCATTGGGGTTTGAATTAAAATGACTGTGCATGAGTTTTTAGGACATGAGGGCATTATTTTACCTATAGAAGCCATGGGAGTGGTCAAAACATGTTGGTGTAAAAATAAAATATGAAGTATACTTCTTTTAATTTATCCTCAAAGTGATTTAGAGACTTTGATCTTTGTATAATTATATTTATTATAAGTCAAATCTAGAGTTTTTTATTATGTTTTTGTTTAGAGAACCTACATTGACTAAAGTGGATTTAAAACTTATCTATTGGTATTTAATTGGTGTTCTAAGTGTTGTATGATGTTATTACCTAATTTTAGTATTGTTTAATGCATTAAGTAATTTTTTTAAGTGTGCCTTTATTTAATAAAATCTCAATGAAAGAGGACTGTGATTAAGGTTTGTGTTTTTGGCAGACATAAGTGACTTGATGAGTGGTGTGGAGATTTTGGTCATTTTGGATGGATGATCAAAGTGATTGGATATGTTCTTAAGGTTTTAAATCTCCTATTAGTTCTTTTAAATGGTTAGATTAATCCTAGTTGTGAATAACTAGCTCAAAGACATGATAAATAGGGTTATGAGGGTTTCAAGACCTCTTGTGTCTATAAACCCTAATGTGAATGTTTATCTTGAAAATGGATCTTATTTGACCTATATAGATCATTGGATTGTTATATGTATTTTTTTAATGTTTCATATAGAATTTCTCATGTTTACAATGCTTTTTTGAGTGCAAGGTGATGTCTAAGTAGCAAAGACAGAACAAGTGGTGTGAGAGTTGAAGATTGGTATATAAGACCAATGCTTTTGCAGGTAGAAAGTATTGATCATGTGATCCATGGTTTAGAGTTGGTTATAAGAGTGATATTATAATTTTTTTGTTTCCTAAAGGTGAGAAACAAAGTTTTGAAGGTGATCATTCCTGTAGCATGAAAGGTTTCTAGTAATCTTGAAGAATGTTGAAGTGGTGTTTCTTTAAAGGTTGTGTCATGAGTCGAAATGATCTTTTAATGTCAAGATGACCTCATAAGGTCATAATAGGATTTTTTTCATGTTTTTAATGACATGAATATGTTTAGAGGACTGAGAATAATAGAATTTATGTGTTACTCTTAACAAGGTATTGACTACTCAGCAGTATTGGTAAGCTGCAACTTCTTCGAGCATCCTTGCAAGGTATTCCTACTTACTTCATGTCTCTTTTTAAAATTCCTACGTATTTTGCTGAAAATGTGGAATAGATTCAAATGAAATTTTTATGGACAGGAGTGGAAGACAAATAGAGAATGTCTTTAGTCAGATGGGAAAAAGTGTGTCTCCCAAAATCTCATGGTGGACTTAATATAAGATCCATCATGAAAATGAATAAAACCCTCCTCTCAAAAGTTAGTTGGAATCTGATTCACAACAACAGTGAGTGGGGGGAAATAATTTATGCCAAATACATGCATAGCATTTATGATTCTAACTTTTTTCAACAGGTGGGATTAGCCCAGGGGTCTGTGATTTGGAATAAAATGCTAAAAAGTAGAAGTCTTCTCAAATAGGGAATTAGGTGGAAGCTTGGAAATGGCTGGTAGATTAAATTCTGGGAGGAGAATTGGTTAAGGTACAAGCCTCTCATCTCCCAAGGAAACTATGGAGAAATTATAGACCTGACTACTTAGTTCTTTGGTGATAGGGTTAGTGATTATTTGGAAAATAATAATGGGATAAGGAGCTAGAAAAACCTTTTGGATTGTTGTGTGCACAGGCCTGAGCTTATCCCAATAATTTGGGAGATCTAGCAATGTGTTCAAGAGATCATAATCCCTCTCTTCCCTCATAAGGATGAACAATACTGGTGGCCGGATAAGAATGGATCGTTCTCTGTCAAATTTGCCTATCATCTGCTTATACCTGAAGCTCAGAATAAGGAGGTATGGAAAAAGGTTTGGAATCATAAACTCATTCCAAAGATTAACTTGTTTTGGTGGGCTACTTCCCATAACAAAATCCTTAGGAAAACCTTCAAAAGAGGGGGTTTACTTTGGTCAACAGATGTTTTCTGTGTGGTTCTAGAGAGGAATCAGTTTCACACCTATCCATACACTGTGAGTTTACCTAGGATTTATGGTGCACAATACTTAACAACTTTGGCATTGAATGGGTTTGCAATTCTGACCTTAAAGAAGTAATTCTTAGCTAGAACTCAACCTTCACACATCCCTAGATTAAGGAATTATGGAAGCAAGCTCTGCCATGCTTGAGTTGGACTTTATGGAAAGAGCAAAATCACAAAAAATTTAGGGAGACTGCTAGAAATGTTGCTAAGGTGTTTAACTTCTTTATTAGGACCATCTTGGAAAGTGTTACAATAACTCATATTAGTGTTGTGGAGAAACCCCTATCTCAATTTAAAATTCAAATTGCTACCAAATGGAAGGTTTTAAACCTTATCCCTTGGCATGATAATTCCAAAATTCTTCAGAGACTTCATACTAAATGGATACCACCTAAACCCAATTAGATGAAACTCAATTTTGATGGGGCATCCAAGTGGAGTGGTAAAGCAAGTGGAGGAGGGATAATAAGAAATGAAAAAGGAGGGATGTATACTATCTATGCTGGTGGCATTGGTTGCCAGAGTAATAACTATGCTAAAGCTATGGCCTTACTTTGGGGATTAAAGTTAGTTATATCCCTAGGAATTAGAAATTTGAATATTCAGGGAGATTCTAAGTTGGTCATAGATGCCATTAATAAGGCATCTAACGTTGGTATCCATCTAAAAGACACCATTACAGACATCCAGTTTCTTTTACAAAAGTTTTCTGAAGTTGAGATTACCCACACCTATAGAGAGGGTAACAGGGTCGTTGATGCTTGTGCCAACCTTGGTCAGCAATTCTCAGGATGGAGGGTATGGCGACAAGGGGCTCATATACCCCCAAACATTAGAGAGATCATTTATAAGGAGATGACGGAGCATGAATGATGCACATTGATGATGAAGATAGCTTTTGAAGGTGGTCCACATGGAGAAGGTCATTGTGGATCATGGAAAATGATAACCTTAGTACTTTTCTAACAATGCAGACAATGAGAATCTTAAGGATCTTGTTAATTCTATAGTTATGTAGTTTCATCATTTTTGACTCTGGTCTTTCCAGTGTTTTATTTTGCTTCTAACTTTATTTCTCAGCTGTGCTGATGGTTTGGTGATGGCATCTTTTGTTTGCCAGCCTTCCTATCTTTTTTGACTGTATAGGGTTCAGCCCCTAGTTTTCTGCCTTAATTAATCAAAAACAAGGTATTGACTATGTATATAAAGTTGAGTCATTGAGTAAATTTGAAGAGTACCATGAAGAGTTGAGTGTTTTTTTGTGCATCAAGATGACCTTAATGTCATGGAAGGGTAATAAACTTGTTGATTTTGTCTCAAATTAGTTCATATGAGATCTAATAATCACATATCAGTGATCTATGTTTTCAAAAGATAGTGAAGGTTTTAAGCAATAAGTTTGCTAAGATGATGTCCTATTTTGATTTGAGTCATGGTGGCTTGAAGAATTTTAAGGCAAGTTAACTAATGTATGAAGGTTTATATTGGAGTTTCTCTTCCATGTTTAAATATGTTTTATTCTTTTTTATGATGTCCATATTGAAATAAGAGGTCTTTATTGAGTGAGAGAGGGTAGCCCTTTTTGGAATTAGGTCTCTATGAGACCTAATGAAGATATAAGGCCTAATGGTGCATTATAAGTGTAAGAGAATGGTTTGAGGATCCTTATACATGATTAATACTCATAAATTTTTGAATTAAAGTGTTTGAATAGGTTTGGTTTATTTTTTAGGGCCTTATGGACCATTGAGTGGATAGGCCTAATTGCATTAGGTTTATTTAGACCTAAAGGGAGATGGAAATCTAAAGGAGTATGACCAACCTAAAGTAGATAAAATTATGTTTGTTATTATGTGTAATATGTTCTAAGGGGTAATTAAATATGAACCTTATTAATTTTATTCTTTGGCCGACATAAGAGAGTGAGTAAATGAGTGTTCAAGAGACTAGTATAAGAGGAAGGTTTTTTAGGCCTATTTAAAAGATTGAGTGGAGTGAATAAATTGAATATCTAATTTATTTAAAAGGTTAAGGCAAAGAGGTAAGGATGGATATAAATCCATCTCAAATATTTTGGTGATGACATTTTATAATGCTTGATGGAATAAAGAAAATAGTGAGCTTGTTTGTAAATGAAAGAGAGAAAGAAGACCTTCATGTGTTTTGCATAAGTTTAGTAGAGGATCAAAGTTTCATGTGACTGTAGATATTCATATGTTGAGGTAGAGATAATTATTATGGCATGTATGTGTTGAGATCATGATTTTGAAGATCAAATTTGAGTAAGGGCATAATTTAGAGTTGTTGATATGACTATTATATAAAAGATAGATTTTCTTGAGAAAGAGGCTATTTGAGAGTGGTTGAAGAAGAAAGATTGTAAGGTGTCCATCATCAGTTGTAGAAGAAAATAAGATCAAGGTGGAAAAAGATTTCTTCCCTAAGTGGGTGCTTAGTCAAAAGGTGGTTGAGTTGGTGCTTGGTTACCTAGGGGGTTGTAGACTCCTTGCAAGTGGGTGTTTGCTAAAGTCTAGTTGGTGCTAGATAAATTCAGGGAGTTAGTGCTTCCTTGTTGGGTTGGTTTTAGAATAAATTGATACATAGTTTTATAGGACAAGTTGTCCAAGATACGTTTCATTATTTTTTATACCCCATGAGGTTTTCCCACATAGATGTTGTGTTGTGATGTGTTCTCATGTTTTATGCTTTCTATGAGAATGCTTTCTTTGTGATATTGATAGATCATGTGATGTTAATTGAATGGTTGTTATACATATGCATTTTATGGATAAAAACTTGAGACATTGAAGTAAAAGAGATTATTTTTAAGGCCACTAATTCACACCCCCTAGTAGTTGTGCTTCCAAAAACTAGTCCATGTAAAATAGATAAGTGAAATCAAATTTGACACATAGTCAAGTGTATAAGAGATATAAAAAAATAGATCACATATCTAATCCAAATCATAAAATTTAAAAATGTGTAAGAAAACCATATCATGTTAAAAAAATATTGATATATTTGACCACAAATTATATTCATAACATCTAAAACATATCTATGAAGATTAATTTTGACACCAGCCAAAGTCTCATTGATCTTCACAGAAAGTTGTGCAAAGACTTCCTTCCCTATCATCTCAACTAAAAAGGTAGGTGTATCTAATGAAGATAGATTTTCATGGTGTCTCTCATGTGTAAGATACTTAATGTGAGTAATTTAAGTCTTGATGGAAATGATATTTATGGATCTAGAAGGAGGTGAAACTAATAAAAGAGGATCATTATTACATGGGTGACTTGTAGAAGGAGGAATATGTAGTGTTGGTGTCAACTGTGAAAAATCATGAAGATGTTGCTAAAGAACTTGACATCGATTGGTATGATTTTTACCACATGTTGAGGTCAACATACCACCATTTCTAAAAAATGGGGATCCTTGTTTTAAATTGTGCAAATTTATATCTTAAAATTGAAAAATCACTTAATCAGAGCACCACTAGCATGTTTTCACATTATCTTTATTTGAAGACCATTCACACCTGGTTTTCATTTGAACTAATTGACATGTTTTTAGGTGATCATGGTTTTACCCCTTCTAAGTTTACTAATGATTGTTCACTATGTTTATGTATTGCAAGTTCAATGGAATATCATTTGGGAATGAACATGCTTAGGGTTTTGTGTTTTAATGTTAAATTGATATTTTACATACCTTTCACCTGTCAAATATTAATTGAATCTATTTTAAGTCATGATAAAACCCTGATATATTGTTTTAATCTAGATCCACTTTTTAATTAAATTCAAATTTTCATTGGGACAGTTATTTGTTTCATGGACTTAGATTAATTTTTATCCTAAGGCTTAGTCATGTTCTTCAACATGACCAAACCTTAGTCAAAAAATCTTATGCTTGGTCCATTTAGATCTTGTGACCCCTTGATCTATTTCATTATTGGAATGGTCTAACTAATGTAGGGTCAATTTTTTTATGTTCTTAGCCACAAGATATAAAGCTTTATGTCATGTCTTTTATCATTTGTGGGATCCCTTTTATTATGTTTTAAAACTTAGCTTAAGATTTAATCTTAAGATTTTAATTCATGTTTACTAACATGAATAAAAACCTTTATCTTAAGACTCTATCCTAAGTTTTATATATTTCCCAAATCTAAATTAAATATTTTCATTGATCGTAGGATCAATGGTCCATGTTTGCTCAAGAAATCAAGATTTGTCGGTGCATATAAATTCAATATGTCAAGAGATTTAATTGATGATGCACATTTACTCAGGTGGGGGAGATCTAATGGTGTGAGATTAAATTTGAAAAGTCAAGCCCCATTCTTAAGCTAAAGTTTATGCATCTCTTAAAGATCAATATTACATAGATGAGTGTACACATTCTAATCAATGATCTGTAGAGTAGGAGGCATAATTAAGTACATCAAGATCTATGGAGCATGATTGATCTATGTGAATGAGATCAATGATGTGGGATCAACATTGAAATTTCAACAAAGATCATAGTGAATGTGGAAGTTATAAATGTCATAACCATGGGGAATGTAACAAGTAGCCAATGGCATTCCACCCCTCAGATCGAGATCTGATGGAGCATGTTGATTTGACCAAACAAGATCCAACATTGCATGATGAAGGTACGTAGATGAGCATACACTTTCTGATCAATGGTCTATAGAATAGGAGGCATAATAAAGTAGATCAAGATTGATGGAATGTGATTGATCCTTGTGAATGAGATCAGCTATGAAAGATTAATATTAACATTTCAACAAAGCTTAAAGTGAATGTAGAAATGACAAGTGTCATAACTATAGGGATTATAGTAAGTATCCAATGGTATTCAACTTCTCAGATCAATATCAATGAACAATATTGATTTGAGCAACAAATAGATCCAACAATGCAAGTCCTAGGTGGACTTTTCAAAGATATAGACCCAATAAGGTGTTGACACATGTCATAAGGTTAATGGTCACATTTTAGGATCAAATTGATATAGTTACATGGCATTACCACATTGACATGACACATTGGATTTTCAAACTAGTGAAGATCAGAAATATGAACACGTCTTAAACTTAATCTAGTTAGCAAATATTAAAATGAAGATCTTGTAATATAACAAGATAAGGTTGTAGTTATAGAGGCAACATTAAGTTGACATAGTATATTTGTTTAAGTTAAAGACCCTGTAAAACCTTTCAAAGGAATATTTTATTTAGCAAAGGCATGGGCAACATGTAACACACAGTTATGTTAGGTTAGTCATATTTAAATATGGTCATTGTAAGTATTGTCATTGTAAATGGATACTTGTCTTTGACACATGTCTAAGTTTCATTTGAAAATGGCTGACCTAAACTATCTTATAGGTTTCTCTAAAAACTATCAAAGGAAGTATTATCATTGTAAAAAGAGAGTTTTTGGAGCCAAAAAACTATTTGTAACTTTTAAGAAAATTAATATAAGCAAGGAGTTATGCAAAGTTTGTCCACATTTTCTTGTGTGAATTGCTTTCATGGTTTCTCTCTCATTTATTTGATCTTATCTTTAGATTTGTATGGTTCTTATGAATTATAGATATACATTTTTAAATGTAGAGCTACTAATTTGTGTTAATGTTAGAGTAATTAAATGTTTTTAGGTTTACTTTACTTTACTTTCTCTTCTTGCATATGAGTTAATGTTATTTTCTTGTAGGGTTGAAATTCTTAAAGTGAACTTGATTCTTATTTGCATCTTTTCATAACTCCCTTAGATGTTTTCCTAATGTGTGATAGGATTTGAGCTTATGCTACTTCATGTTGCACATTAGTTAAATGCATGTTCAAATTAAATTGGAACTTTGTCATAATGTTTGAATCAAAGATCAACAACACTTCTCTTTTCTGCCCTACCCTTATTTTTGCTTCTTTTTAATCAATTCACCTTAGAATAGCTTCAGTGTGAATAATTCATCTTAGTTTAGTTTTAGACATAGGTCTAATCATAATTCACTCTAATTAGCATAGATTACTTTCATCTTCACAAATATTTAGGACCATGGTTGCTACCAACAACCATTTACATGTTCATTTTGTGAAACAGTCATTTAACTTGGCCATTTCTCCACCAAAAATCTTGAGAAGATCACAACCAATAACTCATGCAATGGATTGTTTGAATCCAAAAATGAGAAGTTATTCTTAAAAAAACTATATGTTGACCAAGTGATACACATTTAGGTATTAAAAAATTGGCACTATAAGGAGGGATTTAACTAAATCTTTGTAAATATGCAACATCTTTGTTAATTTTGGTGAATTATGTTCAAAGATTGATGTATTCTTTGCATATTTGTGTTTCTTTTAGCATGTTTGTGTAAATATAATTGATATTATTGGTTTTAGACCATTCTATGGGCTTCTTTTAGCCAAAGATCAATATTATTTGAAGATACATGAGTAATTATGGTAAAGATAGCTTGAGATCTATGAATCCAACAAGTTTGAGGTTAGTAATAGTTGTTTTGTTCAAAGATTGATATATCCTTTACAAATTTGAGTTTATTTGAACTTAAATGTTTAAATATCATTCATATTCACATATTTGGACATATATTTGAGATAATTTAGTTAAAGATTGATGTTCTTTATGATTCTTTATACATATTTGTGTAAAATTTGCTTAAATGTGCAAGTCTGATTATTATTCTTTGTAAAGATAAGATTTACACATAGCATTTCAAATAGGGTTCAAATACTTTAAAAGCTATAACTTTCACAAGTAAAATCCTCATCAAAATATGGCATGGTTAGGTGGATATTCTATCAATGTTCTTGGCTAGGTACATGACTTACCAAGAAATCTTGAAAGGTATTTGCCTTCTTTTAGTCCTAATAATGTTGTCACAGTTGAAGAACATGTTAAAATATTAAGGTTGCTTTGAGACTTATGAATGTAGTTCATGAAGATGTAGTATGTAGATTTTTTCCATTTACTTTCCAATATGTTGCATATGAATCATTCCTTAACCTCCCTAAGAACTACATTGTCATTTGGAATAACTTTAATGATTACTTCATTGACCAATTTGGAAAAATCATCAGTCCCTATATCTTATGCCAATAGTTCACCATAGTTAAAAGAGATCTAAATGAGCCCATAAGAGCCTGTAATGCCATGTTCTAGAAGATTTTTAGTAAAACCATATTCCCTTATACACCTAATGAGGCTTTAGCCTTATATATTTATAAGGGTACTTTGGATCCCATGACTTTTGTGTTTCTTAAAAGTTTATTGGAGTCATAAACACCTTGGCCTTGGCCTATGCTAAAGTTGAATAATCAATGATCAAATGCAACCTAAAGGTTAACTTGCATATGCTATCCCAAATGTCAACCCCAATTTCCTTGCACTAAATGTCATTCCTAATGCCAATTAGAATGTGTATGCCTTAAATAAAACACTAGTCTTGAACCAATTTCCCTTAAACCATACCCGTCCTAGCCAAAATTTAGGGTTTTTTAATAATGATATAAATGGATTTCATCCATGGGAATATAGAGATCTAATGCCAACCACTAGTAATAATAATCAAGTTCATAACTTAGATTCACCAAATAATGAGAAAGAATCCATACTTAATATGGTTCAAAAGCTGAGCACTAATTTTCTTCAATTGTAAGAATAAGTAGGCAATACTAAGGAAAACTCCAATAGAAACTATGCTTCTCAAAGGTTCAATAGGCCTACAAATAGGTTTCATGAAAATAGAAATAATATGTCATCTAATAACTTATATGAAATGAATCTTTTGCTATATGTCTAGCTAATCATTATAACATCATTGAAGCATATCAAAATGAAAAGGATACATCTCAACATGTGTTTAATCAAGACAATGTTGCAGGGACACCTAGATTTGTAAGGACATCTAAATCCTTCATGGTAAAAGATTTTGATTGTCCATTCAAAGAAGAAAATGAACCCAAATATGCTATAGAATAAGGAATAACCATTTAATATTAGCAACCCCATGAATAATATCATATACAAGCTAACCTCTCTTCAGAAGAAAGCTATGAGGATAATCCATATGAGGTCACTTTTAAAATTGAGGATATACCTAAAGAATATGATCAGTGAAAACATTTATATGAGGATTTTTTGAAATAAATTGAGGTATTCCAAGACAAAAAAATTATTTTGGATATCTCAAATTAAGATGACGTGGGATTCAATTGGATAGAAGAGATACCTTTCTGCATAGAAAATGAAAATGAAGAAAGTGTAGTAGATTAGGGATTTCCATATAACCCCATCAAAAGGTTGGAAGTATGTGATCAACCTAATTCAAATGGTAAGGTTGAAAATGAATTTATTTCCCTTTCATTTTATTATGATGAAGAGGCCTTTCAAGATAAGCTAGATCCTAATGAAGACATCAATACAAGCATACAGCTAAGTTCACAAACCAACCATGGAAGGTGAATGATACAAATCATAATCAGTCTATAAATGAAGTAAAATTAGCACTCTTGACACAAGATAGAAGGATTTTAGAAGAACATGATTGGGATTTAGATCCATATCTTTAATTTAATAATTAGAGAATAGAGATGAGGAATCAAAATACATCACATAGAAGACATGAACACACAAGTGTTCCTATCCACAAGAAGAGCCTATTAAATGGAATCAATCATGTTTTAAGGTTTTGTAGTAGGCTAAATAACTTTCCATTTGATCTTAGAGGTAATTTATTTATGGATTTAGTGTAGGGATTAGTTTAGTTTTTTTCATGCTTCTTTCCTTCCTATCCCTTGTAAGTAAGTAGTGTTTGTAAATATTTATTTGTTTGTTTGGTGTGTTTGATTTTAGTGATTTATTCCTTGATTTTAAATAAGTCCTTTTGGATATCCCTCAGCTCAAATTTCACCTAATTTATCAATAATTTCATAGTTCAAAAATACAGGTATGACTTCTCAACATTGATTGATCATGGATTGTTGAAACATGAGCTTGATGTTATAGTTTGGAGAAAATAGCAAAGATTAATGGATAATTTAATTATTCCTTGAGATATTAAACCTTGTTCTAATCTAAATTTGATTTTAATAATGATTTCACATGTTGGGTGAAAGTTTGAATTATTGAAACATAGTCATGTTTGCACTTAATAAACATTATTATCTGGGACAAAGTTTGCAAACAAGTATGATTGTTTGAAGATCAAAACACTTAACCAAATCCTAAAACTTATCTAACTTGGTTCCCAACCTTGATATAAATTCAAAATGATTTACAAAATACAAAAATAATAACCTTATTAAAAAATTCAAGATCGTTCTAAGTAAAAGTGATTCAGTAATCTCCACCTAGGCTAAGGATGCATGGATGGTAGTGGATTAAGACTTTGAGTGGAACTAAAGGAATCTCTATTGGGACTATGGATGCCTAGCTAGCAGTAGAGCAATGTCAAAGCCTTCTCTAAGCTAAAACATGATCCTTAATGCACATCCAAGTTTGTTATAAGTCAGTGTTACTGGTTAAAATCATGAAATATGGAAGTTATTCCCTAAATCCCATAGAAAACAGTAAGTTAAATCAAAGCACACACACAACATGGCTGAGTTTTGATATTTAAACCCAATCCTTCATGAGTAAGACTTATTTTGATCATGAATAGATCTTAACTATGGTATATGATCATTTGAAATAAGTATCTTAGTTATTATTCTAAACTGGAGTCTCTAAATTCTAACATATTGTTATGTTTCCCCTAGAAGTCACCATTTGTTGAGGTTAACATTAACCTATTTTTGAAAAATGGGGATCATTATTTTAAATTGTGCATATTTGTTCCTTAAAATTGAAAATTCACTTGATCAGAGTACCATTAACATGTTTTCATATTGTCTTTATTTAAATATCATCCACACCTAGTTCTCATTTGGATTAATTGACATGTTTTCAGGTGATCATGGTTTTACCCCTTCTAAGGTTATTAATGATTATTGATTGTGTTTATGTATTATAGATTCAATGGAATCTCATTTGGGAATGAACATGTTTAGGGTTTTTTTCTTCAATGTTAATTTATCTTTTACTTGCCTTTCATCTATCAAAAATTAATAGAATCTATTTTAAGTCATGATAAAACCCTAGTTTAATTTTTTAACCTAGATCCACTTTTGAATTAAATTTAAACATGTGTGGGAATAATTTCCATGAGAATAGTTATTTGTGCTATGGACTTAGCTTAATTTTTATCCTAAGGCTTAGCCATGTTTTTCAACATGACCAAACCTTAGTCTAAAAATCTTATGCTTGGTCCCTTTATATCCCATGAACACTTGGTCTATTTCATTATTGGCATGGTTTAACTAATGTAGGGTCCCTTTTGTTATGTTCCAAGATTAGCCTTAAAACCATACCATAAATTTCTAATTTATTTATTAATACAATGAAAACCTTGGCTAAAGATTTATGCCATATCTTTTGTCATTCACAGGGTCCACTTCATTATGTTCTAAAACATAGCTTAATATTTAATCCTACATTTTTAATTCATGTTTATTAACATGAATAAAAACATTAGTCTTAAGACTTTATCCTGAGTTCCATATGTTTCCTAGATCTGAATTAAATGTTTTCATTGACCAAAAGATCAATGATCTGCATTTTCTTAGGTGATCAAGATTTAGCAATGTGTATAAAGTCAACAAGTTAAAAGCCTTAATCAATGATGTGCATTTACCTAAGCGATGGATATCTAATAGTGAGATATTATATTTCAAAATTCAAGCCCCAACCCTAAGCTAAAGTTTGAGCATCTCTTAAATACCGATGGTATGTGGATGAGCATACACACTCTGATCAATGATCTATGGAGCAGGAGGCATAATTATTTAGATTAACATCAACAAAGCATGATTGATCCATGTAAATGAGATCAATAGTACAATATTAATGTGGATATTTCAACAATGCTCAAAGTGAATGAGGAAGTAACAAGTGTCATAACCATAGGGAGTGTAGTAGGTAGCCAATGGCATTCTACCCCTCATATTGAGATCTGATGGAGTGCATTGATATAACCAAACAAGATACAATGGTGCATGATGAAAGTTGAAAATTCAAAAGCCCTAAGAATGAATGCAAAGAAGACACATGGTATAGTTGAAAGCCACAAATTAAATCTCAAACATATTTCAAAGATCAATGGTACATGAATGAGTGTATACATTTTGGTCAACAGCCTATAGAGTAGGAGGCATATTTAAATAGATCAAAATTGATGAAGCATGATTGATCTGTGAAAATGAGATCAACAATTAGAGATAAACATTGACATTTCAACAAAGCTTAGAGTAAATGTAGAAGTTACAAGTGTCATAAATATGTTGAATGTAGTAAGCATCCAATGCCATTCAACTTCTCAAATCAAGATCAATGCGCAGCATTGCTCTAAGAAAATAAATCCAATAATGTGAGTCCCAAGTCAAATTTTCAAAGATACAAACCTAATGAGGTGTTGACATGTGTCCTAAGGGAAATGGTCACATGTTAGGATTAAATGGATAGAATGACATGGCATTTCCACATTGACATAACACATTAGATTCTTGAACCAGTGAAAATCAAAAATGTGAACACACATGTCTTAGACTTAATTTGGTTAGAGAATATGAAAACGAAGATCCTGCAATAGAGCAAGAGAAGGTTGTAGTTACAGAGGCATCAAAAGGGCTAATTAAGCTGATATGGTATATTATATTGAGTTAAAGGCCCTATAAACCCTTTCAAAGGAATAATCTATTCTGTATAGACATGGGCAACATGTAACGCATAGTTATGTTGGGTTATTCACAGTTAAATAGGGTCATTGGAGGTATTGTCTTTGTAAAGGGATACTTATCTTTAAAATGTGTTGGAGTTCCATTTGAAAATTGATGACTCAAACTATCTCATAACCTATAAAATGGGGTATTGCCATTGTAAAAATAAAGATTTTTTGGAGCCAAAAAACCATTTGTAACTTTTAAGAAAATTAATATAAGCAAGGAGTTATGCAAAGTTTATCCATATTTGCTTGTGTGAATTTATATCATGTTTATCTCTCATTTTTTGATCTTATCTTCATATTTGAATGGTTCTTATGAATTCTGGATATATGTCTTTAAATGTAGAGTTACTAATTTGTGTTAATGCTAGATTAGTGGAAAATCATAACCAACAACTCACGAATGGATTCTTCAAATCTAGAACTAAGAAGTGTTTATTAAACACTATATGTTGACCTAGTTATACACATTTAGGAATCAATACCACAATAGTGTCAAAGATAATATACTTCACCATATTTAGGGATATACTCTAGTAACAGTTTAGGAGGTATGGCCTTATCTTTGGGTTGAGTAGTAGTTTCATGCAATGTGTTGATGTACTACATAAGTTTTTAGAAATGGGTAGAAGAATAATTATTTGTCTAATGAATCAATAAATACATTTATTAGTAGGATTTGTGGGTATACTAGTTGAAGTCATGGAGGGAGAAGCCTAGGATTATTGATATAAATGGAAACCTTTGGTCCAATGACCAACAACTTTATGAATATCACAATATGGTTGATCTTCCCATTTTGTGAGAAAGGGATTTAGATAAGGTAAGGGAAAAAGGACATCACCAAGGAAGTGTGAGTTGGATTAGAAACTAGACTACGATCATCAATAAGTAAGGTTGGTTATGTAGCAGATCTAAGAATAATGGCTAGCATCTTTATAGGAAGCAGACTATAAGGGTCATGGTATCTAGAAAAAAGATAAGGTCCTATCATGGCATGATCCATGAACATACTCTTATGGATATATGCTATGACTAGAGGCATAATATTTGAGTCTTTCATCTCTACCCTTTGAACAATAATGGACAAACTAGTATTAGGTGCTAAAAAAAAGGAATACTAGAAGAAGAACGAAAAAATTGAAATAAAGAAGATAGATATCGAAGAACTTCAATATTTATAGATAAGATGAATCCAACAAATAATGGGTCATCTAAAGCATAACCATCATCATAGTTAAGTTTATACAAGTTGATGGTACATATAAGAATGACTTTGTCATCAGAGAAATCATGATGCATGGAGTGTCTAGTTTTGGTTAAGACAATGGGTGTGTCATTAAAAGGTAGATGATGGGATTGATATTGAAGATAAGGAGGAATTTGGGTGATGATATGAGGAGAAATATTGGAGGTTTTAATCTTTAGTCTTATCTCATCTAACTCATCATCATTAAATTCTAAAAGGTTAGGTGGAATATTCCTAATTAATTCAATGTGACCATTAGAATCTCAAGTGGAGTTGACTGGATACTTAAATTTTTAAGATTCCTTATATTGGAAAATTGGTAAGGGTTCAAGGGTAGGTATTTTAAAGACATTAAATTCTTAAAATTGTTCAAAAATCTAAGGATTTGTGTCCCTTGGAATTTTGTTGATAGTTCCATTGTGAGGTAATTTTACACATTAGCAAGTAGATGAGGTGATTGACCTCATACAATGGGTCTAAGGTTGACTAATTAAGATGTTGTAATAAATTGGAAAGTTAAACTTCATAACTTTAACATAGATGGTAATAGGAGGAATGGTAATGGGAATCTAAAAATAACGTAGAGGAGGCATTTGCCTTCTGTCATAGCCTTAACCTGTACTACATGTATATTTAAGGTTGTATTTGGAATATCTAAATGTCTCAATGAAGTCAAGGGAGGAAACATAAGAACCTAAACCTTCAAAATTTTATCATGCTTAACTTGTATATCATTTATTTGGATGCTAATGAATAGAAGAGGATCATATGCATGAAGAAATATCTCATTAGGATTCATTGAAGTAATAGGGAACTTAAGTGAGAGAGAAGTGTCCACTATATCATCAATATGGATGGACATCTCTTCACATTGTTAAAGTATATTATCTTCAAATATAGATAAGATAACTTCACATCCTATAAGAGGAGGATGAGGGATGTTCATTTTGAATAACAATTACATTAGGCAGTTTTGATGATGGAGAGAAGTTCTCATTACTTATAAGAAAGGTGTTTGATATGCTAGATGGGAAAGTTCCCTAATAGGATCCCATTCATTATAACTCAAAGGATTATTAGATATAGGTTTATAATGTTTCAATAGCTCATAGAAAGGAGGGTTGAAGGTATAATTAAATTTGTGTTGATAGGGTATGGTTAGTTTAGGTTAGTTTCAAGTGGGTTGAGTTACTTTAGGTGATGTGGTGTTTGGTTGAGTTATTTATTATGGTTGGGTAGAATAAATACTATTGGAATTTTGGATATGGTATGGAAGTTGTGAGAAGAGTATAAATGGTATGAGATGTAAAATCAAGTTGTGTTGTTGAGAGTGGTGTGCGTATGGGTATTGATTCTTCTTTCCCCAATTTCATGAGATAGGATGGGGAAGTGTCTTGAATGACATGAAATGTTTGAGAGGTGTTATGTGTGGGTGTTGAATTTGAGTCAATAAAAGTAACTAATCTTCTCATATTAGTCATATTAACAACATTTTCATCATTGATGGTAAGGTCTATAAGACATTCAATATTATTATTAGTAAGAGTAGGTTGTTTGATATTATCTTAGTGGTTAGTAAGGGGATCCTTGTAAATAGCTAGATAAGCATTGGTTTTATTTTAAACTTGGTTTTCACTTTGTGTTTCATGAGCTTTAAAATCAATGTCATAATATTGTTGACATTTCTAGATAAGGGATTCATGATAAAAGTTAGGACCAAGATGAAAATCCATAACAATATTTCATACTAACCTATTGGTCTCATAAGAAATGCCCTAACTTGTATGAAACCAACAAAAAAAAAATTAGATCATACCATGATTTCATAGGGTGAGTGGGGTCAAGATATTGTGGTAGAGGTATTGGGAGACATTTTTGAATTTATGCTAGGGATAATGGTCTGTGCACATTAGTGCGGCTATGTTGAGAAAATGTGGGAGTAGGAGTGTTTTTTGAGGGAGGAAAAAGCTCTATGACATTGTTTGGAGTAATGTCTTGGATGGTATGTAGAGTGTAATAATTTTTTGTAACTATTGATGTTTGGATTTGCACCCTGGATGAGAAGTTCAACTTTTTCCATCCAAGTGGCAAATTGGAATCATCTCTCTTGTTCTGGGTGACAATTTCATTGAGATGAATCTATATATTAGGGGTTATCTCCCCTTGATGCACCTTTAAATCTATCTATAATCTATCAATTGTATATGAAAAGAGTTCAGGAAAATAACTAAGAAAAAAATTAGTGATGTACCAATATTTTATATCCTCCCAATTGATTGAAACCACTACTTTAAAGACAAAACAAGGTGTTTTCTTGCATAGGACTCACAACTGAGGAACCATTGATACATCAATATTTAATATGCTATATTAGAGAAGGTATATGATTCTTAAGAAGGAAATGAATGATCCAAAGAAAGATACAATCATGAATCACTTCTAAGATATCTTACACTTAGAAAAGAATACTAGCAAAGACCTGCATTAATCTTCTTTCTGAAAATTGGTAGACCATCAAGAGTACAAGATAGAAAAGACAATATTTCACTAGACTAGACCAATAATGATTCAATCATTACTCAATATTACAATGTATGAGAGGCAATCACACTTGTGTATCTCTTCAAGAGTTCTTCAAGTGCAAATCTAGCTAGAGTTTCCCTAATAACTAGTGGATTATGTGAAATGAGCCAAGAGAATGCATATATATATAGCCTTTGAGAGGTAGATAAATCAAAGGAAGTCCAAGGGTCATTGAGACATGTGTCATCTTATAAGGATCAGTTACATTTTCATGGGAGAGAAGTGGGTGAGCTATACCATGTCACTAAATGGATCAGTTATAATGAGTTACAACTAAACCCAAGCCTAAGTTACAATTGAATTAGCTACAATTAAATGAGTTATAATTGAAACAAAATTTCTCAATTACAATTGCCACTTCCTACCTTTATCCTCACCTTCAAGTCCCACTGAGCCTTTCTTTTAAACTCCAATGACTACTTTTTTTAGTCTAAAATTGATGTATTGTAGGCCATCACTCTTTGGGCATTCCTTCAGACATTTTTCCAATGATCATTTTATTTTCCATTTTGCTTCCTTTGTATCAGACAAGTTTTTTAAAATAATTGGTCAAACAATCTTTTTGAAAGAATTATTTTAGATTTTTTATTTGGCCCTTTCTGTTCTTTAAAATCACCATTCAGCAAAGTGCAAAAGGCCTTTTTTGAAATGAACATACCCTTCAGCTTCTTGAAAGTGACCCTTTGAAAGAGTTGAAAGTGTCCTTAAAATTTTGGAAATGGTCTTCCAAAAGGAAAACCCTTCAGATTTTTTGAAATGGTCCACCTTCCTACGGAAACAATCTTTCAGAATTTTGAAAATGTCACTTTGGGAAAGTTGAAATGCCCTTCAGACTTTTTGAAAAGTACCTTGAAATTATCCTTTAGCTTGAAAAAGTCCTTCAAAAAATTTGTCGCATACCCTTTGAAAAATTTGTCACATACCCTTTAGAAAAGTTGAAGTTCCTTTTGGAAAAGTTGTCTTAGACAAAAAGTCCAAAAAAATTCCTTTAGAAAAGTTTAAACATACCCTTAGAAAAAAATGCAAGTTTCCACTTTCCAAAGAAAATGCCCTTTGAGAAAGTTGTAAATGATCCTTTAGAAAAACTAAAGTGGACCTTTTCCTGAAAGGAAATTACCCTTTGAGAAATTTGAAGTGGACCTTTTCTTGACAAAAGATACCCTTCAGAAAAAATGGAACATACCCTTCGAAAAAGTTGCCTCGAATAATTTTTATGAAAGAATCCTATTGAATGAAAAATTTTAAAGAAATACAATTAAGTAAAAATCCTCAAACAAAAAGTCCAAAAGAATTCAACAAAGGCTTAGCATAGACCAAAAATGAAATTTCTGAAAGGAATAGAATTATACATTTGTTAGGGATTTGACAAAGAACACTTCTTCCAAATAAAAGATAAGTACTAAACCTAGACAAAGATATAGATTTAAACATTTTTTTTCAAATAGGAGTGCCCAATTTTGGCCTGAAGAGCCAAAATTTGGTCAACAAAATGGTGACTCATAGGGTTAGTATGCCTACTATACTAACCAGACCAGTAGCCTTATCCAACTCAGGGCCAATGGATTTAATGTATTCTTGAAGATAACTAACAATGATTATGCCAAAACAAAATACAAGGAAACACACCACACAATATCAAGACTAAGCAAAGACAACACAAAACAAGACAAAGACAAAATCACACATGTGCATAAGCACTTAGGGAACACAAGAAAAATAGGAAACTATGTACAAAGGAGAAGGAAGACATTAGTAACAATTATTTAAATATATCCATTGATTAGATATGTATCTCCTCTCCATCTAACTTTGAGAGTTGTAAATCATTGTGTTGTTTACACTATGTGATCACATATAGGCCACTTCACAAAGCATCAAACTTTGTGTGCCTTCCAGGTTTGGCCCTATCTTCATCCCATTTTAGGACAATGTCTCCTTTTAAACTCCTTGGCATGGAATTCTTGTCAAAATACTTTTTTGTTTGCTATTGGTGAGTAGTCATGATGTGCATAGCTTGATCTCTTGTCTCCTCAAGCTCCATCAACTCACATAATCTAACTTCTATTCTCTCATTCTCCATCAATTATAACTGATAAGTGAGGTCTAAATCTATTAATTCTAATGAGATAGGAAGCCTAGCCTCCCTTCTATACACAAGTGTGTATGGTGAGTTCCAAATTGCTCTCTTTTGGGTGATCCTATCAGCCCAAAGGGTTATCTTCAACTTGGTGTGCCAAGTGCTTTGATTCTCCTCCATAGTCCTCTTTATGATCTTGATCAAATTCTTGTTTGTAGATTCAGCTAGTCCATTTCCTTAGGGATAATAGTTGGAGGAGGTACTAAGAGAGATGCCATGCTTCAAATCCTATTCACTTGTCCTTATTCCTAAGAAGGTTAATGCATTATTTGAAATGATTATTGAAGGAGCTCCAAACCTGGTTACTATACCTTCATAAAAGTCCAAGACTAAGTTTTCATTTTCCTCCTTAAGAGCTACATCCTCCACCCATCTTGTAAAATAGTCAGTGGCTATCAACACCCACTTGTGATGAGCACTAGGAGGACTGATTAGACCTATCAAATACAAACCCCATTGCATGAAGGGTTACTCAACCTGGATTGGGTGAAGAGGAAAGGAAGCTAACTTTTTTTCCATCAAAAAGAGCACATTTTTGGAATTTCCTTACCCAAGCATGATTGTCCTTAAACAAGATAGGCCAAAAATAACTAGCCCTCATAATCTTAGCAGTTGTGGTTCTAGGAGCAAAGTGACCACCAGTTGGTCCATCATGAAACTCATGCAGCACTTTATAAATCTAATCTAAATCAATACATCTCAACAACAGACCCAAAAATTTCTTTTTAAATAGCTCATCATCAACAAGTACATAAATAATGGATTGTAGCTTAAAGTACCTTCTCTTAGCCCTATCAAGACTTGGTGGACGCTCACCAATTTGAAGGAAATGGATCATGTCATGTGTCTAAATTATCATAGATGAAGGTATAGATATTATAGGATCATCATAGAGTACCAAAACAAATTCTCTTTGCTCTTTCAAGTTTAAATCAAGATGCTCAGACAGTCCTTTTCCTTTCACTAGCTTTGTTGTTTTGATCTCCACATCATACTCCATCACTTTGGTGATCCAACCTACCCTTTTCTCATTAAAATATTTGCTCAACAAAACTTCTTTCACACTAGGATGAGGCACAAAAATGTGAATCTTGTTATTAGATAACATATGCGTAATTTTATTTAAACTCCTTATGACTGAAAGCACTTGTTTCTCAACATATGTTTATCTTGTCTCATAGCATTCCAAACCTTGACTAAAGAAGGCAATAGGGTGATCAAAATTTTCATCATTATCTTGAGTAAGCATGGCAAATATTACCTCTTCATTCTCAAAAGTATAAAAATTGAAGTCCTTAAAGAAGATTGGACTTGCAAGAGTGGGATTTTGGGTAATGGATTGCTTGATCTCTTCAAAACTTTCTTTCCTCCTTATTTTCCAAGTGAATATCTCATCCTTCCTTAGCATGGAGGTGAAGGGCTTGATCAGGTTATCAAAATTAGGAATAAACCTCATAGTTAAATTTATCTTTCCAAAGAATCTTTGTAAACCCTTTTTATGCTTAGGCAAAGATAATTCCAAGATGGCACTTACCCATTTAGGATCGATAGATAGACCTTTTTTATAAATAATGTGGCTTAAGAGTTTGCTTTTATGAACAAAAAATAGACACTTCTTTGGGTTTAGAGAGATCCCAAACTCTCTACACCTCTCAAAAATCTATCTTAGGTGATTCAAATGATATTTTGGTTCCTTGGAGAAAACTATCACATTATCAACATATACCAATACAATGTCATTAATTAATTCTTGAAAAGCCATATCTATTACACATTCAAAATTAGCTCTAGCATTTGACAATCTAAATGGCATCTTCCTATAGGCATATGTGCCCCATTTGGTGGTGAAGGTTGTTTTGTATTGGTCACTGTCTTTCACCAAAATCTGATTATACTTGGAATAACCATCTAGGAGGGAAAACCTCTCACTACCTACCTCCAATTGTAGAATTTGCTCCATAGAAGGGAAGGGATAATGATCTCTCAAAGGCACTCTATTCAAGTCCCTGAAGTCCACTCATAACCTGATCTCCCCATTCTTCTTTCTAATAGGGACTCAATTAGCCAGCCAAGAAGAATGCTAGTGTTAGGTTGTGGAGCTAAAAGCTTCAAACCCTTTGCAAATAGAAGGAACAAGATGGTTGTTGAGATCCAGGAGAACCAGCATCGGCAGCAGGACCGACGTCAGTCGTGACCCAGTGTAGAAGGCCGCCGGCGACGGTAGGGAGTCGACCGACGTCGGTAAAACCAGACTAGCAGGGACCGACGTCGGTCGCCTGTGTGTTCCCGAACTGCTCGTTACATGGACAGTTAGTTAAGTGAACGAAGTGTTTGCATGTAAAGGCCAATTAGAGTCTTTGGTTGTGAGGATAATTGTCTAAATTAAGAGTCTAAGTTAGTGTTTGAGTTAGGGATCTATTTATAGACCCATTGGCATGTATTGTAATTAAGGCATGAGATAGAAAGGAAGGCAAATAAGTTGCTTCCATTGTAAGATCATTGAGTTGCAGGTTGTTGCAAGCTCATAGGGGATCTACATGTGAGTATGGTCTGTTGAATTGTAGGTTGCAGGTTCATGGGAGATCAACTTGAAGTACTTTTGAGTGCTTGGTGAACTGGCAGGGTTATTACTAACTAGTTGGAGAGGTGAACACCAATTCTGTTTGTGAGTTGGTTGTTGGGACCATTTTTTATGTAGGAGAGTGTTGTGTGAGAAGAATTACTGTACACTTGAGGTGTGGCAAACCTCTGTAAGGTGAAAGAGTGTGGCGGCTCTTTATTGTATTCTTTTCTATAAAGTGTTAATACAAGATAATGTATTGTCTCTCATATTCTGCGCTATTGGTGAATTCTAGCTATTTGTGTTTCTGGTTATTTCCGCATTTATAATTGCTTATATTTGGTAATCATACTGTGCTCTTTCTGAGGAGCAAGATCCAACAAGAGGAATCAGAACGGAGGTGTGTTTGTTCTTTGACTTCCCTGACAGCTAGATGGGAAAGATGATTTTGGACTCAATTAGTTTGGTAATTTCTTTCCTCATGAGAGGCTCAATATTGGGATTGATCGGCCTTTATCTTTGTTTGATGGGTTTATCATTTTCATCTAGATCTATGGTGTGTTCATCCAAGCTTGGGTCAAAACCCTTCAAATCACTATACTCCCATGCAAAAATATCACTAAACTCCTTGCATAGTTCAATGAAATCATGCCTCTCTTGACTAGTGCATACCTTCCCAAGTGCAAGTAGTTTATCTTTAAATATTTATACCCTTTCATATTTCTATTGTATAGTGGACATAACTACATTTTCCTTCTTGATCTGGTCATCCTTGTTTAAAATTCTCTCAAGAGTCACTAAGCCTTTAGGAAGCTTGTTGGACTTCAAATAGACAATATTCCCTCCATATTATTTCTATAGTTTAGACTAATTCTTGGAAGAAAACTTAGCCTTTTCTTGAAAAAGTGACATCTTTTGGTCACTATCAAAGACCTACCAATTAGTGACATTATATAGTATGGATGGTCTCACAATCACCTTTAGATGGGGCTAGTTTTTATCTTCCTTTATGCCCTTTGGAACATCAAATTGAGCACCAACAGATGTCAACCTATCAGTATGTTTATTGTCTTCCCTTAGAATAGATATGATGTTAAAGGCCATGAAATCTTTTAGAAGGTCCCAAAATCTATGCTTATAGGATTTGAGCAAGGAGTTCTTGGTCAAATTCTACCCTCTAACTTAATTCACAATAAGCTCGCTATCACCAAACACTTGTAATTCCTTGACACCTCTTTTCCTTGCCCATTCAAGGCCATGGATAAGGGCCTCATACTCTAACACATTACAAGTGCAAGAGAATTGAAGTTTGAAGGCTAAAAAATACCTTTCCTTTGAAGGTAAAACCAACAAAGCTCCACCACCTACCCCCATCTTGATTCTAGACCCATCAAAGAAGAGCTACCACAAGCCATTCACATCTTCACTTGGCTTCATCAAATTTGGCATGAAATATCCCTTCTCATGTATTTAATAAACTCCAATATTGTATTCTTCAATAAACTTGTAAGGATCATGTTCATAGTTATCATCTCCCCACTTATCTAGGAACAAATAAGAAACTCCTTCGAGGGAAGATGATGGAGATTGGTCACTATGAAGCTTCTCTTCATCAATGATAACATAGTTAATATTTTCTACCTTAGGTTAATATGGTTCCAAGTGATTTCTATGGATAGGTTCTGACTTGATCTTCACCTTAGTGTCATATTTTATCCTAAACACCATGTAGGACCAATTAGCTGCCAAATATCCACCTATCTTGGATGTAAAGTCCCTTGATAATCAAAGAGAAAAATAGGGAGGTAAATCTACTACTACCACATCATGGGGAATTGAAAAATTAGGACAATCATGAAGGGTCAAATTCAAGCCTTTCACTATCACCAAAGTCTTGGCTGGTGGTCCATCCAATTGCAAAACTCTTTAGTCATTGGCTCATACTTGAGGCCTAGCTTATCTGCTCTACATTTTGGCAGAATTGATGTGATTTCTCCACTATAAATGATGAAATTATGAACCAATAAATCACCAATAATTATATATAAGTAAAAAGGATGAGTCTTCTCATCTTTCTTCACTTAACCATCCATAAATTGAGTTCCATTTATCAGAATGACATTATCATTTATAGATGGACCAGCATGTTTGCCCAATCCATGCAAATCTTTTTAGAGTATATATTTCTTCCCTATTAATTTTAGATAATCCCATAATTATATGTTCATATGGATATTCTTTGTCTAGTCTATCATATTTATGGAAGGATTACTCACCTTGGGATTCTCTTTATAAACATTTGCACTTTATGATGTAGCTTGTGGAGGTAGAGTTATAGCAGCTATAAAATTTGGAATCCTCTAATTGTATTATATTTTAGGAGTTGTGTTAGACCCACTTACCATAGGAGATGATGTAAGAGTCACAACATGTCTTGATTAGTTCCTTGAGCTTCATTGGCAGCCCTCCTTTTGGACCTAGTATTGGAGGCAACACTAGTATTCTGATTGCTTGTATTTCCCAAGAAATTAATGGCATAAAACTCATCCTCCAAATGAATTATGAGGGTAGAATCATTTTTAGGTTTTCCATTTTACACCCCACCTTACATGGATCCTTATTAACTTGAATCTTGGAAATATTGATTGCTTTGCATTACCATACCTTGATTGTGTATTTCATTTGCATAAGCAACTTGTTCTTGACCATGTTCAAAAGATGGATAGCTAGGATATTATTATACCAAGAATAAATTGTTTTGAGTGGGGAAAAGGGCTTTAGAGGATGAAGTATCACTAGTATTATAGATTTGATAGGGCTTGACATCGTTAATTTGGGCTTATCCCTGATTATTGCCCTAAAATGGAGGTTTGTTTGTTTATCCAAACTAATTATAGGATTGATATGGCCTATAACCTTAAGATTTTAATATTTTAAGGGAAACTAACTCATTTGTAACACTTTGAAGTAGGATTTTAACTTCATGGATTTCATTGGTAGGTGTAATCATAGATTTTTCTTGACCAGACAAAGGAGTTAAAGTGGGTAATGCACTTTGACTAAGAGAATACAAATCAGGAAATAGTGGCATTGGAGGTCGAGGAGATATCTTTCCCATTTAAAAAAGATAATTCTTAGCATTTATGGCTATTTAATAGGTGTTAGGTAGTGTTTTTCCACCCATATATTCAATCATCATGGTAATGTCACTATTTAATGTTTTCAAGTAGTACAAAAATGCTTAGTTTGCAGTTGGCCTCACAAGAAAAGGGATTATGTCCCAAGTTTTTTGGAACCTAGTATTAAAATCTTGCATGAATTCATGTGGTGACCTTTTTATTGTGGTTAATTACTCAGCTAAAGATAGGTGATCACTCTTTTCCCCAAACCTATCTATCAATAGAGTCCCCAATTCATCCCATGGGCCAATAGAATTATAGGTAGGGTCCCATACCAGTCCAAGAAATTTCCTTTGAAAGACAAGGCTAACATCCTAGTAACTACATTTTCTTGGGTAATATTATGGATATTACAAAAAAATTCTATATTTTTGATGTGCTCAGTGAAAATAATTGGACCATCTCCACTAAAAGATGGGACACTTTTGAGGGTTGCTCCTAGAATTTGATCATATTGGGAAAGATGCAAGCGAGATGCCCTGATGAAAGGCAAAAAAGGATATCATTTAGCCAGTTTGTAGTGATCACTATGGGTGTTAAGGATGGAATGTAACATAAAATTGGAATATTTAAACACAAAATCTCTTTTGTAATGATGAGTATTGACAACCCTAAACATTTTGGTAGAATATAGAGGTAGTTCCACAAACTTGAAGGGTACACCTTTAGTATCAGACCTAGTGGTCACCTTTGGCATGGAAAACTAGACTAATTATGAAATAAAGACTTCAATTATTCAATGGAGTTGCCATGTATTTAATGTATATATTTCTTTCAATTCAATAATGCTAATATTAACACCACTCTTGAACAATCTTCTAAGACTTAGTTGTCCCACCAAGCATGCCAAAAATTATTGATGCTTGGATTTATACCCTTGAGGAGATGTTAAGCTTTCCTCATCCAAGTGATAAAATGGAATCATCTCTCTTGCTATGGGTGACAATTTCATTGAGATGAATCTCTAGATTAGGGGCTAGCTCCCCTTGAAGCACCTTTAAAGCTCTCTCTAATCTATCAATTGTATATGAAAAGAGTTTACGAAAACAACTAAGAAAATGAATGATGATGCACCAATATTTAATATCCTCCCAATTGACTGAAACCACTAGTTTAAAGACAAAACAAGGTGTTTTATTGCATAGGACTCACAACTCAGGAACCATTGCTACACCAATATTTCATATGCTAGATTCGAGAAGGTATATGATTCTTAAGAAGGAAATGAATGATCTAAAGAAAGATACAGTCATGAATCACTTCTAATATATCTCTCCAGTTAGAAAAAATACTAGCAAAGACCTGTAATAATATTATTTTTGCAAATTGGTAGACCATCAAGAGTACAAGCTAGAAAATATAATCTTTCACTAGACTAGACCAATAATGATTCAATCATTACTCAATATTACATCATATGAGAGGCAATCACACTTGTGTATCTCTTAAAGAGTCTTTCAAGTACAAATCTATCTAGAGTTTCCCCAATAACTAGTAGAGGATGCAAAATGAGCCAAGATAATGCATATATATAGCCTTTGAGAGGTAGAGAAATCAAAGGAAGTCCAAGGGTCACTAAGACATGTGTCATCTTGAAAAGATTAGTTAAATTTTCATGGGAGAGAAGTGGGTGAGCTATGCCATATCACTGAATAGATCAGTTACAATGAGTTACAACTAAACCAAATCCTTAGTTACAATTGAATCAACTATAGTTGAATAAGTTACAACTAAAACAAAATGCCTCAGTTACAATTGCCACTTGTTACCTTTATCCCCACCTTCAGGTTCCTATCAAGCCTTTCTTTTAAACTCTAATGGCTAGTTTCTTTAGTCTAAATTGATATTTTGTGGGCCATCACTCCTCAAGCATTCCTTTAGACATTTTTCCCATGGTCATTTTATTTTCCCTTTTACTTCTTTTGTATCAAAATTTTTTTTTGAAAGAATTCCTTGGATAATCTTTCTGAAAGAATTCTTTCAAACTTTCTATTTGGCCCTTTTGGTTCTTTAAAATGACCATTTGGCAAAGTTAAAAAGGCCTTTTCTAAAATGAACATACCCTTTGATGTCTTGCAAGTGACCCTTCAAAAGAGTTGAAAGTGTCCTTAGGATTTTGGAAATGGTCTTCTAAAAGGAAAAAATTCCCTTTAGATTTTTTGAAATGGTCCACCTTCCTGTGGAAACAATCTTTTGAACTTTTGAAAACATCCCTTCAGGAAAGTTGAAATTCCCTTTAGACTTTCTAAAAAGTACCTTTCAGCCTTCTTATAAATGACCCTTTAGGAAAGTTGAAAGTGTCATTTAGCTTGAAAAATTCCTTTGGAAAAGTTGTCACATACCCTTCGAAAAAGTTGAAGTGCCTTTCATAAAATTTGTCTCAGATAAAAAGTTTGAAACAATTCCTTTGAAAAAGTTGAAAAATACACTTTGAAAAAAATGTGAGTGTCCACTTCCCAAATAAAATACCCTTTGATAAAGTTGTAAATGATCTTTCGAAAAAATTGAAGTGGACCTTTTCCAGAAAGGAAATTACCCTTCAAGAAGTTTGAAGTGGACCTTTTCCTGACAAAAGAAACCCTTCAAAAAAATGGAACATACCCTTCAAAAAAAGTTACCTCGGACAATTTTTTTGAAAGAATCCTACCGAATGAAAATTTGAAAGAAAATACACTTAAGGAAAAAGCCTCATACAAAAAGTCTGAAAGAATTCGACAAAGGCTTAGAACAAAAACCTGAAAGAATTTGGCAAAGGCTTAACACAGACCAAAAATGAACTTTATAAAAGGAATATACTTACACATTTGTTGGGGCTTTGACAAAGAAAGTTTCTTTTGAAGAAAAGCTAAGTACTGGACCTGGCCAAAGATATAGATTTAGATATTTTTTTGTAAATAGGGGTGCCCAATTTTGGCCTAAAGGATCAAATTTTGGTCAACAGTAACATAATCATTATTTACATGATGATTTTTATTTTTAATGAGCATGCAAGTGCCCATTATAGGTTTAGGTGGTTCAAATTGATGCATGAGGAAGTCTTATCATTTGGCTTGGTCAAGGATTCTTCTAATGTTTTTGGAGAGAGGGTCCTAGCTTGATATTATAATTTGGCGTGTACAAAATTGGTAAATAGGTGAAAGAGGTTGTCATCCACCATATTATGTTCACATTTTTAGACAAGTTTTTCCATTGTTTAATGAAGGCTTGAGCCATTTCAGTTTTGAGTTATTTGCATTCTTTAAAAAGGGATAAGTTGTTTTTAGGAAGATCACTAGTTTGAAATTATTGGAATAGTGAGTTGACCAAGTATTTTAGGCTAGTGATAGAGTGTGTTTTTAATTTATTTTACCAATCTAAGGCATCTCTTGAGGGAATTTTAGGCAATAGTTTGGTAGTGGTGAAGGTATTAAGCTTAACCCAATCTTTATAAAGGTTACCAAATGTTTTTAAATACAAGGTGGGATCGGTAGATCCATTATAGGAAATGGTGGGGGTGATACCTCGTATGTCAATGTTAGCAATTTGACATACTAGAGGTTTTTTTGTATATAATTGATGGTTTTAATGATGAGTGGTGGTGGTTGTTGTATAAGGTTACCATGCGAATCCCTAAGGCGGGGATGAGGGGCATTAGGATTTTACATTCCCCATGAAACATGGTGAGGTTGGTTTTGGAGATGTATGAGATGATTTTTCATTTGCATCATCTGGTTTGCATTTTTTGTTTGAAAAGTATGAATTCCGTTAACCATTTTTAGGATAAGTTGATTAGTTTGAACAATATTTTGACTAGTAGATGTAGCATGTGATGCATTAATATTATGGAAGGTATTAGGATATTGTGATTCACTATAGGTGTACGATGAGGTAGTGGCATACACTACACTAGTGGCATGAGTAGCATTTGTAGAAAAATAAGCATTGGTAGTAGGGTTACAGATGCGGGTGCTCTTAAGAGACCCACTACAAGTTGAACCTACCATGTTTGTAGAAATACTTGACATGGATGTTGAAATAGACATAGAATATGATGTCATGGTGTGGGTAGGAGACATTATAGAGGGGAAATATTGATATGAAAACAAAGGCATTCACCCAAATCTATGCGAAAAGGTAGGTGAGGGTGAATGTGGTTCTCCTATATAAGGTCCCATCATGAGATTATAGATGGTTGTAGGATCTTTCCCTCTATGTTGATGGTTTTCATTAATGTAGAAAAGCATTTTTGTTGTGTATTCAAGATCACACTCATCTTCTAAATAAAACAAAGGGTTAGGTGTTAAGTAATCATGGGGAGGATTCCCATAGTTGGTGGTGTGAGTGTCAACATGGATATTACTTTGATTCATGGTGGGTGCCACAAGATGTGTCTTAGGGAATCTATTAGAGTTGGTAAAACTCATCATGTTTGATTGATTCAATTACATATTATCGTCAAGCAATAAATTCATGTGAAGGAGATATATTAAAAACTTTTTAAAAATAAAAGTCCACCTATAGGATACAAGGTCAAACCAATTGATATTGTCTTGTAGGATAGTAAATAGAACATGTTACAAAAGATAGTTGAGCTGGTTAACAACATTTTGTAGATGATAAATTGAGAGAGTCTCAAAGACACATAGTCAAATTGGTCAACTATGTGTCGAAAGGAAACATAATAAGCATACTATAAGAGACTGGGTTGAACTGAGTGACTGTGTTCTATAAGAAAATAGAGACTATAGGAAACACAATCAAGTAGATCAATTATGTTTTGAAGGTAGAGACAAAATTTAACAATCATGATTGTAGATGATCTAGTTTTATTATGAAAAATACTTAACATAAACACACAAACAACTGTATTGATCTAGTTGATTCAATTATGGAACACAACACAAACCTTACACCAACATTAGTTGATGTAAGATTTTGTAATACAACATTCAATTATCAAATAGCAAGTAGTAACAATAGAAATGCTAATCTAAGTGGTTATTCTTGAATGTTTTAAGTTATAATAATTTTTAAAATAAATGTGATAGAGAGTTGGCTATAAGAAAGAACTAAAAAATCAATTTAAGGATGGTTTCAGGAAGTTGAGTCTGAAGAGGATATGTATTGGTGATGGTACTAGCTTGGTATTGGGTCATACCCCATCACTTAACAATCCCACAATGATAAGGGTGTCAAGTGTTCTACCAATATATACCATCAACCACATATTTATACTTGGATAGAAAACCAAGTTGGCTTCCCCCTTGGTGATGAAATCCAAGTAGGTAGACCTTGGGTAGAAGTTATTTAAATGTTTTTTGATGTTGTGTTGTTTAGACGTGTGTGAAAAAAAAATAGTGTGACTGAATCACTAAATTAAAAACCCCCTATTTAATCTATGTACATTAATCTAAGAAAGAAGTAAATAATGAAAATTGAATTAATTATTAACAATATAAGTTAATTCTTTTGTTTTGAAGAGTACATAATAAGTTCAGGTGAGCTTGTATGCAAATAGTACAGAACATAATCCATAGGGTCGATAATGTCTATTGAAGTAAGATATAGAAGAATTTAGTCAAACAAGTTGATTGAGTCTTTTAAAAAGGAAAGTAAGCTATAGAACTATGTTGATCTATTTGACCTAGTTTGATGTAGGGTTAGAGTTTTATAGATTTAAAACTATGAAAAATAGGACTATAAATAAATAACAAAAATGACTAAGAAGGTAAGAATGAACTTGATAATTTTTGAAGATGTCAAGATTGTTATTTTTATATTGTGTTGTTTAAATGATAATTTTTATTATGTTAATATATTTAAATGGGTCAAAAAAGTCTAAAATCTTGTATTTAAATAGGTAAACTGAGTTGAACTCATTGATCCAATTACTTGTTGTTGAAGATGACCTACATAAAGAAATATAGAGTTTATCACAATGACTATATGTTAAACCTACACACTGATAACAAATGAAGGTGTGAATAAAAACCTACAAGGGTTAGTTCGCATTGGGTTCACCAAAATGTATACAAGGGAAAGTGAAGTTGATATACAAATCAATCCTAGCTAGGAGAAGATAAATCACACTATCCCTTCTACTTGTTGGTATATTTATATAATTGGGGTCATGACCAATATGGATCCTCTAGACCTAAGTGGTCTCTTACCATAATATCACTAGAGAGGGTTCCAAAACCTCTAGTCAAACAACACCATGCGATCACCCTAGATACTTTATGTTTTCTTATTCATAAGTAAATGATAAATTAAATAAAAATCTAACCTATGATCACCAAAGCATGTGGCACAAAATTAGGGTAATAAACATAAAATTAAACATGCATAGAATAACTCTACTCAATTCAATGTAGAGGTAATCCTAATAGATGGAGATAGAATAATATAATCTAACAAATGCAAATCTATCTACTTTAATAAAGAGGAGAAAAAGTTAGGAATACTTACCTTTGAAAATGAACCCATTGAGCCTCAATCTCTCCCTTGGCCAAGGTTATTTGCAATAGGTTTTTGTGTTTTGTAAGGATAACAAATATAGGTCATCTTTAGGCTGCATGACTTCTCATATCCATCCAAAATAATTCTCCCACAAGACAAGATTTGTATCTCTAAGTGTAGCATTGAAACCCTAAGCAATGGCTCCTAAAGTACAATGGTGGATAAGTAGATGTAAAAATAATTATTAACTCTTTGTCTCTTTATGAAATGGTAAAAATAATGTGTTTATTAGTTGGATCTAACCCTAAAATCTTCCAAAGTTTTAGCTGACAGAGTCAACCTAATCGACACTGTATCATTAATTTAATACATTAGTTAGCTCCCTGACTAGGTTAGCCAATCCAACCTAATCTCTTAATTTTCTCATATATTTTAAGTACAGGGTCAGCCTAGGCCAAATTTGTTTGGTAAAAGTTAAAAAAAGGTTTTGGCTTAGGTCAGGGCTATTTAAGGTGGTGAATTACTTGAAGGATTGTGTAAGAGAGGTGTCAAAGCTTAGGTAAATGTATATGAGAGTTTTGTGTTGGTTTCAAGTAGTTTTATAGGGAATAACAATCTAATTAATCACCAATGGTCTACCCACCCCTTTCCCAGTGCACCCTTTAAAGCATGTACTTAGAGAGATTGAGTCTCGATGGGTTCCTGTAAGAGAGAAAGCATCAGTAATTGATAAAGTTTAAAAATATTATGTGTGTATAATATTCATGTAACTATACCAATAATCTTGTCTATTTGGTGATCATATGTTGTAGGTTGAGGATGTGTATTATATGCATGATTTACTTTGTAAGTATCCTTGGTCTCTATTGCCTTATGCTTGGGAAATAGATCATTAAATATTTTCAATTTGTAATTTCCATTTTTTGTGTTCTATAATCATTTTTAGGTGTTATAACTCAATTGTATTTTCATTAATAATATCTTGTATATTATGCCTTAACTTGAAACCTATGCTTGTAACATGTCTAGGAGCTTTATTGTGGTTGTTGACCAAATTTCACTTTTTGGTCAAATTTGGGAACCCCTAGGAAAAAAAATTGATTTTAAACATTTTAAGGGGTCATAATTGTTGTCATAGGAAGTTTCACTTTTTATATGATGTCATTTGAGATCACATTAGCTTTAGTCTTAGTCACATTAGCCAATTTGTCTGTTATGGGTCATTTTATGTCATTTTAAGAGTCATTAATGCATTTGGCACATTTCCAAAGGTGCCTATGTGTCTAAATTTTGTTCAAAATGTCAAATAAGCCATTTTATATTTATAAAATGTCAGTTACATCAGATAATTTTAGGATTCATAACTAAAATTATAGAAATTAACTACAAAAGAGGGAAAATGGCACTTGTATGGATTATTGGGAAGTGTGCCACATGAAGTATATTTATATGGGTCCATAAAACCTTATAAAAATCATATAAATGCTTGGTTTT
Organism: Torreya grandis; assembly: GCA_037957365.1. Taxonomy (NCBI): domain Eukaryota; kingdom Viridiplantae; phylum Streptophyta; class Pinopsida; order Cupressales; family Taxaceae; genus Torreya; species Torreya grandis. Next base: position 50,586 of record JARHVA010003875.1, on the reverse strand, counting down.
CTCTATAATTTCCATTTTTAATCCAAATCCATTATGTACATTTTTGCTCTTCTTGGCAGACTGAACTGACCTTCAAGTTTTTGCTCAGTACGAGAAGCACAGGTAGTTTCAGACAAAATAATTTTTGGAGGATGTTTATAGTCCAATAAATTAATTTTCATATATGTATTTTTAATATTGGTCAATTTTTCTATATGAACAATTGCTAACAAGTTGACTATGCAAATTTGATAGTTGTTTTGTGAACCCTGATAGTTTTACTCCATTTTTTTCCAAATTTGTACAAAAAAATTGTTGGTGTTGGATCCAAAGTATGTTTCATTCCTTCTTATATTATCTTCATTCTTTATTTCATGATTCATGATTTTTAGATGAGAAAAATTGGTCTATCATGAAGGAGGTGTCACCATGTATAGTTTCAGATGGAGTGTTTTGATTTATTGAGTGTATCTCTCCTATAGGTGACTTTTTAAACTAATAAATAGTGTCCCATATATGTTTGGTTTATATCATTACTTACTTCCATGTTTTTATCTCATCATGGAATTCCTTGGGTAGTTTACAAGCTTGTTTTTCTTCATTTGCCAACTTCATGCTTAGTTTTAGTTGAATTTCATGCACAAGCTTGTTCACCCTATATATGAAGTGTTAATGGAGGTTTTTTTAATTTTAAAGACTTTTTAGGTTGAGTTATGTTCCTTTGCATGTTAAAGGAGGCATATACTTGACCATGTGCTCATATCCCAAGCTATATTAGTCATGAAATGCCATTATCTATTGAATTACATGAACATACAAGTGATTTCCACATAGAGGAAGGTGTTTTGAGGTTGTTTTAAAAGTTTTATTAATGGATTTTATCCATATTAGGGCTAAAAAATTCATTTGAGGTGGTTTGAGAGCCTTCCCCTTGCATTTTCTTGCTCCTTCTATGCCTCTACCTACACAAAGTCAAAACCTTTACCTACAGACCCTAATGATGTCATATTGATATTGGGAGAAATGTACTTGTGCTCCAAATTATTAAAATTGTCTAATATGCATTGACATGCCTAATAGAGCCTTTTCTAGGCTTGTTTTGGTCTTATATCACTTTCACTGCCAAGCATATAGTCAAATACACACCTATAAGTGACATCAGTAGGGGTTGAAGGTTTGTATGGAGGTATTTCACAAGGTTGAGCCGTCATGAGGTTTATGAGGAAATTTGACTGCTTATAAATCATTATTAATACCCTTGGTAGCTCATTAGGTGTTGGATAAGCATCCCAACAAACATTTCTGAGTTGTAAGACCATTTTCCCAAAAATTGATAAAATAGAGGACCTATTGGTATTGTGAGTAACATATACCATAATCTCAAGATCCCTTTGATGCTCCTAATTGTTTGGCCTTGTATCCATTGGCATGGATAATTAATTTACCAAGTTTGAATGGGTTATTTCAAGTGTAAATAGGTATTCTAAAGGTATAAAAGTACTCTCAAGCACACTGAAAAGATCTAGTAGTGTCTATTGGCCTGTAGGGAACAAAAGGATTTTGTCACCTTAAGAAAATAATTACAACTATAAGAACATGGAGTGAATTACTAGACTAGCTTAAGAAGACAAGATGAAATAAAAGAAAACAAAAGAGGTCAGGGTAGAACATTAAACATGCCATGACCACTTGCAGGCCTCCATTCAAGCATAAAAGGTTAACCTACAGGGGTCAGACAAGTTGAACAAGAGGAAGAAATGTTTTGTATATATTTGATGTCGTCTAGTATATTTTAAGTTAATATTAAATGGTTATAAAATGTGTGTAAATCCAAGGTGAGTTCAATAAACATTTTCTCATGGTAATCATCCAAATCAACCCCTATTTTAGCACCTATAATAGGGTAAAAACATCATACCTCAGTCTAAGTAGGAATCAAGTAGGATAGACATTGTTTGAGATTTAATGGAATAGATAATATAAATATAAATGAAACATACATTGGTTCAACCTAAAGGGTGTCTTGAATATTTGGTACATACCATGACAAGGTGAAAGGGATACCTTATGATGACCTATAGGCAGGGGTTAAGAATGAGTGTCTCAGTCTTGAACAAGTATGAAATACAATAAAGATTATGACATTATTAAGAGAAGTGAAACTAAAAGAGGAATTTGATGACCTTATAAGGTCTCAATGGGGTCTCAGATCATGATATTATTTTCATGACCTCTAGATAGGATAAACTAACCTATAGGAAAGGGTAGAAGTACAGTATATTAGTCAGGCAGATAGTGACTAAGAAGATTGATACTATAATGATGCCTTAAGTTTTACAAGAGGATGATAGTGAAAATATGTACATTTCCAACTAATTAGGTTCATTTATAATTATAAACATATTTTTTGAAGCTCAATAAATACCAATAAACACGTACAGATAGGACTGTATTAGTCAAGGCAAGGTCTAGACAAGCAAAGGCTAAAATGAGGTATAAACCCTATAGGAGTGAAAATAGAGTGTGAGTGACTTAAATAAGATCCATTATGGTCAAATTTATGTCATATGATTCCTAATACCCTACCAAGATTCCCAAACATCTTTTTCACTTGGCAAATAGACTACAGTTCGTACAAGCAAGCTAGGAAACCCTTGGTTCAAAGAGTAAGCATAAGGAATCCACTATTGAGAAGGGTATTAGATGGTTTAAAAATATCCATGAGAAAAAATTCAAGGTGATAAAAATTTATATGTATATTATAAACATGAAATTGGTTTGGAAAGGTTACCTACAAGTGGATTTGGATAAGAATGTAAGAAAACAAGGTTTTTTAGCCCCTTTTTTAGACAAGTTGAGTTAGTTAGGTACCTAAATGAGGGAGTCTGACCTTTCCATTTGGTAAATATCCTCAATAGTACCTTAAAAAAATCCCAAAACTCTCATTTTTCCATGGTAAATAGGGATATATCTCTTTATTTTGTTTTAGAGACCAGCCACTTAAGAAAATCATAACTTTGGTCTACCAAGCAAAAGATGGGAAAATGAGTGGATGACCTAAGATGAGGCCTTGAGATATTTAATGAACATTGGGTGATGTATATGTAAGGTTTAAGGATTCTTATTAAAAATCATAAAATATCCAATCCCTTAGAGTGACCTGATTGTGCATGCATACAGTCTAATTTGGCAAGGTTCCACTAGGCCAAGTTGGCAAAAGTGAGGAAAAGTGATGAAAGGAGTGTTGGAGAGGCCATGTGATAGATTGGATAGTATGAAAGAAGTTTGAACATTTTTAATAAGCCATCTTAAGCATGTTATAACAATCTAAATGATCCAAACTTTTAAGGTATATGTTAATCCCACTAACCATTCAATAAACTTAGTACCATCATGAGGTCTACCCTCATTTATAAATCCTATAAATATATGTGGTTGATTGAAATATTATTATAAGATGTAAATAGACATGTTTAATCTATTGGAATGCAACAAACCTATAGGAGATTAATTTCTAGCCTTGACATAGTCCAAACATGCAAAATGAGAGGAAAATAAGTTTGATGGGTGTTTTCAAGAACTCATATCTTTTCTAAGGTTATGCATGGGAACTAGATGGATTGAAATAATTTAGTAGGGTCCCTTGGAATCAGTCTTGTGGATTTTGTAGGCAGGTTCAACATCCAAGTTTTATGAATAAAGATTAAGACCTAGAACTACCTAAAACCCTAGTTATGACCTGATGAGGGAAATGAGCTTGGAGATCCAACCTAATGGTACATTTTTTTAAGGAAACCTATTGTAAAATGGATAATACTCACCCCTCATCCATGCAAGGATATGTATGGAATTGTATGGACAACAGGGAAAATGTGGTTTTTCTCACCATTTTTTTGTGTTTTTTAGGGTTTATGATGTTTTATAAGGTGTAATCAGGTTTAATGGAAATATCATGACCTATTAGAACTCCATATGGTTATTTTATCCTATGGAAAATTTTCTAAATGTCCAAACTAAAGCTCTCCTCTCATCCAGTCAAAAATGGCTTGGTACACACAAGAGTGAAAAGTGTGGAAACCTCAATTAGATGTCATTTTAAGGTGAGTTGAGACGTATAAGAAAATGTATAAGATTTATAAGTTTAATTAACTCCCACCCATGTATTTTCATGGGAAACTTAAGACATTTTTGAGGCCAAGTGTGAGGGATGACTGAAATAAGGTTTTTTAAGACTGTAAACAATGATTGCTTCATTCTAGGAATTTAAAAAAGTGTAAGGATGAAACAAATGCATGTAATTGAATTCCTAAATTAATTAAATCTCATCCCAATCATTTTACCTATCCGTATTACATGGTGTGATGTTCAAATAGATGCAAATTTTGAAGGCAATTTTATGTGCCAAGACTGAGAGTTCTATGTGACTTTTCACAATTTTCATGGCTTGTATGAACAATTGGACCTCCTTAATTTGTATTGTTTAAATCATTCCTATTTTTTATGCAAATTATAACTAAGTTTTGAATATTTACACATGTTCAAGTGACATTTGGAGTTCCTTTGCTTTGCCTCTCTCTCAAAAGCTATAAATATGGACTTTTTTACTTCTTTTTAGTAGCCTCCATTGGTTAATGGGGAAAATCTAGCCAAATTTCTAATTAAAAGACTCTTGAAGAAGTATACAAGTGATTTTTCCAATTAAATTATGTACTATTGAGTATTGATTACAATCTTATTGGTCTTATCTAGTGAAAGATCTTCTTTTCTAGCATGTTACTCTTGATTATCTACCAAATGTGTAGAAAGGTTATTGTTACAGGTCTTTTTTAGTATTATTTTATAAGTTTATAGGTTTATTATAAGTGTTTTATGATTATATCCCTTCATGGAATCATCTGTTACCCTCCTAAGTATCAAATACCTTCTTGAATCTAACATATGAAACATTGATGTGACAATACATCCCAAGTTGTGAGTTTTGTGTGAGAGACACTTTTTTTTGTCTTTAAGTGGTAGATATTAAGTCAAATAAGGGATATTAAACATTGGTTCATCACCTTTTTTGGTTTTCTTAGCTGTTTTCTTAACCCTTTTCATCCAAAAGTTGATAGGTAAAGAAGTGCTTCAAAGAGTGCATCAAGGGAACTAGTCCTTCTAGAGATTCATCTCTCAATATTGTCACCCACAAAAAGAGGGTTGTCTCCATTGTGAAACTTGGATGAGGAGAGAGGCATTTCCTCAGGGGTGCAAATCTAAGTGTCAATAGTAGTCATAATATGCATTATTTTCATAACTATTAATTTTAGGTCTACTCGCATCAAACTCTTATAGTAGAAGAATAAATATGATGTTTCACTCAATAAATTTTATACTAGTACATGACGAGGTGATGGTAATCATGAAAATTTCCTCTTCTATAGATTGAATAATAATATCCTATTTTTAGTCATTGATACTACATTAACCATTGTCTTTACCTCAATCTTGTTATCATTTTATTTAACCTTGTATATTGTTTTACTTTAAAATTTAGTAGTTGATGTACTTGGAGTATTGAGTGCATACTTGAGTTTTTTCAAAAATATGAGTTTGACTTTTCTTTCTCTCATTTTATGACATAACTCTTCAAAATACTTGAATTTTATGAATACTATTGACTCATGGAATGATGGAAGAAATGTTTTCTTGAAGATGTCTTGTAACTCATTTTATACAATATGATTGGTCATCTTAGATAGAATGGTCTTATACCATACTACATAATAATTTATTGGCTCATTGGACCCTTTCTTTAGTTTAGAAATTTATGCATAAGTTGGTTTCTCATAAATGTTAACAAAGAAGTCTTTTAGAAACTAGTCTTCCAAACGGTTGAATGTTCTAACTAGTTTTAGGGGAAGGTCATATAACCATCGCAAAGCATAGTCTTTGAGACTTATTGGGAATAACTTGGTCAATAATTTGTCATTGGATACATAATCCAAACATGTTTAATGTAAGGATCAAATTTATTTTTCAATATCACCTTTACCATAGTCAATTTTAATCTTATGAGCTAAAACACCTATATTAAGCGTTAAACTAATGTCTTAGGGGCTAACAAATAATGAATAAATACATATGAATCCATTAAATGACTAAATATAAATTCACCTTACTCTAATTATAATAACTTATATTTTAGAACTAAAATAATTTGCTCAAGGGAATGTGCAGTAGATGAGGTTCATGATGTAATATGCATAGCCATTGTAGGATGGTAATAGGTCATTTGTGTAGGAAGAGGCATGGAAACTTATGGGAATCTTTGTGTTTCCCCACACATAGGTTGGACATCACATGTGTGAATGGAGGTGTAGATGTAGGAATAGTACTAATAATCTAAGTATGAACACCTATGGTTAGATTGGTAGCTTAAAGTGAATGATAAACAATGGTAAAGGCTCTTATTATTCCCCAGATACAAAAAACTTAGCTTTGTGTACAGTGTTACATGCTAGGATTAATTTTACCACTTTATCTACTTCTCAAGGATGTTGATGAAATACATTTGAAAAAAACTTTGACTTGGTAAAAATATACCCATTAAGCTCATTGGGATCAATACTTTTTTGTATTCATGAGTATCTTTATTATCATTATTCTTATGTTCTAAATTAGGCATTTCAATAAAATCATCAGTTTGTACATATTCATGAATAATTTCATCTTCAAAATAAGAATAATCATTCATTGTATTTATTTTATCCAAGTTAGAAGAAATTTAAAGAATCTAATTATGCTCTATATAGGCCCCACTTGATCTAGGCACTACTCCTTAGATGGACAAGAAAACTAGCCCTTTTGGATGGCATAGGATGAAATCATGAAAGTACATAAAATGTTAAGGCCAAAGGTGTAAATATGTATTTTTTTGTATATGTGGAAATCAAAAATTAAAACTAAACCCTAAAACAAAATTATGAAAACCCTAGGAGGAAACCTAAGGTCTGACATAATTTAATAAATATTTGGGTTTATAAATATGTTTTACCCTAATTTAGATTACAACCCTAATTAAGATCTTAACTTGAATTTAATTCATATTGTATAATATTACAATTAAGAATGAATCTAAATGTAAAGTACTAAAATTGATTTCACAACTAGTATTTACTAAATATGGACATTATAATAAAAGATTGGATACTTATATTTTTTGGTTCACTGATTGATTGTGACTGAATTCTAAATATGAAAATAGGTTGGAAGCAGGATTAAGATTTACTCAAATCTATAAATATATCTTTGTATGCATAAGGTCCCTAACATCAGACTATGGTAATTATATCAATATTAATGACTATAGTTTATTTTATTATATTGGTATGTTTTGAGGCTCTATGACTATACATTCCATTGTGCCTTCCTACAATGTATTTATATGTGCAATCATGATGCTTCATTGTATGCACAATTTTAAAAAGTAGTATCCTTCTCCTCAAAATCCAAGGTCCACTTGTGAAAGGATAAAACCTACAAAAACTTGGGAACTATAATGGATTGAATTAACCCCAATCACCCCTATTGATGATTGATTATTTCCTATGTATCCAATACTCCAAAGAGGGAAGTCAAGCCACTTGGAGATATTCTCATTAGTGTGAATGTGAAATTATTTTCCCTTGTTATATGAATGCACCCAGTAATCTAACTTTTAACACTTATAAATACTTTTTTTGACTTGGATTGGTATGATTTGGACTTGGATAATGAATACTCTTAGTGACTAATTTGAAAATTGGGAAGAATAGAGTAGTATTTATCAATGTGCAATAGTGTATATATGTTTGATAGATAAGTGTCAAGTGAGTACCAAGTATGTGTTTTATTTGAATTTAAATGAGTCTATTTAGGTAATTTAGCATGCCATTAACATGCTAGGTAGATAGGCCAACCCGTAAGATTGAATTGATTTCAAAAAAATAGTTCTTGCTAGGTGAAAGACAATAATGTCACCCTCAAGACCATTTCATTGATAAAATTATATGAGCTTGAAATTATTGTCTAAGAGACATGATTGTAAATTTGATGATCTGGAGATGTTTGGGTAAGATATTTAGTTGGTTTGACATAGACGGAGAGGATCATGTAGGTGACTCTCAACAAAATGGGAGAGCTAGACTCAATGAAGCATGTGGATGTGAAAAAAGGTGAATAAGATCTCATTAGAGATGCACAAGTCATGTAGGTCAAATTTAGGTCAATATTGACATTTTCAAGTGTCTAATACCATGTTTTCATATCTATAGATGGATCAAAACTAGAGTAAATTTATCCATATGAAATAGGGTCATAATACATCTTACTCTCATTTGCCTTAGAATAAGATCCCCTCAGCCTCAAATAGATGTAAGTGAAAAAATATTAGACACCAATAATTCTCACATCATCAAACTTCTGAAATTATTTTTAACACATATGAGGTGCCAACTATTTAAAGTCAAGGGTGAGACGTGTCATATTAGATACCTTTCCCATCATCATTATGACTACTTTCCTAGCATGAGCTAAAATTCTTAGGGAGATGGGGAAATAAATCCCAATATATAAATAGAAACCAAAATTTGTGTTAGCAAATAAAAAGAGTATTTTAATTTATATTATTAATTATATAGTCAGTGTTAATTATATAATCAATCATCTTAATTAAAATACAAGTGGTAATCAAATTAGATAAAGAGGAGAAGAAATAAGAAGGCCTAAAGAGACTGGAAAGAATATAATTAATCAGTACTCCCATTCCTTATGGAGAATAGGCTCCAAACTAGTCCATCTTATCTTCTTGTTTGAGCAAAGCCAATTAATATAATATTATTGAAGAAATGTATTTAAAGAATTTAAAAATAGTACCTAAAAACCACATATTAAATTAACCAAAAAAGTGCATAATAATCAAATGACATTTGAAACTGATGAATAATAGTATTATTATAATAATCATAATGCAAATATTGTAAATTAATTAGTGATTATTAAATATCAACAAAAATTAAATTTATATTAACTATGACATGAATCTTATAACTAAATTCATAAAAAAATTGTTTAAAATTATAGTTTGAATTATTTTCCCCCTCCACATCATCATGATCATAAGTATCTTCATTGTTATCATCGTCATCATCGTTATTGTTAGATTTAACATGATCTAAAAAATAATCATCCTAATTGATCTATTTTGGGTCACAACTTGGTCTCTAAAACATATAGATTTGATTAAAAATGGTAAATACAAATTTCAAATTTTACATTTTAATTTATTTAATTTGAAATTTTCAAAATGTGAAGGATTAAAAATGTCAATTAATAAATTGGTAATTACTTGTAGGCATTTAATTTCATTCATGAATTGCATAAGTGTTTCCCAATGTTTAGTCATTTCCACCTCCATGTGATATGTTGGTGGCTCCATATATTGGAATTTTATTTGTTGCAAATAGGAAAATAAAACTTTTATCAACCATTACGAGTAAATTAAGAAACAAAAAACTATGAGTGCATAGTTATTTATAAAAACTTACATGTTTTTTTATGTAAATTTAATGCAACCCATTCTTTTTGATGAGATTGTTTCCTCTTCTATATGCATGCACTTAAATATATTGTACTGAATAAGCATTGAAAATAAATACTATATTACATAACTGGAATAAAAAATCTATAAAACCAAATAGATAGAAGGATATGACATGATAATATTAAAAAATACACTAAGAATTTATTTATGCCTTCTTTCCATGTGTGATGTGTAATTTTATTCTTTTCAATAAATTTTTTTGTTGATTTTAAATGTCCAAAATTTATTTCCTTGTCATCAGTGGACATAAAATCTGCAACTTGGTTACAAATAATTACAGAGTTTGAGATGACTATAATTAGATTTAATGTAGTGCATAGGTTATTATTATGTATTATTACTTAGTCAAGATATTCATTCATAAAATTTTAAATTAGTGCATTTCCAATGCATTTTGTTGTGTTAATTTTTAATGTATGATTTCAACTATGTACCATTTTTACATCATGCCTAAAAACAATTATAATCTTATCACTCCAAACTATAGAATTTATTCAATTACATAGGGTCCTAGCCATCTTAATTTTAATTTTCCTATTTAATTCATCCAAGATCTCTAATAAACCATTAATGCATGAAACCCTAGGTAGTAGGTGAGCCAAAATTTGCACACACAAAATTAAAATTTATAAAATGAATTAAGTTAATGTCTAACACCTCATTAATAGCTCAATATCTCAAATGTACAAATGTGGAGTGAAATGTGTAACTCCCCCATGAAATTAGGTAAAATGTGTTAGGAATAGAGTGTAAATCCCATACCCAAAATAGTTAATCAAGAGTAATTTTATCTAGCTAATAATGAGTCAAATATGTAACTCCTATGACAGTGTACACCTAAGCAAGCATATCTCACAAGTGTAGTGAAACTCTAAGTGAGGTGGAATAACCAAAGTGAAATGTGTAGGAAATAATCCAGAAGAAGAAAAAAAAAGGAAATAAATTCCCTAAACTAACACCCCCACATAAGCATAGCTTAGGTGGGTAAAAATAAATGGGTCCTAACAATAAGGCTTGATGAGGTACCCATGTACAAAGAAACTCTCATAAAGTATATAAAAAGAGAAAAATAGTAGGAAAACTATCTACCCCAAAAGAGAAAAAAGAAATAAGGCATGCTCTAAAGACATTAGGCATAGCCAAAAATGCATCCATAATTGAGATCAATATATCACATAGAAATAAGAGATAAGAAGTCTTCATAGAAGATGTTGAAGCTGCCTATAGTAGAGCTCACAAAATGATGAATGTTGTTAATAAGATCCTCTACCTAAAGATAAAAGAAGACCCATCTACATTGAATAATGTTTCTTCCTTTCTCTAAAGGAAAAACATGAGGTGTGTACTAAAATTCTATCCATTCCATAATGGAAGATCAAGGCATCAATATGAATATATCTGAAAGAGGTCCAAAAATAAGGCATGCAATTATTTTGGCAAGGTCATGCACAAGAACTAGAAGTAATGCCACTAAAGTGAACCTATCATAAAAAAGACATGGAACACTTATTGGAAGAATGTCCATCTGAAGAGGAAAGATCAACTTAACAACCATCAAAATTAAAGAAGAAATTGAAAATAAAACACACATATCTGCAATATAAATATCCATAAGAACATATGAGTTATCAAAACTCTCAATGGGTACACTCACACTAGAAATAGTAGACTCCTCCAAAGCACAAGACTATGAAGTCTTTGAAAGAGTAACATATTGAACAGGGATGGAAGTAGAATCTAAAATAGGATAACTTAGGTCATGTAGAATCTCATCCTATAGTGGTGGCTTGATATAAGTAAGAGCACAATCCACCATAAATCTGACATAAAAATAAATAGAAGTAAGAGGAAAGAGTATAATAGTCTCTAAATAGGAAGAGGATGAGTGATATATATCTCAATAGGATCTATGAAAATAGATTGTAGGATGCTTTAAATAATGCAGTGACATACTATATGTTCCACATGGAAATGCAAATCCATTAAAACATGTAATATAAAGCTACCAAAAACCTTGTCATAAGTGTTAACCCACTTATTATACCAAATAGGATTAGTGTGAGCAAGAATATATCTATACAAGAATGGAATATAATTATTGCTTGTGAAAAAGTGTTCTATGTAAGCATACCAAGAAGCATAGTTAGTATTTACAAGAAGAAACACTAGTGTAGAATCAACTCTCCACATTAGTTTGCACCTCTCTAATGGAGTTGACATGATTAAGATAAGACACCAAATAATTCTAATGAGAAAAACATTGCACAAGTGATAATGCACGCTCAATGACTGGACATCAAACTCTATTGACAATATGCCCAAAAATGAGAGAAATAAGTGTAATGGTCACCAAAGTGTTACACAAGTCAAAAAACTAAGTGTGTACACAAGAGATAAATTAGGTCCCACAAAAACCCCTCTAAGACAATTAGAAATGAATCCCCCCCCCCAAATTTTTTAAGTATAATGCATGCTCAATGTGAGGACATTAGACTCAATTGATAATGCATTCAAATAGGTAAGATAAAATAGTGCACAAGTGCCAATTCACATCTCAACAAAAGGATATCAAATACAGCTAAAAATTCATCTAAATACAAGGAATCAATGTATTTGACACCAAAAATAACACTAGTGAAAAATTAAATTGATGAAATAAGAGGATATAACCACCTATCAGATTAGACCTCACCCTCGAGTGGAAGAAATTACACTAGAAATATTGAATAAGGGGCCACAACATGGGGGTCTAGGGGTAGTATCCCTCATTGGGGTCAAAGGGCAGTTCCCCTTGTGAGGTTTGAAGGCAGAGGCATAGGTGCAATCCATATCATGATATAGGGTAGGGTCAAGGGGAAACTCCCCTAAAACCAAACTTAATTTGAAGTTTGTGTGGCCCTTGAAATTGACCAAAATTCACCAATTGTATCCAAAAATTTACCCCTAGAACGGGCATCGATTATAACCAAAAATGCATCTATGAAGAGAGTAAAAGTGTGGAACAAAAAGAAATCAAAAAGAGAAGGATAAGAAAGTTTGGTTTTCTTATGAGGGGGTTTTTCTACCTACCAAACTAGGCCTCACCCTCCATCTTTGATAGGTGAAATATGAGAGTAAAAAAGGACCAAGCAAAATTAGCTTTTACAATCTCCTTACAAGATTGTTTTTATATAAAAATAATAAAAAATAACCAAGGATATTTTAAATAAAAATAATAATAATAAATTCCCCCCACAATAATCCTAAATCACCACCATAAAAATAAATCCCAACCATGCATAATAAACCCCACCTTACATTTAATCTCCACCCTTTTTATTTTTAAAAAACACCTAACACATGTAAATGTTTAAAAAAAAGGTAAGCTTGATTTTTTTTAAAGTCATGCCCAACATAAGACAAAACCATCCCCAAAAAATAAAATACCATGAATTACATTGAGAGTGATTTTTTAAACCACATATTTCAAAGAAAGATAATTGAGAATGAAATAGGGTTTTGACCAGTCAAAGCTCTAATGGTAAATGGTAGTGAAGGAAATGACTAATAGTATGAAATAGAAGATGACAAAGAGGAGAGGTGTCGGATGGTAATAAGGTAAGAAGAGGATGGAGGCTTCGATAGGAGGAGTTTTCTAGACAACATCTAAATATAGTTTAACAGTAGCAGGTATGGAGAAATGTGAATGCTATGACCTAGGAATTTGACTCAAGAGAGGACGGTTAGTATGGTGTTAGTTCCAAAATGAAAAAAATAAATAAAATAAACACACTAACAACATAACATATCTAGGCCTAGACACTAAGGAGAGCTTAGTTAACAAAATCAAATGACAAGCACAACTAAAAAATAAAGAATGAAAACACAATAATTCCTTTCACCTTCCTTGGATGCTCCAAATGCCTTTGTAATGGTGGCTTGCTCTGCTTGTGCTTCAAGACGTCTTCTTCAATGGAGTGTGGTTACCTTCATCTCCTCTTGGCGCCTTTTGCTTATGGATTAACTTAGCTTGGAATCAATTTGGAATTATAACACTAGTTACTTGAAGCTTTACATAGATCCCAAACCAAACAATAATTAGAATTCCCCATTAAAATAATTAGAAACATAGACTCAAGACTAAAATTAGTCTTTACATGCAAACTGACTATCCATCTAAAATTAGACTAGTTCTGGAATGCACAGATGATCAACGTTAGTCCCTGTCTGTCTAGAGATGACCGACGTCGGCTGATTCCTGACCGATGTTGGCAGCTTTCAGTCTACTCTTGATCAACGTCAGTTGGCTTGACCGATGTCAATTATTGTGACACTCAGCAACCTCCTCCATTTGCGTAATAGTGAAGCTTTTAGCTCCATAACCTAACAATCTCCCACTTGGAGATAAACAGTTGCACCTATACTTGTACCTATACATCATCTAATTTTATTTCTTAGCTTGTATCCCTCTTCAAGTTTAATCTTGAAGACCAACAGAAATTGAATGAAGATTCAACTTCTCCATTATTCTTGGCTTTGTTAACATTTCCGCAGGGTTCTTATCCTTACTAGCCTTTGTGACTGCAACAACCTTCTGCATCTCTAAAATCTAGCTAACCACCATACCACCAATAGTGAACACATATCCTGTGGTGCTTCTCCTGTCATCTAAGTGACCTACCATATTTGAATCTACTTACCCATGTAGAGAAGTGCTTGACTCTACATAGCATAAGTACTTGCTACTAGTCCCTCTCAAATACCTGAGAATCCACTGAACTACTTTCCAGTGCTCCTTTCCTAAATTGGCAATTAACTTGTTGAAAAATCCCACCACTTGGGTAATTTTAGGTCTAGTACACGTACTCAACCTCATCATGTGATTCAGGGCACTATTCTGTGAACTATCTAACCATAGGTGTTCTAACCAGTTCTGCATCCTGCATATTGAACCTCTCTACTACCTTATTCACATAATCCTCTAGAGACAAAATCAACCTATGACTTTCCCTATCTCTAGAAATACTCATGCCAAGGATTTTCTTTGCTCCTCCTAAATCCTTCTTGGCACACCTCTGAGCTACTTTTACCTTTAGCTCAGCAAATCCTTGCATGTGTGACCCTACAACAATCATATACACTACATACAATAACAAGATAATGTCACGACCATTGTCCAACCTGATAAAATAAACACAATGGTCACATTGACATTGACTAAAGTCATGCTTTGTCATACACCTGTCAAACCTTAAACACCATTATCCTAGAGCCTACTCAAGACCATATAACCTAGCTTTCTATCTCACCTATCTATTCTCTCCTTTCTTTAACCTGGGAATCCATTCATCTTTTAGTGCTTTCATCCCAGCTGGAAACTCTACCAAATCTCCCATTTGGTTCTCTTCCAAGGAATCAATTTCCTCATTCATGTCATGCTCCCACTGTTTCCTAGATTCTACCTGCATTGCCTCTTCAAAACTTCTTGGTTCTTGACCATCAGTGAGCAACAAGTAGTATAAAGAAGGGGAATAAAAAATTTGAGGCTTACATACCCTTTTAGTCCTCCTCATGGGCATTTGAGACTCCTTGACAGCTTATTGTCCACCCAAATTTCATTCTAACAGTGACCGATCCCAGTCATCTCTCAGTCTACATCTGACTGACATCAGTTTCATATGACCGACTTGATCGACGTCAGTTCTTACCTGACTGATGTCAGTTTTCAAATGCCTGACATCATCGACTTTGGTCTTCACCTAACTAACAATAGTTCCTACCTGTTTGACATCGGTTCTCACCTGACTAACGTCGGTAACTATGTTTTCCTATGAGTGATGACTTTTACCCATGAGCTCACTTTGGATCATAACCTTGTCCAAATCAACATTGCCCTACTCAAAATTATTCAGCCCCTTGAGCTGATCTCTATCCATCATCTTCTCCTTGAAAACCAAGGCTTTCTAGTTCTTAAATTTGTCAACGACATTAGATTTCCTCTTAAGAACATACATTCCCTTCTCACTCATCTGACCAAGCCTACAGAGCCACATCTTTGCATCTATATCTAAAGTAGATAAAACAAAAAGAGAATCAGTAATACAAGTAGATAGATAAAGAGTACCTACTTTCTTACCACATGCTAATACAAGTGCACCCTTGGAAACTTTCCAAGATTCCACTGTGAGACTTAATGTGCAACCCTCATCACCCAACTTTCTTATAAAAATTAGACTCCTCTTCAGGACTAGGACATGCATGACATCCTTCAACATCCATGTGTTGCCTATCTGCAATTTGACAAGGCTCACCAACCCCTAAATAAATCTTTCCAAAGTCTCCTTGGACATAATCATGGAAAAATACTCTATTTGGGATTGCATGGAAAGAGGCAACAAAATCTAAAACCCAGGATTCTACTTTATCCAAGGAACATATAAGAGCATCTCGTGCAACAATACCTGCATCATTTGCTTCTTTATTTCCTTCATGCTGATCTTCTACCAACCAACAATCTTTCTTTACCTGCCCTTTCTATCCACAATTCCATAATTGATAATTCTTGCCATTGAATTTCTCCATTCCTAGCTTACTTTCTTCTGCCATTGCTTTACTCCCACTCAAACAGAAACCCCTATAAGTGACATGTAATCAACAAACACTTAACACACTCTGAAACCAAAGTGTTAGTGAACCAAGATCTGATACCAACTTGTTAGTGGTATCACTTGGTGATCCTAACTCTGATACCACTTGTCAGGATCCTACTCCTTAAGATCACAATTGATTACCTTTGTATAAGCAACTAAACACAGAATTTAACCAGAAGTAATATGTAACTAGAATTCAAAAATAACATAGAATATGAGAGATAATACAATCTTGTATTAACACTCTTCCAGAAGGAAATACAATGAAGAAATCACACTCTTCCCACACCTCTTGGGCATATAGTAATTCTTCCTCAAGAGTTCTCTCTCTCAATTACAAACCAACTCAAACACAGAGTTGTTCTCTCCACCAGTCAGTAACAATACTACCAGTACACCAAGTACTCAAAGTACTCCAAGTAGATCTCCCTTGATCTTACACCTTGTTGTGTTGCAAATCTCCTTGATCTTGCTACCCTATAGATCTCCTTTAACCTTGCACACACACACACACCTGTAAACCAACTGATCTTACTTACCATGTAGATCTCCCCTGATCTTGCACAACCTACAGATCAACTAATCTTACAATTGGAAGACCCCTTGTCCTTGTCCTTGTCCTTGACAAGTCCATTTGATCTGATTACAATATAGCCCTATGGGTCTCTTAAATAGATCCCAAACAAAATAATTAGACTTCCCAATTACAATAATTAGAAACATAGACTCAAGACTAAAATTATTCTTTACATGCAAACTGATTGTCCTTCTAAAATTAGACCAATTCTGGAATGCACAGACGACCGACGTTAGTCGTTGTCTATCTGGAGATGACTGACATTAACCGATTGTGCATTCCAAAACTGGTCTAATTTTAGACTGACAGTCAGTTTGCATGTAAAGACTAATTTTAGTCTTGAGTTTGCATTTCTAATTATTGTAATTGGGAAGTCTAATTATTATTTGGTTTGGGATCTATTTAAGAGACCCATGGGGCTATATTGTAATCAAGGATCAAAAGGACTTGTCAAGAACAAGGACAAGGGTTCTTTCAATTGTAAGATCAGTTGATCTGTAGGTTGTGCAAGATCAGGGGAGATCTACATGGTAAGTAAGATTAGTTGGTTTGCAGGTGTGTGTGTGTGCAAGGTCAAAGGAGATCTGTAGGGTAGCAAGATCAAGGAGATCTGCAACACAACAAGGTGCAAGATCAAGGGAGATCCACTTAGAGTACTTTGAGTACTTGGTGTACTGGCAGTATTGTTACTGACTGGTGGAGAGAACAACTATGTGTTTGAGTTGATTTGTAATTGAGAGAGAGAACTCTTGAGGGAGAATTATTGTACACCTAAGAGGTTTGGGAAGAGTGTGATTTCTTCATTGTATTTCCTTCTGGAAGAGTGTTAATACAAGATTGTATTGTCTCTCATATTCTATGCTATTTTTGAATTCTAGTTACATATTACTTCTGGTTAAATTTTGTGTTTAGTTTCTTATACAAAGGTAATCAATTGTGCTCTTAAGGAGTAGGATCCTAACATTTTGGAACCAATCTTGCATTATAACTTTGCACTAATTAAGCTTAGAAATGATGTTGTGAGGCCTTCTATTTATAAATTTTTGGATTTGATCATAATCAACCTCAATCATCCATCTCAAGATTGAGATGTGTGGTTGAGAATTAATTCAATTTTTGGAATTAAGTTTGTAATTATCCTCATCATGGCATTGGAAGAAGGGGAAATTAATAGGCATGGAGGGCATCATGGAAGTCATTAATGAGGCATGGAGGGCATGAATCCTAATATTTGTGGCATTTATGGCCTAGGGATGTCTTTCCAAGAAATGAGGTCAATTGATGATGTAGATATTAAATATTCATATATAAAACAAATTATTCAAAAAAATTCCATGGAATTTTTTATTATGCCTTAGGTTAATTAGCTCTTAGGCATGATTAAGCACTCTGTGCACAAATTACCCAAATTGATTAGAATGCCTTGTTCTTGGTCTTAAATTTGACTCAATTTGAATTGGAAGTCTACATAGATGCTTTAAATGTATTCCCATTTAGAATGTTGAAAATAAAAAATAACAAAGGCACAAGTCTTATGCAAAAGATTTGATTGGAAAGAGCAGTTTAGAGCACATGGGTGCAAAATTGTCATTTTGACTCGAAATGAACTAATCAAAGTTAGTTGGCCTATAAATTTCATTTTCCCATTTAGGGATACCTTGGCTAAAATCAACACTTCAATATGTCAGTTTCACATCATTTAGCATGTTTACATATTTTTAGGCCAAATTGTGCATTTTAGATGGAAACTAGCCAAAAGCCTGATTGGACGTTATCAGTGCCCAGTTTTACGTGTCTACACATGTTGGGAATCTCTTGAATGTGGTTGGCTGAAGTTAGTAGTATCTAGGGAAAACATCCTCCATCCTTGACTTTGACCACATTATAGGTTTCAAAAAATCATTGATGTAGGCCCTTAACATTTGCATCCTTCACCAGGTTGGTCATGTGGAAGCAAAATGATTACCTTTTAGAGGCTACACTATAAACTAGGTCATTCAGGGCATATATGATGACCGATAGGTCTTTACACAACCTTTAAAAACTTTAAATGATTAAGTGATGGCTTGTACATGAAGATAAGTGATCAAAATTTGGTGTAACAAAATGAGATTCAAATAATAATGTCATAGATCCTTCTTACAAACAAGAAACTCATGATTTAAAAAACTCAAAAATACCAAAAAACAATATAATATTTTCAAAACCATAGAGAGACCCACTTCATAACTCAAAAAACTCACAAAGAATTTGTATACAATCAAAAATTCATCACATCTATAAACCAATCCTATTTTGGATAAAATAGATCCTACTTATACTTTCAATTGGGGATACATTAGATAATCAAGAACATAACCAATATGGGGATTTGATAGACCCAGTTAGGGGATATCTTAACATAATAACAATACTAGGGAAGGTTTTTTTTTTTTCCTCATAGAGGGTTTTTGTAAAAATAAATCCATAGCTTCGATTCCTTTTTTTAACAAACATAAGGGTTATAAAAAGTGTAGGAAGGATGAGAATGTTAAAGGGAAAGAAAAGGCAAAACCAAAACCCTCCAGTTCTCAAAAACAAATTGTAGAAGAGGATTTTGAGTTGGAGAGAACTGAAAGCTCTGAGCAGGATGTCCTAAAGGAAGAGGAAGGGATGGATGTTGGGGAGTTCAGTTCTAATTTGGACAAATATCCAGAAACTAAAGGAAAATTTGAGAAAGGGAATGAAGAGGATATTTTTGAGGGAAATTCAAAATAGAGCAATTTTAAAAATGAGGGTAATCAAATTGTGTCTGGGGAAGGTGATAAAGACAAAGATATCTTAACTGATGATCTAGTTTTTACGAGAGAGGAAGATCATATGGTTTTGGTTTCAACTCCTGCTATGGAGACTGGGGGAAAAGAAGAAGAGGAACCTATTAAGCATAAAGACCCTGTTGAGACTAGAGAGGAGAAACTGATGGATAGGGAGGAACAAATTGAAAAGGTTGATTCCCCTCCACATGAGACTGTAGAAGATATTTGAAACTCTCCACAGAGGGAAACTAAGCTTTCCTTCCTACATTTTGCCAAGTTTAAAGCTGACTCTATTCTCCAAGTTGATTCTTGGATCTATAATGAAATAATGGGTTTGAAGAAGAAAGTGGAAACAATGCAACACAATTAGGATGTTGATTGCACCAAAATCAACCACTTAGAGATGCAAATGAGAGATATCCCAAAAAATCTTAAAGATTATGAGCATAATCTTAGAATGCTCATCAAGGAAAGTAGAACAAAGATGGAGCAGTTAACATCAAGCATTTGTGATGCTACAGCTAACCTCAGTAAAAGAGCAAATGAAGAAACAATATCCTTGGAGGGTCCTAGTAAGAGGACAAGGCAGAGTTCAAGGAAGAAAGCCTTGGAAGTTGCTGCTACTTCGGCTACTAAATCCATTCAGGAAACTACTACAATTGGAAAGGAGGCTATTCAGATGATTGTGGAATTGCAATAGAAGACTAGGATCTTCTCTGTTGGTTTTGTTTTTGTTCTGGTCTTTATTGCTGGTAGATGCAACTGGTTTTTGTGATTGGTCTTGTTTCTTGGTTTTTGGTTTAAAAACTTTATTTGAGGTTTCAGGTCCTTGTATAACCTGGGTACTTTTATTGTATTATGTTTGTGGTTTTAGGTCCCTATAAAACCTGATTTTGATGCTGCTCTTTAGTAGGTTTCAGGAATGCTTTTCTTAATGTTTTATCTTTTTTGATACTGTTATAGGGTTTCAGGGTTCCTTCAAAACCTGCTTTTACCATAATCTAAAAGCAATACTAGGGAAAGATTTAAAGCCTCCAGTTCTAGAAAAATAATGAAATAACCCTAACTAAGCCCTATGCTTCCATATTCACTATAATAATAACAAGCAAAGAAATCTAATCTTGTGCTCACCAAAGCTTGTGGCACAAAGTGGGGGTAATAAATACTAAAATTAAATATGCATAGAAGGCATATTATCATGTTAATGTGTACAAAATCCTAATGCATGAAATATAAGTAAAAATGCATATCTATCTACTCTTACAAAGGAGGAACAAAGTTAGGAATACTTACCTTTATAGATGAACCCATCGAGCCTCGATCTCTCCCTTGGCCAAGGTGCTTCGTAAAAGGTTGTTGTGGTATTTAAGGATGGAAAGGATAAATAAGCTATAGGATACACAACCTATAAATTCATTTAAAATACTTCTCCATAATATAAGATCTGTATCTCTAAAGAAAGTATGAAACCTTAAGCTTATTCCTCAAGTAGAATGGTGGATAAGTAGATGTGTAATAGCTCTTACTTCTTCTTATCTTCTCTAAATAATGGTGAAATGATATTATATATATAGGTGTAATTAACCCTAAGCCAAAAAAAAATTGATAAGGTCAACCCAGTTGACCTAGTATCATTATTGATAAAAACTCACTACATCACGGGCTAGGATGGATAAGAGCTGACCTAGACCCTAAATGAGTTTCATTAATAAGAGTAAAAGGTTGACATAGTCAACCTAGTATTGTAAATTTTTGAAAGGTTTTTTAGGTTAGGAAAATGTGTATTAAATATGGTAAAATACTAGAGGAGTGTGCAAGAGAGAAGAACAAGATTAGAGGAATGGTTTTGAGGAGACAAGTGTGTAGATAACAAGTGCTAAAAGGAACAAAAATCTTATGAAGCACCAATGGTTTGCCCATCCCTTTCCTGATACACCCCTTAAGGTGTGAAATTATAGATATTAAGACTCAATGGGTTCCTAAAAGATAAATATCATTAATAATTGATAAAATTTTGAAAATATTATGTGTATACATATGCCCCACTCGAATCTCATCACGTGTCATATAAGTGCAACACAGGATGGTGTTTTGAGAATAGAACATGATAACACATAAAATTGATGCTAATAAAAATGAAATAAGGATAAAATAAGATAAATGAAAGGATAAAATTTAAAAACACATACCTTTACTTACATTAGTGTTGTAGATAAAGAAGGAGACTGTGAGAGATGTGAAGGAATCCAATGTAAAGAACATTAGGTGAGCCTATAGAGATTAGCGAAAAGAGTGAAAAATTAAAAAAAATGTAATATGTACATATAATAGTTTAAAATATTCTATATAACATTAGGATTACATAACATTTTATGATTTGGAAAAAGAGTTATTAGAGATAAAGATATGAGGGATTTAGGAAAATTGGCAAATTAGGATTGTTAAGGCAAGGTTAGAATATTGAAATTAAATAAATGAAAAAATGATGGAAAATGAATAAAAAATGATTTTGGAACACACTAAATCACATTGGAAATCATGTAAAACATAAATGGTAAAAAAGGAATGTAGAACATACTAGATCATGTTTGGAATTATGTAAAACATGAAAGAAAAATGAAATATCTTGAAGGAAAATTAGGTAAGTGAAAAGAAACTCCATAAAGAAAACCATGAATGATTGAAAAAATGAAATGTAATTCAAGATAGAAGACAAAAATGAAGAATCCATACATAAATAAAAACATGTAATAATGTAGAATGTCAAAGATAGGTGAAGTCCACAAAAATCAAAGAAGAACATGATAGTTAAATGAAAATCAAAAGTGTTAAAGGTTGAAAACTCAAACTTAGTGTTTGTTCTGAGATACAATGTAGGAAAACACAACCACTTAATGACATGACTAGTATGACAATGAGATGGTGTGGTAAGCAAATGGTCTAAGAGATTTTTTTAGGAAGGCTTGGTCTTATCCAAGGTCTTACAATACAACTCACAAACTATAAACCAAGAGGCGTAATAAGGGAGATGTGATCAAGGATTTGATCAGCTAAAAGTAATATCTAACAAGGGGACTATAAGTAAAATATGATGTAAATAAGTAATTTGAGGCACCACATGAGTGATGTGAACATATTTATCAAGAATGAGACACACTAGGCAAGTGAAAAAGGTTAATAACTATCAAAACCAAAGATGTAGCACATTTTGACTAATGAACACAAAGTTTAGGATAACAAGTGAAGTACATATATCAACCCATGAAGGTTATATGCATGAAAACTAAAACGGACCTACCTTCTTAAAATGTGTTCCTCATTCCTTAGGACCCCTTATAGAGCCATTGAACTACTACGAAGATTGGGTAATTATGTGAAAAAGTAGGTGGTACTAGATAGTATACGATAGAATGAGACCACCTATCCTAGTCTATTGCCCTATCACACCCCAATGGACCTTGGCTCTATCATGAAGCTAATTATGGAGTTTAATCTTTCACTAAGATATTAGATGTGCCAAATATAGATCACGTCTTTTAGTGTGATCTAAATTTTAAGATTTTTTTTGCCTTTGAATCATTGCCTTTTATTTATATTTTATGATTTGGCTTTTAAATTTTTTTGGAATTTAATATTCCTACTCCTCCATATAGATTTAGAGAACCAAACATGAGTGAAATAGGTGACAAACATAAGTGATCTTACAATTGGTCACTAGATAAAAGAACCGAAATACCAAGGTGTCTAAATAATCCTAAACATTCCCACAAGTGTACAATCTCAAAATTGACCGATGTGTGACTCAAATGAAGGGAAATAAGGGGAAATGGGGATCATAAGAGATTTTGTATGTAATAAGTGATAAAATGATTAATATGATTTTAGTTAATCATAAGGAGTTAAAATAGTTATATTAAAGGGATGGGACTATGCTTATGATAGTTATGTCACTAGAAATCCATACTAGCCTACAATGGATCTAGTACAAGCACAAAAGAAAGTAATAGTCATCCCAAAAAGTGGTTTAAGGATGCTTTAATGTGGTAATTTATGAGGAAGGCCAGATCTAATCTATGGTCTTACACTACAACTCACAATGTGAACACCAATGAGTTGATTGCTAAATAAGGGGAAAATAATCTTAAAGCTACTAAAGCAAATAATGAAAAAAAAGACAAAAATGAAAGAGATATATAAAAACTAAAATGAAAACAAAATCCAAATGTAATGTGTAGGAAAAACAAATAACCCAAAGGATACAATGATTCTAGTAAAACAAAACTAAAAGAAGTAAAGTGCACAAAAATAAATAAACATGAGACAAGAAATAACAAATAAGACCTATGATAACATTGGTATCAAAGATGAACATGTGAAATACAAGTTTATAAGTCTCAAAAGGTTTCTTGAAGTTAAATTTGTTTATTATTATGCATTGTAGAATAAGAGTGGGCATCGTAAGATGCCCCAATGGGTAAGTGGATGTAGGGATGGGCATCGTAAGATTCCCTAAAGTTTGAAGGGATATGTGGATGGTCATCACAAGATACCCCAACATGTGATATTATTTGAGGTGAAATTAAACCATTAAAATGAATTGCATTAGGTTGGTAGGTGCATTTGGAGATAGGTAAATGTGTTATTTTATTATATTTTAGGGATGTTGAATGTGACATAAGATGTGTAGGAGAGGTATGAAGAGGTAAAAGAGGTAAAGGAAGACCATGTATGATATGCTTAGGAGTAGGAATTTTAACTAGGTACTCTTTTGGTTTATGTGACCTAGTAGGTTGAGGTTCAATAGATGCAATTATATTTTTAAATTTGTTCATGTTAGCTATCCTTTCCTTATTGGTGTAGGAAGAAGGATCAACTATGGTTTGAACAACATTAGTGGATAAGGTGTAGGTATGAGGTAATTTTTGTTGATTGTTAGGTAGTTGATGTTGATGTTGATGTTGATGTGATTGTGATTCTTTAGATTGAATTTAAGAAGCTTGAAGATAATCTTGGTAACTTTGTTTTATGAGATTGTCAAGATTAAAATGTGAGCCAAGCAAGGAAGTAATAATAAATCGATGAAGATCATGATAAGACTCATGAGAATGAACTATATTAGCATACCACCAATAAAAATTATCATGATTGTACCATTTTTTAGGAGGTTTGAAAGGATCAAAGCTCATGGACTTAAAGGGTGTAAATTTCTTCTTAAATTGTTCTAGACTCAAGGAAGGGTGGGTTGGGTTAAAATTGATTGAATTGGATGCTCCATTTTGAGGTTAGGGAGGCTTGGATAAATAAATGTGATGAGAAAATGATTGGAAATGTTCTTTAGTAGTTATTTGAGGTGTTTCAAATTGAATCATAAGAAAGTCTTTCATTTTTGCTTGGTTTAAGGCTTTTTATAAAGTTTTAGGGGAAAATATTAGAACTTTGTATTAAAGGGGAGCTTTGAGATCAGTAACAAATAGTTTTAAAAGAGTGTCATCATTCATGTTATGGTCCAATTTATGAGATAGAGACTTCCATCATTTGATGAAAGTGTGAGCAGATTCATTAGGAAGTTGTTTGGCATTGATGAAATGGCTAAGGTAATTTTTTAGGAAGGTCATCATGTTGGAATTCCTTTACTACAGCATTGACTAAATCCTCTATTTATGAGATGGAATGTCTAAGAAGTTGGTTGTACTATTCAAGTACATCACCAACAAAGGTTTTGGCTAAGATCTTGGTGGTAGCAAAGGTGTTAGTATGGATCCATTACTTATAGATATTACAAAAAGACTTAAGAAAGATAGTAAGGTCCTTAGTCCCATCATAAGTGATAGTCAAAGAAATGTTTCTAATATCTATGGATGAAATGAATGGGTTGAATATGTTGAATCTTTTTTTTATTTATTGGAGGTTGAGGGATGATATTCTCATTGGCATCTCTAATAGGAGGAGGGAAAAAAATTTGATTTGGTTGAGACATGATTACTTGAGGTAATTGACTAGTCATATGTAATAAATGGTGTTGCATTTTCATCATTTAGGAATGATTATTTATTTGCATGATGTTCATTTGTTGAACTATTTGTGCAAGAATTTGAGTTGTGTCAATTTGTGCATTAGTATTTGAAGATGGGGGGTGGGAGGAAGGGTATTGGGTGGAGGATTCCCAACATTGGTATTGGGAGGAGGATCCTAACATTATTATTAGGAGGAAGACTAGGATGAAGGACCTCAACTAAATTACATTTTGTAGTGATTGGTTTTGTATTAGAAAAAGATGAAGAAAGTAATAGTTTCATCTGAAGTAACAAAATAAGTGAGGTTATGATCTAAATCCTTGACTATGTAATATTCTTGACTAAGTGAAGGTTGAAAATATGTCATCATTATGAAATAATATTAGATATCCACACATAGAATAGTTTAAAAAGAAAAGAGATTGGAAGGATACATATAAGAGTACAAACTCAACTAGGTCGACTTAGTACTAAAAATAGGGTATGAAAATCGAGGAAACAAGGATACAAAGTTGACAGGGTTAACCTAGTACTATAACCTGAGAAAGAGAATAAATTAATAAGGATATAGGGTCAACATATTAATATATATTGAGAGGTATAAATTAATATTGGGTTAACCAGGTTGACTCAATACTGTAGGCATAGAAATAGATGGTCTATAAGAGATTGTGTTGAACAAAATGACAGTGTATTAAAAATAGAAAAAAAAAATTACAATATAATTGAAATAAAGAAGTGAAAGGAAACACAAAATCAATTAGGTCAATGAGGATGATCCAATTGAGGCACACACCACAAAACCTTACACCAATGTTATCTAATGCAAGTTTTTACAATACAACATATAATGAGCAAAGAGCAAGTAATCAACTAAAAATCAAATGCTAACTAAGTGGTCATCTTAAATGTAATTATATTATTATAAATTATTAATTTAAGTGTGATATGGAAGTTGGATGTAATTAATGAACTAAAAATCAATCTATGGATGGTTTTTGGATGTTTAGGTTGAAAGAGATCTGTGTTGGCAATGGTACTAGCTTGGTATTAGGGCCCCTCACTTCACAATCTTATAGCAATAAAGGTGTTGGGTGATTTTATAATATACACCATTAACCACATGTTTATACTTGGCCAAAAAACTAATTTGACTTCCCCCTATGTGATAAATCCAAATAGGTAGGTCTTGGGTAGACA
The DNA here is from genome assembly GCA_037957365.1 of Torreya grandis. Taxonomy (NCBI): domain Eukaryota; kingdom Viridiplantae; phylum Streptophyta; class Pinopsida; order Cupressales; family Taxaceae; genus Torreya; species Torreya grandis. The sequence goes on along the minus strand of JARHVA010003875.1, from coordinate 23,773 downwards.
ATGTTTAAATGTGTTTTTTAAGTTATGTGATTTGCTAGTATGTGCAAGAAAGATAAAAATAGTACAACTAAATGGTATATTGAAAAACCACCTAATTAGACTATGTGATCTATTCTAAGCATGAAAACAATTTAAATTGAAAGTGTAAAGTAATTACTAGCATATAGATGTTAATTTCTAATTTGAAACATGGTACAGTGTCAGTATAGACAATAGTGTATGCAAACATTACAAAATAGAGTTGGTAGTGTCACTATTGTACTGTAAAAGTAAAGGTCTTTAAGAGCTATGTTGATAAGATCAACCTAGTCTTCCAAATAGAAGATATAATATAGAACAAGGTTGACTAGGTTGACCTAGTTTGCTATATGAGGCAGTTTTAAAGACTACAAACTGTGTAAAATAGAACTGTAAGGAAAAAATGAAATGAAGAGAGAAAGAAAGGAACCTTGGTGGGTTGGAAGATGTTGAGAAAAGTGAGATTTATGTTGAAGTACTTTGAATAGTACTTGTAAATTCTACCAATTGTGTCGATTGGGTCAACCTAGTTCTATAGTTCCCTATTAGCTAAAACCTGTGACGATGACTATACCGACCTGGTCGACCTAGTATGTTTTCTGGAAGATGTCTAGAATACTATATCAACCTAGTTGACCTAGTATGTTTTTTGGAAACCTATAAGAGTATTGTGTTGACCTATTTGACCTAGTAGCCTATATTTGATTAAGACCTACATAAAAAGAATAGAGCCATTTTTTATGTGACTATGTGTTAAACTTGCACACAAAAGTTAGAAACTATACCAACCTTGTCGACCTAATATTGTAAATATAGAAAAATAATAAATAAAATGATATAAAATGAAAAGAATTAAAGAAAAAAGTTGGGATTAGTTTTCACATTATATGAAAATAGGTATTTATGAAATGGTAAATAGTAAGTTTGATCTTTATTGAGAGGTAAATAGTAAGGTTGATATATACCGAAAGGTAAATAGTAATAGGTTGTTAGTAATTAGTAATTAGTTAATAAAAATATTGTTATATAAAACACTATTATGATATAATATTATATTGTTGATATTTTGTTAATATTTATAATAATATATCATATTTAGTGGTTAGATTTATTAGTGGGATTCAGGTGTGAGAAAATGCTAGAGAAGTTATAAGATGTTATTCCTATAAATATGTATTATTCTTAAATGTTTATTAATTTAGATAATAGAGAAGAGTGTTGAATATTTGTGTTAAAATAATTTAATATGTTTAGTTCTCCATTATTCATTTACATGAGTTGATTCATTGCATAATCTACCCCAATTATCAATAGTGGTATCAAAGTAGGTATGAAACTTTGAGAATTAAATGGGGTGGTTAATATTTGCTTTGCCCTTGAGGATGGAAAAATAATAATGTGGAAAGCTTATTAGTGTATGATTTATGCCTATGTCAATTCATGTAACCATTTCATATTCTTCTATTTTACGTTATTGAGTGTTCTCTTTGTTAAATCGGCACCTCTTGGTCTATGTCTTCTATCATATTCATTTGTATCCTATCATTGAATGTTACATCAGACTAATTCAAGCATTACATGATTCATATAGCATAAGTGCATAAATTTGCTCAACTATACATGTAATAAGTTACATTTCAGAACTTTGTTTTCTTCAGCAAACAGTATAGGTTATTGTAATTCATGATTCTTTCTAGCTCTATCAGTTGAGTTGGAGATAATTTTATTAGAGTAGGCAGTTGATGAGTGAGTGATTTAGGTCGATAGCATCTAACTATGGTGAAATAATCTTCAAATGATACACAACAGCATGATTAATTGTTAAAAGATACACAAATGTTTTGACATTATTGTCAACAAATATATAAAAAGAATCTTGCACGTATAATATTATTTGATAGGCTATTATTAGTTGGTTGCACTAGACTGCCTCATGCCCCATTGGTGTGTCCTCAATTTGTAGTGACTCTCTCTTTTAGAAAGCCATATTTTATAGATCTATAGATTTTTGTATTATTCATTACAATGATGACTTTGGTTCCAATGACTATTGTGAGCTCCTTCCATGTGATCCGCATCACTCGACTTGATTGGACCCTATATTTGGAAGAAGGAATAAATGTTATACTACAAACCTACCCACGTGCATGCCAACGTAAATCTTCAAATTCAATTTTTTAGTGTCTTTTGGTTTATATGTGTTTTGATGAGTTGACATAGTTAATTCTTTTAGTTGTGTCATTGTTTATAATTTTAATATTCCTCCAAGGTATTTATATTGATCAATATAAGTAGTGTTTTATTAAAAGGCTCTATACTTTGGTTTAAGTTTATATAAGATTTATTTTTAGGTCTTGTTTTTTTGTTAAGATTATTTATAGAGTATTGCTCTAAAAATAAATTCAATAACATAGTTGTTTTATATGTCAATATTATCAAAAATGGAAATCAAGAAATAATGTTAGTCCTTTTTTGAGTTATTAGTTGTGTGTTCTTAAAATGAGTCAAAAAGTCATTCATTTATTATATGTCAAAAAGAATCATATCAAAAAGTTAAAGTGTCATAATAATGTTGTCATTTATAAAAAGTCATTTAATATGTCAAAAGAGTAATTTTTTAAGTGTGTTAAGTCAAATAAAATGATGCATTTTTGGTCAACCCCAACATCCTATGTAAACATATTATTCTACATTATGGGGGGAATTTCCCTCAAAAAATTCATGACTTCACTGGCTAAATAAGCAACAGACATACTAGAGGATGGATGATACACTAAAGATGGAGGTTTTTTACTGACCTCTCATCAATTTCCAATGACATGGCCACACCAATAATGTGGTGACATTTTGAGGTGTTTTATTTTCAGTTGTGTGGATTTTTTATTTTTCAATTTTTTCAATGTGATAGTTACATTTATTTTTTAGTATGTGTGAAAAATAAGGACAGTTGTACCTAATCACTTATGATATTCCCATGTAAACTTTTTGTATATTTACATTGGAGAAAATTATATCATTATATCATATTTAATGGTTATCTTTATTAGTGGGACTCAGGTGTGATAAAATGTTGGAGAAGTTATAGGATGTTATTCCTATAAATATGTATTATTCCTGAATGTTTATTAATTTAGAGAATAGAGAAGAGTGTAGAATATTTGTGTTAAAATAATCTACTATGTTCAGCTCTCTATTATTCATTTTCATGAGTTGATTCATTACATAATCTACTTTAATTTTCAACAAAACCTACAAGGGTTAGATTCACATTAGGTTCACCAGAATGTATGAAATCAAAAATGCATCACATCTATAAATCAATCCTAACTCAAAGAAGATAGATCCTACTTACACTTCTGATTGGGGATACATTAGACAATCAGGAACATGACCAATATGGAGATTTGATAGATCCAATTAGGGGATCTCTTACCATAATAACAATACTAGGGAGGGTTCCAAAGCCTTAAATCAAGCAAAATCATGCAATAACCCTAATTAAGCCCTATGTTTTTATATTCACTATACTAATAACAAACAAAGAAATCTAATCTAGTGCTCACCAAAGATTGTGGCACAAAGTGGGGGTAATAAATACTAAAATTAAACATGAATAAAATACACATAATCACATCAATGTGTTTAGAATCCTAATGTATGGAAGAGAAGTACAAATGCATAACTATATACTCTTATAAAGGAAGAACAAAGTTATGAATACTTACCTTTGAAGATGAACCCACCGAGCCTCTATCTCTCCCTTGGCCAAGGTGCTTCGCAAGAGTTTGTTGTGGTATGTAAGGATGATAAGGATAAATCAGATTTAGGCTACACAACCTATCAATGCATCCAAAAGACTTCTCTACAAGACAAGATCTATATCTCCAAAGAAAGTATAAAACCCTAAGCTTTCTCCTCAAGTAGAATGGTGGATAATAAAATGCATGATAGCTCTCACTTATTCTCTTCTATAATAATGGAAAAATGATCTTGTATATATAGGTGGATTTAACCTTAAGCCCTTTTGAAAGTTTTGGCCAATAGGGTCAACCTAGTTGACCTAGTATCATTATTAACAAAAACTCACTAGGCCATGAGATAGGTCAGCCAAAAGCTAACCTAGACCCTAAATGGTTTTCACCAATAAGAGTAAAAGGTCATCCCAATTGACCTAGTAAGTTAAACTATCAAAAGGGGTTTTAGGTTAGGAAAAGGGGTATGAAAGATGGTAAAATACTAGAGGAATGTGCAAGAGAGAATAAAAATCTTAGGAGAATGGTTTTTAGGAGACAAATGTGTAGATAACAAGTGGAAAAAGGGAAATAAATCCTGGGAAGCACCAGTGGTCTGCTCACCCCTTTCTTGATGCACCTTTTAAGGCATGCATTCAGGGAGATTAAGACTTGATGGGTTCTTACAAGATAAAGAGTGTCAATAATTGATAAAATTTTGAAAATATTATTGTAAATAGAATCTACATTTTATTTTAAATTTTGACACATTTTTATATATAAATTTTTCATGTGATTTCATGAAACTCCACCAAGAACCCTAGAAAATAACCAATACAAAACTAGAAATAGCAATGTTTTCATGTAAGAAACTCACCAAGGATATAAAATGGAAAAAAAAAATTAGAAAAGCTTTGATACCATATTGAAGTCATCCGAGATCTCTAACAATCCATTAATGCACAAAATCATAGGTAGTAGGTGAGAACCATAAGTTGCACACATAAAAGATGAATGCATAAAATAAGTCAAGTTAATGTCCAACACTCCATGAATAGCTAAATATCTCATATTTACAAATAGGGAGTGAAATGTGTAACTCTCCCATGAAAGTAGGTCAAATATGGTAAGAATAGATTTTAACTCCCATACCTCGAATAGTCTGTCAAGAGTAACTCTATCTAGCTAATAATGAGTCAAACATGTAACTCCTATGATAATGTAACCTAAGAAATCATATCCCATAAGTGTAGGGAAACTCCAAGTGAGGTGGAATAACTCATGTGGCATGTGTAAGAAATAATCGACAAGAAGAAAAAATAAAAAATAAACACCCTACACTAACATTTCTTGGTTGTTTATACTTATTGTCATATATAGTTATACTTTGTCATGTATCCTAAATTCCTTTTGTTTGATATTTCGATCATGTCAAGCTTTCTATCTTCATTATTTCGATCATGTCAAGATTTCTATCTTAATTTAATTATGTCTATGAATCTTTTTTCATCTCATTTTTCTAATTCCATGAATCTTTATTTTAATGACCCCTTTTCATTTATCTTAAATTTAATTGTTAATCTTTGGTTGGGTAAAATGTACTTCATGACATTAACATTACTTAGTCAACCATTTGTAAGTCATGAAATAATCCTAAAGTATCAATGGTATGTTAGTATCCTAATCTATTATCTCCACATTACATACCTTGGTCGAAATGTTCTCTAATTAGTTTTTGAATGCTTCCACTGTTCAGTCTACTTGACAGTACTATCATATGGAACTAGTTTTGTCAATATTGCTACTAGTTTCAAGCCACAGAAGAAGAATAAAAATCCAAGTATTTTCTTGATGTAGAGAACCCAAATACCCTTGTATCCATGGTATTTGAATATCAATGATACACTTAATCCTCTAAATGAAATCACTACATGGTGTAATTCAATGAGAGTTATTACAGTCACATCCAACCTGGATCCGCCTACTACTTTTCTCTTTGCTTCTAAGTTATTTTGGGAAATAATTACTCAATAGTGGGATTATATGTACAAACAGGAGTAGTATGCTCATGTTCATAAGCATCTTAATCCTTTAGCCATATTATATAAATTATTAATAAATGAATTTGTACCCCTATCAAAAATTGAGAACTTGAATCTTGAAAATGGTTACTCAAAATGGAGCTTTTTGATCTTAAGTAATTTGATGCATTTGCCAAATAGTTTAAAGACTTGGCATATGAGGCCTAATATTTTGGTTCAATGGAAACTAAAATGAAATTCCTACAAGCACTCCCTTATAATATGATTGATAAGGTGATTGCCTATATTGTTTTAAAAGGATTAACTCTAGCTGATGTGTTTCTCTCTAATGTCATCAATTTTGCCAAGAAATAAGCTATGCAACTAGTATAAAAAACCAAAACTATCTAGAAAATTAGTAAGCATCAAGCACCTATAATTTCTCTTGCTTTTCCTAAAACTACCCCATTTGGTTGTCGCCAATTTGTCCAACCATGAAAGCACCAAAAGAAGCGTTGCTCCCATTTATCTTTTAAGCATTGCGCCTTCCCACGTAATCATTCTTATGCTCCTCCTCACCACTTCTTTAAAAAGTGAAAGACACCTCATCCTCCATCCAAATCTCTAATTTGTTATATCTATAAAAAAACTAGCTATATTGCACCCAATTGCCATTGTAAAAATTCAGCCATCAAAGTGGTCTATCCTCTAACACAGCAGCGTGGTGGGATGTTGTAGATACTGACAAAGATATTTATCACCAAGAAGATATCTATGAACTAGTCCTAGATGAATTCTTTGATGAATATTTACATGAAGATGATGTTGATGCCCTTGAATCATTAGTAGATGATTTAGAATAACTTCTTACCAATATGCAATGGCCATGGTCCCATGATTATTCAAGCCTTCCATTTGAAGCTTATGAAATATGGTCTCACCATCATGAATAAGTACCTAAAATAAATTCCAAACCAAGAAATAGATGATATAAAAGAGGATAAATTAGAAGTAGAGGATGCCAACCATTTATGCCAAGAATGCCACCATCATTGCAAAGGCCTAGTAATCCTCCTTTGCAATTTTAAAGTACATTCAAACCAAGTGACTCTTGGGTCAGAAATAAATTTTCTATTACTAACCTCCCAATATAAATCCATTTTCCAAACATAGAACCTCAATGGGATGTACTCTTACCTATTGAAGAAAATAATGAAGATGAAGTAAATGCAAAAGATTATTTCTACTCTGAACAAGACTACTGCCCACAAATATGAGAATGTAGCAATATCCAAGAAGAAGAATATGAAGCACAAGTAGAAGAAAAATTATACAAAGAATAGATTGCATTCCAAGATCTATAAAAGCACAAACTGGTATGTACTAATATTCTTCCTTTGGATATACCACAACTAGCGTATCTCACTCAGCTGATCAATGGCAAGTTTGCACAGTTTATCATAGGTGAAATGAATGGTAGACTAATAGATGCACAAGTTGATACTAGTTCTTCACTCTCATTTTCTAAACTACAAATCATTCAATATTGGAAGAAATTAGATGATTCCTTGGCTTATAAGAGCCTAAATGTCTAGGGGAATAGTTTTATTTATAATGTGTATAAACATCAACAATATCTAAGAATATAGGATAGAACATTCCAGTTTGATTTCTTTGCACTTAGTAAAATTCCTATAGATATTCTCTTAGGTAGTGCCTTCATAGATAGGTATTCACCCTATGGGTCAACACCCAAAAGTGTTATGTTCACTATTGAAAATGATAGACTGAGAATCCCTCGTCTAATCTATGTTATTAAACAATTCCTTAGCTCAATGAGCCAGACCCCTAAAAATATAGTTCTATTTGAAATACAAGAGATAGGAGAAAAGATAAAAGCCACTATCTATTTTGACAACCCTTAGCAGTTTTGGTTAAAATCTATGCCTGAAATTGAGATCATACTCATTGAAGGCAAGTAGATTGAAATTAGGAAAAAGATCCCAATTCTATCATAGGACTATAGTGATATGGAAAGACAAATTAAAGAATTGGAATTCAATGGCTTTATTAAAAAATCAACCTCTCCCTATTGCTATTATGCCTTCATCATAAACAAGCATTCAGAGTAGAAGATAGGCAAAAAGAGAATGGTCATCAACTATAAACCATTAAATACCATTACTTAGCCATAACCTTATCCAATACCAGATAAAAGTTATCTACTAGAGAAAGTCACCCAATGCAAATATTTCTCTCAGTTTGATTGCAAATCTAGTTTCTATCAAATAATAGTCAAAGAATCTGATAAAGAAAAAATAACATTCAGTTGCCCTTTAAACCATTTTCAGTGGATAGTAATTCCATTCGGATTAATGAATGCTCTAACATACTATCAAGCTTATATAGATGGCATATTTAAAGACACTTATGATTTATTATGTGTATATATTGATGATATACTAATTTTTAATGATAATCTAGCTCAACATTACTCCCATTTATCCAAGTTCTTTGAGTTGGCAGAATGCGTAGGTATAGTTCTATCTAAAACAAAGATTCAATTATGCAAGATAGAATGCAACTTCCTTGGAATGGTAGTTAAGAATTCCAAACTACAAGTCGAGTCTCATATTAAGGAAAAGATCATCAGTTTCCCTGAATAGATTGATAAACCAAAACTCTAAGCATTTTTTGGGATTATTGAATTACTTAAATAGTTTTTATCCTAATTCTGGTGAAGATAAGTTTGTGTTGCAAGAACTTCTCTAGAAGAAGAAAGGTTTCCAATGGAAAAAATAACACATTGTAGAAATCCAAAATATAAAATAAAAGGTATCTTCACTTCCATAATTACACATCCTAAAGTCTGATCACTTTATAGGGGATACTAATGCTTATGATATCTCATGGGGAGGAATGTTAGTTTGTTGTATAAATAATAAAGAATTTGTATGTAAATTTGTGAGTGTTGTGTTTAGTCTTGATGTTTTAAAATGGATATATTTTGATAAATATATTTATTCTATTAATAAATACCTTGAGAAATTCATACTAAAATGACTTCACTTGCCACATTTCATTGTAAGGAATGACTGCACTCAGTTTTTAACCTTCTGAGAAAAGGATCATGGTAGGAAGGACAACTGAGGAAAATATATAATATGGAAAGCTTTCTTTAATTAGTTTAATTTCTCTATTGAAAATATTAAAGGCAATGATAACATTATGGTAGATTGGTTAATTCAAAATCCTCCAACAATGATGATGCATCAACCTTATCCTAGTTTCAATTTAACTAGAATCCATAATCAAGGATTTGATTCTTTAAACATTCTAATCTAAGAATAGATTCTACGTGAAGGTTTGCATCCATGATTCACAAGAATTTATTATGCAATAGCTACATACTTACAGATGTCCAATGCCATCTCTAGAAAAGAAGATCATCATAGAAAAGAAGGTGTTTTTACCATTAATCACCTAAACAGTGAATTTTTGTACAACCAGTTCATCAACTTGATAAAGCATCCATTATGAACATGGAAAATCAAAATATGAACACCACACAATGTGCATATTTATAGGTAGATAGCATGGTATGGTCCACAATACATTCATGAGGAAAAAAATCATGAACAGGACACTATGGTCCACACCATTATTAGGAGATAGCTAGAGTGGGAATCTTTCAAGCACTTTCTAGATAAGATGTCTTTTTATACCCATTAGGTAAGATGAATTGTTGATAGAAGTAGAAGCATTGTTGGACCCACCAAAACAATTGTCATCATCTAGTTCATCCAATAGCATCTCACTGTAGTTTACTTTTGTGTTGTAAAGTATGAAGGGATAGACACCACCTTGGCAAAGATTCTAGGTAGGACTTCCCTGAATGCTATAAATAGATCCTCTTTCCATATGTTAAGGCATCAAAGAGATTTAGTAGATTTCTATTAATCCAAGTGTATGCTCTTCTCTTCCCCTTAGTGGGAGCTTGAGAATCAGAAACTTGATCATAGTTATATAAAATTTTGTAATAAAAATATTTTAGTAATATTGAAGGCATAGCCATTCAACCCCTGCCTATCATGGGTTTCCTGTATCAAAGCTAGATTTATAAGGATCATCTACTGACATAAAAATATTGCTCTGATACCAATATTTTTACGTCAGTAAAGGCTTCTTCTAAATTCTAGATTTGATATAGGAAACCCATGACAATACGTAGGGGCTAAAATGGCTATGGCTTCAATGTTACTAAAATATGTTTATTATAGGATTTTATATAACTATGATCAAAATTTTTATTCTCAGGCTCCCACTAAAGGAAAGAGAAGATCATACACTCAGATCAATAGAAAGCTACTAAATCTCTTTGATGATGTAACATATGTAGAGAGGATTTATGTATAGCATTTAGGGAGGTCCTACCTAGAATCTTTGCCAAGGTGGTGTCTATCCCTTCAAACTATACAACATAAAATTAAAATATAGTGAGATGTTATTGGATGAACTAGATGAGGAGAGTTGTTCTAGTGGGTCCAATAATGCTTTCACTTCTATCAACAAGTCATCTTCGCTAATGGGTAGAAAAAGACATCTTATCTGGAAAGTACTTGAAATATGCCAGTGTAGGGGCCTATTATTTCTAATGCATAGATTGATATAGAAATAAGATTTCCACTCTAGCTATCTCCTAATAATGGTGTGGACCATAATGTCCTGCTCATGATTTTATTTCATGAATGCGATGTGGACCATACCGTCGTATCCACCTGTAAAGATGCACATTATGTAGTGTTCGTATTTTGATTTGCCATGTCCATAATGGATGTTTTATCAAGTCAATGAACTGGTTGTACATAAATTTAATATTTATGTGATTAATGATAAAAATACCTTCTCTTATATGATGGTATGCTTCTATAAAGATGGCATTGGACATCCAGAAGTTTGTAGCTACTGCATAAAAAATTATTTTGAATCATGGATGCAAACCTTCATGTAGAATCTATTCCTGGATTAGAATGTTTAAAGAATCAAATCCTTGATTATGGATTCTAGTTAAATTGAAACCAAGATAAGGTTGATGCATCATAATTTTTGGAGGATTTTGACTTAACCAATCTACCATAATGTTATCAGTGCCTTTAATATGTTAAACAGAGAAATTAAACTAATTGCAGAAAGCTTTCCATCTTATATATTTTCCTCTTCCATCCTTCCTACCATGATCCTTTTCTTGAAAGGTTAAAAAATGAGTGCAGTTAGTCCTTACAATTAAATGTGGTAAGTGAAGTAATTTTAGTATGAATTTCTCAAGACATTTCTTAATAGCATAAATCTCTTTACCAGAAGATATCCATTTTAAAACATCAAGACTAAACACACCACTCGCAAATTCACATACAAACTCTTTATTATCTGTACAACAAACTGACATTCCTCCTCATGAGATATCAAAAGCATCAGTATACACTATAAAGTGATCAAATTTTGGGATGTGTAATTCTGGAAGTGAAGATACCTTTGATTTTATCTTCTGGATTGCTACAGTGTATTCTTTTTTCCATTGGAAACCATTCTTCTTCTGGAGAAGTTCTTGGAACACAAACATGTCTTCACTAGAATTAGGATAAAAACTATTTAAGTAATTCAATAATCCCAAAAATTATTAGAGTTTTGGTTTATCAAGCTATTCAAAGGAACTGGTGATCTTTTTCTTAGTATGAGACTGGACTTGGAGTTTGGAATTATGAACTACCATTCCAAGGAAGTTGCATTCTATCTTGCATAATTAAATCTTTATTTTAGACAAAACTATACCTGCACTTTCTATTAGCTCAAAGAACTTGGATAAATGGGAGTAATGCTAAGCTAGATTATCACTAAAAATTATTATAGCATCAATATATACACACAATAAATAAGAATTATCTTTGAATATGCCATCCGTATAAGCTTGATAGTATGTTAGAGCATTCATTAATATGAATGGCATTATTGTCCATTGAAAATGGCTAAAAGGGTAGCTAAATGTTATTTTTTCTTTATCAGACTCTTTGACTCTTATTTGATAGAAACTAGATTTGCAATCGAACTGAGAGAAATATTTGCATTGGGTGACTTTCTCTAGTAGATAACTTTTATCTGGTATTGGATAAGGATATGGTTGAGTAATGGTATTTAATGCTCTGTAGTTGATGACCATTCTCTTTTTGCCTCTCTTTTACTCTGAATACTTGTTTACCATGAAGGCATAACAGTAATAGGGAGAGGTTGATTTTTTAATAAAGCCATTGACTTCCAATTCTTTAATCTATCTTTCCATATCACTATATTCTTGTGTGGAATTGAGATCTTTTTCTTGATTTTCATCTGCTTGCCTTCAATGAGTTTGATCTCCATTTCAGGCATAGATTTTGACCAAAATTGATGAGAGTTGTCAGAAAAGATAGTGGCTTTTATCATTTCTCCTATCTCTTATATTTCAATAGGAACTATATTTTTAGGGGTATGGCTCATTGAGCTAGGGAATTATTTAGTAGCATATATTAGACGAGGGATTCTCAGTCTATCATTTTCAATAGTGAACATGATACTTTTGGGTGTCGACCCATAAGGTGAATACCTATCTATGAAGGCACTACCTAAGAGAATATCTACAAGAATTTTACTAAGTGCAAAGAAATCACAATGGAAGATTTTATTTTGTATTCTAAGAGATTGTTGATGTTTATACATATTACAAATAAAACTATTCCCTTAGACATCTAGGCTCTTATAATCCAAGGAATCATCTAATTTCTTCTAATATTGAATGATTTGTGGTTTAAAAAATGAGAGTGAAGCACCAGTATCAACTTATGCATCTATTAATCTACTATTGATTTCAACTATGATAAACTGGGCAAACTTGCCATTGATCAACTGAGTGAAATAAGTTGGTTGCAATATTTCTAATGGAGGAATATTAGTACATACCAATTTATGCTTTGCTATATCTTGGAATGCAATATGTTCTTGGTATAATTATTCTTTTTCTTGTGCTTCATCTTCATCTTCTTGGATATTGCTACATTCTCTTGGTTCTGGGTAGTAGTCTTGTTCAGATTAGAAAGAATCTTTTGCATCTACTTCATCTTCATTATTTTATTTAGTAGGTAAGAGTACATCCCATTGAGGTTCTATTTTTGGATAATTTATTTCTCTTGGGAGTTTTCTACTTTCAAACTTATTTCATTAGTATCTACAACATCCCACCATGCTGCTATGTTAGAGGAATAGACTGCTTCGATGGCTAAATTTTTTCAATGGCAATTGGGTGTAATATAGCCAATTTTTTATAGATGTAACAAATTAGAGATTTGGATGGAGGATGAGGAGTCTTTATCTTTTTTAGGAAGTGGTTAAGAGGAGCATAAGAATGCTTACATGGGAAGGAGCAGCTCTTAAAACATAAATAGGAGCGATGCTTCTTTTAGTGCTTTCATGGCTCGACAAATTGGCGACAGCCAAATGGGGTAGTTTTAGGAAAATTAGGAATAATTATGGATGTTTGATGCTTACTATGTTTCTATATGGTTTTGGTTTCTAATACTAGCTACATGGGTTGTTGCTTGGCAAAGTTGATGACGTCAGAGAGAGACATATTAGCTAGAGTTAATCCTTTTAAATCAATATAGACAATCACCTTATCAATCAAATTATAAAGGAGTTCTTGTAGGAACTTCATTTTAGTTTCCATTGAAATAAAACACTAGGATTCATATACCAAGTCTCTAAACTATTTGGCAAATGCATCAAATTGCTTAAGATCACAAAACTCCATTTTGAGTAACCATTTTTGAGATTCAAGTTCTCAATTTTTGATGGGGGTGCAAATTCATTTATTAACAACTGATATAATATGGCTAAAGGATCAAGATGATTATGAACATGAGCATACTACTCCTATTTGAGCATAAAATCCCACCATTGAGTAACTATTCCCCAAAATAACTTAGAAGCAAAGAGAGAAGTAGTAGGCGGACCCAGGTTGGATGCGACTATACTAACTCTCATTGAATTACAACAGGTAGTGATTTATTTAGAGGATTGAGTGTATTATAAATATTTAAATACCATGGCTGCAAGGGGATTTGGGTTCTTTTCATTACTTGAGTATTGGGATTTTTATTCTTCTTCTGTAGCTTGAAATTAGTACCAAAATTGATATAACTAGTTCCATATAATAGTATTGGTTGTTGTTTTGGAACTTCTTCAATCTTAACTATTAAAGTCTAAGTTTATGTATAATAGTACTTATCTATCTTTTTTAAAGCCTCATATAAATTATGTCGAGCTTAATCTTAGTTATAAACCAAAGAAGACTTTTCAGACAAACCTATTGTCTTTATTACCTAAAGCTGAAATCAATTATATCAGATCCCATAATGATGTCAAGTTTGTTCACTTTGGTCTTATAAGAGTATTAGTAACTCCTTTAATCCTTAGTAATATAAAAATAGTTCTTTATCTATCCCTTGTGATAAAAGACAAGTAAATTTTAACCATGCCTGTCAATTATCTAGTCTGGGTGGCATTAATGATACTATTATTTGTTTTGAGTTTTGCCCCAGCCTTTCTGTTGCAGTCCATGACAAAGGTTGTAAACAAGTAAAATTTGGATCTCTAGATTGTTGAGGACTACACACCTCTCTATTTCGTCTTGATATGTTTGGAGAATTCAAGTGTGCCTCAATAAATCAGATTGTTATACATCATGACCAATACTAATCATCCCAAGATTCTATAAAATCTACCATATGCCTAAAGATTAAGTGGCACTATTTAATTACAAAAATGGCATATAGAGGCCATAAATATTCACTTTGGTTGGAATCTTGATTTGTTAAAAAATGTAACACCAAAGATGAAAGCTCAATCAAATGTCCATAAAATAGATGGAAAACTGATAAATATTATACCAAGGTCTCTTTCCTTCAATCATTCTTCTACTTCATCTTACAGAATCTCTTCACCTCAAAGAGATTCTTCTTCTGTAAGAAGAACTATTATGTCAGGACACATTTTTATATAAGATGAGGAAATCAACCAAGGACTTGATCCAAATGATTAGCTACCTTGTACTATGATGAGTCTTCTAAAGGATAAGACTCTTGAATTTTATACTGAAAACCAGATCAATCTATATATCGGTAGAAGATGGCCACCTCACAAAGGAATTTACAAATAATAAGGTGTTATCATATATTTATCTACTACTTACCAGCCACAGCAAGGTGAAGTAGAACCTTCTAATGAATTCAAGCAGAGAAATTACATATCTAGGTTTAACACATACCTTTCTGAAAACATAGATGACCTTTGTAAAGATGTTTTGTATATCAATCACAATTTGAATAGATTAGCTATTATTGAAGACAATAATAATCATGTTAGGAAAGCTTGTAATGACATTCAAAAATATATTGATCAAGCCCTAAATTATGTCAAGCTTACAAATGATAAGGTCAACACAGTGCATAGTGCAATACCTGTATTTAGCACCCAACTATCTTCTAGAGATTCTAAGTTATCAGCCTTAAAAGCTAGTCTTGACTAAGATACCAATATTTTTATTTTAGTATATGCTTCTTATAAATTTTATCTTTGATACAAAAAACCTATGATAGTAGGCAGGGGCTGAAATGGCTATGGCTTCAATATTACTAAAATATTTTTATTACAAGATTTTATATAACTATGATCAAGTTTCTGATTCTCAGGGTCTCACCAAGTGCAAGAGAAGATCATACACTTGGATCAATAGAAAGCTACTAAATCTCTTTGATGCCTTAACATATGTATAGAGGATTTATTTATAGCATTTAGGGAGGTCTTGCCTAGAATCTCTACCAAGGTGGTGTATATCCCTTCATACTTTACAGCACATAAGTAAACTACAGTGAGATGTTATTGGATGAACTAGATAAGGACAGTTGTTCTAGTGGGTCCAATAATGTTTTCACTTCTGTCAAGAAGTCATCTTCACTAATGGGTACAAAAATACATCTTATCTATAAAGTGCTTGAAAGATGCCAGTGTAGGGGCCCATTATTGCTAGTGCATGGATTGATATAGAAATAAGATTCCCACTCTAGTTGTCTCCTAATAATGGTGTGGACCACAGTTTCCTACTCATGATTTTCTTTCATGAATGCAATGTGGACCATACTGTGTTATCCACCTATAAAGATGCACATTATGCGGTGTTTATATTTTGATTCACCATGTCCATAATGGATGCTTTATCAAGTTGGTGAACTGGTTGTACATAAATTCATTATTTAGGTGATTAATTGTAAAAACACCTTCTCTTCTATGATGATTTGCTTCTATGGAGATAGCATTAGACATATGTAAGTCTATAACTACTATATAAGAAATTCTTGTGAATCATGGATGTAAACTTTCACACAGAATCTGATCCTAGATTAGAATGTTTAAAGAATCAAATCCTTGATTATGGATTCTAGTTAAATTGAAACCAAGATAAGGTTGATGCATCATAATTTTTGGAGGATTTTGACTTAACCAATCTACCATAATGTTATCAGTGCCTTTAATATGTTTAATACAAAAATTAAACTGATTAAAGAAATCTTGTTATATTATATATTTTCCTTTGTCGTCCTTCCTATCATGATCCTTTTCTCATAAGGTTAAAAACTGAGTGCAGTCGGTCCTTAAAATGAAATGTGGCAAGTGAAGTAATTTTAGTATGAATTTCTCAAGGAATTTATTAATAGCATAAATCTCTTTATCAGAAGAGATCCATTTTAAAACATCAAGACTAAACACACCACTCACAAATTCACATACAAACTCTTTATTATCTATATAACAAACTAACATTCCTCCCCATGAGATATCATAAGCATCATTATACACTATAAAGTGATCAAACTTTGGGATGTGTAATTTTGGAAGTGAAGATACCTTTGATTTTATATTCTAGATTGTTGTAATGTGTTCTTTTTTCCATTGGAAACCTTTCTTATTCTAGATAAGTTCTTGGAACACAAACTTGTCTTCACCAGAATTAGGATAAAAAATATTTAATTAAGTCAATATTCCCAAAAATGTTTGGAGTTTTGGTTTATCAAGGTGTTCAGGGAAACTAATGATCTTTTCCTTAATATGAGACTGGACTTAGAGTTTGGAATTCTAAACTACCATTCCAAGGAAGTTGAATTCTGTCTTGCATAATTAAATCTTTGTTTCAAACAAAACTGTACATGTGCATTCTGCCAACTTAAATAACATAGATAAATAGGAGTAATGTTGAGTTAGATTATCACTAAACATTAGTATATCATCAATATATACACACAAGAAATAAGAATTGTCTTTAAATATGCCATTCGTATAAGCTTGATAGTATGTTGGAGCATTCATTAATCTGAATGGCATTACTGTCCATTGAAAATGGCTAAAAGGGTAGTTGAATGTTGTTTTTTCTTTATCAGACTCTTTGACTCTTATTTGATAGAAACTAGATTTGCAATCAAATTGAGAGAAATATTTGCATTGGGTGACTTTCTCTAGTAGATAACTTTTATCTGGTATTGGATAAGGATATGGCTAAGTAATGGCATTTAATTGTCTATAATTGATGACCATTCTCTTTTTGCCTCTCTTCTACTCTGAATACTTGTTTGTCATGAAGGCATAATAGTAATAGGGAGAGGTTGATTTTTCAATAAAGCCATTGACTTCCAATTCTTTAATCCATCTTTCCATATCACTATATTCCTGTGATGGAATTGAGATCTTTCTCTCAATTTTCATTTGCTTGCCTTCATTGAGTTTAATCTCCATTACAGGCATAGATTTTGACCAAAAATCCTAATATTTGTTAGAATAGATAGTGGCATTTATCTTTTCTCCTATCTCTTATATTTCAACAAGAACTATATTTTCAAGGGTCTGGATCATTGAGCTAGGGAATTGTTTAGTAGCATATATTAGACGAGGGATTCTCAGTCTATCATTTTCAATAGTGAATATGAAACTTTTGGGTGTCAACCCATAAGGTGAGTACCTATCTATGAAGGCACCACCTAAGAGAATATCTACAATAATTTTACTAAGTGCAAAGAAATCATAATGGAAGATTATATTCTATATTTTGAGAGATTGTTGATGTTTATGTATATTACAAATAAAACTATTTCCCTAGACATCTAGGCTCTTATAAGCCAAGGAATCATCTAATTTATTTTAATCTTGAATGATTTGTAGTTTAGAAAATAAGAGTGAAGCACCAGTATCAACTTGTGCATCTATTAATCTATCATTGATTTCAACAGTGATAAAATAGGAAAACTTGACATTGAACAGTTGAGTGAGATAATTTGGTTGTGATATTTCCAAAGGAGGAATATTAGTACATACCAGTTTATGCTTTTATAGATCTTGGAATGCAATCTATTCTTGGTAGAATTATTCTTCTGCTTGTGCTTCATCTTCTTCTTCTTGGATATTGTTACATTCTCCTGGTTCTAGGTAGTAGTCTTGTTCAGAGTAGAAAGAATATTTTGCATCTACTTTGCCTTCATTACTTTCTTCAGTAGGTAAGAGTACATCCCATTGAGGTTATATTTTTGGAGAGTGGATTTCTCTTGGGAGTTAGTACCATCAAACTTATTTTTGACTCAAGAGTCACTATGTTTGAATGTACTTTGAAACTATAAATGAGGATTACTAGGCCTTTGCATTGATGGTGGCATTCTTGGCATAAATGGTTGGTGTCCTCTGCTTCTACTTTGTCATCTATTATATCCTCTACTTCTTGGTCTAGAATTTCTTTTAGGTACTTTTTCATGATAGCAAGACCATCTTCCATAAGCTTCAAATGGAAGGCTTGAATAATCCTGGGACCATGGCCACTGCATATTGGTAAGAGGTTATTCTAAATCATTTGCTAATGATTCAATGGCATCATCACCATATTCATCTAAATCTTAATCAAATAATTCATCTAGGACTAGTTCATAGATGTTTTCTTATTGATAAATATCTTCGTTAGTATCTAAAACATCCCACCACACTACTGCATTAGAGGTATAGACTGCTTTGATAGTTGAATTTTTGTAATGGTAATTGGGTGCAATATGGAAAGGTTTTTTATAGATATAAAAAATTGGAAATTTGTATGGAGGATGAGAAGTCTTTCACTTTTTCAGGAAGTGGTGAGGAGGAGCATAAGAATGCTTACCTGAGAAGGAACGACACTTAAAAGATAAATGGGAGTGACACTTCTTTTGGTGCTTTCATGGCTAGACAAAGTGGCAATAGCTAAATGGGGTAGTTTCAAGAAAATTAGGAGCAATTCTAGATGCTTGATGCTTATCAAGTTTCTATATGGTTTTATTTTCTAATACTAGCTGCATAGCTTGTTGCTTGGCAAAGTCAATGACATCAAAGAGAGACATATCAGCTAGAGTTAATCCTTTTAAATCAATATTGGCAATCACCTTATCAATCAAATTATAAGGGAGTGATTACAAGAACTTCATTTTAGTTTCCATTGAACCAAAACATTGGGCTTCATATGCCAAGTCTCTAGACTATTTAGCAAATGCATCAAATTTCTTAAGATCACAAAGCTCCATTTTGAGTAACTATTTTCAAGATTCAAGTTCTCAATTTCTAATAGGGGGTACAAATTCATTTATTAACAACTAATATAATATGGATAAAGGATCATGTTGATTATGAACATGAGCATACTTCTCCTGTTTAGGCATAAAATCCCACCATTGAGTAACTATTCCCCAAAAAAACCTAGAAGCAAAGAGAGAAGTAGTAGGCAAATCTAGGTTGGATGTGACTGTAATAAATCTCATTGAATTACACTAGGCAATGATTTCATTTAGAGGATTGAGTGTATCATCGATATTCAAATACCATGGATGTAAGGGGATTTGGGTTCTCTACATCAGAAAAGTATTGGGATTTTTACTCTTCTTTTGTGGCCTGAAATTAGTACCAAAATTGATAGAACTAGTTCCATATGATATTACTAGCTATTGTGCTAGAATGTCTTCAATCTTAACTATTTATTTCTTTTCTTGTTTACAAGCTAGTCAAGACTATCTTCAAAAGCTGATAACTTAGAATCTATAGAAGATAGTTGGGTGCTAAATGCAGATATTGAACTATGTATTATGTTGACCTTATCATGTGTAGGCCTGACATAAATTAGGGCTTGATCAGTATATTTTTGAATGTCATTACAGGATTTCCTAACATGATTATTATTATCTTAAATAATAGCTAATCTATTCAAATTGTGCATGATATACGAAATATCTTTACAAAAGTAATCTATGTTTTTAGAAAGGTGTGTGTTAAATCTAGATATGTAATTTCTCTACTTGAATTCATTAGAAGGTTCTGCTTCACCTTGCTATGGTTGGTAAGCAATAGAGAAATAGTTGATAACACCTTCTTGTTGTTTGTAAATTCCTTTGTGAGGTGGCCATCTTCCACCTTTATATAGACTGATCTGGTTTTTAATATAAAATTCAAGAGTCGTATCCCTTGGAAGACTCATCATAATACAAGGTAGCTGATCATTTGGATCAGGTCCTTGGTTGATTTCCTCACCTTCTATTAAAATGTGTCCTGACTTAAATGCTCTTCTTGCAAAAGAAGAATCTCTTTGAGGTGAAGAGATTATAGAAGATGAATTAGAAGAATGATTGAATGAAAGAGACCTTGGTACAATATTTATTATTTTTACATCTATTCTATGGACATTTGCTTGACTTTTCATCTTTGGCATTACATTTTTTAACCAATCAAGCTTCCAACCAAAGGGAATATCTATGACCTCTATATGCCCTTTTTGTAATTGAACAGTGCCACTTAATCTTTGAGCATATGGTATATTTTCTAAAATCTTAGGATGATTAGTATTGGTCATGTTGTAGACAATAGTCAGATTTATTGAGGCATACTTGAATTCTCCAAACATATCAAGACCAAAAAGAGAGGTGAACAATCCCCAACAATCTAGAGATTCAAATTTTACTTCTTTGCAACCTTTGTTTTGGACTACAACAGAAAGGTTGGGGCAAAACTCAAAACAAATAACAGTATCATTAATGCAACCAAGACTAGATAATTGACAGGCATGCTTGAAATTTACTTGTCTTCTATCATAGAGGGCTAGATAGAGAACTAGTTTTATATTAATAAGGATTAACAAAGTTACTAATACTCTTATAAGACCAAAGTGAGAAAACTTGACATCATCATGGGATCTGATATAATATATTTTAGCTTTAAGTAACAAAGAAAATATTTTATATAAACCTCCAACTATAAAGTTTTCCTAAGTGTATAAAAAGTCTAAACTATTAAAGTCTAAGTTTGCGTATAATAGTACTTATCTATCTTTTGTCAAGCCTTGTATGAATTCTATCGAGCTTTCTCTTAGTTATAAACCAAAGAAGACATTCCAGACAAACCTATTACATGTGATCGGGAGTACTATGATTATAATGTATCAAGAAGTGATTTAGTAACTCCACTATTATGGTATTTATATAATGTTTTCATTGATCACTTGTAATACTAAGTAGGAATCCAAATCAAGTAATAATGTTATTGCATAAAAAATTGGCAATGGTTTTCATTTTAAATTCATTTGTAGATTAGTCCAATAAATTCAATGGCCCATTTCTCAAATGGGGCTTGTGCTAATACTAGCTAAAGTGGGCTTTCATCCCATGTGTTGGGTTTCACAGCCTTTTAAGATATATCAATTTTTTTTGCATGTCTATGTGTGTCTTTAAACATAGTGTGCCACTATAAACCAACTAACATTATTTTCTTGGTAGTGCCTTCTCCTGAATTATACCCCATAAAATTCCATCATGCACCTCCCTAATGATGCTTTCTCTCTCATGTGTTAATTCTAATATCCATAAAACCTCATCTCTTCCCTTCTTATATATGGATTTGTCTTTAAATGTAAATGGAAAAGTTTGTGTTAGAAATCTTTTGCATTTCATTTTTCCATATCCTTCCGAAAATTCCCTTATTGTTAAGAATTTCACAATTTTTACCATATCATTTAGAAATACCCCAATTCAGAATATATAAGATCTATGGAACTCATCCTTAATTAGCCCAACAACTTCTCTAGTGGTGATTATTGACAAATAATATGGTCCATATTTATTCATTGGGGTTCCACCATAATTTTAAAATCAACCCTTAGAATATAATCAACCAACAAAATATCCTTTACTATATTATAAGTCTATTTATTAAATATTGGTTCATGGTCAATGAAGAATATGAATAGTGTAACAAGTAGAAAATGTTAAAATTTATGCAATATGTAGACAATTTCTAATGCTTCCCTTTATATCATGGAGTAATTTATTTCTACCTTTGTTAATTTTTGTCTTGTAAATGAAATAGGGTGATCAATGTTATCATGAGGCTATGCTAATACTGCATTAATGCATACATGGAATGGTACTATCCAATCTATAAAAACTAATATTTATGCATCATCTATCTTATTTTTCAATTTATCAAACTCTTCCTAACACTATGGTGTCGATTGATTGCTTGGTTATTCTTTATCTTCAATAATTTTTATATCAAGGTGTTAATTTTTGCTTAGTTTTAAATGAGCATGCGATGATAGCTTATGTATCTTAATATTGCCCTTAGTTATTTATATGTCTTGGGGGTGGTATATTTATGATTATTTTATATTTCAATAGATCTACCATGAGTACCTCCCTACAAATAATGTGTCTTAATATTGATCTAAATGGAGTTACGAAGACATAATCCTGTAAGTTAAATGAGATGTTTAATTTCTTGAATTGTTGGAACATCATCCTTAATGCTTGGACATGATATCTAATAAACCATATACCATCTGATTATATAATTGTATCTCTAAAAATTCATGAATAAATTCCATAAAGATATTTAACATGATGCGGCTAAATATTGTCAGTGTATTATTTAATTCAAATGGTATATTATTCAATCTAAAGGGCCTTACTTTATCATAAATAACCCCCATTATATCACAAACATGGTTTTTTGGCAATCTTCTGGTGTTAACTTTACTTGGTGATAACTAGAGAATCCATTTATAAATTAGTATACTTCTCTACTTCACACACTCAATTTCTTTAATGAATGGTGTGGTGAATAGATCATGTAGACATGCCTTATTCAATTATCTATAGTCAACACAAATATGAATCTTGTTTTTTTTCTTATGTTGAATTACCACTAGACTCGTCCATTATATATCTTCAACCAATGTAATGAAACTACTAACCAACATTTTGTCTAATGCAATATTAACTTTAGCTTTAACATTTGGATTAAGATGGTATGGCATCTTCCTTGATGGTTTTATGTATTCTTTCCCCTGTACTTTCATCATTATAAATTCTTCCTTGATTCCTTTTAGTTTAGTAAAAAAATTTGGAAATAAATATTTATATTCTCTCAACAACTCAATCATTTTCTCTACTTCCTCATCAGTCTAGTAGTCTCCTTTGTTTTATAGTTAAGGATTTCCTTCTTTTGTTATATTTTCTTATATAATTTTAGTGGTAACCATAAAAATCACTCTCCCTGTCATCCAACCACAATTATTTTAACCATGTGGATTCCATTCCAATTTATAATGGCAAAGGTAATACTAATCCATTTTCTTCAAAGGTGATCTCTTCCTCCTTTTAGTCTAGTGTGTCATTACAATCAAAAAACCATTCTAATTTTAGCAATGTAGGGTATCCTATATCCTACATATCAATGACTTGAAAATCAACCTTATGTTTTATACCCATAAAGTTAATTTGTACATTTTAAAGGGTTACTTTAGGTTATCTTAGTGTCCCATTGGCAATAGCAATATCATATATTATTGTAGGCAACTACATTTTATCCAGTGCTTCCCAA